>CAWUFW010001503.1:665000-1865000 GCA_963921515.1 Calotriton arnoldi | reverse complement strand
ACTGTTGGGGACGTCAGAAAAGACACAGGAGTTAACTTCAAAGAACAGGAAACCTGTACTACCAAACTCTCAGGTGAAGGATGAGTGGATAAAAACAAAGGATCCCCCGGAGCAGGCTGGTATCTCCTCGCAATGGGTCTAGATACTGCAGAGGATGACATAGGTTTCTGCCAGATTTCCAGAATAGGCTCAGTCAATTCCTCATTAAAAGGCAATAAAGACTTTGATGTTGAAGCAGAAGAATGCAGTACTTCTGTCAGCAAATTAGATTTGAGTTCAGTTGAAGGAAGAGACAGTTCCAACATATCAGCCGCCTTCCAAATCACCTCAGGTGGAGGAATGCCTTTTGGAGACAACAGTTCACATTCTGGCGAGGTGTCTAATCCACTTGCCACTTCCAAGTTCTCAAATTCTGGATCAAGTGACACTATTTCTCCCTCCTCCAGTTAAGGGTCTCTTTCCCCAAAAAGTACTGCTCCTCTTCAAGAAGCCTCTGCACCTCCCGTCGAGATCTATGTGACAGCTTCAACAATGGTTGTCGGTGAAGTCAGTACTGGCGTCGGTGACATTGGTAATGGCACCTGTGTAAAAGAGGCTAATGGCACAGTAGTCGAATCATGTGACGGTGGTGCAAATCCAGCCAACGTCAGGGAGGGCGCAACAGGCACCGGTGATTCCTGCTAAACTTCGAGTGGTGAAGGAGTGACTTTCCTCTGTGCCGGAGGAGACCAGGATACACCCGACCATCTGCATAAATGACAGGAACAGCACCTGCTGATAATGAACTGGAAAACCACCCAAAGAATAGGAAAGCGGACACATGGGGCCCGCAGGCGCACCAGATAGAGTCATAGCCCTGTTAAAAATGCTGTACATAGCATTTAGGTAATTTGAAGGGTCAGACCTTGGAGCCGGGAAAGTTGGATACTCCTGCTCCTGTTGAGAGAGTGAAGGTGGAGCAGGAGGAGGAACTGGCTCTACCTCTGACTCCAGATCAGGACATCCAGGCGAAGTCGGAGGCTGCCTTGGACTCGACGGCGACTCCAGAAGGGCTACTGGAAATGGGCCGGAGTCACCTCACCTCTATCTTCATGCAACTTCAGACGTTGAGACACCGACCTCGGAGACTCCTCTCTCGAAGATCGGTGCTAGGACCTATGACGCCGCTTCTTCTTGCTTTTCCTCTTTGATGACTTAGAGGAATGGGGAGACGGCACATTCGAACGAAGACAAGTCTTTCTGCGACCTCTTTTCTCCTTTCTTACCTTGGCCATGAAGTGCTTTGCCTCTCTCTACTTCAGGGCTTTGGAGTTCATCTTTTGGCATGATGAACAGTCGTCGACATCATGGTCCAAACTAAGACACCAAAGACAATCTTCATGAGGATCACAGATCGACATCTGACCCTTACATTCCCTGCAGGGCTAAAACCCAGACTTCCTTAGAGGAGACATTTTTTCTGCAACAACGTTGCAATTTCCTGAAAAAATGTCACAAAAACTCCCAAAACTATGGAGAAACTAGGAAAAACACGTTATGAGTCGAAGGTGCGGAAAAAAGGGAACTGACGTCAGCACGCTGACAAGAGCTTCTTATTGCTCCAATGACGTCACTTAGATCTGCGTGCGGAGCCATGGGCATTGTGACGTCCTCGTCGATGAGGGAAAGCTGAGAAGAAAAGTTTTTGTAAAATGCTGGCGCTTTAGGATATTCAAACGGTGAGGAATCCACAGGCACATGTATCCATCAGAAGTCTCACCTCACTCCAACACAGACATTAACCTTAATAGAAGCGGTGCTGATCCTAATGAAGACTTTTCGTTCTCCTCTGTGGATCGTGAATATTCTGGGGACGATTCTCATGCTTCTAGCTCAGTCACAGATCCCGTTTCGGTCTGTCTTAAGTCTGCTTGGTCTCATGGCCTTGTGCATCCTGTTGGTGCCTGAGGCCCGAAAGCTGATTCAGTGCCAGAGAACACAAAGGCCACACCAAGTGAGCCTTTAGCCTCAACTACAGATCTTCCAGTCAGTTTACCATGATCCACAATGGTGGATGGACCCCTCCAAACTATTGCTAGCTTGTTTCTTCAACTCACAACAGGCTCATGTTACTATAGTTACAGACGCGTCCTCACTGGGCTGGGTGTCCATCCGAGTGAAATTACAACATTATGCCTTTTATCACATCAGAGCAAAATCTGCCCATAAACATTCTTGAGCTGTGGGTAGTCCATCTTGCTGTGAATGCAATTCTTCCTTCCATCTAAGACAGCCCCATTCGGATCCTGTCAAGCAATATCACCACCATTCATTATATCAACAAGCTGAGTTGATGTCGTGCACCATATATTGAAAAGAGATTCGCCTGTGTCAGTGGACGCAGCCAAGCGAATACCCAGAGAATTAAAATAGCCCTCACTTTGAACTAAAGCGTTAATGCCACCAAGCAAGTGAGCCGAATCCTTCCTAAAACAGTTTCCTTGTCTCTTCCTTTCATGCATCTATCCATTCATTCTTTCACTCTTCCATCCACCTGCTGATGTCCACTGTTTCACCTTTATTTTCTGTCACCCATTCATTCTTTCATCATTCAATCTTTCCCTATTTTATCCATCCATCTACCCATCCATCCACTCTGTCATCTATCCATCCATATGCCCATCCATACATACATACATCAACTCTGCCATCCATCCATCCTGCCACCCATCAATCCATCCACTCTGCCATCCACCCATCCACACACCCACCCCTACATTCTGCCAACCCTCCATCCATTCTACCATCCATCCATCCATCCACCCACCCACCCATCTATCCATCCACTCTGTCACCCATCCACTCTGCTATCCATTCACCCATCAATGTATCCACTCTGCCATACATTCATTCACTCTGCCCATGCATCCATCATCTCTGCTATTCATCCATCCGTCAACTCAGCAATCCATCCATCCACCCTGCCATCCATCTACCCTGCCATGAATCCATCCATCCACTCTGCCATATATTCACTCATCCATCCCTTTACTCTGCCACCCTTTCACCTGTCCATCTATCCCATCCATACCTTTATTCTACCCTGGTTTCGCCGGTCCATCCACCTATCCATTCACTCCCATACACACATCCATCCCTTTCCTCTGCCATCCGTTCACCTGTCCATCCACTATCCATCCAACCCTTTACTTTGCCATCCTTTTACCTGTCCATCTACCTGTCCATCCATGCCTTTATTCTGCCATCCTTTCACCTGTCCATCCATCTATCTATTCACTCTTCATCCATCCCTTTACTCTGCCATGTTTCACCTGCCCATTCACCTATCCATTCACTCCCATACAAAAATCCATCCATACCTTTACTTTGCCATCCGCTCACCTGTACATCCACAATACATCCATCTCTTTATTTTGCCAACCTTTCACCAATTCATCCACCTGTCATTCACTCACTCATTCATCCACACTCATTCATCCATACTTCCTTTTCTCTTATCGTTCCAATATTCCTTCTTTATTTCTCTTCTTTCTTTCACCCAGCTGTCATTTTTCCTTGTTCCTGCTTGTTCTTCTATTCACACTGAATTCCCGAGTTGCAGACATAAGAGGCCCATAAAGAACCCCACCCCGCTGCAGCTGCTAAAGCGGGGGGTTCACAGCACCCCTGGACGCAGCAATGGGAAGTTTTTCCCATAGCCGCTTGCCTTGCTGGCTTCCTCAACATGAAAGTGGATGCTCTCAGTTGCCTGTCACTGGAGGACCACAAGTGCTATCTCCATACAACCTGAAGTTATCTTCTCTAGATTCAGCTGTCCACATGTAGATCTCAGCCACAGTCGAAAATGAACAAGTTACTTACCTTTGGTAATGCCTTATCTGGTAGAGTCTCTAGCTGCAGATTTCTTACCTTAGAATTATCCTCAGGCGCCTGACTGGATCCGGACATTTTTCATGAGCAGTACTCTTGAGAGCCTGTAGGTGGTATTGTTTGGCCCATGCGTGGCGTCATCAGCGTCGTCCGCGCCGGAAGTGGTGTACAAGGTGCCTTTATAGGTGCCACCTCAGCGTGTCGATGTCAGTTTCTTTTTGCAACTTGCCACACTGGGAGCGCAGAGCCACAAAGAACACTAACCACTGGTGTGTGAAACTAGGGCCCTGAAAAAGGAACATACTTGTACCTAAAAGTCCTGCAGGACTGAACCTATTCCGACGGACCTGACTGTCCATGCAGTAATGCTCGGTGAGTGTGTGCAGCAAAGCCCACTTTGCAGCCTGACATGTCCAGGACCGGAATTCCACGTGCTAACACAGTGGTTGCAGTCTTTGCTCTGGTGGAATGAGCACGCAAGCCCTCTGGGGGCTGCTTATTGGCCAGTGCGTAGCAGATCTTAATGCATGGCACAATCCATCAAGAGATGGTTAGTTTCTGCAAGGCCTTTCCTTTCTTGGCTCGGACATACCCCATGAAGAGTTGATTGTCCACTCAGAATGGCAGTGTGCAGTCAAGATAGAACAACATTGCTCTTTTTGTGTCCAGCCGATTGAGTCTCTCCTTTTCCTTGGAGGGATGAGACAGAGCGTAAAAGTGAAGGACCGGCCTACATGGAACAGAGTGATTACCTTCGGCAAGAAGGATGCTCTAGATTTGTCTGGGTAAAAAGAGATGTACAGAGGCTGAGATGATCACGCATGGAGTTCAAGGACGCTCCAGGCAGATGTAATTGCCACCAGAAAAGCAGTTTTGATGGTGAGGAGCCTAAGAGAGCAGTTAGGAAGTGGCTCAAAGGCAGCATACATTAGAAAAGTAAGAACCAACTAGAGGTAGAATTGAGGCATAATGAAGGGAGCTGGAGGAAAAATGCTGAAGATCTTTAAGGAACCGATTTACAATAGGGGACTTTAAAAGGGAGGGCTGATCTGGCAGCGGCAGATAGGTTGAGATAGCAGATATATAACCCTTCAACATGCCCAATGCAGAGACTTGCTGGGCCACGGTAAGGATAAACAAAAGAACTTGGGAAAGAGGTGCAGATAATGGGTCAACCTTTTTGTCTGTACACCATGCCACAAACTTGCTCCAACGGCCGGCATATACCATCTTGGTGGAAGGACGCCGAACTGCCAAAAGAGCATTACAGACTTCAGATGGAAGGTCAAAAGCTGTCAACTAATGCCGCTCAATCTCCAGGCATGAAGGCGGAGCATTGACAGGTTTGGGTGGAGAACCCTCTCCTGCTGCTGCGACAGGAGATCCTTATGAAGGGGCAGCCTGATCGGAGGGCAGATGGACATGCTCAACAGCTCGGGATAACAGACTCTCTGAGATCAGTTCGGAGTCACGAGGATGACTTGTGCCCAGTCGTTCCTGTTCTTCTTGAGAACTCTGCGCAGGAGTGGTATTGGTGGAAAGGCAAATAGGCGGCCAGAGCGGAACTCAAGACAAAAAGCATCTGTGAGCAGAAGCCACCTTGGAAACTCCAGCACACAGAACTGATGACATTGCACATTCTTGGCAGTGGAAAACAGATCTAACCATGGCTCTCCATTAACTGCTGAAAGAGACCTTGCACCACCTCCGATTGGAGACGTCACTCGTGATCCGCTCCTTCGGCTGAGTTAGTCCGCTCTGGCGTTCAGAGAGCCCGCTAGGTGTTGAACCACCAAGGAAATGTCTGGACGTTCTAGCCATGTCCAAAGATGCAAGGCCTCTTGACAGAAGGTCCATGACCCCACCCACCCTGTTTGTTGCAGTACCACATTGCAGTGGTGTTGCCCATGAACACCTGCACTAGCCTTCCTTTGATGGAGGGTAGAAAGGCTTTCAGTGCCAACTGGATCGTTCAGAGCTCCAACAGGTTGATGTGCCGGAGACCAGAATTCTCTGATCTCCACCTCTCGCAAATGTCCGCCCCAGCCTATGAGTGACACGTCTTTCTGATGCGTCTACCATCAAATCTGGTTGAGGAGAGGTGTCTGCCACTCACCCAATCGCAGTTCATCAACCACCACTGCAGATCTTTTGCAATGCCCTCCAAGATCTGGACCATGTTGGAGAGACTGTCCTGATGCTGCGCCCACTGGAACTTTAGGTATCACAGTAGAGCCCGCATATGCCAGTGGGCATGCAGCATAAGTAGGATGCAGGATAAAGGCTGAAACATCTGTATCATAGCCTGAATATCCTGGACTCTGCTCGGGAGGATAAGCGCAAAACTGCACTGTGTCTAGAACAGTTCTGATGAAAGGGAGCGGCTGAGAAGAAATCAGGAGTGACTTTGGCACATTGACCGTGAACCCCAGCGAGTGCAGGAGGTCCGCCACAGTCTGGAGGTGGGAGTCGACGGCCTAGGGCAAGTCCAAATTTAACAGCCAGTCGTTGAGATAGGGGAAGACTGCCACCCTTGATCTCTGCAGATGAGCTGCAACCACCGCCATCACCTTGGTGAACACCCGAGGGGCGTTGGTAGGGCCAAAAGGGAGCATAGCAATTTGAATGTGCTTGTGGCCCACCATGAACCGTGGGTAATGTCTGAGTGCAGGCAGGACGGGAATGTGGAAGTATGCGTCCTACAAGTCCAACGCTACCATCCAGTTTCCAGGGCAGACAAAACTTGAGCAAAGGTGAGCATTCAGAACTTCTCCTTTTCAAGAAGAAATTGAGAGGGCGCGTGTCTAGAATAGGTCAAAGGCCTCCGTCCTTTTTGGGCACCAGAAAGTAGCAGGAATCATGATCTACTTCTGATGTTGGAACATTTTCTATGGCTCCCTTGACAAGAGAGCCTGCACTTCCTGGCGGAGTAATGAGATGTGGTCCTCCGTCAGCCGACCGTATGTGGGTGGGTGGAGGGGTAGGTACAAAGGGGTGGGAATAGCCTTTGGATAATCTGGAGAACTCAGTGGTCGGTTGTTATTGACCTGCAGTGGTACAGGTGATAGCTTATTCTGCCCCCAACTGGGTGCCCAGGCCCATGATGGTCAGATGGCAAACCAAATGGGCTTGGAGACTGTGGCTGCTGGGGGCGGGGTTGGGGGGGGGGGGTGAAACTGGCCTGACCTCTGGCTATCTGACCCACGAGGCCTGTGGGTGTTGCATCCTGTGTCATGCAAGGACTGAGAAGTGTGCTGGCCGTGGTGGCTGGGCAGTTGGAGACACAGCTTGAAACCCCTTTCATGGCCACGAAAGGAGTAAAAGGCAGAAAGTCGTTGGCGAGGGGCCCTGGAAAGCCAGAAAGACCTGGCCGTAGCCCTGCTGTCATTGTAGCGCTCCAGCACTGAGTTTGCCTTGTTTCCGAAGAGATGGGAGCCATGTCCATGAGTGACGCCTGGACATCCCCAGAAAAGCCAGTCGTCCTTAGCCAGGCTTGGCGCCGTAAGACCACCGACAATTAAAACCACTTTGTCTAGCGAGTCAGTCGTATCAAGCCCACAGGGTATGGTGTACTTAGCGGAGTCTCTCCCATCAGCAATAGCTTGAGGGAGTATGGTTCGGCCTCCTCTGAGACTATAGGCAGCACCTGCGCAACTGAGTCCCAGAGGAAGTGGGAGTATCGGCCCAAAAGACAGCTGCCCACCTCAACACCATAGCGAATGAGGCTCCTTCCTCCATAGCCACAGTAGGTGGAGAAACCAAGCCAGTATCTGAGAAGGTATCCAGTCCACTGGCATCTGCCAGATCCTCACACCAGGTGTCCTCGGTGACATCTAGGGGCTGGTATTCATCAGGGTTCAGTGGCCCCTCCCAGTAATCCCCATGTCCTAGTCCAAACGAATAAGGCTTAGGCTTCGACCTGCCCCCAGTTGGCGCAGGAATCAACGTCAGGCGACGCTCATTCGGCTTCGTATCGGAGTCGAGATAAGTTCTGATATGGCGCAGCCGGGGACGTTGGCAGTGAAGCCGGCACCGGGGTAGGTCATGGTGGCTTGACTGGCACTGGTCTGGATCCATCCATGAATCCTAGGGGCCCGACTGGCGCCAGGGTTAAACCAGACGGAGGAAGACCAGTAGGGGACCCTCCCGAATCTGCAGGACTTGAAGGCGTTCCAGTGGGGACAGGCCGCTCAAATATGAAGTGCATGGCCTCATAAAATTCAAGAAGTTGGACAGGGGACGCTCCGGCTCCTGGAAACCCGGAGAGGTGTGGAGACGGCCCAGGCGCAGGCTCAGCCGCAGAGCCAGGTTTCGAATGCCGACGCTCCATCTCGTCGGATGACTTTGATGGATGAGAAGTCAAAGACCTCTTCGACCTCTAGCTCTTCTTCCATCTGTGAGATTTACCCGAATGCCTGGATGACATTGACTGTGATGATGAGCGCTTGGAGTGGTTCTGTGACCGATCTAGGGACCTTCCTGTCAACCAGGATCGAGACTGTTGAAGCATTGTACATCAAGCAGAAAGAAGCTTGAAGAACCACTCCCTCAAGGCCTTGGGGTGCATGGCGCGACAATAGACGCAGGTCTTGGCGTCATGGTTGCACTTGGGGCACCACAGGCAGACGAGGTGTGGATCCGTCACTGACATTTGCCGGTGAAAGGTGCCACAGGGCTTGAAACCAGACTTACTTGTGGACATCCCGAAGAAGGTCAGTCAAAAAGTGACTTGGGTAGCTCTTCTCCGGAGTTGCGCAGACTGGCACGGAGAGAAAAGAACTGGTGCAGCGCATTGGGTGGCACCTATATAGGCACCGCACACGTCACTTCCAGCGCGGACGACACCGACGATGACACATCGATCCAAATGGCACCACCTACCGGCACGCATGGGTACTGCTCACGAAAAAGTTCTGGCTCCAGTCTGACGCCTGGGGATAATTCTAATGTAAGGAATCTGTGGCTAGAAGTCTCTATCAGATGTGAAGTGTTCTCAGCTTTGTTTCAAACACATCATTCTAATTGGTTCTATAGGGATACCTTCAAGTTCAGCTGGTTTTGGAGTTTCCTTACACATATCTGTCGATTTTGCTTCTGTTGAAGGTCCTGAGGAAGATGCTGTAAGATCGAGGACAGGTGATTGTGATCACACCAGCCTGGGTGAGGAGGATCTGGTACACTAATCTGTTGCCACTCAGCCCTCCCTTCTTCTCCCGCAACAGGTGCACCTGCTTTTGTAGCAAGCCTGTCAGGTCCTTCACCTCAATCTCCAAAGGCTGTGGGGGCATGGCTGGAACTTGAGTGGTGCCACGTAGGGTCCTTTTGCCTTCCTGCTGAAGTGCATGCCCACTGCTTGGCATATGAATGTTTAACTGCATCTGGGACGAGGTCGGGTAAGGCAAGTAAAATCACCTATGCGGTGTATCAAGAGGCTGACTTTGGTGGCGTCTTAACCTCAACGAATCTGTGACTATAGGGAGACACTCCCGGCCACACCACAAATTCCAAAGGATCATTAGATGAAAATCAGTTCTTCTGTAGTGTGACTAAGTGGTAACAGGCCAGATTGGGTCAGACCTCATTCTACCGACAAATACAGGTAGGAGAGTAGGGGCTTTATGGGATCTACAGTCTGATGAAGGCAGATTGACCCTTATGGGCAACAGATTACGGCTGAAATATATCGACAACTTTGCAGATAGGAGGGTTGCAGAGATAACAACATTCCCTATCATCACCATCCTGTACAGTATTTTTTATCCTGACCAGGAAATCCATTAATAAAATTGTAGCGATATTCCTAAACCAGTTTTAATCACTTTAATTTTCTGCACATTCATATCCCAAAAACTTGTGTGTTTGTATTGTCTCCCCTTCCCTTGTGCTCCATCCCAGGCGTTGGTCTGCACAAGGATGTTGTTAGCAAGCCCAATGATGAAGAATGCCACTACTAGTGGGTGAGGGCAGTTTTAACAAATGTTGCAGTTTTGTGAGCTCCCCACTCACTCACATAGGTTTTTCTTTCCTCCTAGTCATTTGTGTGTGTGTCAGAAGTGCAGACATCAACATGGTTGCCGAAATACCTGCTACAAAATCCATTTAAGCATGTCACTGGAACAAATTTGCTTAATGGTGTGAGTAGGAAAGCCTAAATAATTTTGAATCTTGCCTTTCTAATGTCCAGGAATTCACTGTCTCTTGTCTAGTAGGGCCTAGCAATGGCAACATTTCAAGGCTATTTGGGTGCCTGTGTGTCTTTATGACCATTTGGACAAGTTACTTACCTTCGGTAACGCCTTATCTGGTAGAGACATGATCTAGCCGTAAATTCCTTACCTTTGAACTTCCGGGCATCAGGCCGGATACAGAAAGTTTTTGATAGCAGTACCCCTGCGAGCTGGTAGATGGCGTTGGTCGACTCTGCGTGACGTCGTCTGCATCGTGTTCATCGTCATCGTTATGTCCGCGTCGTCAATATAACCGCCACTCCAGTGCGCTGACGTCCGTACTTTTCACAACTTTCCACGTCAGAAGCGCAGAGCCATGAAGTGACTGACCATGGTGTGTTAAAAAGACAGCTAGGGCACTGAAGGGAGACAACCCTGACACTAAAAACAATTCCGCAGTGCGGGGAGGATGGGTGGGTCGATAAGGAATCTGCGGCTAGATCATGTCTCTACCAGATAATGCGTTACCAGAGGTAAGTAACTTGTCCATCTGATAGAGACATCTAGCCGCAGATTCCTTACCTTTGAACAGATACCCAAGCATTACCTTCCCCGGAGGTTGGACTGCAGAAAAGCTTTAAACCAGAAAATTCTGCAAGACAGAGCAGCCAAACAGACCCTTGCTGCAAACCTGAAAATCCAGGCAATAGTCTCTAGTGGACATGTGCAGAGATGCCCACGTGGCCGCTTTGCAAATATCAGCAATTGGGAAACCACGTTGGCGCACCGTGGTGGCTGCCTTTGCCCTAGTAGAATGGGCCCTAAGACATTCAGGAGGTTGTTTCTTTGCTAAGGCATAACATATTTTGATACAGAGTATAACCCAGCGTGATATGGTCCCCTTTTGAACAGCACACCCCTTCTTTGCTCCCATGTACACTATAAAGAGTTGGTCATCCACCCGGAACTCTTTGGTACGATCAAGGTAAACGATAACGCTCTTTTTGGGTTCAGACGGGGAGACGCTCCTCTTCCTTAGAAGGATGCGGAGGTGCATAGAAAGTGGGCAGAGCAACAGACTGTCCCAGATGAACAGGGTGTTACCACCTTAGGCAGAAAAGATGCCCTAGTCCGGACTACCACTTAGTCCGGAAAGACGGTCAAGTAAGGAGGCTGCAATGACAGTGCCTGCAGTTCGCTCACCCTACTGGCAGAGGTGATTGCCACCAAAAAGGCTATTTTGATAGTGAGCAGCTGTAAAGGACAGTTGTGCAGCTGCTCAAGGGAAGGGCACATGGGAAGGACCAAGTTGAGGTCCCACTGTGGCATAGTAAAAGGGGATGGGGGAAACAAATGGGTTGACCCTTCAAAAATCTCTGCACAAGAAGGGATTTAAAAAGTGAAGGCTGATCTGGCAGCCGAAGAAAGGCAGATAGGGCCGAAAGGTAGCCCTTCAGAGTACCCAGAGCAGAGCCCTGCTGGGCCAAGGAAAGAATAAACAGGAGAACATCTGATAGAGAGGCAGATAAGGGGTCAATAGACATTTCTGTACAATATTGACAAAATGTGTTCCATCAGCAGGCGTATACCGACTTCGTGGAGGGACGCCTGGCTGTCAAGATAACTTCGCAGACTTCGGCGGGAAGGGCAAAAGCCGTCAACTGTCGCCTCTCAATCTCCACGCAAGGAGACAGAGAGTGGACAGGCTTAGCTGGAGAACCCTTCTCTGCTGCTGCGATAGAAGATCCTCCAGAAGGGGCAGCCTGATCGGAGGATCGATGTTCATTGCCAGAAGCTCGGGATACCAGACTCTCCGTACCCAGTCCGGAGCCACAAGAACGACTTGTGCTCAGTCGCTCCTGATCCTCTTGAGCACTCTGGGCAGGAGTGGTATGGGCGGAAAGGTGCACAGGAGGCCTGAGCTCAACTCGTGCCAAAAAGCATCGCCGAGCGAGAGCCGCCTTGGAAGCTTCAACGTGCAAAATTGCTGACATTGTGCTTTCTCTTTGGAGGCGAACAGATCTAACCAAGGCTCTCCTCATTGCTGAAAGAGTCCTTGCACCACCTCCGGATGGAGACACCACTCGTGATCCGCAAGGCACAGTCGGCTGAATTCGTCCGCTCTTGCGTTTTGAGAACCGGCCAGATGTTGAACCACCAGGGAAATGCCCTGTTGTTCCAGCCAGGTCCAGAGAGACAGTGCCTCGTGACAGAGGATCCACGACCCCACACCGCCCTGTTTGTTGCAGTACCACATGGTGGTAGTGTTGTCTGTGAACTTCAGGTCCCACTGCAGAGCCCGCATGTGCCATCTGGCATGGTCCACAACCAGGATGCAGGAGGCCATGAGGCCCAACAGCCTCAGAGTCATGCTCACCGAAATCCAGGATAGAGGCTGAAACATCGGTATCATAGCCTGAATATCCTGGACTTGCCGCTTGTGAGAATGAGCCCGAAACTGCACCATGCCCAGAATTGCTCCAATAAAACGGAGCGTCTGAGAGGGAGTAAGGTTTGACTTCGGCATGCTGATAGTGAACCCCAGTGATTGCAAGAGGTTCGCCGTTGTCTGGAGGTGGGAGACGACTGCTCGGGACGAGCCCGCCTTCAGCAACCAGTCGTCGAGATAGGGGAAGCATGGAACCCACGATCTTCGCAGATGGGCTGCGACCACCGCCATCACCTTTGTGAACACCCGAGGGGCACTGGTGAGGCCAAAGGAGAGCATGGCAAACTGAAAGTGCTCGTGGCCCACCGTAAACCGCAGGTAGCGACAATGGGCAGGCAGGAGGAGAATATGTACATAGGCATCATGCAAGTCCAACGCTACCATCCAGTCTCCCGGTTCCAGAGCAGACAGGATGTGAGCAAGGTTGAGCATCTTGAACTTCTCCTTCTTGAGGAAGTAGTTGAGGGCCCTGAGGTCGAGGATAGCACGCGGGCCTCCGTCCTTCTTTGAAACCAGAAAATTGAGGGAATAACAACAGCAGCCTATTTCTGGCCCGGAAACCCTCTCTATAGCTCCCTATGGCACACATGGCGTTATAAAATTTTAGTTGGGCTGAGGTCGCTCCCGGACTTGAAAAGGGAGGGAAACGCGGAGCCGATCTAGGCACCCGCTCCGCGGTGCGGGGCCTCGTACTCCGGGGTTCCTCGATCTCGTTGCGTGACAGACAGGGCGTAGTCGACTTCCTGTGGTGCCTCTTACCTGATTGCGACGACTTCGAGGAAGAGAACTTCGACCCTCCAGAGCGATGCTCGGACCTTCGTCTCAACCGAGACTGGGAGCGGGAACGAGATCAACGAGGCGACCTCCATGGCACCGTACGCCAGGCCGCGATCAGTTTTAGGGACCGCTCCTTCGAAGCCTTCGGCACCATGACCCGGCAGTTGGAGCACGACTTTGTGTCGTCGTCGCACTCCAGGCACCAGAGACATACTAGGTGGGGGTCCGTGACCGACATGGCGCGGGGCACGGTTTGAACCCCGAGGTCTTCTTGCTAGACATTCCTAACACACCAAAAGGAGTTGACAAAAGTCTGTCAAAAAATGACAGGGGGTAGCTCTCTTCGACGGATCAGTGCTGGCTGGCGTGGAAAGAAAAGAACTGACGTCAGCGTGCCGGAGTGGCGGTTATATTGATGATGCAGACGTCATGACGACGACGGAACAAGACGACGTCACGCGGAGTCGACCAACGCCATCTACTGGCGTGCAGGGGTACTGCTATCAAAAATATCCATGTCCAGCCTGATGCCTGGAAGTTCAAAGGTAAAGAATCTGCGGCTAGATGTCTTTATCAGTTGTCATTGTTCAGAACACCACTAGTGGTGCATTTTCTAAAAAGCTTACTTTGTTTCCTTCCACTCAGTTTATTGATCATCAGCGGGTCTAAATCTTGCACTAAATTTACTTGTACCGTCCCCCTTTGAACCAATGCACAATTGCCCAGTTGGACATCTGACTTTAAAGTTTGAACTGTTAGTTGCAACAACTTCTGCACCAAGGGTCAGAGAACTTCAGACCCTCTCAATTTGCAGACCTTTCATGGTTTTCTGTCCAGATAAGCCACTTCTTTGTACTTGCCTATCCTGTCTCCCAAAAGTGGTACCTGCCTTCAACATGGGCCAGTCTATTCCCCCCTTATTCTAATAAAGAAAAAGAAAATGAGTGACTACATAAACTGGACCAGACTTGCTGCGTCCTATTACATCACTCAAACTCGACATTAGGAGCACGGATGATAAGCTGTTTATGGGTTTTGCCAGAGCTAAAAAAGGGCAATGTGGTGACCAAAGCACCATTTCTCATTGGAGCATCATTTGTATCAAAATCTGCTATGACTTATACAAGAACGAATCCACAGAGGGCATTCAGACATACTGTATTTGAGCCATGGCTGCATCCAATGCCTTCCTGTACCCAACATCTGCCCAGTCATCAAGAAGTCATCCTTGCATACTTTTGCTAAAATTTACTTCCGCTCATCCAAAGCACACAGTGATAATACATTACAAGGAAATGTTTGCATGGTTTTGTTGGTTATTCAGCACTACGCACCTCCAAGGTGAGGGGGGTATTACTTTGAGACTCATTCAAAAAGGGAGGAATCTGCAGCTAGATGTATCCATCAAAAGAAAAAGTTACTAATTTGTGGTCACTGTATAATCTCCCCGTACATTCTACAACTGATGAATTAATGCTATGTGTTATAAAAAGCTCCCAAATTTGGCAAACATGTTGGGCCTGATTCACAAAGGTAAGTCACATTTTTGAGTAAGTTTTAAACTTTGCAGCAAGTTTACTGCTTTCTGAATTTACAAACTTCGAGTGTAAGCGTACTACAAAAGTGTAAGTTACACCTCTCAGCCCTCAGAGTAAAGCAACTGGCTTACTCTTGTGTGAGTGGGTGACGTCTGTAGGAAAGTAGGATCTTTCTTGCATAGTTACCCCCACTTTTTGCCTAGTGTCAGTGTGTTTGACTGTAGTTCACTGGGATCCTGCTAACCAGGACCCCAGTGGCAGTGCTCTCTCCTCCAAATCGACTGGTAAGTACTTTGTACACCCTTGTATGTCCCTAGTATATGATACTGAGCTATCCAGGGCATTGGTACACCAGGGGTCTCCCACGGGCTGCAGCATGTATTATGCCACCTATGGAAGCCCATGCAAACTGTGTCTGCAGAACTGCTATCACAGTCTGCATAAAATTGTGCAGGCACCTTTCATTTTAGATACAAGGTTTTCCTTATATCCCGGTCACTGCACTTAAGACTTATAAGTCACCCCAAGGTAGGCCTTAGGCCCACAGGCAGGGTGCATGGTTTTTAGTGTGTGGGTACCTCTGCACGAGCAGAGGTACCTCTATGAACCCCGGACTCCATTCTCTGGGCTTTGCAAGTGCGGGGAAGCCTTTTTAAGGTATGTAGTGGACACTGGCAACTTGAGATGTGCAACTACAGAATAGCTTCTCCAAACCTGGTCATATGTGGTATCAAACATGTTGGAATTATGCAACTACACAGATTCCAGTGCTAGCTGCATGATATCATGTACTGTGGGGCATAAACCAGTTTCCACCAGTACAGGAGCCCTTGGCTCCTGCTTTAGCACAAAACTACACAAAGGACATGGAAGTGACCACCCCTCTGTCCAGCTCCTCCCCTGGGAGGTGCCCAGAGGACCTCCAGGCGGCTGCTTGATTCTGCCGTCTTGATTGAATCTTGGCCCTTGGGAGCATCTGACTGGTTAGGTTCTAACAGTAGCGTCCCTGACCCTCCCCCCCCTGCCCCCGGATCGGTCATTACCGCAGAAGATGTCCTTACCCCTTTTAGGGTTACTTAAGGGCTCCCCTGAGGGGGGGTCCTCAGATTCGTTCGGACGACATCTTGAAGAGTCGACTGCTGTCATCTTAAGATCGTCTTAAGAGTCTTCTGCTGTTGGACACTGGAACTCTGCTGCTGGTTCGAGCCAGGAATCAAGACAAGACTGCTCCCGGTAGGAAGACTCCTGCTGCAACTTCATCTCCGTGCTCTTTCAGGTTTCTGGAACTCCGTGGCCGTGCAGCCCCAGAGTCTTCCATGACTCTGCATACATCTAACCAAGAAGGAATCTCCCTTAGATTGAAGGAGTCACTTCCCTGCATCCCCAGGTACCTCAACGTCGATGACTGGTTTGCTGATCCTGCTGTCCCACAGACACCTCCCGGCAGTGGTGTAACGAAACTTGAGGGGGCTTCCCTGCAAAGAGCATGGAGGGGCCCCCTTCCGGACTTAGCCGGGAGCTCTCAGGCCAGGGTACTGCGCTGAGGGGGCCCCCTGGAGGTCGGCCCCCCGCACTGCAGGGGCCTTTGTTACGCCACTGCCTCCCGGGTCTGAAATGCAGGTGGTGATTTATTGGCTCCCTAGAGGCCTGACCAGTCTTCCCTGCAACTTGAGAGACTGTAATCCCTCTCCAGCCGACCTGAACCGCATCCCTGTGCACCGCATCTGGGTGCAGTTGCCATGACTTGTCGACTCTCCTGACGGAAGACTTTCAAGCTCCAAGAAGCCCCAGCCTCAAGCATCACACAGCTCCAAGAGTGCCATCCTCGTTCCATCTCCTGCAACGTGGGAGTTCCATCTTCTGAGTGCTGCTGAGGCCTCCTTGTGAATCCCTGTGCCTACTGCCAGAGGTTCCTTCTGGGGTCTCTATCAATTCCTGCTGTGCTCTCCTGCATGCTGAGGGACAGCCCTGACTTACCCTTGCTGGGTTAGACCCACAGATCTTGCTGGTCTGCAACCAAGCATTGTTTCTTGCAACCCAACTGTTCGGTTTGCCAAGGTTTGTTGGTAGTCCTGCCGGCCACTGACCCTCCTGCATTTCTCAGCCGTGGTGGGACAGCTCGTGGACGGCTTCTGCATCGTTGCCTGGGCTCCACAGCTGCTTCATCAAGACCTTCGTGCTTCAGCATGTACCTACGACAAGTGGTGGCATTGTGCTCCTGCGCCTCCTGGACACCTCTGGGTGGTTTGGATTCTGTCCTCTCTGCTTTCAGGTACTCCTCGTCCAAGATCCATTTTTGTGTTCCACCGACCTGGTCCACGAGATGCTGTAGCCGCTGGACTTCCAAGATCCTCCATTGACATCTACGGGCGGTTCTGACACCACTTCGCACCTATGCTCCCTGGTGTAGGTATCCTGGTTCCCTGGGTATCCATGGGTGGGTGTAGTCCATAACAGTGCAGCCTCTCTTTACCGGTTCCATGGTGCAGCAGGGGAGCCCTTCCTCCAGTCCAGTCGAGATCGGAGTTCGGGATGCAAGGGGTGCCCTACTTCTGATAAGAAAATGTCCTCAGAGCAAGATGCAGGTGATAGCCAATGGGCTACCAGGTTCCCTCCCACCTGATGACCACTTCCTGCAAAGTATGGCATGTGGGCATCCCAGGATGCACCATTCTGCCCACTTTCATTATAGCCGGACCCCTCTTCCAAAGGTGTGGCACCCAAGGGTGCCTCACGCCCCTGGAAAACAGGTTTGGTTCTGGTTTCCCTTCTTCTATCCCAAGTACCAGATTGTCTGCCTAAACAATGGAGCAGGCCCTCTCCCAGGTGTTACCAATTTGCCCTTTAAAGGTGGCTTCTCCTTTGAAGCACCCCTTTTGGGCCAACACCAGTGTGGCTTCCTGTGGGAGGGAGGTGACACCCTTTCAGTGCAGGTCCCTAGTGTATCCTTTCTTGGAAGTCGTTAGTACATCTCCCCAGGGGGGCAGAAAATTGTCTCGGCGACAGGACCCCATATGCAGCCAGTATGGGAACAGGGGAATAAAGGCAACAAAGCATACTGCAACTTGTTACATTAACTTCGACCTGAAAATCAATTCAGGCTTCATTCAATAAGTTGTTTAATACCTATGATGATGCACTTTGGTCACACTGCTCCAGAGTTAGCACAGCTGAGAGGTCAGCGTATAACTTTGTACTCGCCAGTTGGGGGACCAAGCTTTTCCACAGTAAAAATGACAGTTTTGCGTTTTTACTGTCAGAACATATAAAATTACATGTTCTGACCGTGGAACATGTGGCACCCTGTCTTAGGACTCCGTAGGCCAGCCACAGGGGTGACTTACACATATACCAGGAGGAAGTCTGGCTTTGCCATTATTTTAAATGGCAAAGCCAGGCTAGCAGTTTAAACTGCTCTTCCAGCCTGCAAAAGGCAGGCTGGAGTCTCATTTTACTTGTGTTAGGGCAGCACAACCAGTGCTGCAATCCCTGGGAGGACCCTCTATCTTACATTCCCTGGGTACCATTTACAAGAGATTTACAGGAAAGTTAGTTTAGCCAATTGGGTAAGAACCAATTCGACATACCAGTTTAAGGGTAAAGGCACAGGCACTGAGGTCTGGTTACCAGGCTTCAGTGCTCTCAGAGTCGAAACCAGAAGCATCAGTCTAAAGCCTTCGGGGTGACCATACAAAAAGAGGCATTTCCTTACACCGTATTAGAAATAGATTATATAGATTATAATTTCTATGCTACCTCAATCGACTATACCATACTTTTTATCAGTTTCTAAAACTTTTCCCAGACTAACAATTTCACATTGACTGGAAGTCACAATCTCTTTCTTTCTAGTCCAAGAGCTGCACAAAATATGAGCAAATGTGCCAGTGTAAGCGTACAACTTTTACAAAAGGGTCAAATGACCGTATCAGTGCTCGCCTTCCATATAACAAAATTCTTCCTCCTTTTTATAAACTTAAATATGTGACTAAATTTTAGTTTCAGGATCCACCTTCTATTATAAATTACTTTTATATCTTAAGTATTATTGTGGATCACCTCTATACTCCGTAAGCAATACATGCATCAATTGACGTAATTTGCTACTGTCATCTAAATCATGGTTTATAGTTGATTCTTTGACCAAAAATGTTATCATTTTCTTCCTATAAGGCACTCGTCTTTCTCCTATACTAAAAGCTGATATATCAAGACCTTTTCATAATTTTAAGGAGTTCACAAAGCGTGAAGCTTGATTATTTGACTGTAGATGTTATTTAATTAAGTGCCTGAGAGATCCTTCAACTTTGTTATTGAGAGAAAACAGTAATTCAAGATTCTTTGACGATATTTGATATTTAAATATGATGTTCGCAGGTCCCCACTCAAGCCTCAATGCACTATTAAATGTGTCTTTTGGGAGGCCAAACCATTGTTTAAAATATTTATTTCTATAGTCTGAAGGCGAGTTATATTTTACTCCAGAAAGATTTCACAGTCATTGAGCAGCAGATTGATTAGTTTCGAATTATACATCTCCCTCAAGACTCACACAGACATTTGTCCCAAAACAGAGTCCAACCTTTTTAGAGATCCGGAAACTACTTTTGATCTCTGTTCCAGTTGATCAATAAGGGATTTAAAGACTTGAGGATCAGAACCTTATGGTTTAAAGCCTCCTCGCACGTTTGTAAAGCTGCAGTGTGCTGGACACTTCTACACTGCCTCGCCTCATTTTCTATTTACAGTGTAAACAAATGTTTGCCACTCAAAGATTTGCTATATGATGCAAAGGCCCATACAACTGGTATTCTGCCCGTACTGCTTTTGGCATTCCATTCAACTCCTGGTTATTGGAAATAGTGATTCAGAAAATAGCATTACTGGTAATGGATTTAGGGCCAAATTACGAGTCTGGCGATCCGCAGACCGCCAGACTCGTGGTGAGGCGGAGGCTTCGTTTTTCTGACTGCCACATTACGACCTTGCCCGTCGTGCCGGCGACTCTGCCAGGGAACCGCCGACTCTGCCAGGGAACCGCCGCTCCCTGGCAGTGGTGCGGCGGTCAAGAGGCATCAATATGCTTGGCGGGACCGCTGCGGTTCAGTTAACCATATTACGACTTTCCTCACCGCCACTGATTTCATGGAGGTCTTTCCTCTTTGAAAACAGTGGCGGTGATGAAAGAAAGGGGGCCCTACAGGGCCCCCTTGTGCCTCACTCCATGTGGTTTCGTCCGGGGCGACACAACATGTGTCCCCCTGTGTGCATGCACCCCCAGTTCCAGCACGGCACGGACTTCACAGTCCAAGCCGCGCTGGAACTTCCTTTGACATTCCCATTGCAGTGCCTATTATAGGCACTGCTGTGGAACCGGCAAAGGAAACTCCCTCCAATGACTAAAAAAGTAATTATACGGTGAGCAGTTCTTATGCGGGTTTGGCAGTGCGGTGGCGGGGCAGTCCCCCTGCTGCACCGTCAAACTTGTCATCGGGCTCTGAGTGTAGGGCAATCGTTTCTGTCAAAGTTGCAGTGGGGCTAGCTGCTGCGGAACTATAGGTATAAATAAAGGTTAATGCACATGTGAAGTCAGCAGCCTGGGAGGCAGAAATATGGTTTTCGTTGCCTAAACTCTGCTCGTTATAAAATTAATGCAGCATACTACTACTGTGACAGATCAGGCATCATACTTGAGCCTCAGGCGGACTTTAGAAGTGATCCCTTCTCGGACACCTTATTTGGCATTCTGCAAACCTGCAGAGCGAAGGCATGATGAAAGGCCCCACTGAACTGAGAAGCGCTAGGTCGGGGCAGTCTAGGAACACTTCAGAGCACCAGAGGCAACCTGGAACCACGCCGCAGCAAACCCCAGAGGAAATCCACTGTACGGCTCTCCGAACACTTCGAAGCTAACTTCTCATCAGCCGTGTCAGCTTCTGGCTGTTTTTCATCTCTCTGTGTGATGTTGAAATGCTATGTTGCTCCTTCCCTTTTCAGACCACATTAATATTCTAAGCTCAAACCTTCTTTTAAATCTCAAGGCTGCTTTCTTTCTCTGCAGATTTTCTGCAGCTTGGATCCTGCAGTGGTGCCATGTCCTATGGTCTGCTCTAACTGCAGTTGAGCCACGCTATGTCTTTGTCATTCGTCCATTACTTGCTTCATCTAGCCTTCAGGTGGCAGTTTTAACAACTGACTTCAAGTCGCTGGTAAGATTTCAAGGGAAGGGCATTTTAAGCTCTTTATGGATCACACCAGACACATCCATCTCAATGCTTGTCAGTCATCCTGCATTGCAAAACAATGCAGACATCATAGGTTTGTTTGTTAAGTATGGCTCTGGTAGACAGCTACTAACACGAATAACTGGATTTAAATTCAGTAACCGACTGCTATGATATAGCAACAGTTGTTAAAAATTATGTTAATTCATAAAGGAATTTCAGGCTGCTGTGGTTGGGCTCTCTAAGAGTCTGTCAGAGCAGCAATGGAAACAAGGTGCACAGTTTCGGGAGCAGAAAGCACAGTGAGTGGTGGGGGTGGGTGGCAGGAGGCCGGGGGTATTTTTTTTTTCTTTCATTTTCGACATGGAAGTAAGGCTATATTATGTATGGTTCTCCCATTACTCTGTTGCCATAGCATAGTAGTTTCTAAACAGAGGCATATGATTTGGGGGGCATGCATAAAATAAAATTAAAGATGGGCAAAAGTGATTTACAGGGATGTTTTTCGCCCCCGGGGTTCTGAGTGACACCATAGACAACTCGAGCTTCGCCCCGTTAATTAACTGTTACCCATCCATAATTCTTCGTATTGTAAAAATGGAGGAACTTGTAAGGCATATTGGTGACCCGCGACTGTGCAACGTGCAAAGCCCTAAAGCAGCGACAGTGTGCAACACACGCCAATCGTTATTGATCCTACGTCATTGCTTTCTACAGGAACAATAAAATATTCACATTCGACTGTGGTGGTGTCGTGACCCCTTTCTGCCCATCACGCCGCTCACACGTCCGTGGCATGATAGATATTCTTTTTGTGCGTTCCCTTCAATCTGATTACCTGCCTGCTCGGCTGGCTCCCTGGTTGCTTGGCAACAGTTCGCCATTGGCTATTGTGCTCCACCTGTTTGTTACGGCAGAGGCTCAGGGCTTAATTAAAAAAAATGCTTTCAGGCCTTTTGCGGTTTAATACATCGGATGCGGGCTGTTCTTTTTCAGGAAACATTTAATATTGCTGTGTTGGGGAGGGCTGCGCCCCTTTGTGGGCATCAAGGAAGCAGACGTAATGGGGAGGTGAGAGAGGAGAGGGCTGCCGAGGACACACGTGCCTCATCTGCCCTTTCCCGTCAATGAACAACAGTTTCTCCGAGTTCCTTCAGTCTCCAACATACATCGTGGGACTTTGCCCTGGCTCGGTCTTCGCTTTCGAATTTTGTGTGTATTTATGTATGTATGGTGGGAGAGGAGTGAAAGCAGAAACGTGTGCGTGCCACAGCGAATCTCAACTATTGTAGACACGCCAAATTATGTTTCAGACAGCCCCAGCCGATTTATCCGGGCCTAACGATTTCAATGGGGGTAGAGCTCAACAGCGCATGGGGGTCACGTTTTGCAAAAGCTTTCTGTTATAAATTGGAATAGATATTTTGCCCTAACTTTTCTTGACAGTTGTATATGAAAAACTGCCATATACGTCTTGTGGCTAAACGTAAAATGATTTAGGAAAAGTGTACATTTTGGGTCAGATGTACTAATGCTTTTTGCGGGCACATATTTTTCCTAGCACAAAATTTGAGTCTTTCTGCTCTTTCTCAAATGTTAAATGCCTATTTGTCATTCTCAAAGTCATACAATAATCCATAACGGGCACAACACTAGGAAAAAAACTTTTTCAGTCGAAAACGAGCAAATGGTTTAAGCTGTCTGGATCGTGTGCGTGCCATTGGCAAAATAGAAGCAGTAGTCCAGGGTGGACGGGTTCCATTTCGCAGGAAGAGTTGGTGGCACTCGCAAATGCCTTTCTGTGCTGGCCTCGCTACATTAGCCTCAGACTGTTTAGTCAATGCTGCGCGCAAAACATTTGCACAGCAGCGGCCTGCCTGTTAATATTACGCTGGAGGCGTAACTCGTGCCTTTGTTTAGTGCCAGATGCGTATGCGTATGCAGAGCTTTGTAATATGATGGAATGAGGGGTTCTTGGGTCTCTACCAGCATCTACTTCAGGGCACTAATGTTCCTAAAGGGTACAGTAGGCAGCGTGTGATGCCCTGAAGTAGAAGTGGTGTTGGTCGATAGTACCCATCTGTTGCACCTAAATCCATATATACAGCATAGCCCAAGAATTCTGGAACTCTTTCGCAATCAAAGTTTCCATTCTGTCTATACGTACAGCAGACCAGGAGGAAAACAGGGACCCCTGGGAAGGATGCACCACAAGGCTAAAGTTCCTTTATTGTGACCGCATTACTCCTATTCAGTGTGCTTTTTTCCCAATTGTCATCTAGCAAAGAGGCGCAGAAACTGGTTCAAAACATGGTATATCAGAGCATTGCATGCAAGTTCCATGCAGGCATACGTCATGGAAGCATGACACCTAACCCTGCGTACCGACACCCACGCCAGTTTCCAAATTTAACAAGAAGCCATTGAGTGTTTTTGACCACTGACTAAGGGGTTCATAGTTAGGGGTTCTGCAGTGGAAAATATATTGCATTACTAGGTGTAGGAAAGTGCCCCTTTTTTACATGGTCAACCCCACTTTTTGCCCTAGTACTGATGCTTTTGAGTGAAAAGGCACTGGGTCCCTGCTAACCAGGCCCCCAGTGTCAGTGGTCTTTCCCTTGAATCAAGGTAGATGTCTAATTGTAACACAATTGGCAAGGACTTTAGCACCCCTATAAGTCCCTAGTAAATGGTACCCCTGGTATTCAGGGCATGGGTACTAAAGAGGGTCCCTATGGGCTGCAGCATGCATTAAGCCACCCAAAGGGACCCACACAAAAACTGCATGCAGACTGCCATTGCAGGATGTGTGAAATAGTGCAAACCATTTTAAAAACACAACATGGCACACTCCTTTTGTGCCATGCCAAGGTACACCGTATATACTAAAAGTAAGTTACCCCTACAACAGGCCTTAGAGTCCTAAGGCAGGGTGCATTATATTATATGTGAGGGCACATCTGCATGAGAAGATAGTTCCCTATAATGTCTAGTTCCATTACTAGATATTTCAAGTGATCAGGCAGCCATCTTAAGGGCATGTACTGAGCACTGGTCATTATGAGTTACCCAGCTGAGTTGGAACAATGGTGTTTGTTATCAAACACCTTCTCTTAATGAATCTGTACTGATGAAAGTACTAGATTTATTATGACATGCACCCAGGGGGTACTTTAGAGGTGCCCCCTGAAAACCTGCTAGCCCTCTAGTGTGCTGGCTGACTCGTACCTCCCAGTCTGCCACCACAGACGAGTTTCTGACTCCTTGTAGGCGAGAGCCTGAGCTCTCAGTGGTCAGAAACAATGCCTGCTCCGGCGGAAGGGGATCACATCTCCTCCTTCAGGATGGCTAGTGAATTAGCATTTCAAGGGCAGAGGCTTCAAATCCTCTGTCGCCCTTGATATGCGCAATGGCTTTCCCCAGACCTGGGGTACGCCGCCCCCCGCCCTCGGCCCCATTTGGCACCAAACAGGTAGGAAATTAGTTAGTCAGAAGGCTTGTCACACTTTCAGGCTTGGCACACCACTAAGGTGGGCCACCTGAAGTGGACAGCCAAGGAAGGGTTTCACCATTTTGAATTTGGTGAAACCAGGAAGTCTAGGTCAGGATTAAGCCCATTCTCCCCAGGAAGTGGTCATTTAGTGGGTGTAGTCATGCCAGAGGAAAGTAGCCCATTGGCTACTAGCCCACACTCCCCTAAACGCCCCTAAATTCAGTATATAGGGTTCCCCTGACACCAGGAACTCAGATTAATCTACTGATAACTGAGAAGAGCTGACTGACTGACTGACTGAATTATTTATTAAGCGCACTATTGCAGAGGCGTCTTGGCGCTGGGGTGTGAAAGGGGTGGGAAGGCCATACCATTCTAGGATTTCTCAAATAGCCAAGTTTTTAAAGCCTTCCTAAACAGAATCCTGTTGGATTGCTGTCGCATCTGGGTAGGAAGGGAATTCCAAAGCTTAGCGGCTTGGAATGAAAAACCCTTTCCTCCCCATCTGACTCTTTTTGTCCTGGGGAGACATGCTAACCCTAAGTTGCATGACCTGAGTCCCCGCGTTGGCATGTATCGAGGAAAGAGGAGTCCAATATCAATTGCTCCTCCTCCATAGAAGGCTTTGTGTACTACACACAGGGCCTTGAAGTCCACTCTTCGTCGAACTGGTAGCCATTGTAGGTCCCTAATGGCCTTTGATGTAGGGTGGTGCTTGGGGAGACCACACAGTACCCTTGCGGCAGCATTCTGCAGTGATTGGAGTTTGGAGAATTGTTACGCACCAGCTCCCAAGTACAGAGCATTGCAATAATCTAGTCTGGATAGGATCAAGGCTCCTACAACCGTCTTCCTTAAAGAGAATGGTATAAACGGAAGTATTTTCCTCAGAACCTTGATCATAAAGAAGTAATTTGAAGTAACTTGGTTGATTTGGGGACCATACGATAGATCTTTATCTATCAAAAAGCCAAGGTTCCTTGCCTTAGGCACCGGGATTGGACAGGTGCCCGCTTCTGGAGGCCACCATAGATCATTCCAGATGGAAGGTTTTTGACCAAACTCAACCACCTCCGTTTTCTCTGTATTAAGTTTTAGAAAATTGGTGCTCATCCAGGCCATTACTCCAGTAAGACAGTTACGGAATCGTTCTGCCGTTATTTCAACACTGTGCGTGAGTGACACAACTAACTGTGTGTCATCAGCATACGAAACTAACATCAGGCCATGATCTTTTATGAGATTCGCTAATGGCGTGACATATAAATTAAACAGCGTGGGAGACAACGCCGATCCCTGGGGACTCCACAAGGGAGGTAATACTCCTCTGAATGGAGACCGTTCCAGTGTATTTGTTGCACCCTAGAGGCTAAGAAAGACGAGAGCAGGGTTAGTGCCATATCATTGATCCCGACTGTTTCCAGGCGGTGCAGTAACACCCCATGATTTACGGTGTCAAACGCCGCCGTTAGGTCGAGTAGGATCAGGACGGCTCTCCCACCTGAATCCATCACCTTACGGATCTCTTCTGTGGCCATAATTAAGGCCGACTCTGTTGAGTGACGTGATCTGAAGCCATGCTGAGTGGAGTCCAGAATATTATTTGTTTCCAGATATTCCATCAACTCCAAATTCATGGCTTTCTCAAGAACCTTAGCAGGCAGGGGGAGACAAGATATGGGGCGATAGTGTTTGGTCTGCAAGGGATCTAATGAGTCTTTTTTAAGATGGGTTTGATGCATGCCTTTTTCCATAACTGTGGAAAGACCCCATGTGTAATAATATTATTTAAAAGAGGGGTCAGAAAAACACTGATCTCCTCAGGGGCCAAATGTAATATAAATGGGGGCATGGGTCCAAAGGGGAGCCTGACTTAATTTGAGTCAGCAAGTCGGTGATCTGGTTCTGATGTACTGTGGCAAACCATGACAGGCTGGTTTTAATTAAGGGAGGATCCCTTACACTTGAGTTATCCTCTACTAAGTGTAGTCGTGTGCTCTCCAGTTCATTGTAAACTGTCTGGACTTTATTTTGAAAGAATAGTGCCATAGTGTCAACAAAAGTTTGGTCAGGAGCAAATTCCGTGTCTCGAGGACATTTGGCAAGGGCCGAAACTGTTTTAAAAAGTTCCTTAGAAGAATTCGTGGCCTCAAGGATTTTGCTAGTAAAATAATTAATTTTGGCCTGTTTTATAGCAATTTTATATTCTTCCAAAGTAATATTATATTGCGTACTATGCTCTAGGCTATAGTCAGACCTCCAGAGGCGTTCCTGACGTCTGCATTTTATTTTAATGGACTTGAGCTCTATTGAGTACCAAGGCGAGGTAACTCGCCTTTCCTTCGGGTGATTGGTCTCCTCTGGAGCCACCTCATCAACCGCCTGACTGATCCATTTGTTAAAATTACTAGCCCCGCCATTACAGTCAATATTAGTGACATTGGGGTTATCTTTTGCCAAGGCTGAGACCAGCTGCTTCTGTTGTATATTTTTCCACGGCCGTATTTTAGTCCGCAGAGATATTTGCCTGCGGCTGTTAGGGTGAGAGCCTATATTAACTTTAAAATAGACTGCCGCATGATCTGACCAACCCACTGGACGCACGCTCTCTACTTCAATATGGGGGTTGTTGGTAAAGATACCATCTAACGTGTGACCAGCTAAGTGGGTAGGATCACATACAATCTGGTTCATCCCATATCCAGCCATGACATCAATTAGGCTAATGGAGTCTGAGTTGGTGGTTTGTTCTAGATAAAAATTAAAATCCCCCAGTACTGTAAAGGTAGTAGTGTCAAGGCATGATTCCATAAATGTTTGTATGGAACGAATGAAAGAGGTTCTTGTTCCTGGCGGCCTATGAACAAGTAAGCCAGGCAGGAGTTCATAGTCATGGTATTTAACACTAAAAGTTATGGCTTCAGCCTCCAGTGTGGGTTCAGACCTGAACCTCACTGTAAGGTGGGAGCGATAAATCAAAGCTATTCCTCCCCTTTTGCTCCTAGCCTATCTTTATGAGCCACAAGGTAGCCAGCAGGAATGGCTTGGTTCCAGTCTGGGTCAGAGGTAAGAGTGGCCCATGTTTCCGTAAGGAACACCAGGTCCGGGTTAGCAACTGATACAAGGCATTCTAGATCAAGTTTGTGTTTAGATATGGATCTTGTATTTAGTAAGATACACCTAATGGAATGAGGTGAATGATTTAGCACACTACTTTCGGAATTGGTTACAAGCGTGGGATGATTCCAGTCAAGTGTAGACATGTTAGGTTTAACCGGCAAATATGTGGCTGACAGCCCGCAAAGGTTGCAGCAATTTGGGCCATAGCTAAGAGGATCCAATAGTAATGAAGGTTGTGGGCACTTACCTTTGTTTAGTGCCATGATATCATCACGCGAGTAGGTTATTCTGCTAAATTGAACAGGGGTTCTGGTGCTGGTCGCTATCCGGGCGCCGACGGGCGCAGACGGGCTTGCCCGGCGGCGCGCCCGCTGCGCGGTCGTGCCAGCGTGCGTTTTATCCCCAACGAGGTTCAGCAACTAGAAAGCTGACCTCAGTGCAGCGCGTCCCCTCTACTTCCGGGTACTACAATTATCTGCATATACGCTGAACAGAGTTTTGGTATCTAAGAGGTCAGAGTACAATCAGGAGCGAAAATACAGGCTAAAATATTATTGTTTTAAAACTTTAAAAAATCAAGTGCAAATCAGCAAATTTAAGCAGCAAGTCTGGCACAGTAAAAAACGAAGCAATCAGGGCATTCACATTCACATCACACGCTGCGCGGTCGCGCCAGCGTGCGTTTTATCCCCAACGAGGTTCAGCAACTAGAAAGCTGACCTCAGTGCAGCGCGTCCCCTCTACTTCCGGGTACTACAATTATCTGCATATACGGCTGAACAGAGTTTTGGTATCTAAGAGGTCAGAGTACAATCAGGAGCGAAAATACAGGCTAAAATATTATTGTTTTAAAACTTTAAAAATCAAGTGCAAATCAGCAAATTTAAGCAGCAAGTCTGGCACAGTAAAAAAACGAAGCAATCAGGGCATTCACATCACAGTCGTGAGAACAGAGGTCCTGCACCAAGATTGCCTAAAAACCCTGCCTGGTTGCTTGCACCGCAACAATCGCAAAGACCGACTCGTCCAGAAGCTCAATTGCCTCCCCAAACCCTTGGAGTACTGTTCTTAACTTCAACAACTAAGCAGCATCTCCCTTGGGGTGGAGGAGCAATTTCACTGTATCTGCAGGCACTGACTGCACCGAGAGTCAAAAAGAAAGACCCCCTTTGGGCAACTCAATAGTTCAACTATCACACATACTCATCAAGGATCACCCAATATCACCAAAACACAAATACAAATATAACTATATATATATATATATATAACTATATATATATATATTATCTACTGGCGGTCGCCAGTAGATAGTTATAGTTAGGACCTATTTTCCATAGGAAATCCGCAACATTCTATTTGAAATAACTCTGGTGTCGGTTGACGAATCTTCGCGAAATTTTCAAACTTTATGGCCCGCTCCGGTCCGCTCCTACCCTGAAAGTCTCGGGGTGATTCGTCAAGCGGGGGCCGAGAAAAAAGGGGGGTCCCAAAACGTGTTTTCCCCATTCATTTTCCCATAGGAAACTTTAGCCACGGCTACAGCTCGAACTGCTGAACGGAATTACACCAAATTTGGCAAAGAGGTAGTTCTTGGTTCAGAAAGAACCCTTTTTGTTAAATGGTGTAAATCCGTTCAGTAGTTCCTGAGAAAATCAAAAGGAAAATCACATATATATCTATGGCCGCGTAGGGTCCGCGTACCCTCCCGATCACGAGCTGCATGCTAATTGGCTGTCAACACTCCAAATCAGGAAGTGTTGGCAGCCATTTTGTCCCTCTGTAGAACCGAGGCACAGAAACAAGTGCGCAAAACGCACAAAGGGGGCAGGGTAGAAACACCCTGACCCCCTAGGTCTGCTCAGGGGGTCCCACAAGGACCCCCTGGGCAGAAAAAAGCATTTAAAAAAAAAAAAAATCGGCGGGATTTGCTTAGGATGCGCGGATCCCGCCGATAAAAAAATAAAATCGAAGCGCGGTCTCCCGCGCTTCGTTGTTAATTGGCCCCGGGTGGCCCAAGTCCCGGGGGCATGCAGGGTTTATTTAAATAATGCTGGGGGCCTCTAAGGGCTCCCAAGCCCCGGGGACCGCCACCCCGGGGCTTTCAATTTAAAATGGTGCGGGAGGGCACTCGGCCCTCCCGCAGCCCCGGAGACCACCACCTCCCCGGGGCTTCTTTAAAAAAAAAAACATTTCCTGTGTGGGAGGGCTTGAGCCCTCCCACACGCCCGGGACCGCCACCTCCCGGGGCACTAATAATGTAAATGCGGGGGTCCGTAACGGACTCCCGAGCCCCGGGACCACCACCTCCCGGGGCTTTAAAGACATGGGAGGGGGGCCGCGCGGCCCCCTCCTGGAGCCTGTGATGGCCCTGGGGACCACCACCCCCAGGGCCGGCTCCTGCAGTGTCCCGGGGTGCCTACCCCGGGACACTGCTGTTTGCAATGACAGGGCGGGAGCCTCGCGGCCCCGTCCTGCCATTGCAAACTTGCTTTGCTTCATTGAAGCGAGAGCAGGAAACCTGCTCTCGCTTCAATGAAGCAAAGCAGATTGCTTTTCCATAAGGGGAGCTGCATGTCAGCAGCTCCCTTATGGAAAAGCAATGCCGGCTCCCGCAGGACGTGGGGAGCCGGCGGGACCGTGCGGGGATTGGGGACCCCCCCACGGTCCCAAACGTGTGGCCAGGCCCCGGGCGGGGGGCCACGCAGCCCCCCTCCCAAAAAAAGGAATTAAAAAAAAGGACGCAAGGCCGGCCCCGGGGATGGGGTCCCCGGGCCTTTAATGGCCTGAGGAGGGGGCCACGCAGCCCCCTCCAAATATTTATTTTATTTAAAAAGAGGGCATGCCCCGGGGATGGGGTCCCCGGGGCAAATACAGGCCCAGGGAAGGGGGCCACGCGGCCCCCTTCCCGTTTAAAATAAATAAAAAATAATAAAAAAAGAACAGCCTCAGGCCCCGGGGGATGGGGTCCCGGGGACAAAGTGGACGAGGGAAGGGGCCACGCAGCCCCCTCCCATAAAAAAAAAAGGAAGCAAAAAAACAAAAAACGGCATCGTGCCGGAGGCCCCGCCCTCCCTGCAGCACTCTGCAAGCGCGCCCCTGGCGCGTTGTAAGAAGGGGAGTAATTCCCCTTGAATACTGGGGGTCCCTGGGGCCAACTAGCCCACCAGGAACCTCCAGTATGCGCCAGGGAGCTGCGTTGAAGAGGTGTTCAGAGGCCACGCCCTTTTACACTCTCTGCAACGCAGCTCTATGGCGCTTTTGAAGGTACATGGTGGGCTAGTTGGACTCCAGGGACCCTCAGGATTCAAGGGGACTTAATCCCCCAACTTAAAATGCGCCACGGGGCGTGTTTGCACAGTGGTGAAGGGAGGGGGCGGGACTTCAGGTGACATGTGTGCAAACAGGCCCCATGGGGCGTTTTAAGATGGGGAATTAAATCCCCTTCAATCCTGAGGGTCCCTGGGGGCCAACTAGCCCACCAGGTACCTCCAGTAAGCGCCACAGAGTGTTGTAGAAAGGGGCGTGGCCTCTGAACACCTCTCTGCAACGCAGCTCTCTGGCGCATACTGGAGGTATCTGGTGGGCTAGTTGGCCCCTAGGGACCCTCGGGATTGAGGAGGAATTAATTCTCCAACTTAAAACGCGCAACAGGGCGTGTTTGCAGACATGTCACCTCAGGCCCCACCCCCTTCCTTCACCATTGTGCAAATATTCCTCTAAAATCAGCCGAACTACGAATTCCGATTTACTCACCTGTTATCAGGAGAGACCTCAGTGCTGCATCTTTGAGCCCAGTACTGATCCTGAAAAGTAATTTTAACCGTACTTACCAGTAACTTGAATTTCCTTCCATAGGCTAACATTGACTGGTTTCACTTGGAAATTCTTCTAAGTGTGGAGTTTTGGAACTTTATAATATTTCTCTAAAATCAGCCGAACTACGAATTCCGATTTACTCACCTGTTATCAGGAGAGACCTCAGAGCTGCATCTTTGAGCCCAGTACAGACCCTGAAAAGTAATTCTTACCGTATTTACCAGTAACTTGTATTTCCTTCCATAGGAATCCATTGTCTGGTTTTCAGCAGAAAAGTTTCAAAGTGTCGATTTTCACAAACTACAAATATTCCTTAAAAATCGCCTGTATGACTTAAACGCATTCTTTCAACTGTTTACAGGAGATGCACCAGAGCTGGATCCAGGATCCACCACTGAGTAAGAAAAAGTAACGATAACACTACTTACCTGCTAAGTGAATTTCCTCCCATAGGATAACATTGGTGATTCTATGTGAAAAAGTTTCTAAGTCTCAACTTTTAAAATACAATAATATTCCTTAAAAATCACTACTGTAACCAAAACGCTTTTACTCAACTGTTTACAGGAGATGTCGCATGACTGAATCTAGGATCCAGTCCTGTGGTTAGAAAAGTAATCCATAAAGTAACTAATTGCATTTAACTAGAAATTCGCATTGAGCTCAATGTTGCATTGTGTTTGAAATTGTGTTGCCCATTGCAACAACTGTAACTACTGTACTTAAAAGTCTATTGCCTATTTGCAAAGTATTTAAACTAAAGTAATTCATTCTGAGAAAGTATATTTTGTAATGTAATGTATAATGTAATTACAATGTAATTTAAAAATAAAATATCTAAAAATAAATAGTTTAAAAAATGTAGTAAATCAGTATCAAAAAAATAAATATAACAATTAATACATTTAAAAATTGTCATTTACAAAACCTTTGAAATTCACTGAAAAAAACCATAGGTTTCAGACATGTTATAGTTAGGAATTAGCATTTAAAAAACCTTTGAAATTCACTGAAAAAACCATAGGTTTCAGGCACGTTATAGTTAGAAATTAGCATTTAAAAACCTTAGAAATTCACTGAAAAAACCATAGGTTTCAGGGGCGTTATAGTTAGTTGGACATTTCACTCGTACAAAACCATAGAAATTCCCCCGTTATAGTTAGTTCAGCTAACTATAACTCGCGCCCCACAATGCACTGCTGATGACGTCACATATTACATCACTCATGACATGGTCAGTGACATCACTGATGACATCACTGATGACATCTCAAATGACATCACTGATGACATCACTGAAGACATCATCCACGTGATAATCTGATGCACCTCCTCACACCCTAATATAACCTTTGATACACCCACTCTAAATTACAGACTGCCATTCGCAAAACCATAGACACTCCAACACCAATAACTACATACCCACTCACTGATTCTTAGGTCTACACACACATCCACTCACTCACCCGTACAGTCACTCATACTTACGGTCACTCAGTACAGGACTATCATATGCACTCATACTCCTATATAGACACTCAAACACCGCCACTCATCCATAGAGGTACTCACACACCTAGTCAGTCATGCAAATAATTAAACACACTGCCATTTACTCACCTATACAGTTATACACACACCAGCTCACTTACTCATACAAATACTAGCACATTCTTACGCTCTCATACAATCACTGATACATGCACACACTCATCCATACAGTCACTCTCACAATCACACACTCTCGCTTATAGCCATTTATATACTCCAACACACATATATACTGCCTTTCACATATGTAGTTACTCACATATGTACCACTGGGACATACATTCACTCACTAACACACTCTTACACACACTTACCCACCCATACAGTCTATCACAGATGCACTCTTGAAACCATCCACCCAGTGAATCACCCACTCACACATCTATGCACAGAGTCGCACACACCCCACCCACACAAACACTCAGGCACCCATAGAGATACTCAGACAACCAATCAATAACTCATATAGACACTCATGTAGCTATTCACAAACCCATGCAGCCACTTACACAGCAACAGACAGACGGATACAGACATTCACCCAGTTTAGTCACTAACCCATGCATTCAGTAAGATACGTTTAATCACTCACTTATAGAGTTAGTCACGCACCTACTAAATCATCCATACAGACACTTATACACCCACTCATTCTTCAATACACCTTTCCCTATATATATAAAAAATATTTAAACTTTACAGAAACACACAGTCACTGGATGATGTCATCAGTGATGTCATTTGAGATGTCATCAGTGATGTCACTGACCATGTCATGAGTGATGTAATATGTGACGTCATCAGCAGTGCATTGCGGGGCGCGAGTTATAGTTAGCTGAACTAACTATAATGGGGGAATTTCTATGGTTTTGTACGAGTGAAATGTCCAACTAACTATAACGCCCCTGAAACCTATGTTTTTTTTAGTGAATATATATATATGGATATATATGGATACGCAAAAACAGTCCTTAGCGGGGGGAGCACTGAACAGCTGGTGCTGACGGCGAGACAAGGGCCAGAACTCGCTTCTGTATTTTTGCAAGTTAGATGAAATACGCAGCACTCTTCTTGGATGTTTTAACTTCTTTAATAGACCATCACTCTCCTCCACCTACGCGTTTCGAACAGTCAGTTCTTGATCACAGTAGTTAACAAAGTCCATTCTCACTTTCTATTATTTATACTCAGTCACCACAGCCGCCCATAATGAGGCATTGTGGGACTGGTGGTTCTTAAGCTTTCCTTACTTTTACTCATTCAAGTGTTTCAACTTCTTTTTTCATTTATTTGATGATATCGGCGCATACTCCCAGATCAGCAGTATGTCAAGACACTGATGCCAATAGTGGCTCATTTGTGTAACGCCACAAAACCCGTATTGTGAGAATTTCTCACATACGTGATAATGTCCTATTTCTTAGGACAGTGTCTCCTCCCCTCGGTTTCCGAACACAAGGTGGATAGAGGGTTTGTCGCTTTATGACTGGGTGTCTTTATTCATGTATATATATATATACATACACATATATATATATATATATACACACACACACACACACACACACACACACACACACACACACAGTACCAGCTAATTTTACAGAGAGAAAATTTAATGTGTAATTTAATATCACCATACATAAAAAATCATTATATGTACACATATATTCAATATTTAAAAGGACATAAAAGTCATTCAATGCACACAGATGATTTGTTACAGATTGGTGTTCCTTCAATGACACTATGAATCATCTAGTGTATTCTCCCGCTATGTTTTGTGATTTTATGATGTTTTATTAATGATGTGATGTTACATATTTTTCTTTTTTGATCACTTATCTTTGTGTGCATTGAATGACTTTTATGTCATTTTAAATATTGAATATATGTGTACATATAATGATTTTTTATGTATTGTGATTTTAAATTATACACATTAAATGTTCTATAGGTAAAAATTAGCTAGTACTGTGTATATATATATATACATAGTTATATTTGTATTTGTGTTTTGGTGATATTGGGTGATCCTTGATGAGTATGTGTGATAGTAGAAAAGTTGCCCAAAGGGGGTCTTACTTTTTGACTCTTGGTCTTTTTGGTGCCCTACCCCTTTGGTTAGAAAGGGCCCCTCTCCTTTGTTGAGACTGAATGCATCGGCCCGGTACTTCGTCTTGCTGGCCATCGAGCCCATCGAGGGAGCAACTCGCCAGGAAGAGGTTTTGAGTCCAGGAGGTCTGCTCAATCGCTCTCACCCAGTGTCAAGCCGCTGACCCCTCCCGTAAGCCTCTCAACACCAATACCCCGGGTACCAGAGCCCTTGCAACTACTAAGGCGTGTTGCTTGTCCAGTCCAGACACCACCAACGCCGACACCAACCTGCCATCGAGAGACTTCAGGATCCACGAGATCTTCATCGAGAGTGGACCTGCTGTCCTGTTTTCTATTTCTCTCCAGGTCGCCAAAGCCAAGTGAGAGCCTCTAACTACAGCGACCTGCCTGACAAAACACCTCTGCACCGAGCCCACCAGCCCAGTTTCATGTAAACCAACTGTGTCCCTGTGCTCCAGAGACCCTCAACAGCTGAGCCCTCCTTTGGGTTCTGCCGGACTTTTCCCCAAGTCCCCACTTGTAGTTTTTCTTTTGAAAGTACTTCTTCCATAGACTTTAACGCGTAGCGCTTGAGGCTACCAACGCGACCAGCAGCTCTGCACTCACACACATCAGGGCAGGTAAAACCGAACTGCTGGTGGTTTCTTGGACCTTGGCCCCTAGCAACTTAAGTCCTAGAAGGCACCCTTCAAAAATGTTTGCAAGTATATCTATGCAGTTTATGTTTCTCCCATAGGATAACATTACAGCGTTCAAGGCTCATACCTCAAAACCGTTATTTGACTGTATTTTTAAAAAAATCTATAACTCTGAAAGTACTTACCGGATACCGATGATCTTGGTGTCTAAAATTATATAAAGATCTGTGTTATTTTTATAAATTGGTCTTGGATTTCTTTTTGAGTGTGTCTCTCATTTATTGACTCAGTGGGTACAACAAATGCTTAACGCTCACCTCTAATAAGCCTAAGCTGCTCGACCACACTATCACAAACAGAGCACTTGGGATTATTAAAGTAAGCCCTGTAAACCAATAAGGATCGTCTGGACTTTTTGCATGGTGTGCCCCTACATTAGCCCACTACATAAAAAGTTAGCTTCCTACAATGTTGAACAGGCACCTGGAAAAACGTAATTTAACAAGCTAAAGAAATTATCCAGTAACACATCTCCAGGGCTTTCAGCATCTGTGCCACTGTGAAAGTCTTGAACCATTGTTCCCTTAGAAACTTGCTGAGGAAAAATAATTCCAGGACAGGTGAAGCCCATTTCCTTTCTTGACACCAGAAAATAGCTGGAATCGTAACTCCTGCCTCTTTCTTGCATTCACATCTTCCACACAGACAATTGTAGAAAATGGGGGAAGTTTCTTTTGAGATTAGAAGGGAGAAGTTTGATTTTATTAATTGAAAAAACACCCATACAAGTCATTCTCCCTCCACTATTTTTCACCCCACAGTTATCACATCATACGGGTGAGTGCCTTGCGTAGCTGTAGGTGTTCACCAAATCGATAAGGTGGTGCCTTACTCTTGTCGGCTCCAACCTGAGCTCTTTCCATGCACAAGCATGACATTCTATTGGGGCTGTTGTTACTGAGGAACCGGGAAAAGCTGGGTTGTCTGTACACCACTAATTTGCCATATGATAGATTGGAATGCTTTATAGGAGAATCTAAATCCAAGGAAAAGGTCGTAGCCCTGTTTTGCTTGATACTCTCCAAGGACTTGTAGGCCATCTCACCAAAAAGCATTAACTGTTGAAAGGCATATCAATTAACCCGGCTTGCACATCTCAAGGCCTGCCACAAGATCTCATCCAAGCACAGCACAGAATGACGACCCACCATGCCCATGAACCTGATCACTGTATGCCAGTTACCTTGCAGTACCTATTTAAATGGAACTGAAAAAACTCACCTCTCAAGAGATTTGGTAGATGATTAGTAGCCATTAAACAACGCATGTGGGAATGATGGCGGGTAAGACGAATTAGAAGTATACAGCACCAAGCTGTCCGTGCCAACCTTTCTGCCTTTAGAGCCCAAGTGCCTCCATTCTCCATTCTGGGGAATAGGGAGAACTATTGGTCTGTAGCTTAACTGAGAAACCGTACAACACAAATCTCTTTGGGGTGACATGCATGCTCAGGAGTTGCAACCTGACTGGGTGGGTGTATGTTTCCAAGCCACCTTGAGTCTGCATGGCTGGCGAAGTCTTCTTCCATGCTGCCATAAATTGGTCACTAAAAATATCGAAATGCACAAGTAGCTCAAAAAACTAACCTCTGATAGCAAATCCCCTTACCTAATCTAGACTTAACCTCCAAGGTAGAAAGGTGCCAATACAAATCTTCTGCTGCCTTGCCAACTACGGTTGTGAAGAAATTGTTTCTCTGTAGGAAGAGCATTGACATTAGGAACCTCAGATGAGGTATCCACCCCACTCACACTGTCTATGTAAGGCAGTAGCTGATATGCCTCAGATTCGTCTTTCTCATTCCTTTACTTGTATGCTTCAGAGAAATGGAAGGCATCTGTATCAGAACCACACAGTCCCACTAACCACTGTAAATTGGTAAGGGGCAGGAGTCTTGCTTGCTGAGGGTTTATCCTTAGAATGAAGTGTGGATTTTTTTTCTATCCGTTTTCAAAATCAGATCTGTCACAACAGTTGATCTCTGAGCAGGATCTGGTTTTCAATTTAGACTTGCCTGATGACTTGGAATGGGAAGAGGACCTTTTGCGGCAACAGGTCAGCATCCTCAACTTCAACCGAGACCAGCTATTCAGCACATGGGCATTGATTCACCAAAATGCTACGGGTAGCTGAAGTGACATCATGTACCCTCTGACCTTAATTACGTGACAGTCAGGGTTGGGCAGTAAACTCCGCTCTGCTGGCAGAGTTTCACCCACTCTGCCTGGAGCGCGGAGTTCGGCAAAAACTCTGGAAACCACCGCGTGGCAGAGTTTTTCTTGCGCACGGCTTGCCAATGTTAAGTTGGCGAGAGCGAAACATTTGCTCGCTAGGACAAGCCCCAGAGCGATTTCGAACGGGGCGGCTTTGGCACGTCACTACCGTTCGTGTTGAGAATGCTGCCGCTCAAGTAGAAAATATACTGTATGCTGATTTCACAGCGCAGAACGAGCTCCCGGCGCTAAAAATCAGCGTGACGTGCTGAAACTCCACTGTTCGCGGAACTCCACAGAATCTCGCAAAGTTTTTATGTAACTCCGTGGAATTCCGTGGAGTAAAACTCCATGAGTTCTGTCCACCTTTAGTCACAGCAAGGGGCATCATATGACCTTTGGACCTTGAATCTTCCCAGGAAGTGAGGTCACATGATTTAACCCTGATGACATCACAATAAATAACATCGCTGAAGTTCCATAATATCTGCATGATTAATATACCACAACAAAACAGTCAAATGTCTATTTTAGATATCATCTATATTAAGGTACTGACATGATACGTCAAGGGATCATTTACCTTATTTGTAATACGCAAGCAAAGTGAGTTAGTCTGACAGGCTAGTCGGGGGTTCTCTCCCATGAGAACATTTTTAACATATTGTCTTTAATAATGTATTTTAAAGCACACTTTTCACATAAATATGCTAAAAAGCCACAGACTCTGAAAAGACACTTATTAAATATTCAAGTCCTCTCATGGTGTGCCAAGCTAATGAAACCTGACAGTCCCCATGAGTTTACCCTTTTTTAGGTCTTGCCTACGCAGCGCGCATGCGCTGCTTAGGAGGACCTTTAGCCGTCGCTCTGCTGTTTTTGGAAGCACATACTCGTGCTTGTGGCGGCATCCACCTTGCGGGAGCGAGCAGCGGCGCGCATGCTAATTGGCTGTTGCTCGCTCCCCGCAAGGCGGATGGTGCCACAAGCACGAGTGTGCTTGAAAACAGCTGCTGCTTCTTAGCGCGATCGCTTCACTTTCACGGCCGCGTCGCTTTCACGGCCGCGCGGCCAATGCTTGTTTTACAGATGTCTTAGAATCACAGCAACGTTATGCAGAAAATATTGTGTGTAACATTTTATGGGATTAATTACAGCATTTGTTTAAAAAGAATGCAGCACCTTACAGCCACAGGTTTGCTACAATCGCACTGATTTGCCTAACAAATGTCAGTAATGCAAAGCAGACCGCACTCCTTCTACTTGCAACTATATCACAGTAACCTCATCGGTATTCGGAGCATGCGCAGTGCGAGCAGGCTACACACCAAATAGGGCAGGTTCCAGCACTTTGTTTGAAGCATTTTGTGTGTGCAGTTTTAAAAAAATCTGAAAAGCAGGCAATCTTAATGTACGAGTTACTTACCTTCGGTAACGATGTATCTGGTAGAGACGTTGTCTAGCCGCAGATTCCTTAACTTAGAATATCCCCAGGCGTCAGACTGGATCCAGAAAATTTTGCGCAGCAGTACCTCTGCGCGCCGGGGGGCGGCGCCGCCTGGCTCCGCCATGACGTCGTCCCCGGACATGACGTCAGTGGAGCCATATAGGACCCTCCCGGCGCGCTGACGTCAGTTTTCTTCGGAGGAACTTTTCCGCGCCACAACGCGGAGCCCCCAGCAAAAACTGTGAGAGTATGGGAACAGTGTGCGAATAAAAAAGAAAATTGGTGAGAGAGAAAGAATCAAAGGGTGAGAAAGCACCATGAACGACAGTGAGAAGCACTGTCGACTGAAAGGTGTTGAAAAGGAAAGAGTAGAGAAATACTCTGAGAAGCTATTTCGCAACAGCGAAGTGAATGACACCCCTGAGGGAAATCGATCTATAAAAAGAAGACCGAGGCAGACGACAGAATGTCTGCACCAAATGAAGTGAATGAAAAGAGCAGAACAGTATACTGAGAAGCAACCCCGCGAAAGCGAGAGAAGCCCTCTCCTGAGGCAAGACGGCAATGAAAAGAGCCGAGAGCGACGGGCAAAAAGCTCTAAACCATATGATTAAAGAAAAGAAAGAAATAGGGAGACTCCGTCCCCCGTGATAGATCTATTGGACTGAGGAACAGGCCAGAAAGACCTCAAAACTAATTGACTGTGGGAGTGTTAACGGAGAAGGTGGGTGAGAGGGTAGAGAACACCAGTAGGCCCCATACGGGAGGAAACCGATGTGGAAAAACGCAGAAGGACACCTGAACTCACCGCCCAAGCATGAGATTGGTGGGAGCAGAACAAGTAAATCCAAGGAATAAGCATGACGGGGAGGGAGGCGAAAGATACCGCCCCGTAGAAGGACCCCAAAGGAGGCGAATGCAGAAAACCCCACCTGAAGCACAAGTTACTAACTTGTGTAACGATATATCTGTAAGAGACAGTAGTTAGTGACAGATTCCTTACCTTAGAATATCCCCAGGCGTCAGGTTGGATCCGGAAAGTTTTTTGCGTAGCAGTACCCTTGCGCGTCGGTAGGCGGCGTCGTGCGGCTCCGCGTCCGTCGTCGGCGTCGTGATCGCCGGGATGACGTCGCGGGCAGTACTTAGACGCCGCCCCTGCACGCTGACGTCAGTTCTGTACACGGCTTTCCGCGCCAGGAACGCAGAGCCATGCAAGAAGCTGACATAGGTGTCTGAAAAATACTAGGGCCCTGAAAGGGATGTCCTTAACCCTAGAAATCAGTTCGCAGAACGGGAGGATGGGTGGGCGGTAGGAATCTGTCACTAACTACTGTCTCTTACAGATATATCGTTACACAAGTTAGTAACTTGTGCATCTGAAAGAGACACGTTAGTGACAGATTCCTTACCTTAGAATAGATACCCCAGCAATACCAACCCCGGTGGTGGGTCTGCGAACAAAGATCAGACAAGGAAGTCCTGGAGGACAGAACGGCCAAAGAAGCCGTCCCTCCGGACCTGACTGTCAAGGCAGTAATGCTTTGTAAACGTGTGCAGCGAGGCCCACGTAGCTGCCTGACAGATAACCGGCAGCGGAACACCGCGGCCCAAAGCCGTGGAAGCAGCCGTTGCCCTGGTGGAATGGGCACGCAGCCCAACAGGAGGCTCCTTCTTAGCCAAAGAATAGCAGGCCTTGATGCACAAGGTAACCCAGCGAGAGATGGTTCGTTTGTGCACCGCCCGACCTTTTTTGGCGCCCACGTAGCCAACAAAGAGCTGGTCATCCACCCGGAAGTGTTTTGTGCGGTCGATATAGAAAGAGAGCGCACGATTTGGGTCCAGACGGTGGAGCCTCTCTTCCTCTCTGGAAGGATGCGGAGGCGGAAAGAAGGTGGGCAAAGTGATGGTCTGCCCAATGTGGAAGGCAGTAACCACCTTTGGCAAGAAGGACGGACGCGTCCTAAGAACAACCTTGTCTGGATGGACAGACAGAAAGGGAGGTTTGCATGATAGAGCCTGGAGCTCACTCACCCGCCGAGCGGAGGTGATGGCCACCAGAAAGGCTGTCTTCAGAGTCAGAAGACGAAGAGGACAGTTATGTAGAGGCTCAAAGGGAGCGCACATTAAGAAAGGTAAGAACCAAGTTCAAGTCCCACTGAGGCATCACAAACGGAACAGGAGGGAAGAGGTGTGTAATGCCTTTTAAGAACCTGTTAACAACAGGGGACTTGAAAAGGGAGGGCTGATCAGGGAGCCTGAGGAAGGCCGAGATAGCACAAAGATAACCCTTAATGGTACCCAGGGCAGAACCCTGTTGGGCCAGAGAAAGAAGGAACAGAAGGACCTCAGAAAGAGGGGCAGAAAGGGGATTCACAGCCTTTGCTGTGCACCATGCCACAAATTTGTTCCACCTGCAGGCGTATACCACCTTAGTGGAGGGACGCCTGGCTGCGAGAATCACATCACAAACTTCGGGAGGCAAGTCGAAAGGAATCAACTGCCGCCGCTCAATCTCCAAGCAAGCAGGTGTAGACTGGACAGGTTCGGGTGGAGGACCGTCCCCTGCTGCTGCGACAGAAGATCCTCCCGAAGAGGCAGACGGATCAGGGGATCTACGCTCATACTGAGTAGCTCGGGATACCAAACTCTTCGAGCCCAGTCCGGAGCCACAAGGATGACTTGGGCCCGGTCGTGCCGAATCTTCTTCAACACTCTGGGTAGAAGTGGTATAGGCGGAAAGGCGTACAACAGACCGCAACTCCACTCGCGACGAAAAGCGCCGCCGAGCGAGTGCCGCCTTGGAAATTCCAACGCGCAGAACTGATGACATTGCGCGTTCTTTTCGGTGGCGAATAGATCTAACCAAGGCTCTCCCCATTGTTGAAAGAGTCCTTGCGCCACTTCCGAGTGAAGACGCCATTCGTGATCCATCATGCACCTGCGGCTGAGTTCGTCCGCCCTGGCGTTCAGGGAACCTGCCAGGTGTTGAACCATCAGGAACATGTCCTGATGTTCCAGCCAAGTCCAGAGGCGCAGAGCCTCCTGGACAGAGGGTCCACGACCCCACCCCGCCCTGTTTGTTGCAGTACCACATGGCGGTGGTGTTGTCTGTGAACACCTGCACTACCTTCCCTTTGACAGAGGGAAGGAATGCCTTGAGTGCAAGTCGGATCGCCCGGAGCTCCAGAAGGTTGATATGGAGCCGGGACTCCGCCGGAGACCAGAGGCCTCTGATCTCCGCCTCTCCCATGCGACTGCCCCATCCCAGAAGGGACGCGTCCGTCACAACTGTGTGCTCTGGCTGGGGAAGGGAGAGGGATCTGCCCATGACCCATTGCCGGTTCGAGAGCCACCACTGCAACTGTTTTGCAGTCCCCACCGAGATCTGGACGTGATCGGACAGGTTGCCCTGGTGCTGCGCCCACTGGAACTTCAGGTCCCACTGCAGAGCCCGCATATGCCATCTGGCATGATCGACCAGCAGGATGCAGGAGGCCATGAGGCCCAGCAGCCTCAGGGTCATCCGTACCGAAACCCAGGATAAAGGCTGAAAGATCGAAATCATAGCCTGAATATCCCGGACTCGCCGTTCGGGAGGATAGGCCCGAAACTGCGTCGTGTCCAGAACTGCTCCGATGAAAAGGAGCCGTGGAGAAGGAACCAGATGCGACTTCGGCACATTGATGGAGAACCCCAGCGAGTGCAGGAGTTCGGCCGTAGTCTGGAGGTGGGAGACGACTGCCTGGGACGAGCCCGCCTTCAGCAGCCAGTCGTCGAGGTAGGGGAAGACTGAAACCCCTGCCCGGCGCAGATGAGCTGCGACCACCGCCATCACTTTCGTGAACACCCGAGGGGCACTGGTAAGGCCAAAGGGGAGCACAGTGAACTGAAAGTGCTCGAGGCCTACCGTGAACCGTAGGTAACGCCGGTGGGCCGGCAGGAAGGGGATGTGGAAATAAGCGTCCTGCAAGTCCAACGCTACCAGCCAGTCTCCAGGGTCGAGGGCAGTCAAGACCTGAGCTAGGGTGAGCATCTTGAACTTCTCCTTCCGGTGGAAGCGATTGACGTTCCGGAGGTCCAAGATAGGACGCATGTCCTCCTTGTCCTTTTTGGGCACCAGAAAGTAGTGGGAGTAGCAACCACGCCCTACTTCTGGGGTCGGAACATGCTCGATGGCCCTCTTGGCCAAGAGGGCCGTGACTTCCTTCTGTAGAAGCACCAAGTGATCCCCTGACATGCGGTGGAATTGAGGTGGCATGGCTGGGGGGGTGGTCTCGAAGGGGAGGGAGTAGCCCCTTCGGACAATGTCCAAGACCCACCTGTCCGAGGTGATGGGACGCCAGTGGTGAAGGTGATGGCGGACCCTGCCGCCGACTGGCGTGCTGTGCACCTGAAAGGAGGGACTAGGAGGGCTTGGAGGCCGCGGACGGGTTGGAGGTGGTGGCCTGACCCGCACGCTGGTTGCCCGAACCGCCACGGCGGTATCCACGCCCTCGGCCACGCGAAGGCGCTTGCTGCGCGGGCCGTTGGCCGGGCTGCTGACGTGACTGGGCGCCCCTTCCGTGGCCACGAAAGGGGCGAAAAGCAGACGTGAGCGGAGGGCGCACATCAGCAAGGCCCAGGGACTTGGCAGTAGCCCGCGAGTCCTTGAAACGCTCCAGCGCATGGTCTGCCTTCGAACCAAAAAGACCGACTCCATCAAAGGGCATGTTCATGAGTGTATTCTGGACATCCCCTGAAAAACCAGTGGTTCTCAGCCAGGCGTGGCGACGCAGCGCCACCGTCGTTGCAAGCGATCTGCCCAGCGAGTCGGCGGTATCAAGGCCACAGCGGATGGTGTATTTAGCCGCATCACGCCCTTCCGCAATGGCGCGGGTAAGCAGTGTCTGGACCTCCTCAGAACACTGCGGCAAAACAGTCGCCACCGAATCCCACAGGGAGTGGGTGTATCGGCCCAAGAGGCAAGCGGTGTTAACGGACCGCAAGCAAGCACTGGAGGAAGAGAAAGCCTTCTTCCCAAAGTGATCCAGGCGCTTGGATTCCCTATCCGGAGGGGCGGTAGGGAAGGCGGTTTGGGAGGCAGAGGCTTGGACAACCAAGCTCTCAGGGGTGGGGTGTTGGGAGAGAAACAGGGGTCGCCCGGAGCAGGGCGATGGCGTCGGGCCACGTTCCTATCCACAGGAGCCCTTGTGGTGGGCTTGGACCAGGCACCCAAAAGAACGTCAGTGAGTGCATCATTGAACGGCAGCACAGTCTCCGAAGAGGAGGCCGCCGGCTGAAGCACTTCAGTCAGGAGGTTAGTCCTGACGGCCACTGTAGGCAACTGGAGATTCAAGGCTCCAGCAGCTCTACGCAACACCGTTGCAAAATTAGCCCCTCCTCCGTAGCCACGGGAGGAGACAGCATGCCAGAGTCAGGGAGGTGTCCAGACCACTGGCATCCCCAAGTTCCTCAACCCACTCCGGGTCAAACTCGCACTGTTGTGTGAGAGGGTCCTCAGACCCCTCCCAGCTCTCTTGGTCCTCCTCAGGTTCATAATATGGAGGAGGAGGGACATTAGGGACCCAAGGTCTCATCGGCGCCGGAACCGGCGTCGGGTGACGCCGGTCCGGCTCCATGTCCGGAGCCGGAGAGAGCCGGGGAACGACGCCGCCCGGAGCCCCGGACGGCGCCAGGAACGGCACCGGGGACATCGGGCGGAGGCGTGGTTAGGTCAACCGGCGTCGATGGGGGTTGCGGCACCACCGGAGCCGGGATCGAGGCCGGGCCGGAGCCGAGGCCGGGATGAAGGCCGGTGGGACAGGCGACGCCGGGACCGGAGTCGACGGCGACGCCGGAGCAACCCCATCAGGCCCGCGGGGCCCGAAGGAGCACCGGAGGGACCTTGAGGCCCAAAGAGGCGGGCCATGGCCGACAGGAACTCCTGTATTTGGGCCTGAGTCGCCCCCGAACCCGGGAAGGACTGGTAATGCGGGGGTAACTCGACAGGCACGTCCGGGGCCGCGGGGACGGTGCCGACAAGGACCTCAGCCGAGTCGCGAGACCGGCGAGGCGAAGTCTTAGAGCGATGATGCCGCTTAGACTTCTTGTGCTTCGACTTACCGGAGGAGCGCAAAGACTTGGATTCCGACGAACGGCGGGGACTCCGCGTCCGGCCCCTCGACCTCTCCCGGGACCGGGCTTGGTGCGGCGCGGAGCCGACTGCCGGACCTCGAGGAGCTTTCGAGACCGCTCTCGCAAAGCCTTCGGATTAAGTTTCCGGCAGTCAGGGCACGACTTCGTGTCGTGGTCTCGGCCGAGACAGAAGAGACACTCGAGATGCGGGTCCGTGATCGACATCATGCGACCACATTCCTCGCAGGGCTTAAAGCCGGGCATCCCTACGACACCTTAGGAGTCGTGAAGACTCGTTGAAGAAACAGTGAAAAATTCACAAAAAAGATAGTCAAAAGTGACTAGGGCACTGCTCTTCCCGGATCTGCGCTTACTGGCGCGGAAAAAGAAGAACTGACGCCAGCGCGCAGGGGCGGCGTCTAAGTACTGCCCGCGACGTCATCCCGGCGATCACGACGCCGACGACGGACGCGGAACCGCACGACGCCGCCTACCGACGCGCAAGGGTACTGCTACGCAAAAAACTTTCCGGATCCAGCCTGACGCCTGGGGATATTCTAAGGTAAGGAATCTGTCACTAACGTGTCTCTTTCAGATAAGGTCCTCGCAGATCGGGGAGGATGGGTGGGCGTTAAGGAATCTGCGGCTAGACAACGTCTCTACCAGATACATCGTTACTGAAGGTAAGTAACTCGTACATCTGATAGAGACATCTAGCCGCAGATTCCTTAACTTAGAATAGATACCAAAGTCATACCCCAGAGGAGGCGGGTCTGCGACAGAACCCCACTAAGTTCCCAAGGGAACAGAAGTGGGAACCAGTGGACTAAACACAGTGGGGGCAGCACTGCCAGAGTGGCCAACACCGGACTAGGATACTCCGTATGGAGTGGCCAACAATGAGAGGCAAGGCATCAAAAGCTGCCAAGGGCGGCAGGAAAGCCCTGTTGGTTAAACAGTGTTGAAAGGGAGCACAGAACCAGAAGGTCAGCGCGGAATGAGAGTGGATATCTTCTGTAAAAGAAGAGGAACTAAATGTAGGAGGTGAGGGATCCGCAGGATCCGATGGACCTTCAAAAGAGAAAGGTCCAGCTAGGGTACAAGAATGGACAGAGTCCGAGCATGCAGGACGGACATGCATGACGGTGAAAGAAGCACTGTGGAAGTGGGAACAGCAGCGGAAGGATGCTGACGACGCCCAGGATGAGTCAGTGTTACTGGAAACACAAGACCTGCCAATGCACCATTGCCCATGCACCGGACATGTGAAAGGGCGGGCATCAAAAGGCAGAATGGCAGAGAATGATGGCAAGAACCAGTGCTACGCACGTGGGGAACAGAAGTACACAAGAGACACTGTATGTACCGCCAGAATCACACCACGGAAAGGGAAAGGCACCATGATGCGCCACGAGCAAAAGCTGAGATTCGAGAGACGCATCACCAGGGTGTATCGCGTGAAAGAGAGCCGGCAAAACTAACACACGTAGAAGACTTGCGCTCACGAAAAGTGAGGAACAAGAACACGGCCACCGCAAGAAGGACCATGCATGCGGGAGGGCTGGGTGTGTGTAGAACGCCGGACAGGAGAAAAGAAGACACAGGCCGGTGGATGAGTCGAGAAAGAAAAAACACCATAGCACCAACAGCCATGTAGCAGCGGTACCGGGCAGAGCAATGCCCAGAGCCAGATGCAACAGCCACAGGCGGTAGGGAAGATCCACTGTCTACCGCGAGACAGACAGGGAGGCCGAGCAGTACTGGAAGGAGACAGTACGAAACATACCGGAGGAACAAGAGTGGAGATACGCACAATAGCCCACCAGACAAACAATGTTCTGAGGAGAACACTCCCGCTGAGAGCAGCAACCGCAGCCCGAAGGAAAGCACGACAACACCTGCGCGGATTGCAGCAGGGAAATGGGAAGCTCTGGCAGGGGAATTGGCCAAAAAAGCAAGGCACAAGACAATGAACAGCATCAACGTCTGGGGCCAGAACACCACCATGGAGAGCAAAGTCCAACCATGAAAGGACTACGCAGCATGGATATTGGAGAGTAGAACTAGGCAACGTAAAGTTGCCGGAAAACGCACCAGCCCGTGACAGCGAGCATACTAGGGAGCAGTCATTGTACGCGTATAGAACACACAAGGATAGTGCCGAGCTAGCTGTGCGTGCTCTGGGACAGCGACAGGGCCCTCTAGTAGGCCGGCCACAGATGGAACGGCCGCAGCGAAAGAACCACGACGAGACGGGAGGGACCTGTAAAGCGCTCCCGGCCTGAAGAATTGGATCAGTAAGATGCATGGGAGTACCACAGACCAGCAGCCGACACCATGAGAGAGCCCAACAAATGGACCGCAAGAAGGTCCCGGAAGGGCCCGCAGCAGCAGTGTTTAAAAAGTACAGGCACAGCCGCAGGACAACCCAGTGAAAAGGACCCCACAGAAGCATACAAAGACTACTGTGGGAAGAAGGCAGCTATACAATAGCTAACAAATACCCCACATAGGGTAAGTATCAACCCCAACAAGGGGCACCTCTTGAGCGTGAGCTCATAGACAGAGGATGTAAAATGGTAACTCAGAAACCACAGGTTCTGAACACATAACCGTTGGAGTAAGAGTCTGCAACCTTAACGACTAGGCCATAGTGACTCAGAAAGATAAGCAGCGGACTTGCTGCGGGAAAGAAAGAAAAGACGGCGAGAAGCCGCCCAGGCCTTTCAGGTATTACAGCATGAACCCAGGGCCAACACGAAGCAAAGACAACAGAGCAGAGGATGTGGACAAGGACCGCAACAAAAACTACGGAAGGGTAGACAGAAGGCGGTGAACCGCAGAGTCCGCATGTGCGTCAAACAGGGACACACCATCAAATGGCAAATCCCGGAGACTGTCACGGACATTCTCGGGGAAACCCCCATCGCGCAGCCAAGCATGGCGGCGCAGAGCAACGGACTCCGCCATTGCCCGACCCACCGAATCGGTAGAGTCAACGGCGGACCGAATGGTAAAGTGCGCCATCTTCCGGCCTTCGTGAAGGAGACGAGCCATGTCAGCCCGAGTACTCTCAGGGAGGGTAGGCAAAAGACACTCCACAGAGTCCCAAAGGGCACAAGAAGCGCGGGCAAAGATGCAAGCTGTGTTCAGAGCACGTAAGGCTGAACTAGCGGACGCAAAAATGCCGCGTCCACATGTCTCCAACCAACGAGACTCCCTAGTAGGAGGCTGCAACAGAGGTGGAGAGGAAGGCTGCGTGGCCAAAGACACCTGTACTACGAGGCCCTGAGCCCCAGGCTGAAGTGACAAACATGCTGGGCTCCCAGGGGCCGGACGATGCCTATGCGCAATGGCCCGGTCGACAGCATCTCCTGAAGAGGGCCGTTCCCACGTCCCGAGAAGGGCGTCGAACAACAAGCCGCTAAAAGGCAGCAAGGGCTCAATATCCACCGCACCCTGGTGGAGGAGATCCAATAACGGATCGGAGGACAAGGAGACAGAAGGAGGGTGCAAGTGTAAAACAGCTGCAGCACTGCGAACACCCCGTAAAAACAAAGCACCAGCTTCAGTGGGCGTCCTGGGGGGCGACAACAGCCCATCTGTAGGGGACGGCTGCAAGCTGACACGTCCCACAGCAGGAGGAACAAGGGGCCACTGCCCCCATGGCATTGGAGCCAACCGGCATGGAGACAAGTCTGGGCACACCGGGTCTGTGTCCTCTGGAAGCGGAGAACCAACAGGTGCCGGCGACCGCTCCGGCGTCGAACGACGCCGCTCTGACGTCGAACGACGCCGAGATGGCGTCGAACCGACGTCGACCTCCACGAGGGGCGACCCGGCTGGACGAGCCGGTGGCGACGTCCCCACCACCGAGAGGTGCGGAGAAGGAGCCTGAGGACCAGGAGGCGACAGGCATGGTGCCGCCGGCGCCGCTGATGCCGATGTCGACGCAGGGTGTCGCCAGGGGCTATGCGGAGACAAGGCAGAATGGCACGGCGTGGGGCTGGAACGCCCATCAGGGTTGAGACCCGACGCCGGCACGACTCCGGAGCCGGAGTCGAGGCACTCGGCCGGCGCCGAGGGCGAACCCGCCGGCGGAGATCCGACCTGAATGCCTACCTCCACTGTGGGACCCGAAGGCGCGCCAGGGAGAGGAGGTGACCCAAAGATGGAGTGCAGAGCCTTGTAGTAGCCTTCCATCTGGGGCCGAGTCGCACCAGTACCCGGAAAGGGCGGGTAAATGGAGGCCAACTCCGGGGGGCACGGCTCCGTGAGGGAACGGGAACCACGGCCCCCATCGTCATGTGGAAGCGAAACTTGTGTTTTGACTTACCTGTAAACGAGCGACGTTCGCGGGAACGACTCCGGGAGCGGACGCGGAGAGAAGAACCAACCGGAGAACGTCGGGGAGACGCCATGCGGGATATCCGGGCGGCCAAGAGCTTCATCCGGCGCTCCCGTAGGGACTTCGGGCGCATCTGCCGGCAGGCGGCACACTCCACGGAGTCGTGGTGCGATCCAAGACACCACATACAAATGGCGTGCGGGTCCGACGCCGACATTTGCCGTGAACAAGTCTCGCACACTTTAAAGCCCGAAGGCATCACACACTGTTCCCCGACGCCAAAGGACGTCGAAAAAGGGCCTGAAGAAAAACAGGCCAGAGGAACAGCTGAATCCCGGATCCGCGTTGGAACGCGGAAAAGAAGGAAACTGACGTCAGCGCGCCGGGAGGGTCCTATATGGCGGCACTGACGTCATGTCCGGGGACGACGTCAGGGCGGAGCCAAGCGGCGCCGCCCCCCGGCGCGCAGAGGTACTGCTGGCCAAAATTTTCCGGATCCAGTCTGACGCCTGGGGATATTCTAAGTTAAGGAATCTGCGGCTAGATGTCTCTATCAGATGCGCACACGTTATTTTCAAATGTGACAGTGTTGAAATGTATTAGGAATTATAAATGTACACTGTTTTTTTTTTTCATTTTCTAGTTGTACTGAGGCCTCATTGGCTAGGTCTCGGATTCCTAAAAAGCTCTGCCTGTATTTCTTTTCCCTTTATTGTAATATCGTTTTACTGAAGCGCCCGCATTACACCATTCCTTCTGACTCTAAGTATATATATAATGCAATTTAAAAATGGCGCCCATTTTGAACATCTGGGAACATATCTAATGATTTGATTTGCCAGTAATCGCTGCCTTTGGCGATTGCCACAGATCGGCGTAGCGCCACACTTATTCTCCGTTACTTCGCTGGTAGGCTGGCCCCAATAAGCCCTATCTGCATGGCTTAATGCCAGCCTTTTAAATATGGACTCCAGAGGACTCTACCACAAATGGGTGCCAGAGAGCAGCTTTGGGCAATTCAACAGTGCAAGCCGCATTTTCAGCACATTCTGTGGCACGGGCACATTTGGCTGCACAAGGAATGGAATGGGCCACATTATGTGGCATTGCGGCACACGCTTTGAGATGAAGAAGAGGGGCAGTCGGGTCATAGTGGCCATTCTGATGCACAGAGCACATTCTTCGTATGGGGCCAATTCTGCAGCTCGGAATGCCGCATCCTGCGCATAGAGCACATTTCATGGCATGTCTTTAGAAGCATCTTGGCACCACTGTGGCACTGGGCACATTTTATGGCATGTCTTTGGAAGCATCATAGCACCACTGTGGCACATGGCACATTCTCCTGCAGGTGGAAAATTGTGTGGCATGCGGCACCTTTCTAGACAGGAAGCACATTCGCTGAGATGGAGCTTATTTTCTGGCATCAGACACATTATTGGCTGACCTTGGGCTCAGTCAGTTATTCGCAGCCAGCATTTATCTCCCAGTGCATCACCGGAAGTGTTGAGCTCTGCACGTGCACAGCTCTCCCAGAAAGCTGATCTGAGTGGTAAATCCCAGTTGCTCTCTGCACCCCTCGATCCCGGAAGCTGGGCAGTGACTACGTAGCATGATTGACAATAGCTGTTCCCCTGTGGTGTTTTGACCTTTCTGTCCCATGAGGACATGCCGGACCTGATTCACGTGTTTTTGCTCGCCTAATTTCAATCAGAATGTGCAAAAAAGGCATCCGTGGGCCTAAATCTGAACCTCAATTCATTAAATCATAAACTGCTAACTTTATTTATCTCCTTGTACCAGGGAAACTCAGCCATCCATGTAGGCCTTCTGCAGGAGTAAGTTAAAAACAAGCATTGGCATAGCCAATAGGTCTCGCCTTTGGGACCTTATAAGTGTTTAGCCATGCAACAGTTGATGTTGTTGCACCAAGGATATTGTGCTGCATAACTAAATACTTATAAGGTCCCAAAGGCGAGACCTATTGGCTATGCCAATGCTTGTTTATATTTCTTGTGGTGCTGCCACAAGTCAAAAATTACCTCCAATGCAAGGCCAGATTTTTGTCATGTGTGCCCCTTTACCCAAATATTACATTCAATATGGCAGTGTCAGAATTTTGCCAGTGTCAGATTTGCCACTACTGCAGTCCACGTACAATTGGTGATCTTTATGTCAAATGTTACTTCTAGTATGTCAGGGACATAATTTTGCCATGGATGCTTCCCTGACCTATGTCACGGTTATCCTTCTCTTATGCCAAAAATGTTCTCCAATGTACCATTGCCAGCATTTTGCCACAGGTGCCACCAAAGCCAAGAATTTCCTCCAGGATGTCAGTGCCAGCATTTTTTCCACAGGTGCCTCATGCCAAGATTTACCACAGCTATGCCAGTGCCAAACTTTTGCCGTGGTTATTCCATATATAAGTACGGTCTCCACTGTGCCAGTGCCAGCATTTTGCCATGGGTGCCTCTATAAACCAAAAAGCATGCCAGGTTCAACTCCAAACTTGCAAGCATAAAAACAAATTCTCTCTCATGCTGACTTACATTCACTTAAACATCGTATTCACTTGAACTCACCCTTGCTCATTCATTTGCTCTCATTCACACTCATTCATTTTCACTGTCTCTTGCACTAACTCTTTCCCTGACTCTACCATTCACACTCTCACTCACTCTTACCCAATTATAGTTTCTCACTCTCTCACTTTGACATACTCACACACACTCCATCCCATATACAAACATACCTGCTCACACATACACAAGTTCTCTAATCGGAAACGTTCTCTCATCCACATGCACGCACACAACATACATTTGAAAGCATTTTATTTTACTTACCTAAGATGACAGTAAATGTCCCGTTCCAAATCCTGCTGCTCCATTTTTTATTAGACTAATAGTGAATAATATGATATTATTCACTACTAATGTAATAAAAAAAATTAGCAGAAAATAAGGGGTTGCAGCCTGATGCCATTGCACTCTTGGGACTGTTTTTGCCAAATCTGAGGCCTAAGATCGCATAGGCAGTGCCAGGGGTCGCAAGGGGCAAGCCTTTAAATTCCATCCGGGCGACATAGAACTTGCCTTCATGGTCTTGGATCGTCTTTGGATTCATCCTGGCACAGTCCCCGCAAGCTTGGAGTCATGCGAACAGCCTAGGCCCCAGAGACCTACCTAGTGGCAGTCTGTCACAGAGCTCTGTTTGTGACAGTGGTTGCAAGGTGTAAACCCTGTAGTCTTCAAAGAGGACGTGGCCCCTTGCACACTGAAGAGGAAGTCTTACAAACACTTATGAATATTAAGAAAAAAAGTTGAGAGCGTGAGACCAGACCCGCACCCGAAGACGCAGAAAGAAAGGAACCGATGTCAGCCTGTGAGGGTGGCGCATGTAAGTGTCTCCGGCGTCACCTCCGGAGCAGGACAAAGCTGATGTGAAGCCGCACAATGCCACCTATCGGCAAAAACATTCTTCAGATCCAGTGAGGCACCTCAGCAAGTGAGGGATCTGCAGTTAGAAGTACCCATCATGAAAATATAAATACTTTGGTTTTTTTAACAATACGTATTGTCAGGAGTATAAAAAGCGTCATTAATAATACAGGACAATATCTCTCACATAAACCTATAAAACAGATTTGGTGAAAACATGCACACAGCAGGACGCATAACAGCACCTTAGTTTTATTTCTCAATGAGACTGAGGGCCCTTGAGTGGCTCATAGCTCACATACCCTCACATACCAGTGAACTAGGAAGCATATTGTTTGTCATATCGTTACAAACAGTACAAGTGGTATAAGTATTACACGACTGCTATAATGAAAAAGGATTATGTACATTTAGAATCAACACTGTGGTGAATAAATATATTGCCAATATAACCCATTGACACAAAGTGAAGAACAAAATAAACAAAAGGAGAAATGAAAAACGTGCTCGGACACTTCCCTCTCCAATGTATTTTACAGGACACTCGGAGATTTCACATTTTCTGCCACACCACTAAGGCAGCAAACAAATTTCGTCGAGCTTCAAGCTTCACGGCGCTCAATATTCGGAGAACTCCATGACCCCGAGCGAATGGAAGGTTGCCAGGAAACCCAATCCTTCCTGCAGCGGGAGGCTGCGTCTGTGCGATGAAAGATTAATCAGGGTTTACCTCAACAGGATTAATGCTCGCGCACGCACCTCAGGTTCATTTCCCAGCGCTAAAGTGCATGTCTTTCGACTCTCGGGATCACGCACTATCTTGTTAGAGGCGCCGGAAAAACACCCTCTAGTGAGGCCACAGTTTTAAAGTCGGAGAGAACAATGGAGAAAAAGTAAACGGGTACATACATATGAGACAGCCTTCAACCCGGGAAACGGGAGACAGGCAGGCAGACACACACAGGAAGGGCTTTGCCTCCCAATCAGGTACTGGTACAAACACACTTGCAAACAGGATTAAACTTTCTGAACGATTCATGTGAATAGGTTAAAAAACATAGGTTAAAATATAAGTTTCTAATTATCTATCAATATATCTAGATAACTAATCGCTAAAAAAACAAAGGTTAGAGTTATGTTATACTTAGGTGAATGTGTCAGTGATAACTTTAATGTTTTGAACTACAAAAAAACCCCCACAGAAATTCACCAGTATTGCACTGCTTATCACCTCACATATTACATTAGTCATGACATGTTCTATGATGGCATCAGTGATGACATCTCAAATAACATCATTGATGTCATCATCCAATGAGTGTGTTTGTTTCTAGTTTACATAGTGGCGGGTAACTAACGTAGTACTTTAATTACCTTCGGTAACGCCTTATCTGGTAGAGACTATCTAGCCGCAGATTTCTTACCTTAGAATTCCTTACCTTAGAATTAGCCCCAGGAGTCAGACTGGATCCAGAAATGTTTTCATGAGCAGTACCCCTACGTGCTAGTAGGTGGCATCGTTCGCTCCATATGGCGTCGTTGGCGCCGGAAAGGACGTGCAATGTACCTATATAGGATCCACCCAGTGCGCTGACGTCAGATTCTTTTTGCCACTTTCCATGCCAGGAGCGCAGAGCCACGAGGAACAGAGACCACTGGTGTGTGGAACTATGGCCCTGAGAAGGGTGCAGCCCTGTACTTAGAAATCTGTTCGCAGAGGAGGGAGGATGGGTTGGTTGGCAAGGACTCTGCGGCTAGCATCTCTACCATATTAGGTGTTACCAAAGGTAAGAAACGAGTTCATCTGATGCACAAGTTACTTACTTGTGTAACGATATATCTGTAAGAGACATTAGTTGGTGATAGATTCCTTACCTTAGAATATCCCCAGGCGTCAGACTGGATCCGGAAAGTTTTTCATCAGCAATACCCCTGCGCGTCGGTAGGCGTCGTCGTACTGCTCCGCGTACGTCGCTGGCGTCGTGGTCGCCGAGATGACGTCATGGGAGCTATTTAGACGCGCCCACGCGCGCTGTCGTCAGTTCTGTACACAACTTTTCCGCGCGAGGAGCGCAGAGCCATGCCAGAGACCGACTACTGGTGCAATAGAACTAGGGCCCTGAAAGGGATGACCTGAACCCTAGAGAACAGTTCGCAGAACGGGGAGGATGGGCGGGCGGTAAGGAATCTATCACTAACTAATGTCTCTTACAGATATATCGTTACACAAGTAAGTAACGTGTGCATCTGAAAGTGACACGTTAGTGATAGATTCCTTACCTTAGAATACATACCCAAGCAATACCATCCCCAGTGGTGGGTCTGCGAAGTGAAATCACACCAGAAAGTCACGGAGAACCGACCGGCCAAAGAAGCCGTCTCTCCGGACTGGACTGTCAAGGCAATAGTGCTTTGTGAAAGTATGCAACAAGACCCAAGTGGCCGCCTGACAGATGTCTTGCAGGGGGACACCGCGTCCCAATGCTGTAGTAGCTGCTGTCGCCCTGGTAGAATGGGCGCGCAGCCCAACTGGAGGTTCCTTTTTAGCCAGAGAGTAACAGGCTTTAATGCACAAGACAACCCATCGTGAGATAGTCCTCTTGTGCACAGCCCGGCCTTTCTTGGCGCCCACGTAGCCAACAAAGAGCTGGTCATCCACCCGGAACTGCTGTATGCGGTTGAGATAGAACGAAAGTGCACGTTTTGGGTCCAGACGGTGGAGCCTCTCCTCTTCTCTTGAAGGGTGCGGAGGCGGAAAGAAAGTGGGCAGAGTCACAGTTTGCCAGAGATGAAAGGCAGAGACTACTTTTGGTAGAAAGGAGGGACGTGGTCGAAGAACCACCTTGTCCGGATGAACCGCCAGGAAAGGAGGTTTACAGGAAAGAGCTTGGAGCTCACTCAGCTGCCGAGCGGAAGTGATGGCCACCAGGAACACAGTTTTCAAAGTTAATAACCGCAAAGGACAGTTATGAAGAGGCTCAAAGGGAGCGCACATCAAGTATTAGAGAACCAGGTTCAAGTCCCACTGAGGCATGACAAAAGGAACAGGAGGGAAAAGGTGAGGAATGCCTTTGAGAAATCTGTTAACAACAGGGGACTTGAAAAGAGAGGGTTGATCAGGCAGCCTAAGAAAGGCTGAAAGAGCAGAAAGGTAGCCTTTGATAGTGCCCAGAGCAGAGCCCTGCTGGGCCAAAGAGAGAAGGAACAAGAGGACGTCAGAAAGAGGGGCAGCAAGAGGATCTACAGCTTTTGCTGCACACCATGCCACAAATTTGTTCCACCGACAGGCATATACCGTTTTAGTGGAGGGACGCCTGGCTGCCAGAATCACATTACAGACTTCAGGAGGCAAGTCAAATGGAATCAGCTGTCGCCGCTCAATCTCCACGCAAGGAGGTGGAGGCTGGACAGGTTCGGGTGGAGGACCGTCCCTGGTGCTGCGACAGGAGATCCTCCCGAAGAGGCAGCCGGATCGGGGATCCACGCTCATACTGAGTAGCTCGGGATACCAAACTCTTCGAGCCCAGTCCGGCGCCACAAGAATGACTTGGGCCCGGTCGCGTCTGATCTTCTGCAGCACTCTGGGTAGAAGTGGTATAGGCGGAAAGGCGTACAATAGACCGGAACTCCACTCGCGACGAAAAGCGTCGCCGAGCGAGTGCCGCCTTGGAAACTCCCAACGCGCAGAACTGCTGACATTGCGCGTTCTCTTCGGTGGCGAATAGATCTAACCAGGGCTCGCCCCACTGTTGAAAGAGACCTAGTGCCACCTCCGAGTGAAGACGCCATTCGTGATCCAACATGCAGCTGCGGCTGAGTTCATCCGCCCTGGCGTTTAGGGTACCTGCCAGGTGTTGAACCGCCAAGGAAATGCCTTGACGTTCCAGCCACGTCCAGAGACGTAGAGCCTCCTGACAAAGGGTCCACGACCCCACCCCGCCCTGCTTGTTGCAGTACCACATGGCGGTGGTGTTGTCCGTGAACACCTGCACTACTCTCCCCTTGACAGAGGGAAGGAATGCTTTCAGTGCAAGTAGGATTGCCCTGAGCTCCAAAAGGTTGATATGGAGCTTGGACTCCGCCGGAGACCAGAGGCCTCTGATCTCCGCCTCTCCCATGTGGCCGCCCCATCCCAGGAGGGACGCGTCCGTCACCACTGTATGCTCCGGTTGGGGAAGGGAGAGGGATCTGCCGCTGACCCAACGCTGGTCCGTGAGCCACCACTGCAAGTCCTGTGCAGTGCCCTCCGAGATGTGGACGTAATCGGACAGATTCCCCTGATGCTGCGTCCACTGGAACTTCAGGTCCCACTGCAGAGCCCGCATATGCCATCTGGCATGATTGATCAGCAGGATGCAGGAGGCCATGAGGCCCAGTAGCCTCAGGGTCTTCCTGACCGACACCCAGGACCAGGGCCGAAAGATTGGAATCATAGCCCGAATGTCCCGGACTCGCTGTTCGGGAGGATAAACCAGGAACTGCGCCGTGTCCAAAACCAGACTCTCAGGTGTTGGGTGTTGCGTGAGGAAGCTGGGGTCGCCCGGCGCCGGGCGATGACGGCGTGCCACCCCCTTATCCACAGGAACCCCTGTGTTAGGCTTGCCCCAGGTGCTCAATAGGACATCAGTGAGTGCCTCATTGAAGGGCAGCAGCGGCTCCGCAGAGGAGGACGCTGGCTGCAGCACCTCAGTCAGAAGATTCGTTCTGATAGGCACAGAAGGGAGCTCACGGTTAAGAGCCTGAGCCGCCCTACGCAGCACCACTGAAAAAGTCCCCACCTCCTCCGTAGCCACGGAAGAAGGGGGACAGTGTGCCAGGGTGTGGAGAGAAATCCAGATCCGCAGGACCCTCCAGTTCTTCTTCCCATTCAGGCTCGTTCTCGCATTGAGCTGCAAGAGGGTCCTCAGACCCCTCCCAGTACTCTCCTTCAGCTACCGGTGTTGGAAGAGGCCGGTAAGGACGAGGTGCCCGGGGAAATGGGAGAAACTCTGTACCAAGAATTGGAATCGGGGGGGTAAGAGACCAATTCTGGTTCGGCGCCGTATGGCGTCAGTTGCGGCGCCGCGCCCGGAATCGAGGCCGGAGGCGGCACCGAGGCCGGATCCAGCGCCGACGCCAAAGGCGGCGGCACGTGGGCAGACCCACCCAACGGGTCCGCGGGGCCCGAAGGCGCTCCCGGAGGGACCCGATGGGCCAAACAAACGGCCCATGGCCGACAGGAAGACCTGTATCTCATCCGACGTCGCGTGCGGGCCCGGAAAGGACGGGTAGGCCACAGGCAACGACGGGGGCTCCAGCGGAGCTGCGGGGGAGTGACCCCCCGCCCCCTCCACCGCGTCCTGGGACCGGTGAGGGGTAGAAGACGAACGACGTCGCTTCTTTGATTTTTTATGGCGCCGTGACTTACCTGTCCCCGAGTCCGTCGAGTGAAGGTAACGGCTCCGCGACCGGTCTCTCGACCTCCCACGGGAGCGGTACCTTGATCGACGCGGAGCCGACTGCTGGGCCTCCAACAACTTTCGGGAACGCTCCCACAAAGCTTTTGGCGCCATGGCCCAGCAATCGGGTCACGTCTCGGGGTCATGGGCGTGCCCCAAGCAGAAGAGACACACGTCGTGCGGGTCCGCTACCGACATGTTGCGACGGCAGGCCTTACAGGATTTAAACCCGGGCATCCCTACTGCACCAAAATATACTTTCTCAGAATGAGTTACTTTAGTTAAATACTTTTCAAATAGGCAATAGACTTTTGAATACAATAGTTACAGTTGTTGCAATAGGCAACACAATTTCAAACACAATAATACATTGAGCTCAATGGGAATTTCTAGTTAAATGCAATAGATTACTTTTTGGATTACTTTTCTTACCACCGGACTGGATCCTAGATTCAGTCCTGGGACATCTCCTGTAAACAGTTGAGTAAAAACGTTTTGGTTACAGTTGTGATTTTTAAGGAATATTATTGTATTTTAAAAGTTGACACCGAAACTTTTTCACATAGAATCACCAATGTTATCCTAAGGGAGGAAATTCACTTAGCAGGTAAGTGTGGTTATTGTTACCTTTTCTAACTCAGTGTTGGATCCTGGATCCAGCACTGGTGCATCTCCTGTAAACAGTTGAAAAAATGTGTTTTTGTTATACAGGCGATTTTTAACAAATATTTGTAAGTTTGCAAAATCGACACTTGGAAACTTTTTCAGCAAAACCAGGCAATGTTATCCTATGGAAGGAAATTCAAGTTACCGGTAAGTACAGTTATGATTACTTTCCAGGGTCAGTGCTGGGCACCAAGATCCAGCACTGGGATCTCTCCTGATAACAGGTGAGTCATTTCGTTTTCATTGATCGGACGATTTTTAGTGATTATTTTAAAGTTTCAAAACTCGACACTTAGAAGAAATTTCAGTGTAAACCAGTCAATGTTACCCTATGGAGAAAATGTAGGTTATCGGTTTTCAGGTAAGTACTCGACTGGCAGAGTTAAGGTTCTGGGCATAGACTCAGGGGTCTCCCAGGGTCAGTGATGCACTGATGTTGCACCCTCAGCGGCACTAGGGCGGCCGGGTGCAAAGTGTTGAGGCCCAATGTTATCCTATGGGGGATAGGGGGCCTCCGGTTGGTGGCTGCTGGCGAGCAGGCCACAAGGTTGTGGGAGCAAAGCTCCTAGGGTTTAGGTCAGGGCAAATTGGGAAACAAGCCAGCACAAAAGGTGCACCCTCAGCGGCGCTGAGGCGGCCGGGTGCAGAGTGCTGTTTTGGCGTTGGGTGCCCTGTTGTTTTCAATGGGGATTTTCGGTTTTGGTTTTCAGCTGCAGGCTCGGTCCAGGAAGACTTCCAGGAGGAATCAACAGCTGGGCAGGTAAGTTGGAGGGCTCGGGGACGTAGGTGCACCTCGGGTTCCTTTCTCCAGGGCGCAGGGCGGCTGGATGCAGGGGTGTCTTTTGAGGTCGGATTTCACCTTACCGGGCCACTCGCAGTTGGGGGGGGTCTCGTGCAGAGGCTGCAGGCGACGTCGGGGAGTCCTGGAGCGGTCAACCCACTGTGGACTCGGACTCTGGAGCGCTGGGGGACCTCACTGGGACCGGTGGGCCACTTGAACTCGGGCTGTAGGCGACGGGTGCAGTGGTGGTTCCAGGCGTCGGGTTTCTTTTTCCTCAGCAGGCTCGGAGTCTTTGTTTGGTGTTTCTTTTGAACAGAGCTGCTGTTCACAGGAGATCCGGTCTTTGTTGAAGGCAGTCAGTCCTCCCCGGGGTTCTGAAGGTCGCTGGCTGCAGGACAAGACGATTTTTGGCGCAGGATCTCTGGAAACTGCAGACGGGCCGGTAGGGCTGGGGCCAAGTCAGTTGTTCTCTGTAGTCTCCTCTGCTGGGCGTCTTCTTTCGTCCTTTTTCTTCTTAGGTTGCGGGAATCTGAGGAAGGAAGGTTCAGGGTGCCCCTAAATACTAAATTTAGGGGCGTTACAGGTAGGTAAAGGGCAGGGACCAATGGGTCTCTTCCTGGGGTGGGTACACCCCCTATCCTGCCCCTCTCCTGTGGGAGGGGGGCAGTAGCCTAGTCCTGATTGGGCAGGGCTCCCCATCTTCAAGATGGCGAGAGCCCGGAGTTGTGCTTCACCTCGCCTCCCCCTCCTGAGGGGTGGGGTTGGCAGAGGCTGGCACAGCCCCTTTCCTCCCTTGGGGTTTCCCATCAGTCTTCCCGCCAGAGAGGGGGTCAGAACCGGTGGGGGCCAGTTGCTGAGTACAGCAAGTGGCCTGGAGAAGCTCACAAAGGCGGCATGCCTTTGAAGCTTCCCCTGCCCATCCTGGGGGAGGAGACCTAGCACCTCGCCCAGGATGTGCATTGTTGCAGGCCCAAGAGAGCGGATGGCTCTCCACCCGGGGGTCCAGCAACATGTCTGCTGTGTGGCAGCCGGGGCAGCCCCTCAGACAAGACGTGGATTGTAGGTTAGGTTCAGGGGGCAACTCTAAGTTGCCCTCTGTCGTGCATTTTACATTAAATCCCACACTGGCATCAGTGTGGGTTTACTGTGCTGAGAAGTTTGATACCAAACTTCTCAGTCTTCAGTGTAGCCATTATGGTGCTGTGGAGTTCGTAATGACAACCTCCCAGCACCATATACTCTTAATGGCATCACTGCACTTACAGTGCCCAGGAATGGCCGTGGGTACTGTAGGGGCACAGGGCTCATGCACCTGTGCCCACACCACTGGCATAGTGCACCCAGCTAGAGGGGTGACTGAGGCATGCCAGGGCAGTGTGTTTAGGGGCATGGCACACAGGGATGTGTGCCATGTCGACTCTCTGTTTAGTTCTGCACCAAGACACTCAGCCTGCAAAGGCAGGGTGTGTGTGTCAGGGTACAGGGCCTCTAAGGGTGGCACAATAAGTGCTGCAGCCCTTAGGGGCCTTCTCTGGTCACAGTGCCCTGGGTACCTAGGGTACCATTTACCAGGGGCTTACCTGTGGCCGGAGATGCCAATTGGGTTTAGGCTTTAGTACAGTTTTTAGGGAAGGAACACAGGCCCTGGGTACCGGATTGGCAGGGACCCAGGGCACACCAAGGAAAAGTGCATCAGTTATCAGGCAAAAAGTGGGGGAGTTACTGCAACAGAAACCCACTTTCCTACACTCGACAATCAATTACCAAATTAAAACTTTTAACTAGGGGTACTGCTCTCTCTCGGATCTGCGCTGCTGGCGCGGAAAAAGAAAGAACTGACGTCAGCGCGCGTGGGCGCGTCTAAATAGCTCCCATGACGTCATCTCGGCGACCACGATGCCAGCGACGTACGCGGAGCAGTACGACGACGCCTACCGACGCGCAGGGGTATTGCTGACGAAAAACTTTCCGGATCCAGTCTGACGCCTGGGGATATTCTAAGCTAAGGAATCTATCACTAACGTGTCTCTTTCAGATAGCTGCAGATTACTTACCTTAGAATAGATAGCCAAGCAACACCTCTCCAGGAGGTGGGTCTGCAAACTTGAAATAAACTAGGCTAGGAAGTCCTGCAGGACCGAACAGGCAAAGTGCCAGTCCCGACAGACCCAAATGTCCAGGAAGTAGTGCTTAGTGAACGTGTGCAGTGAGGGCCGTGTTGCTGCCTGACAGATATCCAGAACAGGAACTCTGCAAACTAACGCAGTGGTCGCAGCCTTTGCTCTGGTGGAAGGCGCATGCAACCCTCTGAGAGTTGCTTCTTGGCCAATGCGTAGCAGATCTTAATGCAGAGCACGATCCATTGGTAGATGGTTCGCTTTTCTGCACGGCCTTCCCTTTTCTGACTCTGACATATCTCACAAAGAGCTGATCGTCCACCCAAGACGGTTTCGTGCGGTCAAGGTAGAACAACACTCTTTTTGGGTCCAGTCAGTGGAGTCTCTTCTCTTCCTTTGAGGGATGAGGCGGAGCGTAAAAAGTAGACAGCAAAGTGATGGACTGGCTGTAGGAGGCTGGCTTAGTATATGGTGCACACTTATTTAAGTGATGCACCTTGCACTAATCCAGGCAAAGCTTACGTTGATTTTAGTGGTCTTTGATAACCATAGAAAGCTCTCAAAGTGGTAGCTGTGGAGAGCAGCCTTCAGGCTTATCTTGAAGGAGTGTTAAGCAGCTTGTTTTACCAATTTAATCCATAGTGTAAGTTCATTGAAAAAGAACCACACAGTGTTTATATACAAATACTTCTATTTATTACACAACACTCACTAACACATTGGTATAACTCCTACCCGGAGATATCAACACAATATACAAGAATACTTCAAATGCAATCAGGTAACTAGCACAAAATACTGTGGTCTCCAGGGGGAGACCAAACCGTATACTAAGAAAGTGGAATGCGAACTGCAAAGGAGGACAGGACTTGGACCAGAAGACCCAGAGGAGCTGGGGACACAAGGAACCACCCAAGGTAAGTACCCAGGAACCCCATGGAGGGTGTGTGCAGAATGGGAACACAGCCGTGTGCCCAATGGAAGTCAATGGAGAAGTTGTGGTTGCAGTTTTGCAGAAGAAGGACCCTTCCCAGAGGACCCCGAAGAATTTTCGTGGAGGACGGAAGGTTGGAGAGCCACCTCACCCGTGGATGCCCCGGGAACCAGGATACCTATACCAGGGAAGCCAGGTGCATAGGGGTGAAGAGACGTCAGAAACCTCCGTAGATGACAATGGGAGACTTAGAAGAAAGTGCCTCAAGAGTGGATTATGGAAGGGAAGAACCTGCAAGACAGAGTCTATGCCACTCAGACGTGACCAGGAGGCACGAAGACACAATGCCCGCCAAGGACAGGAGGTTCAGAAGAGTCGACGGTGACCTTGTCGCTGCGGCTGTGAGGACCAGGTGACGCTGAGGAAGACAAGGAGCGGTGCACGAGCTCTCCCACGTTGGATGTTGGTGACTAGGTGGTCAGTATCCGGCAGCAGCACCAACAAGCCTTGGTTGCAACTGGCGTGAAGAACGAAGAAGGAGCAATGTTGGGACCAGCAAGGGACTCCCCAACAGCAGAGTCAGAGCAGGCCCGAGCAAGCAGGGGAGCCCACTGAAGCAGTAGAAGACCCTCAAGAGGACCCACAGGCCAAAGGCACAGGAGTCGCAAGAGGACCTCAAGTAGCTCACCAAGAATGAAGGTCCACAGTGCAGAGGATACAGTGAGAATGCTGAGCTTGATAGGAAGAGAGGCTGGAGGCTGGAGCTTCTTGTAGCCCAAAGATCTCTGGAATGCAGAGCCAACAAACTTTGGCAACTGCAAGTCGTCACGGTGCACAGGGGTTCGGTCCCAGCAGGTCCGACGAGGAATACGTGCCTCAAAACTGTAGAGAGGACAGGTCAGGCCTCGAGGGAGTTGCAGAACCACCACCTGTGTTACTGAGCTTGGGGAAGTCTGTAAGACAATAGGAGCAGCAGACCGGCCAGCTTCGTTGCGGTGCCTGCAGGTGCAGGGGAGTGACTCCTTCACTCCAAGGGAGATTTCTTTGGGTGTCTTTGATGCCCACAGGCATGTTGAAGAACCTGGAAGAATCACAGACATGGACGACGAAGAAGACTTGAAGAACAGCGAGACCAGGAGCAGCAGGAGTCTTCCTTGGTGCAGTCTCAGTTCCAATTGAAGTACAAGAGTCCAGACGGTTGAAGAGCGACGTAGTTTCAGGGTTGTGTCTTGTCCCACAACAAACCTAAGGACCCACCCACAGGTAAACCCTTAAGTACCCTAAGGAAAGGGTTGGAACGACTCTGGGGTACCACCCAGAGGAGGGGCTGGACAGAGGGGAGAATACTCCCTTGTCCTTTGTTCAGTTTCGCGCCAGAGAGGGAGCCAAGGGCTCCCAGAACCAGTTCTAACAAGAGTATGCAAGGAGGGCACCAAATGTGCCCTTCAAAGCAGACTGGTGGCTCTGGCAAGAGCCCACATCCCAGCCCAATACACTAAGTCCTGTCTGGGAGGTGGTCACACCTCCCTGTGACAGGAAACCTATTGTTCTACTTTCCCCTGCTCGAGCTCAGCTCAACAGCAGGAGGGCAGAATCGTGTTTGTGGTCGGAGGCAGCACTAGCTTGCTTGCAGACCCTGAAAGGCTGTTACAGGAAGTACAGGGGTTACCCAAGGGAGCCCCCAGTACATAGGATTATTCTTTCAACAGTGGAATCGCTGTTGGTGTATGATTCCAACATGTTTTATACCAAACATGACCGGGTTCGGTGCAGCCACTATATAGTTAGACATCTTGTAATGACTGACGTCCACTATATGTATTAAAATGGCTAACCGCATTTACAAAGCCTGGAGAATCGACTTAGGGGTTTGTAGAGGTGTCCTGCTCAAGCAGGGGCACCCTCACACTTGTAACCAAGCACCCTGCTCTCAGGACTGAAGTGCCTGTCATAGGGTCAAAGGGGTGACATATAGGGTTTAAGTGGAGCAACCTCAGATATAAGGAAACCTATATCTGTCATGAGAGGTGCAAGCACCAACTCACACAGGCTGCAATGGCAGGTCTGTAATCACAGTGTAAGTGGACTCCCATTGATGGCACAATACATGCTGCAGCCCATGGGAGACCCTGGAGTACCTATGCCCTGGGTACCTCAGTACCATATACTAGGGACTTATAAAGGTATACCAGTAGTCAATTGTGGAGGTATCAAAGTACTTACCATTGTCAATTTAGGGAGAAAGCACAGTTGCTGGGGTCCTGATTAGCAGGATCCCAGCAGACTAGGTCAAATACACACTGACACCAAGCAAAAAGTGGGTGTAACCATGAAAGCATATCCTACTTTTTTACAAAGATAAACAGGAGCATGTGGCTCCTTACAAAAACTGAGGCAAGGACCACAGACAATGTAAGTAAAAACAACCTTGCAGGCACAGAACAACCGTGTCTCAAGGGTAGTGAAAATATACTGTTTCAAAAGACAATAGTCAACAGCATGACAATAGTACATGACCCCCAAAGGGTGAAGTGAGCCTATGAACTAGGAGGACCAGAGGCAATAGCGAATGCCATGTAAACCACAGTTCCCTCCGCCAGCAAAGGATAATCTGAGGGAAACCTGTCCTGAAAGACCCAGAAAAAAGGGACCATCCAAACTAGAGCCAGAATGAGTAAATGCATTCATAACAAAGTCGGGAAGACCAAAACAAGAACAAGGACTGATGCATAACAAAATCTGTCCTTGGTTAAAATAGTATTATACAAAGTAACCATTATTAGGGTCACACAACACGTAGAACCCATAGAGATGGAAAGATGGCAATTATACAGATATGAAACTGGTATGAATTTTGATCAAATATGCCCAAATCTACATAACCTGTGCATATATAGATCTATACCTGTAGTATATATATATATATATATATATATATACAGCCATACATGAAAAACAGTGCAGAAAGAAGCAAACTGCATCTTCGAATAAGATTTGAAAAATAAAATCTATAGCTTGCATCATTGTGTATAGCAGAGCTATATCTAAATATGCATAAACACAGCTACACATATACCCGTTTCTAGATTCAGTTGAGTTACTCACATTGACTATTGACCAGCACCTAGAGTTGGACTCCCCATTAACAATGGATGAAGGCAGGGAAGCGCTGATGGCGCTGGCGTCTGGGAAAACGCTGGGGCCAGACGGACTCCCAACCGAATTCTTTAAGACATATGCGGTGACCCTGGTGCCCCGACTGCATGCCTTATATACCTCAACAATAGATAGCATGACCCTACCGCCATCAATGTGCACAGCTAATGTGATCTCCGTACTAAAACCGGGCAAAGACCCATCGTCCCCTGGATCGTACAGCCCTCTAGCGATTTTAAATACAGATTATAAAATATTAGCAAAGACCCTAGCGAACCGGTTAGCGGCATGCATCCCCGCCCTGGTACACCCTGACCAGAACGGGTTTGTTCCTGCTCGCAACACTGCCCTCAATATCCGTCGTTATTTCAGGGTAGCTGAGTACTCCCCTTTGAGTTGCCTGCTGCTCGATCTCGAGAGAGCTTTTGATTCTCTAGAGTGGGAGTATCTCTTCATAGCCCTGTCTAAATTTGGCATAGGTCCTTACTTTCTTAGCATGGTAAGGCTGCTATACAAACATCCGACGGTTCGGGTCAAGACGGGACCTTATATATAGATCCTATAAAAGTGGGGCGAGGGACTAGATAGGGCTGCCCGTTGTCCCCTCTTCTCTTCTCACTGGCAGTGGAGCCGCTGGCAGCTTACATCCGGGCCCATGTCGACATGGGTGTCCCTCTTGGAGACGGCACGCACACAATCTCGCTCTATGCAGATGATTTATTGCTATATGTGAGAGATCTCCATGCCATTCCGGCATCACTAAACCTGGCACTAATAAAGTTCGCCAAAGTCTCAGGACTACAGGTGAATGCTGTAAAATCCATTCTTTCTCCTTTCTTGAGAAATACGGCGGACCCGGGCTACACCCTCGGAGGGGTCACAGTTCCGTGGTGCACTGGTGCATTTAGGTACCTGGGGGTACCATGACAGGGAGGATCTTTTTGAAGGAAACATCATCAGAGCCTCCACTGCCATTCAGTCGCAAATGGGTTTCTGGAGGACCCTTCCATTGGCTGTCTCGGGTAGAGTTGCCCTCACAAAGATGGTGATTCTCCCTCGCCTCCTTTACTACTTCACTACCCTGCCTATTTACATTTCACCCCCATTCTTTCGTAAGTGGGAGAGGACAGCCAGGGACTTCATTTGGGGGGCGTTGAGACATAGAGTCTCTTTGAGGAAACTATATTTGCTAACTGGGCAGGGAGGGCTGGCAGTACCCAATTTCGAACACTATTATCTAGCTGCACAACTTCAATGGATACCCAGATGGCTGCCTTCCCGGCACCTGATGGATACAGCCTCTTTACGACCTCCATTGACACGCCACGCCATGCTTAGTGTGTTTCATCCATGTGCGAAGCCCGGGGACCTGAGGTCACTGTTACCCAATATAGCATATAAATGGTACCGCAGATGTTTATTCCTCACTAAAGGTACTATACCATACGCCCCGGCCATCCCCTTACTAGGGACGCCACGAGGCAACACATACCTTACAGCAGCTGAACTGAGTAGCTGGGTCATGGCGGGTGTTCAGGACACTGGGGATCTTTTTCTGGATGGCTCCCTCATCCCGTTCACAGAACTTATATCTGATGAAAATATGCAGCCTGGTCAATTCCTATTACATCATGCACTCATAGCCTCTCTATCTTCTAAGTGGGGCAGTTTGGCCTTGGAGCCGCCTATGCATCACACGATAAAATACCTGCATGTGATGGGGGAGGGGAGACACCTGACTCGTTGGTTTGCGTCATCATTACGGCAGCACACAGCAATTGAACTAGCCCCCCTGAGACAGCACTGGGAGACTGATCTGGGACATGCTTTCACGGAAAAGGAGTGGGTATCTATTTTGGAAGGGCCGACGTGTGTACCTCGTAATCAACGATTCAAACGGATCCAATTCTTCATACTACACCGGGCATACCTCGCCCCGGCTCAGATTAATAAGTATTTTCACCTAACTGACGCGGCCTGCCCCAGATGCCGTTTACCGGCCACAGACATACTCCATATGTTATGGCACTGCCCTGCTCTAGGCGAGTACTGGTCTAGCATAGCAGCCACATTGGCCACCAACACAGGACGTGACATACCCTTCCGTTGGGAGACGTACATTTTACACCTCTTTAGTAGAAACAAGAAAAACAGGGCTTCCTCCCGATTTTTAGAACTGGGCCTGGTAACCGCGAAACGCTTGATCACCAAAAGATGGAAGTCCCCGATAGCCCCCCACACAATAGCTTGGCAACGTTCTCTGCTTAACTGGGCTAGGGCGGAAGGGGTGACTTTGAGTAGAGAGGATCTATTGGGGGCTGCGCAAGTTCCCCTTGGCTAGCAACTGGGACGCCTTAGTAGAAAACTTGCAGGGTCTGTTGGTAACCGCGGAGGAAACGCAGGGTGAGGCACAACAACAGCCCATTCAATACTCAGGCTCAGCTGGTGCACAGGAAGAAGCCCAGGAGGTGTATAGCCCTACTGACACAAGCTAGGCATCGCCATCAAGAGATTCAATAGCAGCTATCACTGGCAGGGTTCTTACTGCTCACCATACCAGGCAACAGGCCTCAGGCAATCTTCCTACCCCTGATTACTTTACTTTGTCCTCATTCAGTTGTAACCTACTCCCACAGTTTGTATGAGTGGGGCATCATGTTCAGCAGATAGGCACTCTAGATACAGCAACGTCTCACTAAAGTCTTTTTACTAACGTTATGATACTTGCTAAGTAATAATTTGTACCGTCACATCCATGAGTTCCTGCCGTATCACTGTAGTCTGTATCACGAGTTGCATTGCCCTAATGCTATAATGTTGTATGATGCCACTGCACTGATGTTCTTGCTCAAATGTTTATGCAAAATGTCAATAAAAAGATTTAAAAAAAGATGACGAACAACCCAACCCCTGGAAATCTCAGAAGGAGGTATCCAGTTGGTAAATATAACCGCAAGGTATACCAGACAACACAGAAGATCGACTGTAAATCAAACGAGGATATATATATATATATATATATATATATATATATATATATATATATCTATCTATATATATATATATAGATATATCTATCTATATCTATCTATCTATCTATCTATCTATATATCTATCTATCTATCTATATATATATATATATATATTCTTAAGAACACAAAGAGCAACAGACTATAAGCTACAAAAAGTTAACACTAAAAGGGCTAAAAGCCACAAAAAATAACAACTGCTGATTAGAGGAAGAAAATGTCCCCGAGGTGGTAGAGGACATCCAACCTCCAAACAGGATAAGAGTAACTACGCCCACAATCCTAGCATATCAAAGTATATGGGAAGGAAAACTCCGAACATTCTTAAGGAAGGGAAAGAACCATAGAATTGAACATTCTCTTAAGAGAAAAAGAAATCCCCCCAGAAAATACAGAACATGGGTGTAATAGCCAACCCCTAGAGGTCAAAATAATATGACACTGCCTCCCAGATAACCTTGTAAGCAGTGTTCTTGGAACAACCATGTAAAAGAGATCCTAAGTAGGCCACAATAAAACCCCCAAGAATGGAGGTGACCCTTAGTAATATACGTATCCAGAAGAGTACAAAATAGAGCCATCATAGGGTAGCAGAACCTTTGCGAGAATCACCTAACGCAAAACCAGTCAGTGCACCATCAGAATCCAATGAAAAGTGCACCCTGCCAAAAATTAGCAAAAAGGTCTGCAACCCAATGAAGGGCCAATCAAAAAAGAATGTCCTAGAGGGAACCTCGGTCAGGACAGAAACACAGACCACCAAAAAGAGCCCAAAACTTCAGTGAAGTGGAAACCCGGAGTAACCGAAAATAATAAGCATACTCTTTGTATAAAAGCCCGACAAAGGGCTTAAACAAGATGCCCCTAGAAGAGATACTGAAAGTTAAAAGTAATGCGTACCAGCATACCGAAATGCTTCCAAAGGAGCAGGTGATATAGGTAAACTTCCTAACCGGAAGAAAATATCACAATCAAACGATCTCTTGAGCATTAAGCCCGCCCATCATCAGAGGAAAAAAGGGAAGGGAAAAACCTATGCAATAGGTATCCTTGCAGAACACAATCTGTCAAAGACAGTATTGAAAGAATAATATCTGCTAATCACAGGAACACCACATCGGGTGACACCAACAGGTGGAACTCAGACAACTATGGCACTGCCACCACATGGCCAGCCATGTAAGAAACAAAAGATCAACATCCCCCATACAAGTCCAGTGTAGGGAAAAAATTAAAGAGGTATATAATTAGAAAGAGATAAATTAGGACTCTGTTTCACCTCGTCTATCACGGAAACGCCGTAAAGCCGACTCAGCCTGGGTACCGAAAAGATGGGTACCATCAAAGGGCATATCGACCAAAGCAGCTTGGACAGCCTCTGAAAAGCCTGAGGTACGTAACCAGGCACGACGAAGTACTGCCACAGAGGATGCCATGGTCCGACCCACTGAATCAGTAGTATCCATGCCACATCTAATGATCAGTTTAGCTGCCTGCTGGCCATCCCGAATGGTTGGATCGGAGGTCATCTGGAAGTGACTGCAGCATAGTTTGCAATGAATCCCACAATGCGTGAGAAAAACGCCCAAGAACACAAGACATGTTAATGGACCTTAAAGCAGAACTAGTAGAGGAAAAAAATATGTTTGCCACACGCATCTTGTCTCCTAGAATCTCTGTCCGGCAGGACATTAGGTAGAGAATCCATATTCTGTGAGGCTGAAGTAGCCTGTACCACCAAACTACGAGAAGAAGGATGCCTAAGGAGACGAGCAAGATCTCCAGGAGCAGGTTGGTGCCTGTGAGATACATCAAGATCCTCAAGACGAACAAGTTACTTACATTCGGTAACGATATATCTGTAAGAGACATAGATTAGTTATGGATTCCTCACCTTAGAATAACCCCCAGGAGTCAGACTGGATCCAGAGAATTTTTTTCCCCAGCAGTCCCTCTGCGTGTCGATAGGTGGCGTCGGTCGACTCCGAGGTCATCGTTGACGTCGTGGTTGCCGGAATGACGTCGCGGTATATACTTAGACGCCGCCCTCGCGCGCTGACATCAGTGCTTTACACGACATTCCACGCCAGAAGCGCAGAGCCATGCAAGACACTGACCACTGGTGCACGAAAACTAGGGCCCTGAAAGGGAGTCCCTTACCCTAGAAGTCAGTTCGCAGAACGGGGAGGATGGGTGGGGCGGTGAGGAATCCATAACTAATTTACGTCTCTTACAGATATATTGTTACCGAAGGTAAGTAACTTGTTCATCTGAAAGAGACAGTTAGTTATGGATTCCTCACCTTAGAATAGATACCCCAGCAATACCAACACCGGAGGACGGTCTGTGAACCAAGTTCACACCAGAAAGTCTTGGAGACCCAAACGGCTGAAGAAGCCGTCCCTCCGGACTTGGCTGTCCAGGCAGTAGTGTTTGGTAAACGTGTGCAGTGAAGCCCACGTAGCTGCCTGGCAGATGTCAAGAAGGTGACTCCACGTCCCAAAGCAGTAGTGGCTGCCGTCGCCCTGGTGGAATGGGCACGCAATCCAACTGGAGGTTCCTTTTTCGCTAAGGAATAGCAGATTTTGATGCAAAGAACGACCCATCGGGAGATGGTCCGTTTTTGCACGGCCCGACCTTTCTTGGCGCCCACATAACCGACAAAGAGCTGGTCATCCACCCGGAATTGTTTTGTGCGATCCAGATAGAACGAAAGCGCACGTTTTGGATCCAGACGGTGCAGCCTCTCTTCCTCTTTAGAAGGATGCGGAGGCGGAAAGAAGGTGGGCAAAGTGATGGTCTGTCCTATATGGAAAGAGGTAACCACTTTGGGAAGGAAAGAAGGCCTAGTGCGGAGGACAACCTTGTCCGGATGAACAGCCAGGAAAGGAGGCTTAGAAGAAAGGGCCTGTAGCTCACTCACCTTGCGAGCAGAGGTGATGGCAACCATAAAGGCAGTTTTAAGGGTTAAGAGTCTGAGAGGACAGTTATGTAGCGGCTCGAAAGGAGCACACATCAGATAAGTAAGAACCAGGTTCAAGTACCACTGGGGCATCACGAAAGGAGTTTGAGGAAACAAATGAGCAATGCCCTTAAGGAAGTGATTTACAATAGGGGACTTGAAAAGAGAAGGCTGGTCAGGCAGCCGAAGTAAAGCCGAAATGGCCGAAAGATAGCCTTTGAGAGTGCCCACAGCAGAGCCCTGCTGGGCCAAAGAAAGAATGAAGAGGAGAACTTCTGAAAGGGGGGGGGGGGCAGAAAGGGGATCCACAGCCTTTGCTGCGCACCATGCCAAAAATGTGTTCCATCTACAGGCGTACACCGTTTTAGTGGAGGGACGCCTGGCTTCCAAGATAACATTACAGACTTCGGGAGGAAGATCGAAAGCTGTCAACTGTCGCCGCTCAATCTCCACGCAAGGAGGTGGAGACTGGACAGGTTCGGGTGGAGGACCGTCCCCTGCTGCTGCGACAGAAGATCCTCCCGAAGAGGCAGTCTGATCGGAGGATCGATGGCCATGTGCAATAGCTCGGGATACCAGCCTCTCCGTGCCCAATCCGGGGCCACAAGAATGACTTGGGCCCGGTCGCGCTTGATCTTCTTCAGCACTCTGGGCAGAAGTGGTATAGGTGGAAAGGCATATAGAAGACCGCAACTCCACTCGCAACGAAAAGCGTAGCCTAGTGAGTGCCGCCTTGAAAATTCCAACGCGCAGAACTGCTGACATTGCGCGTTCTCTTCGGTGGCGAATAGATCTAACCAAGGCTGTCCCCACTGCTGAAAGAGACCTTGCACCACCTCCGAGTGAAGACGCCATTCGTGATCCATCATGCACCTGCGGCTGAGTTCGTCCCCCCTGGCGTTCAGAGAACCTGCCAGGTGTTGAACCACCAAAGATATGCCCTGATGTTCCAGCCATGTCCAAAGGCGGAGAGCCTCTTGACATAGGGTCCACGACCCCACCCCACCCTGTTTGTTGCAGTACCACATGGCGGTGGTGTTGTCCGTTAACACCTGCACCACTCTTCCCCGGACAGAGGTAAGGAATGCTTTTAGTGCAAGCCGAATCGCCTGAAGCTCCAGAAGGTTGATATGGAGCCTGGACTCCGCAGGAGGTCAGAGGCCTCTGATCTCCGCCTCTCCCATGTGGCCGCCCCACCCCAGCAGTGATGCATCTGTCACCACTGTGAACTCTGATTGGGGAAGGGAGAGGGATCTGCCGTTGACCCAATCCCGGTTCGTTAGCCACCACTGCAATCGGTGTGCAGTGCCCTCCGAGATCTGGACGCAATCGGAAAGATTCCCCTGATGCTGTGCCCACTGGAACTTCAGATCCCACTGCAGAGCTCGCATATGCCACCTGGCATAGTCCACCAGCAGGATGCAGGAGGCCATGAGGCCCAGCAGCCTCAGGGTCATTCTGACCGAAACCCGGGATAGAGGCTGAAAGATCGGAATCATAGCCCGAATATCCCGGACTCGCTGCTCGGGAGGATAAGCCCGAAACTGCGCTGTGTCCAGAACTGCTCCGATGAAAAGGAGCTTCTGAGAGAGGATCAGGTGTGACTTTGGCACATTGATGGGGAACCCCAGCGAATGCAGGAGGTCGGCCGTAATCTGGAGGAGGGAGACGACAGCCTGGGGCGAGCCCGCCTTCAACAGCCAGTCGTCGAGATAGGGGAAGACTGGAACCCCTGATCTGTGCAGATGAGCTGCGACCACCACCATCACTTTCGTGAACACCCGAGGGGCGCTGGTAAGGCCAAAGGGAAGCACGGTAAACTGAAGGTGCTCGTGGCCTACCGTGAACCGCAGGTAACGCCGGTGGGCCGGCAAGACGGGGATGTGAAAATAAGCGTCCTGCAAGTCCAACGCTACCATCCAGTCTCCAGGGTCCAGAACAGACAGGACCTGAGCCAGTGTCAACATCTTGAACTTCTCCTTCCGGAGGAAGCGGTTGACGTTCCTGAGATCCAAGTTAGGATGCAGGCCCTTGTCCTTCTTGGGCACCAGAAAGGAGTGGGAATAACAACCACGACCGACTTCTGGGGCAGGAACGCGCTCGATGGCTCCCTTGGCCAAGAGAGCCGTAACTTCCTGTTGGAGAAGGGCCAGATGATCCTCCGACATTCAATGGAATTGAGGTGGCATGGATGGAGGGGTAGTCTCGAAGGGGAGGGAGTAGCTCCTTCGGACTATCTGCAAAACCCACCTGTCCGACGTGATGTTGAGCCAGTGGGGGAGGTGATGGCGAATCCTGCCGCCCACTGGCGATTGATGTGCCTGAAAGGTCAGACTAGGAGGGTTTGGAGGATGCTGCAGAGGGGGCGCTGGTGGACTGGCCCGCCCCCTGGCCCCCCGGCAGTGGGATCCACGTCCCCGGCCGCGCAGAGGCTGGACAGCTTGCGCAGGCCTGTGGCTCTGGGCGGAACGTGGCGGGACACCCCTTCCGTAGTCAAGAAAGGGGCGAAAAGCAGACTGCGCTGGGCAGGAGGTGGAAGCGAGGCCTAAGGATCTGGCCGTAGCCCTAGAATCCTTAAAACGCTCGAGCGCGTTGTCTGCCTTGTCGCCAAACAGGCAACGGCCATCCAAGGGCATGTCCAAAATAGTTGCTTGGACATCCCCTGAAAAGCCAGTGGACCTCAACTAGGCGTAGCGTCTCACTGCTACCGACGTGGAAATCGTCCTGCCCAGTGAGTCGGCGGTGTCCAGCCCACACCGGATGGTGAACTTCGCTGCGTCTCTCCCTTCGGCAACAGCATGTGAGAGCACGGCCCGGGCCTCCTCCGGGCACTGTGGCAGCACCTGCGCAACCGTGTCCCACACCGAGTGGGAGTAACGGCCCAATAGACATGCAGTGTTCACCGACCGCAGTCCCAAGCTGGAGGAAGAAAACATCTTCTTCCCAAGGTGCTCCAGCTTCTTGGATTTCCTATCAGGTGGTGCGTTATGGAATGCACCTTCGGACGTTGAGGCTTGGACTACCAAGCTCTCAGGGGTGGGATGGGAAGAGAGGAAAATGGGGTCGCCCGGGGCCGGGCGGTGGCGTCAGGCAATCATACTGTCCACAGGAGCCCCTGTGTTGGGCTTGGACCAAGTGCCCAAAAGGATGTCCATCAGGGCCTCATTGAACGGCAGCAATGGCTCCGAAGAGGCCGCTGCCAGTTGAAGCACCTCTGTCAGGAGGTTTGTCCTGACCGCCACCGTAGGAAGCTCGAGGTTTAAGTCCTCGGCTGCCCTACGCAACACCACTGCGTAAGATGCACCCTCCTCCGTAGCCACGGTAGGGGAGATAGCATGCCAAGGTCTGGGGAGGTGTCCAGACCACTGGCCTCACCCAACTCCTCTCTCCAGTCCGGTTCCTCTAACTGGTCTGCAAGAGGGTCCACAGACCCCTCCCAGTCCTCCTCACCCTCTCCTGTTAGCCACTCAGGGCGGTAGGAAACATCAGGGGAGAACAGGAAGGGGAGCACACTGCTTCACCTCCCAGCACAGTTTGCCCCTTAGCATTATGGTAAATGCAGTTCGTAGTGGGACCTGTAAGGATTGTGGCAGCCTGCTCAGCAACCCCATATAAAATTCGTTTTTATCTCTACTGATGACGGATGAAATCCAGAAACACGTGTCTAGAGATGTACAGCACTAACCTGCACCAACTTTGGTGGAACACTCCAGTAAAATCTCAAGTAAGCATGTATTACGAACTGCATTTACCATAATGCTAAGGGACGAACTGTGCTGGGAGGTGAAGCAGTGTGCTCCCACCCCTTCCTGTTTTGAAAAGGCTCCCTTGAGCCATTGAGCTGACGAGTTTGTGGAGATGCGCCTGTGAGAGGTACTGAGACCTGTAAGGATTGTGGCAGCCGGCTCAGCAACCCATATAAAATTCGTTTTTATCTCTACTGATGACGGATGAAATCCAGAAACACGTGTCTAGAGATGTACAGCACTAACCTGCACCAACTTTGGTGGAACACTCCAGTAAAATCTCAAGTAAGCATGTATTACGAACTGCATTTACCATAATGCTAAGGGGCGAACTGTGCTGGGAGGTGAAGCAGTGTGCTCCCACCCCTTCCTATCAGGGGAGAACAGGGGTACAAAAGTACCAGTCGGCGCCGGTCCTGACGTCGGACGATGTCTGTCCGGCTCCGTGTCCTCATCGAGGGGGAGGCCAGGGCCGACGCCGGCTGGGGACACAACGGCGTCGGAGGCGGCGGGGGTGTTGTCACTGGATTCAGCGCCGGAGGTGTCACGAGGTCGACCAGCGGCAATCTGGTTCCAGCCCTGGATCCTTGGGGGCCCTGCAGTGCCGGAGCCAAAGCTGCCGACATCGAAGGCCTAGAGCCCCCAATCGAGTCCGCGGGGCCCGAGGGCGCACCAGCGGAATCGGGCTGCCCTAAGATGGAATGCGAGGCTTCGTAGAAGTTGCAAAGCTGGGCATGGGTCGCTCCGGCTCCCGGAAAAGGAGGGAGCGCCAAAGTTGACCCAACAGGCTCCGCGGGCGGAGCCAAACGACTACCTTCCGCTTCCGGCGTCGCGTCCGCCGACGGACGGGAAGGTCGCGAAGAGCGACGATGCTTCTTCGCCTTCTTCTTGTGCTTCGACTTACCCGAAGACTTCGATGACGAGTGGTGCTGGTGGCTCCACGACCAGTCCCGCGACCTCCCTCTCGACTGGGACTTCGAACGGCGTGGAGCGGACTGCCGGGCCTCGAGAAGCTTTTGGGATCGCTCCCGCAAAGACTTCGGGTTCATGGTCCGGCAGTCGGAGCACGACTTCGGGTCGTGGTCGCGCTCCAGGCACCAAAGGCACACAAGGTGCGGGTCCGTTAATGATATCAATTTGCGTCAGGAGTCGCAAGCCTTGAAGCAGGTCCGACGTGACATCCCTCCGTGCACCAGGAGTCGATCGACTCAAAAAGGTGTCGACAAAAGTCGCAAAAACGGAGTAAAAAAGTAACTCGAGGTACCGCTCTCTACGGATCTGCGCTGGCTGGCGCGGAAAAAGAAAGAACTGACGTCAGCACGCGAGGACGGCGTCTAAGTAGATACCGCGACGCAAACGACGAACGCGGAGTCGACCGACGCCACCTATCGACGCGCAGAGGTACTGCTGGGGAAAAAATTCTCCGGATCCAGTCTGGCGCCTTGGGGTAATTCTAAGGTGAGGAATCCATAACTAGTTGTCTCTTTCAGATCTCCGTATCAGGCTTAGCCCAAGTACCCAACAAAACGTCATACAGGGCCACACTATATGGGAGAACAGGCTCCACCCCTGTCTGACCTTGACAGAGGATATCAATCAGGGGATAGGCAGACTTTTCCACAAAAGGAAGAGATAACTCTAAGACCATAGCCATTCTACCTAACATGTCCGCAAAAGAGGAACCCGCCTCAGTAGCAAGGCTAGGAGGGGAAAGAAGCCCCGAAGTTGGAGAAGACTCCAACCCACTAGCCTTCACTATTGCAGACAGCCAATTCTCCTCCATAAGAGGCGGAATAGCCTCAGATATACGCTGCAATAGCCCTGACTCCTCCGTATCATCTGCCAAAAGATGACCCTCAGAAGTACCACTCTGAGAGGAAAGCGGAAGGACAACATTCCCCACAGATGGCTCCATCGACTCCGCACCCAGCGTCGGCTGACACCGAGAAGGTGACGCCTCGACAATGAGAGGAGGAGAAATGGCTTTGATTGCCGCCACTGACACCATTGCCGGCTGATCAAGGATCGACGCCGAAGGTTGAAACCCCGAAGGGCTATGCACTGGCACCAAAGCGGAGTCAGCCGACGTCGACCGGCGCTGACCCAATGATGCAGAGGGCCCAACTGACACCACGGGCGAACCCACTGTCGTGGTTCCTCTCACCTCCATGGGGCCCGATGGCACTCCAGGGGAAGGTAGAGCCCCACAGATAAGATAAGACGTAGAGAGTTATAGTAATCTCTAATTTGGGCCATCAACGCCTCGGCTCCCAGAAAGATCTGGAGGCGCGGGGCGGAGTCGTGTACTGTCTCCTCAACCTGAACACGGAAGGATTCGTGAGACGAAGTCGGGGGTGCCGCGACTTCAACCGCCTGCGCTTACCTCGGGTCGTTGATGGTGAGTGACGTCCACATGAACGACTCCAGCTCCTGGAATGGCCCGTGAACGACTCGCAGAAGGAGGAGAAGAAGACCGAGGCTACTGCTTAGTCTCCGAGGACCGCGTCAACCGCGCTCCTAGGAGTTTCATTCAGCAGTCGTGTTGTTCTCCCAAACACCACATACAAACGGAATGAGGGTCCATAGCCGACATCTGTCGTGCACATGACCCACAAGGCTTCAAAGCCTGAAGACATGAATAAAAAAGCACACAGTTTCAATCCGACAAAAAAACGTCAAGGTAGGCCAGAAAACAGCCTCAGGAACCGCTTCTCCGGATCCGCATTATAGCACAGAAAAGAAGAAACTGACGCCCACGCACCGGAGGGGACTTCTACGACTCCGCTGACGTCACAACCAGAGTCGAGATCATTACGGAGTCGTACAACGCGGATCCCCAGTGCGCAGAGGTACTGCTGAAAAATGTCCATATCCAGACTGGTGCCTGGGAAAAATTCAAAAGTTAAGGAATCTGCGGCTAGATGTCTCTATCAGAGTGTGCCTGTAGAGGTTGTATGTTACAGAAAGAACACCAAAAAACAACCTTCTCCCAGAGTCCTGCATAACAGTTTTGGTGAAGGGACGCCTCGCTGCCGAGATAACACCAACTAATTTGGGAGGAAGATTGAAAGCCATCAACTGTTGGCGCTCAGTCTTTATGCATGGAGGTGCAAGTTGTGTAGGCTCGGGTGCAGGACCCCGCCATGCTGTTGCAACAGGCAATCTTCTTGAAAGGGCAGCTGGACTGGAGGACAGATGCTCATGGTCAGAAATTCTGGGGACTAGACTCTCTTTGCCCAGTTTGGAGCCACTAAGATGACTTGGACCTAGTCGTTCCTGATCTTCAGATCCTTGAGCAGGAGAGGCACGGGCAGAAAGGCATGCAGGAGTCCAAGCTAAAGGCGTCTCCGATCAAGAACTGCCTTGTGAACTCTCCAAAGCACAATAGCTTGGACACTGCATGTTCTCTACAGTGGCAAAAAGATCAAGCCAGTGTTCTCCCCATTACTGGAAGACGCCCAGTACCACATCTTAGTGCAGCTGCCATTCGTGATTCACTCGGCAACAGCGGCGGAGTTCATCCACCCTGGCATTTAAAGATCCAACCAGGTACTGCATGATCAAGGAGATGACATGACGATTCAACCACTTCCAGAGGTGCAGAGCCATGTGGCACAGGACCCATTACCCAGCTCCACAGTGTTTCTTGTAGTACCACACTGTCTATGAGCACTTGCACATGTTCACCCTTGAATGATGGGAGGAATGCTTTCAGTGCCAAGCAACGTCAACAAGATGGAGATGGCTTTCCGTCAAGTACCAGAGTCTGCTGATCTCCACCTCTCCCGGATGACCTCTGGACAAAGCAACAAGTCATCCATCACAACTGTTAACTCTGGGTGGAGTAGGGAGAGGGGTCTGCCACCAGTGCAACTGTGGTCTAGCAGTCTCCTCTGACAACTGGATGGAATATGAAAAGTTACCTTGGTGCTAGGGCCCACTGAGACTTCAGCTCCCTCTGCTGAACCTGCATCTGCCATGTTGCATGGCCCACAAGCAGGATGCTTGAGGCCAAGAGGCCTAGAAGCCACTAATCCGCCATAATTGATATCCAGGTCAAGGTTTTAATCATCAGGATCATAGCCCAATTATTTTGGACTCATTGAGCTGGAGGGAAGGCTTGGAAGAGCACAGTGTCCAGAATGGCTCCAATTAAGTGGCGCAGTTGTGAAGGAGTCAAGTGTGACTTTGACATGTTGATGAGAAACCCAATGATGTCAAGAGGCTGGTCATTGTCTGGAGTTTAAACTGTTTGAAGTGAGCTCTCCTTCAGCAGTCAGTTGTCGAGGTGTGGGAAGACTTCTCAGGTGGACAGCGACTACTACCATCTCATTCATGAACACCCAAAGCACACTGGTAAGGCCAAAAGAAAGCACTGAGAACTGAAAGTGCTTTTGGCCTACCTGGTAGTGCCTGTGGGACTGCAGGACGGGAGTGTGGAAACAGGTGGCCTGCAGATTCAATGCCACCATCCAGTCTCCTGGATCCAGGGTGGACAAAAATTGAGCCAGGATAAGATTTTGAACTTGTCCTTTTGTAGGAATATGTTCAAGGATAGCACACAGGCCTCCATTCTTTGTCACCAAAAAGTAGCAGCAATAGCAACCAGTCCAGACTTCTGATGCTGGCACCCTCTTTATGGCTCACTTGGCCAAGAGAGCCTGAATCTCTCCATGGAGTATAGACAAGTGGTCCTCCGAGAGGTGTTCTGGTGTAGGATGCATGACAGGAGGATTGCACAGAAAGGGTAGGGTGTAACCATTCTTAACAATTTGGAGCACCCACTGGTCTGAAGTGATGCTCATTCACCCGGGAAGGTGAAAGGTGATACAACCTCCCACCTGCCGATTGTGTGCAGCTGAGGGTAAATTAAAGAGGTTTCACGACTTCTGCCAAAGAGGGGGGGGGTGGATTTATGTAGTTTGTTGCCCCTAAGGGCTTGGACGCTGACAAACAGAACCCCATCCTCTGCGTTGAAATGTTTGGGAGGACTACTGCTGTGGAGGCAAGCTCTGATGCTGGCATTGCTGGAATCCACTTCCAAAACCTCGAACGAGGCAACATTTTTGGTGAAATTGATGTACAGGAAATGCCAATCTGAGGGAGCGAGCTGTTGCCTTCCTTTCTTTACAGCACTCCAGGGTGGAGTCAGGTCTCTGAAGAGACTTGTGCCATTAAATGGCATGTCCATAAGGGACAGTTGGGCGTCACTTGAAAATCCAGTTGAGCGGATCCAGTTGGCATCTAAGCAGCATGCTGGTCCCAACTGACCTACCTAGTCAGTTGGTAGTGTCCAGGCTCAAGCAGATGTTGTACTTCGCTGTGTCCTGGACATCCTGGCATGTGAGGGTGGTCCTACTGTCTTCTGGGATGGTGAGCAACATGCCTGCTACTCTGTCCCAACAGCGTATCCGAGTATCTCTCCAGGAGGCATCTGGTATTTAATGATCTGAGGGCAAGGCTGGCCAAAGAGAACATATGTTTGATGAATGCCTCCATGAGATTCGACTCTGTCTGATGGGGTGGTCCTGAATCCATTTTGATTGAGCTTGCTTGTGAAGGCCTGTACTACCAAGCTCTCTGGCGTAGGAAGTTGAAGGAGGAATGTGGGTCCCACTGTGTAGGCCTTTGCCGCCTTGTGGTCAGTCTATTAACTGTATTAACTGGGAGCAAGATCCTGCCATGGCCCTGGTGCTCAGCAGTGTGTCAGTGAGAGCCTCATTTAATGGAAGGAGTGGACCTTGGGAAGTCTGTGCTGGATGAAGGACTTCCGTGAGGGGGAGGGCCTTCGCTTTGCGGTCTCGGATGGCCTTAATGTTCAACTTGACACAATTTTTGCAAAATGTTCAATTTTGTTTGAAGCCCAGACACAGACCATGTGGGGTTCCATCACAGACATCTGCTTCCAAAGGTTTGGAACCTGTAGTTTTTATAGAGGACATGTCCCCCGCATACTGGAAAAAATGTTGGTAAAAACTTTGTTGGGATGGAAAAGTCCCTCACATGGTGATGGATGTGCACCCCTGCCCTTAGTGCCCCAAGTTTAATGTCTGGATCCTGAATGCTGATTTTATTGTTGTCATAGGCGAACACGGATCATGCGTGAGGGCCATGACATGGGCCTGCCTCAGGGATAACGTTCTTTTGGACCATTAGAGGCGCCCAAATCCTCTACCCTCAAAGTGGTGGAGTTAAGCAACACAAGCACAGTGGTGTGGAGTGAAAAGGTCTTTTTATTTGTGCCAATGGAGTGAGGCCTACAGACTCACTTATTTATAGTTCCCCTGCTGTGTGCTTAACTCACCCGTGGCCTACATCGGCTTGGTATGTAGTGCAGTGAGTTTTTACATGTGCTGGGTTAATGTGGGCCTGTAAACGGTACAATACAGGGATGATGCAGTGCTGTGCAATGCATGTGTGTTGTATACATGTGCTGGGTGTATGTGTACCTGTGAATGGTACAATACATGGGAGATGGAGTGCTGTTCAGCGCCTGTATGATATATGCATGTGCTGGATGAATGTGTGCCTGTGAAAGGTACAATACATGAAAGATTCTGGGTTCCATTTTAGGCGACCCTGGGCTAACTGGAGGAACATGAGGAGGTAGGGGAATCCCCCTAGACAGATATGTGGATTGCTGCATTCCTGTGAGCTGGGTGGGACACACTGGAGGAAGGGAGAGCCAGGCTCTTCAGTGGACTTCAAAGGGTTCTTTTTAATTCAGAGAAAGGTCACTAGGTATGGGCTTAGGCACATCTCAGAAAGAAAATGGGTCTGACAAGTAAATCATAAAGAGTAGGGCAGAGGCCCTGGGTTAACCTTTTTATACACATATCACTGTAGCGGAAATCCAGGAGTGAATCTTTGGTCACTCTATTGGCCTGTTGTGGGGCTATCAGATTTGGAGTTGCTTCTGCTGTGACAGACTCCTTTCTGAAAGAAGGACCGGGCAGGGCAGAGGAGAGGGCATTTTAAAATCAAAAGGAAGCAAACCCCCAGCATAGACTTCAAAGGTGTCTGGAAATGGACTATAAGAAGGGGAGCTCGAGGCCCTCAAAATTGTCAACTGTCCAGCAGCCAGTCAGGCTGTGCGAGGAGGAGAAGCTCTGCAAAACATCTGCCTTGGACCATGACTGGGGCCAGGGCCTGCCAGTCCCCAGGTGGGTGAGGGGACATCACCCAGGGAATCCAAGACTACCTGCCCCTGGAGCCTAGAGCACCAGTATCTGCCTGCTAGCCAAGACCAGTGTGCCCTGTGATGAAGAGGAGAGCTTTGGAGGGAGCAAGATCAAATGGGGGATCCAGGCAATTGGATCCCTGTAGCAAAGTGTGAAAAGACGGCTGCTGCACCAATCGGCTGTTGTCTGTTTGCGGGGAAAAGTCTGTGACCCCGTATGCGAGAGGATAGCCGCCGTTAAATTAGCTGCACTGATCAAGTCATCGACCATGTGAAAGTTTGAAGAATGGTGCCGTGCTGACGGCTGTAGCCCATGTGCAGAGTGAAGTCGGCGACCCCGTATGCCAGGTTGGGCTGCAGTGAAGATTGCTGCTGTGCCGATCGGACCGTAGCCGGTGTACAGAGAGAGGATGTGAGACCTGTATGCCGGGGTGGGGGCCACCTGGACAAGGCAAGGAGCGTGGTCTCACCTTTAAAAAATTCCTAGGCGCCAGGATGGATCCAGAAGCTTTCACTGTAGTGCTCCCATGTGCCACCGTTGGCCTCATCTGCCCCAGAAGTGACAGAGTGGAGCCGCATATAAGCACAACTCCCTGCACATTGATTTCAGTTTCTTGCTTGACTCTGTCCACACCCTCGGTTATGGAGCACAAAACAAATGGAGATACCAGTGTGTAGTTTTTTAATTTGTAACCTTTTTAGATGGCATAAACGACAACTATACAGAAAGGGGAGGTAAGAGGGCAGTGAGGAATCTGAGTTTAGATAGAGTATCCACCAGAAAAAGCATTACCGAAGGGAAGTAACTAGTCCTTCTGATGGGTACTTCTAACATAGCAGATCTTAATGCAAAGGACTATCCACCTTGAGAGTCCTTTCCTACACTGCCTTACCTTTCTTAGCCCCAGAAAACCCCACAAAATGTTGACTGACCACCTCAGTGTCTTTGGTGCAATCAATAGAAAAGCACAAGGCTCTTTCAGGATATAGTGGATGGAGTCTCTCCTCCTCCTTCAAGGGTTTAGACGAGGCAAAGAATGTTGGGAAGGTGATGGATTGTCGAAAATGAAAAGGCATCAGAACCTTAGGCAGGAAGGTCGCCCTGGTTCTCAACACAGTTTTACCTGAAAAAAGGATGGTGTGGGGCGGCTGCACCGATAGAGCATGGAGCTCACTCATGCAACAAGTGATAGGAATGAGGAAGACAGTTTTGAGAGTCAGACGCAACGAGCAGCTGTGCATTGGCTCAAAGGACGTATACAAAAGGAACATCAGCACCAAATTAAGACCCCACTGTGGCATCACAAACAGTTTGAGAGGACATGCATGTCAAACCTTTAATAAACACGTGATTTATACAAGGACGGTTGGTCCGAAAAACGCAAAAAAGCCAAAAGGGACAACAAATAACCTTTAAGGATGCCCAGAGCAAGACTTTACTGGGCCAAGATAAAACAAACAATAATACATCCAACAGCTTGGCTTGTAAGGGATCCGATTGCATACCCCACACCAGGCTACTATTTTTCCTAGCTCCCGGAGTAAATACACTTTGCAGAGAGATCCTGGTCGCAAGGATGAAATCCACAACCTCAGGAGGGGCGATTGAATGCAGTCAACTTCCGCCACTCAATCTCCACGCATAGTGGTGTAGATTGTGAAGGTTAAGGTGCAGAACCCTGCCCTGATGCTGCAACAGAAAATCCTCCCGAAGTGGCAGCCTGATTGGAGTACAGATGCTCATGCCCAGAAGTTCTGGGGACCACACTCTCCAGGCCCAATCCGCAGCTGCTAGGATGACTTGGGCCCAGTCGTTCCTGATCTTCTTCACAACTCAGGGTAGGAGACAAAGAGCTGGAAAGGCATACAGACACTCTATCATGAATGAGTCCCCTAGAAAGAGTTCTTGGGAACTCCAACGCGGGCCGTTTTCACACTGCGTATTCTTGACAGTGGCAAAAAGATCCAGTCAGGGATCTCCCCACTGTCTGAAGATGCCTTGTGCCACCTTTTGATACAACTGCCATTGATGACCCACCAGGTGTCGTCGACTGAGCTCGTCCGATTGGGCATATGAAGATACTGCAGGTGGTTCATGATCAGGGTGTTGCCCTGACACTCCACCAAACTCCAGAGGTGCAATGCTTCTTGCCACAGGCCCGAGGACCCCACTCCGCCCTGCTTGTTTCAGTACCACATGGCGATGGTATTGTCCGTGAGAACTTGCACCTGCATACCCTTAAAAGACAGTAGGAAAGCCTTGAATGCCAGGCGGATGGGCCGCAGCTCCAACAGATTTATGTGGAGATGGATGTCTGCCACAGACTAGAGGCCTCTTATCTCCTCTTCTCCTAGACCACCTGCCAACCACAGCAGAGATGCACCAGTCACCACCGTCAGCTCTGGGAGGTAAAGGTAGAGGAGTCTGCCACTGGTCAGACTGCAGTCGAGCAGCCACCACAGTAGGGTGTGCAGACAGAATATCGAGTTGGAAATGTCGACCTACAGAAATATCGATTCCTAAATATCGTGAGCCAGAAATATCGACAGCAAGAATATCGTGGTCAAGGATATCGATTTTAAGGTAAGAAATGTCGTTTTTAAAAATATAGAAGTCATTAATATTGTTTGAAAAAATATAGTTTAAAATATCGATTTTTTAATTAGTGTATTGTATTTTAGTATATATTTTAAATGTATGTGATGTATTTTTTTGTATAGGAATTATTTATGCTTTTTAATATATGTGTTACATTTTTAGTAGTTATCAATTTTATTTTAATTAAATTTTGCGTTTTTTAGTTCGGTAGCGGGTTATAGGTTTATAGGGGAATAGGGTGGGAAGTAATTTAATTATAATTAATTAATGACTTTTTTATTTATTAATATTTATTTAGTTGAGATTTTATAGTGTTAATCGTGGGAAGTAATTTATTATTAATTATTAATTGGTTGTTAATCAATATTAATTAATTGCTAATTAATTATGGTAATGGTGTAATATTTTTAGGTGCGGGTTGTGGGGTTTATAGGGGTAAAGGGTGGGAAGTAATTTATTTTTAATTAATTAATAAGTTGCTAATTAGTATTAATATATTGAAAATTATTTATGGAAATTGTGTAATTAATTTTAGGTGCGGGTTGTGGGGTTTATAGGGGTAAAGGGTGGGAAGTAATTTATGTTTAATTAACAATTAGTTGTTAATTATTAATTAATTAATTGTAAATTAATTATGGAAATTGTGTAATTAATTTTAGGTGAGGGTTGTGGGGTAAAGGGCGGGAAGTAATTTATGTTTCATTAATTAATAATTGGTTCTTAATTATTATTAATTGAAAATTAAATATGGAAATTGTGTAATTAATTTTAGGTGTGGGTTGTGGGGTAATTTATGTTTTTTAATTAATAATTAGTTGATCATTAATATTAATTAATTAATTTTTAATTAGGGTAATTGTTTATATTTTTTGTGTCTGCGTTTTACTTTTATAGGGGTAAAGGGTGGGGAGTAAATTAATTTTACTTACTTTATAATTAATTGTTAAATACTATTCGTTTTTTAATTGAAAATAAGTTTTAATTGTGTAATTAATTTTTTTACAGTTTAATTTTAGTTGTGGTTTGTTTTTTAATTAATAAAATTTCTTTAATTGGTAATTAATTATGTTAATCATATAAGTGCATTTTTTTTTTTAATTTAGAAATGTAGATGTTGGTTGTGAATTGTGTGGTGTTATAGAGTAGGAAATGAAGTAAATTATGTAATAGTTAATGTTTTTGTTTCTAAATAATTACTAATTAAAAATATATATATATATATTTTTTTTATTTCTTTATTTGTAGATTTGCAAAAAAAAAGAACAACATAAACAAAGATCAAAATCATAAAGACCCACCCAAATACAAAATAAAAGGTCATCAGTACCACTTTACAGGCCAGATCAAGACTAATAGACAGTGGAATGAACTGGTGTTACAGAAAATAGAAGAGGCGCTAGCAGTACGCAGGAGTTACTTCCCCAAGGACAGAGGGGGACCTGAGCCATGACCTATTGTACACAAAACTGGGACGCAGGAGCTCAACCGCTTCTTAACAGCAGTGCAGCAAGGGTAGAATATACAATACTATAATACAGCATTAATCATCTAGTGCTTCAACTTCCACCTCGGTAGCTGCCCGGTATTGAACAAAGAGACCCCAAAAGCTCAGAGGGCGAGAGGAAGGCGGTAGCAGCTCGCTGTACACTTCCGACTGGGTGTGGCAGTATATCATGTCGTTGTTCCATTCAGCCAGCGTTGGGAGAGGGCCTCTCATCCATCTCATAGCGAGCCGTCTTTTAGCAAGAAGTAGCCCCATAGCAATCAGCCTGCGAATCGTTTTGACTAAAGGCCTCACATACCCTAATAGCGCCATCATTGGGTCAGGGGAAATTGGGATGCCTACAATATTCGACAGAGCTGTGAAAATTTGGACCCAGTAGTCAGAAACAGGGGGGCAGTCCCACGCTAAGTGATAAAAGCCCGCACCAGGCACGCCGCAGTGCTCGCAGCAGTCCGATTCCCGTAGGCCATATCTGCAGAGGCGCTCCGGAGTATAATACACCCTGTTCAAAAACTTAAAGTGGGCTAGTCTGTGCCTGCCGTTCAGAGAAACCCTACGGGACATCTCACAGCAAAAAGACCACACGTCATCCGGGAGTTGCTGCCCGAGGTCAGCCTGCCATGCCAATCTGGCCCTCAAAGGGGAGGCCACCCTTGTCTGTAAAGCAGAAGTGTAAAGTTTGGAAACTAATTTGACTGGGGACTGAGAGCAAAGTAAAATGGAGAGGGGAGGGATATCCATGGACTCCTCCAGGCCGTCACCAAGTACCGCACGGAGAGCGTGCCTTATTCTGAAGAATTGAAATTGTGACAGGGCAGAGGGCAAAACTTTACCAGCGATTACCTCCTCCCAAGTTAGCATTACGCAATTATTAAAAAGGTCGCCCATTGTCAAAAGGCCTATCCCTTGCAAGGAGCGAGTTACACCGGGGTCCGAGCTGCAGGCTATCCAGTGACACCATCCCATACGCATCCGGGGCGAGTATAGCTGCGCGCCGGCGAACAATCCAAGAAGAGTGTACCACGCATGTACCACCGCGTTCACTGAGTCAAGAATCCCACAGCGCCTGTCCGGGGGTTTGGATAAGAGACGAGGCAGTGGCGCCGGAGCTGCGGCTCCACCCTCTATGCGGAGATGGGGGAGGTTATGAGGGCCGTGGACCCAAGCGTGGGCGTGAGACGCCTGCGCCACCTGGTAGTAGAGTTCAAAATCTGGGGCGCCCAGACCACCCGCCGAGCATGGCAAAACTAAAGTGTCCATGGAAACCCGGGGCGTCCCTCCAGCCCAAGCCAGTTTGATCAATAGCCCCCGCAGTTCTTTAAACAAATGTCGAGGGACTACAATGGGGATATTAACAAACAAAAAAAGAAAACGGGGCAGCACTATCATTTTCATCAAGGAGATTCTACCCACAAGTGAGATCGGAAGGCGGATCCAGCGCTCTACATCATCGCTAAGTTTGGCGATAGCCTTCCCGTAATTGGCGCGAATCACCAGCTCAGCATCCGAGTGAACTTGTATCCCAAGATAACGGACCGGATCTGTGGTCCACTGTAATGGATATTCCAATTGCACCGGTGTAGTGCCTGGCGTTAACGGGAAAATTAAGGACTTATCCCAATTTATTCTCAACCCCGACAGCCCACCAAAGCGAAGGACCTCACGAATAATCGGGGACAGATTGGTATCCGGGTCTCTGACATATAAGAGAGTGTCATCCGCATATGCGAACACTATTAAGTTGTAAGCAGGGAAACAGAGTCCTCTTTGGCTGTGGTACTCCCGCAGGGCCCGCAGTAGAGGCTCAGCCGCCAGTGCATATAAGAGGGGGGAGAGGGGGAAGCCCTGTCTGGTGCCCCGTGAGATACAGATAGGGTCAGAGACCACATCTCCGATACGGATGCGCGCCATAGGTGAGTGGTAGAGCACCTGAACTAGCTGCAAGAAGATCTCGGCCACTCCAATGCGGCGCAGCACGGCATAGAGAAATGACCACTCTATGGAGTCAAATGCCTTTTCGGCGTCGAGAAAAACCGCAATTGCAGAGACATCCGGGCGTGTGTGCTGCAGGGCACCAAACACCGTCCGGAGATGGTGCGTGAGCGTGCGACCCGGGATAAACCCCGCCTGTTCCATCCCGACCAGCTGGGGCAAGAGCAGGGAGAGGCGGTTGGCAAGTATTTTCGCATAGATCTTCGTGTCCACATTGAGGAGAGATAAAGGGCGATAGGAGGAACACCTCTGCGAGTCTTTGTCAGGTTTCAGCAAGATGACAATTAGGGCCTCCCTCATGGACTGAGGCAGAGTCCCCTCGGCCCCGACCGCTTGAAACAAAGTGGCTAAGTGGGGGACCAGCAAATCACTAAAAGCCTTGTAAAAAGCCACCGTGAGTCCGTCCTGCCCAGGAGCACTGCCCTCTCGCATTGAACTCAAAGCTAATTTGATCTCCTCGAGCTCTACGGGACGCATTAAAAATTCCCTCTGCCAATCTTGGAGCCAAGGTAATTCTATCTCTTCCAAATAGTGTAAGATTTCTTCCTCACCAGGGGACAATCTCGAGCTGTAAAGCTCTTGATAATAACTACGGAACTGCTGGGTAACGTCGTTCGGGTCAGTCCAGGATCTACCATCGGCGTCAGTCAATATTGGAACTCTTTTGGATACGAACCGTCGCCTCGCCAGGGCCGCCAGGACAGAACCCGGACGGTCCACTTCGCCGTAGCGCATAGCTGTGGCATATTTGCCCATATGTTTAACCTCGTTGTCGGCCTCCGCAGTAAATTCAGCCAGCGTGGATTGCAAAAGCTCACGGAGCTGCGGCGTAGGTGCGCGCACCAGGTCAGCCTCCAATACAACAAGCTGGGACTCCAAGAGCCGGAGCCTACCCCGGATAGAGCGCAGAACCCCCGCATGTTTGCTAATTACCATGCCCCGAATATACACCTTAAACGACTCCCAAACAGTTATGAAGGAATCTACTGTACCGATATTAAGCAAAAAGAACTCTGCGATCGCCTCCTGCAATTCCGCCTTGAAAACCGTGTCTAACAGCGAATAGGGGGGGAATCGCCACAAAAACGGAGGGGGCCCACGCGAAGGAGTGGATAGCGATAACAAGATAGGAGAATGATCTGAAAATGTACGGGGCAGAACCTCGCAGTTCTGAACCCCAGCCAGCAAGGATTGCGAAATGAGCCAATAATCAATACGCGTGTGCACGTCATGCGGCGCCGAGTAATGCGTGAAGCCATCACTAGCCGAGGAGCGGGCTCGCCACACGTCAACCAGCTGCAATTGCGCGGATACATCCGCAATCGCCCTAGCAGTGGCAGAAGGGGCCCTGCATGGCCCCTTGGACCTATCTAAGAGAGGATCCAGCACGCAATTGAAGTCGCCCCCCCAAACCACAGTCGCCGGGGAGTATTGTTTAATAACTTGGAACAGAGTTAGATAGAACTGTGGGTCGTCATAGTTAGGGCCATAGGAGTTAACGACCAGCAGGTCCACTAGAGGGCTATAGCAACGAGTGATTACATAACGTCCAGAGGAGTCCGCAGCGCATCTGTCTAGTTGGAGCTTAGATTTGGGGTTAACCCAGGTGAGAACCCCTCTAGAGTGTGAGGTGAAGCAAGCAGCGTGGAAATCCCCCTGCACACGGCTCCCAGCAAACAAGCCGCTGCCTGGATGCAAATGCGTCTCCTGCAGCAACGCCACATCCACCTCCCGCCATTTTAAGCAGGCCAGAATCTTGCGCACTTTTCTGTGGTCGTTAAGACCTCTTACATTCCACGTCAATAGCTTCAAACACTCCCTATGCCCCATTATGTAAGCTGGTTAAGAAGCAAAGAAAGCTAGCATCAGTCCAGGTTGCAAACCCGAACGACATTTCCACCTTACAAAGAAAGGAGCAGAGCAAATGGACGATGACCTGTAGAAGAAAAGATGAACAAACAAAAACATACCAATATAAACCCATCCAGCCACGACCCCCCACCCACTCCTTGCAATCCCCAACTCTGCAAAGACAAATACCCGCCCACCCAGCCCACACATCAAAAAAAAAAACAGACAATCGACAGACCCACCCAACCCCCCCCCAGAACACCCAACCCAGAACAGTAGAACAGCGGTTAACGCAGGGGGGGCAGATGTTGCCCAGCAACACAAACTGAACAAGCCTACCGCTAAACCACCGCATGCACAGTACAACCCCGCTGCCATCCTTGTCCTCCCACTCGGAGAGAGGACGGATAGCTAGAGCAACATGCTCAGTAAAGGGGCATGGCAACACTGAAAGGAAGACCCGCCGGGGAAAGGTATGGCAACCTGGCAGCGCAAGCTAGAGGCGCAACCCCTAGTGTGGGGGGGGGGGAGAGAGGGAATTCGCGCAACAACATGGCCACATCGGGAGCATTGCGCGCATCTTAGGAACGAGAACAGGCCAACAGGCATCATCCCACCACTATGCTATACCAACAGTAACGTAAGAAAAAGACAAAAGTTGCATTTATGGGAAAGACTACAAGCCGTTCAATCATTATCGTCAAGGGATCTGACCGAGTCAGTCTGCGGGGGAGAGGCTTGCTGACTTTGAGAGCGTGTGCCAGTTTTTTCCCAGTCGCGAAAGGCCTTTTGCAGGGATTGAGGGTCCGAATATATCCTGGGCTTTCCATCAAAGAGGACGTTTAGATGGGCTGGGTATAGCATAGCATATTCAATATGCTGGTCACGCAGTTTACGTTTCAAGGCGCCAAACTGCCGACGCGCTTCCTGAACTCTGAGAGTGAAATCAGGGAACAAGGAGATATCCGAGCCCTCATACCTCAGGGGACCCAGCTCCCGTGCCTTGCGCAATGCAGCATCCCTGTCCCGGTAGTTCAGCAGTTTGGCAATGATGGGGCGGGGAGGGGTGCCCGGCTGGGGACGAGGCCCAAGGGAGCAATGCGCCCTCTCCACCACGAAAAGATGGGAGAAGGTGTCCGTACCCAGTAGAGATGTCAGCAGGCGCTCCACAAACTGTTCCATGTTCCCCGTCGCCGTAGATTCCGCCAGACCAACAATACGCAGGTTGCTGCGTCGTGACCGAGCTTCAAGATCCTCCGCCTTGTCCTGTAAGACAGAGAGTGCGCTCCATCCGTTTCCGCGCATCACCGTCATCTGTCTGGGCCTCCTCCACACCTCAGTGATGCGGCGCTCCGCCATATCCAGGCGTTCAGCATGTTTGTCTACCCGTTCAGAGACCCTATCCATCCTGTAGACCAACGCATCGATTTTAGAGTCTATGGCGGTAAGTCCCTGTTGCATAGACGCAATGATCTGTTTGATATCTCCCACAGGGTCATCAGTGGGGGCATCCACCTCGGGGGGGGGCCCCGTCCGCCCCCTCCTCGCTGCGTCTGGACTTGCGCTGTTCGAAGTGCAGCTTGGGCTGAGATTTGTCAGGTTTGCCCATGATGGAGGGAATGGCAGGGAAGTGCTGAGCAGAGGAGGATCAGCGGACTGCTCCCAAACACAAGGCCTCCACCAGCGAAAGGGATTAACACTGGGGCAGCGCAGGACCAAGAGCACTGGCCAGCAGTTGTGAAGAGGCTACAGCGCACCAGAGGTAGAAGATCGCCCCCCAAGTGTGGTCAGGAGGAGGGAGCGCCAGCTGCAGGCAACCGGGACACAGGCAATATGGCCTGCACAGCCAGTGTGTGTCTCCACCGTCGAGAGCGCCCCAGGTTCAACAGCCAGCAGGGGAAGCCCAGGGCAGCGCCAAGCAGGAAAAGACCCTCCGCTGCAAAATCGTCCAAGTTTGTACCTTACTGCGAATCCGCAGATGCAACAGGCAAGATGGCCGCTCCGCCGGGAGAAGCAGTCGGGACCAGGCAGCACCGCACCTCCCCGACGCGACCTCCAACGCAGCAGGACGGGCCTCGGCGGGAGAGATGAGAGTGCGAGCCGCGGAGCAGCAGCCGTCGTCCCCAGCGATGGCGATGAAGCTAGGGGGCCGCAGGGTGCAGCCGCCACCAGGCGAGGCGGAGCCGCGGGAGCAGAGCGGCAGGCCCCGCTCCAGCAAGTCCGGCCCGGGCCGAGGGGGACCCGGCCAGCACCAAACTCCAGGCCGCGGATCAAGGGCCCATCCACACCGCAAATGCCGAGCCCAGCAGCGTCCGGCGAAGGAGAGGGAGAGGGCAGCGGAGCGAGATCTACGCCCCCCGGGTCAGCAAACCATCAGGCAGGTCAAGCAGGTGAGGGTAATGCGGACACAGCAGGGTAATGGCCGGATAATGAGCGGATCGGGGCGGCAGTTAGCGGAGCTCTACAAGAACGCGGCCATCTCCCAGCCGGGCAAGCTCTGCCCCCCCATTAAAAATATTTATTTGTTTGAAAATAAATGTTTATTTTATTTAATATATTTGTAGGTATGTGTCATATGCATTTAACATTATATTATGTTTTTTTAAATTTGTAATATTAAATATATTTGTATTTTAATTTTTAACATTTTTATATATTTTTTTATTTATTATATTTTTAAAATATTTTTGTAGTTACTGTTTTGTTTGTTTACCATTTTGAACTGACTGGAGTGAGAATATTAATTGTTACCCCTCCGCAATCCAACGCTTTCCCTACTGTTGCACTGATTGGAGAGGGAATAGTACATTTTACCCCACCACTATCCAACACTTTCCCTACTGTTGCACTCACTGAAATTGGAATAGTAATTTTTACTCCTCCGCTATCCAACACTTTCCCAACTGTTGCACTCATTGGAGAGGGAATAGTAATTTTTACCCCTCCGCTATTCAACACTTTTCCTACTATTACAATTATTGGAGTGGGAATAGTAAATATTTACCCTTCCGCTATCCAACACTTTCCCTACTGTTACACTTATTGGAGTGGGAATTGTAATTTTTACCCCTCCACTATCCAACACTTTCCCTATTGTTGCACTCACTGGAGTGGGAATAGTAATTTTTACCCCTCCGCTATCCAACACTTTCCCTATTGTTGCACTGACTGGAGTGGGAATAGCAAATTTTATCCCTCCGCTATCCAACACTTTCCCTACTGTTGCACTGACTGGAGTGGGAATAGTAATTTTTACCCCTCCGCTATCTAACACTTTCCCTATTGTTGCACTCACTGGAGTGGGAATAGTAATTTTTACCCCTCCGCTATCTAACACTTTCCCCACTGTTGCACTGACTGGAGTGGAAATAATACATTTTATTCCTCCGCTATCCGACACTTTCCCTAATGTTGCACTCACTGGAGTGGGAATAGTAAGTTTTACCCCTCCGCTATCCAACACTTTCCCTACTGTTGCACTCATTGAAGTGGGAATAGTAATTTTTACCCGTCCGCTATCCAACAGTTTCCCTCCTGTTACACTCCCTGGAGTGGGAATAGTAATTTTTACTCCTCCGCTATCCAACACTTTCCCTACTGTTGCACTGACTGTAGTGGTAAATTTAAGTTTAAAGATTTATAAATAGTTTGTTTTAATTAATAATAGAATGTTTTTTAATAGAGTTTATGTTATTGGTATATATATATATATATATATATATATATATATATCCAATTACCACTCAAAGGTGCATTCCGGCACCGAAAGGAGAGACGGACAACTGCTTCTATGCTGATACTGCCGGCCGCAGTAGCATATTTATTATTCCAAACAAGTGCAAAACTCGGACATGACGCGTTTCGGCCAACACAGTGGCCTTGATCACATAAATGCGTCACAAGACAGTGACGTATATATACACAGAGATTGATTGACCATGTGACTTAGTGTTTGCTACCTGCATAGACATAGAGAGAATACTCTACATTATAAACAGAGCCTACAAGCGTTGGATAGCACCTAGATTAACAAATGATACTAATTTGCCATGAATAAATAAATACAAATATAAATATGAATACACACCTCACTAAAAATATAGAAATCTTATTTACAGATGAAATATACACCTAAAGACAAAGGATATGATGATAATTATGAAATTTCGTTCTGTGTAGATCAAAGTCCAAATAAAATACTGTTGCTATTTTAGACCTTTATAAACATATCTGGTCCTGATTGGAAATGTGGAGATATTTGAGTAATTAAATCATACTCCTCGTATACCGTAGGATCATAATTGAACTTATATGTTATTGAATACACAAATGCATCAAGATCCTACGAAACAATTTAGCACAATGGACCAAAATGAAGTAAGAATTACGGGTTCATGATTTAAAAGACTTGCCATCGTAATATGTAAAATTCATTTCATTATACATATATAGATAAACAAAAACCCATATCTAATTTTAATCAATGAATCTAACATGTTAAATGGATATTAATTAATCTAAGGTGCAATAAAAACATATTATCCTCACTCATATCTTCTTAAAATACTACCCACAAAATTCAATAGACTGTACACCTGTGCAAAAATCGCTAGATAAGTGCAAAAAGTGCAATGAATAAACTTAAAAAAGAACCTATAGAGAGAAGGATGTAAACAGATTCATTATAATGTCAACAGATATATATATACACAACTGACTATATGCAAAGGGCTATATATAACCAATTTGGCGAACAAAGGAAGATACTGCTCAAGTGGAGACCACACTATAAAGACTATAAATTGTAGAATATAACTTTCTGAAACCTGCATAGTACTGAGTTTCACTGGTCCAATAGAATTATCCCCACTAGAATCAAAATCTACATCAAACTTGATCCCATTTGTGATGTAATATGTGACGTCATCAGCAGTGCATTGCTCGGGCGCGAGTTATAGTTAGCTGAACTAACTATAACGGGGGAATTTCACGGGTTTTGTACGAGTGCAATGTCCAACTAACTATAACTTTCCCTAAAACCTATGGTTTTTTCAGTGAATTTCTAAGGTTTTTTAAATGCTAATTTCTAACTATAACGTGCCTGAAACCTATGGTTTTTTCAGTGAATTTCAAAGGTTTTTTAAATGCTAATTTCTAACTATAACGTGCCTGAAACCTATGGTTTTTTCAGTGAATTTCAAAGGTTTTTCAAATGTTAGTTTGTAACTATGCCTACAGAAGTAGGACATGTAAAGAAAGAAGAAAAAACGCACAGAAAGAAGCAAAAGAAATGTAGAAAGAAACAGAAGTCCACAAAGACGAAGAAAAATCCAGGAAGAAGCAAGACATGTGCAGAAAGAACCAACAGAGGAGCAGAAAGAGGTCTTGTTGCAAAATCATCCTGTGTCCACACCTTTTCCAGACTGGTACTGGTGGTAACTGACTGACTAACCAGGCCTAGAGCCAGTGCTATGGTAAAAGACACTTAGAATACAGTTAAAACACCTACATACACTAGGGAATACTACGCGTTGGGGTACCCCTGTGATTAGCATGACCTCCTCTGTAACTCCCTAGTACATAATAGGGCAGGGGGATTAAAACTACCTCTTAAAACGCGCCATGGGGTGCGTTTGCACACTGGTGTAGGGAGGGGGGGGCCTGAGGTTACATGTGTGCAAACGCGCCCTCTGCCCGTTTTAAGTTGGGGGATAAAGTCCCCTTGAATCCTAAGGATCCCTGGGGTCCAACTAGCCCACCAGGTACCTCCAGTAAGCGCCACAGAGCTGCGTTGCACAGAGGTGTAAAAAGGGGCGTGGCCTGGACCACCTCTCTGCAACGCAGCCCTCTGGCGCGCACTGGAGGTACCTGGTGGGCTAGTTGGCCCCCAGGGTCCCTCAGGATTAAAGGGGAATTAATTCCCCAACTTAAAAAGTGCCACACGGCGTGTTTGCACACATGTCACCTGAGGCCCGCCCCCTCCCTTCACCACTGTGCAAACGCGCCCTGTGGCGCGATTTAAGTTGGGGTATTAGGTCACCTTGAATCCTGAGGGTCCCTGGGGCCCAACTAGCCCACCAGGTACTTCCAGTAAGCGCCACAGGCCTGCGTTGCAGAGAGGTGGTCAGAGGCCACGCCCCTTTTTACACCTCTCTGCAACGCAGTTCTGTGGCGCTTAATGGAGGTAGCTGGTGGGCTAGTTGCACCCCAGGGACCCTCAGTATTCAAGGGGAGTTAATCCCCCAACTTAAAACGCGCCACAGGGCGTGTTTGCACACATGTCACCTCAGGCCCCGCCCCCTCCCTTCACCACTGTGCAAACGCGCCCCGTGGCGCATTTTAAGTTGGGGGATTAACTCCCCTTGAATCCAGAGGGTCCCTGGGGTGCAACTAGCCCACCAGCTACCTCCATTAAGCGCCACAGAGCTGCGTTGCAGAGATGTGTAAAAAGAGGGCGTGGCCTCAGAACACCTCTCTGCAACGCAGCCCCCTGGCGCATACTGGAGGTTCCTGGTGGGCTAGTTGGCCCCCAGGGACCCCCAGTATTCAAGGGGAATTCGTTCCCCATCTGCAAACGCGCCAGGGGGCGCGTTGGCAGAGTGCTGCAAGGAGAGGGCGTGGCCTCTGGCGCGATGCCAGTCTTTTATTTATTTTATTTTTTTTAAGAAGGGGGGCTGTGTGGGCCCCCTTCTTTTTCTAATTTATTGGCCCTGGGGACCCCATCCCCCAGGGCCTGCCCCTAATTTTTTTAATTTGGAAGGGGGCCGCGTGGCCCCCTCCCGAGGCCTTAATTGGCCCCGGGACCCCATCCCCGGGGCATGGCCTTTTAAAAAAAAAAAATCTTTTGGAGGGGGCTGCGTTGCCCCCTCCTCAGGCCACTCATGGCCCCAGGGACCCCATCCCCGGGGCCGGCCTTTGTTTTTGTAATTTTTGTTTTATTTTGTTTGTAAATTTTGGGGAAGGGGGCCGCGTGGCCCCCCTCCCGGGCCACTTGTAGCTCCGGGGACCCCATCCCCCGGGGCTGGCCCTCTCCGTTGGGGACCGTGGGGGGGTCCCCAATCCTCCCACGGTCCCGCCGGCTCCCCGCGTCCCTCGGGAGCCGGCATTGCTTTTCCACATGGGGAGCTACTAAGATGCAGCTCCCCGTGTGGAAAAGCAATCGTCTTTGGTTTTTGGAAGAGAGAGCAGGTTTCTGGCTGGCAGAAAACCATCTAAAACTGAATGCCCTCAAAACCGAATTCCTCCTAATCGCTCCTCCAGCCCAAGTACCTATAATGCAAGACTGGATCAAACACCTTACTGCACTAAACTGCCAACCTCTCATCGTTGACGCAGCCAAATCGCTGGGAATAACACTGGAGACAAACCTCAATATGCAAAAACACATCAGCAACGCAACAAAAGGAGCAAACTTTCAGATAAATACTTTGAGAAAACTGAAACCGTTCCTGCCGGAAAAGGACTTCAAACTGGCAGTACAAGCTCTAGTCATCCCAAGAGTGGATTACGGGAGTGTCTCTCTCTGCGGACTGCCCAGAGCTGCAACGGCCCCTCTAAGAGCCACAATCAACGCTGCAGCAAGACTTATCACTGGCTCCAAAAGAAGCTCTCACATATCCCCTGACCTAAAATCCCTTAATTGGCTACCTTTTGAAGCCAGAATTCATTTGAAAATAGCATGTATGACACAAAGCCATCCATCATAACGCTCCCTACTATTTGGCGCGGAAACTGACGCCCTCCGGTGGGGACAGATCTACGAGAAGTGCTAAAAACCTTCTATTGAAACCGCAAAGATTCAACAAGAAGAAAACATATAACCGAACATTTTCAGGGATGGCGCCCAGAATCTGGAATGCACTACCCCCAGAAACTAGACTAAATACTTCTACTGTTTCTTTCAAAAAGAAGTGAAATCGCTTCTCATGGCTAAATTCACTTGAATATGGTCCACTGCTATCATCCCCAGAAACTAGTCTTAATCCTTCTACTGCATCTTTCAAAGAAGTGTAATCGCTTCTCATGGTAAAATTTCACTTGAGTTTGGTCCATTGCTATTACACGACCCAATGTATCTTCTACATGGAACTTTTAATGCCTAAGGGCCAGCCTATATTGTATCTAGATTATGCCTGATTTATAGGGAATGTTTGGTATGTATCATATACCCATGTATCTACAAAAGGATGTTTATACTATCACTGAACTTTATTTTATCTACCTTGTACATATGCAACTAAGACACTTACCTTGTAAAGCGCTCTGATACCCGCAAGGGTCTGGTTCGCGCTATATAAAACTCTCAAATAAATAAATAAATAAATACTATAACAAATTGTTAGCTTGGAAAAGTGTAGGCTTGCTAACAATGGATGAATACAAATTTTTGAAAAATGACACACTGACTACACCAGTCATTTACTTCATCCCTAAGCTACACAAAAACCCCCTCCAGCCCCCGGGACGACCGATAATTTCTGCGAGAAACAGCCTAACAGAGAAAACATCACAATACGTGGACTATTTTTTGCATGAACATGTTCAGCAACTCCCCTCCTACATAAAAGATACGGGAGACTTTTTATCCAAAATCCATGACTTCAAGTGGCAAAAAGACTTTTTATTAATTACTATGGACATAACAGCACTTTATACAAGCATCAATCATAAAGATGGAATGAGGGCCATACAACATTATCTTAGAAAAGACCGGCCCAATTTGAACAGCACAGCAAGATGCTTATTGACATGATTGAGTTTTGTTTAAACAATAATATTTTTCTGTTTCAGAGTGCGTTATACCAGCAGTTACGTGGCGTAGCAATGGGGGCCAGCTTCTCCCCCAGCTACGCTTGCCTACACATGGGTTGGTGGGAGGAGCTTGTCCTATGAAAATCTTTTGAATTCATACTGCATAACAATGTAAAACTGTGGTTAAGATTTATTGATGACCTGTTTCTGATTTGGCAAGGGACCTTGTCAGATGCACAAAGTTTCTTAGAGGGTCTCAATAACAATGATATTAATCTGCAATTTACGGCCAACATTAGTGCAGAAACAGTAACATTTCTGGATGTCGAGGTATACATAAAAGAGGGCAAGATTGAAACAAGGGTATATAGAAAACCCACGGCCGGCAACTCTGTGTTGCACGCAGCCAGTGCACATCCACGGCACCTCATACAAAGGATCCCTTACGGGAAAATGATCAGGCTAACCAGAATTTGCAGTAACCAACAAGATTTAAGGTTAGCACAACAAGCAAGCAAAGTAAGGTTTCTTGAGAGAGGGTACAGCAACAAATGTATCAATACAGCCATCACCAAGAGCCAGGCATTACACAGGGAGGACTTACTCAAGAACGCCAAACACCAGGTACAGATTCAGGCACCTATGGAAACCAGCAACAGGCAAGAAACAGGAGGAGAAACATTCAGAATATTTATTGGGTACAGTAAACAAGAAAAAGCAATAAACCGAATCCTTTGCAGAAATTGGCCAATTGTTTTAAATGACCCCACGATAGGCCGCTTATCAGCCAAATTAGCCAGCACCCACAGCAGAGCGCCTTCCATGAAAGATTACCTGGTGCAGAACAACCCAGACAGCAAAACAGCCAGTACATGGCTGGAGCAAAGAAAAGGGTTCTTCAAATGTAAATCCTGTAAAGCCTGTCAGCATGGCTCCAATAGAACAACCTATGTTACACCCTTTGGCAACCAGGAGCACATCATCAACAAGGCTCTCACGTGCAAGACCGATTATGTCATCTATGTACTCGAGTGCCCTTGTGGTTTAAGGTATGTGGGAAGTACCAAACTACAGGGGCACAAGAGGATATTGCAACATATTAGGGCCATCAAAAACCAAGATCAGACATACCCGGTGGCACGACACTTTGGGGAAGTACATAAATCCAATCCCAAAGAACTCAAATATTATCTGATAGATGCCGTATTAGCTAATAAAAGAGGAGGCAACAGAGAAAAGGCCCTACGTAGACGAGAGACTCGGTATATCCTTGAGTTAGATTCTAAACAACCGGGGGGGATGAACACCACGGAAGATCTTTATACATGCTTGTAGTTATAGTCAGTGGTTTATAAGGTAAAAGGCTACGGACACCACCAGGGGCGAAGACAACATGTATTTACACAATTATTGTCCTCAACCCACGGTAACAACTTGGAAATAGCTGCCCGGCCAATCGATAACACAGTCGTTTTTAATATTAAGACATTCTTTTTTTAGCTCTTGTAGTTTTTGAAAACTAGGGGTTTTATCGCACTAGCACTTTATATAATAATTCAAGCACTTAACACTTTTTGTAGTCAAAGTTTACATAATGTACTTTACTTACAACTGTTTGTGGAAGCACTTTAGGGAATCATGACGGGATCGACTTGATTACCCAGGTTAACTGGTACTTTATTTTGGCAACATTTTGCACATGTTGTATTTTACAACGATGTTCTTTTATTACAGTTTTTAGTGGGGCCGACACAATATGCTTGTTTTTATTGGAAGGCAAACTGAACTGTTGAGAGGCCAAATCTGATTTTAAATAACGGGTATTTATATTGTTACTCATTTTGCACTTAACACTTTACCAAGTCATGACGATTATACAATGACAGCGCATCTTCAGTACTGTATTTGCTCGATTTGCACATTGCGTTACACATATACAAAGTTGCTTGCAATATCAAGAATGGTATGAACATGCAGTATTTTGTTTAGGTTTACGGCTACTAACCTTTTTAGCACGTCACTTTAAAAACAGGGCAAAAAAAGGGTATAAAAAGTAACTGCTGACTGTGATGCGCGTCATGTGATCAAGGCCCTCCGGGGCTGAAACGCGTCATGGCTGCTATGTGAAAGGAATAAAGAAACTTACCAGCACCAATTCTGTGGTCCGTGCTCCATTTCTGTGAAGAAGTCGTCAAGTGGCGGGTGGATTTTTCCTGATATATATGTATGTATATATATATTTGTAAATTTTAATATAATTTTAAAATTAATAGTTTAATAGTGTTTTAAAGTAAATATATATATATATTTATTATGTATGTGTTTAACTTTTTTAATTAAGTTTATTTGTTAAAATGTATATTAAATCTACTTTATTTAAAAAAAAAAATTATTATTTACTATATTCAATATTTATTATTTTATTTTATATATATATATATAGATATTTTGTACAACTATATTTTGAACATCAATATAGGGAGTCGATATTTTTGCATTCTAAATTTTTTCATCTATATTTTTGACATCTATATTTTTGTCATTGATATTTTGTCAGTGAACCCCACTGTAGATCTTGTTCAGTCATCTTCGAAACCTCGATGACATCCAACAGGTTTCTTTGGTGCTGGGCCACTGAGACTGCAAAGACACCAGTACTTAGTTCCTTTAGACCTGTGATTCTTAACCTGCGGGCCCGGGTGATCCTGGGTATCCCCAACTATTTCTAAAATTAAATAATATTAGCACATTAATAAAGAATATATATGTAAAGAAGCAAAATGTAAAACAGAAAATTAAAAAATGCATGTAAATGTGAATGAATGTGAAATTGGAGGCTAAAATTAACTTGGTATCCTTTGCTTGATTCATGAGAGCAGCATAAGCCATAGGTATAGTAAACAGAACACAGTATGGTCAATGGGTGGCCTCAATTGAAACACTGAGAAAAACAGAGCATGCATTAGGAGCAAAAAAGACAAAGTGATATGCTAAGAGTATAGTGTATCGCTTCTTTTTGAAATAAAATCAGAATTTAGAAAAGCTCTAGCCTTTCCATTAAAATTAAAATTTCCATTTTCTTGACTTGTTTGTGAATTAAATAAAATATTTCATAAATTGTGAATTTGTATACTTGTTTTTGTATTTGTGTGAATTGTTTTCAGGTTCAATTCCTAGAAATTGCTTACACCCAAGTCCCCGGTTTCCAGTAATGATTCGGTGGGGGTCCCAGGATTTCAGTAATGATTCAGTGGTAAACTGTTTTTATGCTTTCCTAGTGTTAGACCTGACAGCCTTAGGGTGGTCCACCCCCCAAACCTTTCCTTCGCCCTCTTACTTTGACCAATTTAGTTTTTTTTAAGGGTTAGCACTCCAGCACTGTTTAGCAACAGTAAAGTGCACAAAGTGCTTGTGCTCATTCCCTAAAACATAGTGGCTAACACCTGATTGGCATATTTAATTTACTTATAAGTCTCTAGTAAAGTGGTATACCATGTACCCAGGGCCTGTAAATTAAATGCTACTAGTGGGTCTGCAGCACTCAATGTGCATCCACTTAAGTAGCCCTTTAAAACATGTCCCAGGTCCGCAATTGCAAACTGAATGTAGTTTTTAAACTGCCAGTTCGACTTGCCAAAACAACCCCCTTACCAAGCCTTACACTCCCCTTTTAGTACATATACGTCACCCCTAAGGTAGGCCCCAGGTAGCCCATAGGGCAGGGTGCATTATAATTAAAAATTTGGACATGTACTTTTAAGTTTCACATGTCCTGGTAATGAAAAACTCCTAAATTCCTTTTTCACTACTGTGAGGCCTACCTCTCCCATAGGATAACACTGTGTTGCCTTATTGCATTTAAGAAGTGCCAACATTTGACTGGAAACAGGTAAACATTTCATGTTTGGTGTCTGAGAAATTGTAATTAGAAATCCTGTGTAATGGTAAAGTCTGATTTTCAGTTACAATTTTGGAAATGCCACTTTTGGGAAGAAGGCATTTTTCTGCCCTATTTGGTGACTGCAGCCTGTTCCTGGGTTACAGGACTGGGTGTAGTTGGAAGTTGGATATTGTTTTATTCCTCTCAGACAGTCACACAATAGAGGGATTAGGTGTGTCTGGATTGGCCATCACTGGCATGATGGGGGGGGGGGCAGAGCCAGGCACAGCCCCACTTGCAACTGAATAGGCTGTACCCTGCTTTCACACAAAGGACTTGTCACCACTGCATTGTTCATGCAGCCAGTTTGGAGCCAAAACAGGGGAGGCAGGAAACGTCAAGCACTTCAAAGGGAATTCTCTAAAAAATTCTCCTACTTAAAAGAAGGTACCAGGTATACAAACAGAAACCTCAAACCCACTCTTCAGTTCACTTTCTGGACCTGCAGAAGGACTTCCAGAGGACTGCCTGCTGCTGCGGCCTGCTGTTTACTTCAGTAGACTACTTTGCTGCACCTGGAAGTACTGCTTAGGTGCCTGTAGCCCGTGCTGAACCCTCAGGGCCCTGCCCTGCTGCTTCAGATCTGTTCTACTTCTTGAACCCAGGACTACCAGAGTGACTCCAAGGGATAGTTGGCTGGCCTCCAGATCAGAGCTTCAGGGATAGAAATGCCTCCAACCATCTTGACTGCACCTGTGCCTCGCCAGAGTGAGTCCGAACCCTTGCCCCACTCCTCCCTAAGATGTGCCCCTCCAGTCCTAGACCCTTTGTGATAGTGTTAAAGGTGCCCAGATAGCCAAAATCTAAAACTTGGGACTTTTTTTTTTTGGGCTAAAAACTGCTCTGAGAACCGAGGGTAGACCAGGATCAACCTGCCTGTCTATTCACCCAAGATGCATAGCCGGTTGGCCTGACTGCGCTGTAGCTCCCACTATGTTCTTCTCTGTAGCAGCAAGTCCTGTTCAGCGGTTCTTCGCTCAAGTGGTACCCAACCTCGTTGAACTCTTGTTGGCCACAGCCTCTACCTTCATACAGCTGGAGATTTTCAACTTCCAAAAAAGAGACTAAGTCTGAACTTAGAAACCTTCACTGTGACTTCGCCCAGCGGCTCCCCAACAACGCCTCCTCCTCGGACACCACCTGTAGCCTTGCCCCGCTGAACTCCTACTTTTTCAATATTTCAAGTCCGAAAGTAATCGCCGGCCTCGCTCAATCCACTCTTTGTATCCGACTTGCGCTCCATCGCGGTCGGCTATTTTTTTCGACTTTGACCTAGTCTTGCACGACTAGATGTCTGCAGTTGGCGCTTTCATCTTTTAGCCACTAGTTTTTACCTTAAACTTTGAAAATGTATAACTCTGGCTCTACTGATTGGAATTTTGGTGTCAAATAATTTATTAAAATGTACTCGAATTTTCTAACTTGGTGTGGGAATTTTTTGTGTTGCGTTCTCACTTTATTGCTCTGTGTGTGCTGCATAAATACTTTACACATTGCTTCTAAGTTAAGCCTGACAGTTTTTGTGCCAGGCTACCAGAGGTTTAAGCAGAGGTGAATTTAGTGGTTCACCCTGACAGGGAGTGTGGCTGTTGCTTGAGCAGGGTTAACTCCCCACTCAACCAGAAACCCAGTTTCTCACACCTAGCTTCTCTGTAAATAAGTAACTTTGTTTAAACAAATTCAAAAAGACGACCACGGTTTAGATTCTGCAATTGGCCCGTGAAAAGGCGTGTTGGCACACAAAAGTCGAATGTTTCACTACCCCCCACCTAATGACTCATTATAGGATAGTGATAGAAAGTGACACACACAAGCAGAACACAGCATGCTATACAAAAACCATAACATACCAAGCCAACATTATTTTTACACAGTCCTTTAATTCGTTCTCACACAGTTCAATGCATTTCTCACAATTTTCTAGCTTTACTGGATATTCACTTTCGATGCTGAAGATGTCCCTTTCACATCTAACTAGGTGGTTTGCATGATCTCAGCCATTCTTTCTACAACCCATAGCTGTTATTGTACATGAATAATCAAAGATGCCTGTCAATAATATCTTTGTATTCACCAGAGAGATTAGTATCTCTTAAAGAAGAAGATTAGATAGAAAAGTGAAATGTTAAAAAGTACCATATATTTTTATGGTTGATTAACAATGGAGAGATGAGTCAATAATTTCAATTTCATCTGCACCACCAAGCCCACAAAATCATTGGCATACAAAAGGCAAGCTAATATATGGCAAAACATGTCATCTTAAAGTACTATACAAAATAAAATATTTCTGGATCTGCTGTCTCAATTAAAACAAATAAATAACATGGGAATGGATATGCATTTGTATGGAAGCAAACAACTGTAGAATAATATTGGTGTAAGTTAAAAGTTCAGATGACAGTTCCACTATCAAGCTAGACCTAAAAATTCATGTAGTTTAATAACTGATCTCCTCCTATCTGCTGCTTCCAGAGAAAAACAACATAAATTATCTAGTTATCTAAGATACTTTAATAGCATTACCATGCCTTGTGTGCCCCTGAAAGTCCATGCTTAGGCAGTTGGATAAATAAACAACATGATCTCAGCTGTGTGGAGGGAAAGCCCTTTTTTGTGGAAGTACACATTCTGCCCAATCAAAACATGTACTCCTGGCTCCCAAAATGTGGGTCTAGCCAAAGCCCCTCTCTAGTGATGGTCACATAATTGTCTGGCGGCAGCTGCACTGTCAAGCCAGACCATAAAAAGCATTGAAGTATATAAAAGTAATGGATAGAATGCCTGACTTAATCCAAGTCACTGGCAATCGGCGTTTTTTACAATCAGAACGATGCGTAAAATCCTTTCCTACATTCCTAGAAAGGCTAGGAAAACGGTTTTAACCACTTTGGTTTTATCCAAGTTGGACTATTGTAATGCTTTGTATATCAATTTGCAGTCCAATCAGCTCAGAAGGCTACAATCAGTTCAGAATGCCGCTGCTAGATTGGTTCTGGATGTCCCTAAACACCAGTCCATCAGGGCCGGGATTCAAGATCTGCATTGGCTTCCAGTTGGCCAGCGTGTGAAATTTAAGGCACTTTGCATCGCACATAAGGCACTTCATGGAGACGGCCCACAATTTCTTCATCACGTTTTTAACTGGTACTCTCCCAGTAGGTCACTATGATCAGCTAATGCCTTTTTAATGCTCACCCCCAGAGTTAAAACGATGAATTGGGGGGGTAGGAGCTTCAGACATAATACCATTAGGATATGGAACGCTCTTCCGCTTTCTCTTAGGAAGATTACATCCTTGCTTGAATTCAGGAAACACCTTAAGACCTGGCTTTTTAAAAACTAGTCTCCCGCTTCAGTATGTGGTCCGCAACGCGCCTAGACACCTATGGGTAGTAGTGCGCTATACAAATTGTTATAACATAACATAACATAACAATTACTCGGGCCGCACCCAAGTCCATTGTTCTTTTGCACACCATGCCACCTCAGTTTGGTCCCAGCCATATCCAAATCAGTTTGACTCTATTCCTATAGGAGCAGTACAGGCCGAATTGCCTGGTCAGGTCTTTCCTGAACTGGAACACAAGCAACCCAAGACTGGTTTCACCTTGGCTGGGGCTCTTCAATGGGGAGTAGTTTGGTTCCAGTGGCGCAGTAAGCACAGGGCCCACTTCTTGGCATACCTGTCTCACGCAGGTCATCACATTGAAATATACAAAAAAGTGATGGATGGAATGAATGAATTAATCTCAGACACTGGTAATTACTCGGTTACGCATTCCTTCTCATTGTTCTTCTGCACACCCTGCCACCTCTGTTTGAGATGCAAATCAGTCTTGACCTTGTTCCAACAGGAACACTCCAGCCCAAACTGCCAGGCAAGGTCTTTCATGAACCAGAAAACAACAGAGTAGTAACGAAGGCAGATGGCATGACCTGTTGGTGTTCGGGGGATATTGCAAAAGTTTCTGTATCCAGTCTATCACATGGGGAGATTCACAAGAGAGTAGTCTATGGTTAGGTAGAGTATCCACCAGAACCAAAGGTAAATAATTTACTGTAGTGTTGCAGCAAGAATTAAGTGGTTTTGAGGACTCTAAGTTCTCTGTAATTTCTATCTTAACTAAGAATTCTTAGGTCTCACACTCACGGTTCTTGATGAGATCCTTCGTAACAGTAATAGACTTCGAGTTTATACATTACTACATAATAGGGACAACAATACACTTTAAAGACCCACTTGCACACCAATCCATTCCACATCAACCCATAGCCAAACGTCTTCAACAAGGTGTTGGCCTTAGTAATAAGTTGAAGCACATTTGAACAGTGGTGGCAGGCACGGATCGGGGGTTGCGGGGCGGATGGCGCGAGGGGCATGGGGGCGTGGGGGAGAAGAAAAGAAAAATGTACCTCCTCGCCGCGTCTCTCCTCTGTCGTCCCTCCCAGCCAGAACAGGAAGCACCCAGGCTCCCTTGAGCCAATCACAATGCTGCAATGCAGCGCTGTGATTGGTCTGAGCGCTAGGGTTCGGCGCTCAGCCAGGGAGCCTGGGAATGTTCTCCACCCAGCCTGTAATGCAGCCTGGGCGGAGAACATGCAAAGTACGCATGACTGTTTGGCCGGCAAAACATTCATGCGTGCTTACAGAGTGTGCTCACCACTCCCCCTGCTCCTCGGTCAGCAGCACCACCTGCAAAGCTGCTGCATCGATAATTTACAAGAACAGTGGTCCCTGACAGAAAAATGCAAACAGGGGAAAATGAATACAGACTCAAATTAGTGCTATATTACTGCTGTCCAGCCGGACAGTGAAATTTAATGATTTACAAGAGAAAATGAAGTGGGACACAGTCCTGCGTCCTACACAATACAATAAACACAAAAGAACAAAACAAACACTCAGGCAGGGCAAACGGCTTGTATGTTGTACAATAAATGAGACAAGCAGAGTAAGACAACACCGTTACACTTAAATATCAAATTAAACTGTGCATGCGGTGCAAAGTGAGTCGACGACGTTTCAATCCCTTTGGAAAAATAATGGGATCATCATCAGGACATAATTAATGCATGCCTGAGAGAAATATGGCCTGCAAAATCAAGAAAATAGGGAAAAAGAACAGACGGAAAAAGAGAAAGAATAAAACAATGTACAGAACATTTCCTTATCAGCGAATTGTGAGCAGCGAGTAGTAAATGAAAGACTACAGTGCTAGATGTCAGAGCCTAGGAACAGTGAATGGAGCAAAGTGAATCACTGTGCAGTGAAGGATTCCAATGAATTTCTAACCGAAGTGATAGCTGGCGGTGCGTTGAGAAAGGGGGGAGTGAAGACGAACGGCTGTGAAGGAGCTTACTGTGCAGGGGACACTAGCCACGGGGTTGGAGACTTTCAATGAGTGTAAAGAAGCCAATAGGAGCTGTAGGGAGGGTCAGCAATTGCGGGGTAACGCGGACAATGCCTAAAGTGAGGATTTAAAGTGGCGGTTGAAGTACCCGCTGAGTAACGAAGGGACACTGTGATGAAAAAACTTACCGCGACGAGAGTCGGGCGGTCTGGGTTGGCCAGCAGGAGGTGTGGCTGCGAGAAGTCACGGGCGGGATGGCCTACGGATGAAGGGAAGAGTATGAGCCGGGATAAGGTCGTGGATCCTAAAGCAAAATTAACGGGTGTGAGGGTTACCTGGATTAGGACTGCTCTGAGGTCTGGTGCTGGCGGGGGCAATTGGAACGGTGTGAGGATTTGGTTCTCTATGGCCTAGGAGTTAGGTTCATTGACCTGTAAGAAAACCGCGGAAGAGTTAGATAGGAGAAGGCGTGAGGATCTCAGGGAGTGGCCGGGAATGGCGAGCGGCTTACCTGCAATGCAGGGAATTAGAGTAAGACCCAAACAGAGATTAAGAGGCTGGTGCGCGACGGCAGGACCAGTTGGGGAGGCGCGTTGACCTAAGGTGGAAATGGTGGATTAAGGGCGAGTAATATAAGTGAAAGAACAGTGCTTAAGCCGGTGTGGGGGTGGGCGTCTTACCTTCAGCCTGGCTACGCGGTGCGCGGCTCGGTGGATGGATGCTCGCGCTACGAATGGAGGCGGATAATAGAGCTAAAAACCACGTGAGGCGTCTCAAGACACACTGGGCTGTGGCGTAAAGATGGCGGCCATGTTAGAATGGTGTAGCTTAGCAAGGTCGAGCAGGAGATCTGGAGACAATAACCGTAGGATAATATGGACAGAGTGAAGGTGCACTCGTGCCCGGCAAGGGGCATACGCAGGTCTAGAAGTATAACAGGGAGGCAGTTAGAGTGGATAATTAAGCCTATGTAATTAGACCGTGAGGGCCAGGGGAAGCCAGCAAGAACCTGCTAAGTGCGTAAAGGTAGCGGCCATCTTTGAGCGACGAGTGTACTGATAGAGGGGTGAGTGGGAAAGGAGAAAGGAGGCTTGTAAACAAGTGGACTGACCCACTGAAGATTGCAAGAACATTTCGGAATAAAATCGGGAGATACACTTTACTCCATGAAACATAAATTTGAGGGATTTAGGGAACAGTGACCCATTGCAAAAATTTCCAAAAATTAATTAAATAAGTGAACCAGTAAAGCGGTACAGTTTAAACCATAATTAGTGAGAACAATTATCTTTGTTATGGAAGACGTTGCAGAGCTTTAAAGTAAAGTTGTCCAGTCCTCAATCCTGTTTAGTCCATTTTTGATGCTTCCAGTTCGAAGAATCCATTTAAGTTCTCCCTTGTTTAGGAGTTGTCCAATGTCTGCGCCTCTCGGAGGGGGTTTGACCACACTGATAACTGTCCATCTTATGTCATCGTCACTGTGGCCTGCAGTAGAGAAGTGTTCCACGAGAGGGGCATTTTGAGTTTTACACCGGATGCGGCTGCGATGTTGGCAGATCCGGATTCTCACTTTTTGAATGGTTTGTCCGATGTAGACTTTATTACATGGACAAAAAATCACATAAATCACGTTACGTGTTACAGTTGGAAAAAAATTGTGACTTTATTTTGACGTTATTGAAAGTGAATTTTTTTCCTTCAACAGTAAAATCACACACTCTGCAGTTGCCACATTTTGCATGTCCAGTAAGGGGATCTAAGCCCCAATGGTCGTCTAGTGTGGCAGCTGATCTGGGGTTGGGCAAGGCAGCTCTAACAAGATAATCCTTTATATTCCGACTCTTGCGAAATGCAAAGAGTGGACGATCAATTTTCAAAGTACCTGCGTTTTGGATTCCCCAGTGCTTAAGGAAACATTTGCGTACAGTGTGAGAAACAGGTGAAAAAGTAGTGACACATACCATGCGGTTTTGATTGGACTTGGTTTTAGGGGATAAAAGAACATCCCTAGGGCAGCACCAGGCTCTTTTTAATGCAGTACGTACAAGTCTGCGGGGGTACCCGCGAGCCTGAAGTTTGGAAGAAAGGAAAGAGGCTTCTCGGTAATAGTCTTCTTTAAGGGAACAATTACGTCTGATCCTCAGGAATTGTGAGTAGGGTAGAGAGTCGCGGAGGGCACGCGGGTGATTGCTCTCATATCTGAGGAGAGTATTGCGCTCAGTGGGTTTCCTGTATAGACTTGTGATTAATTCCCCGTTAGAGTGATGGATAGTAAGACCGAGGAACGGGATAGAGGTTCTGTTGCACATAAGAGTAAAGTTAAGCCCCTGGTAGTTATTGTTGAGCCAGTGCAGGAATTGTTTGAGGGTGTCTTCATTTTCATGCCAAATCATGAAAATGTCATCAATGTATCGTCCCCACAAGGTAATTCCTGTGAAGAAGGGGTCACTTGTGGAGAGGATTTTTGTCATTTCCAAGAGGTCCATAAAGAGTATGGCTAGATTGGGAGCTAAGACAGCACCTACTGCCCTAGGGATGTTCTTTTATCCCCTAAAACCAAGTCCAGGGGGCGTGTCCAAGATGGCGGCGTGGTAGGACGCAGAATCGTGTCCCTCCGGCACCGCCGACCATAAGCATTGCCATATCGCCTGCTTCCCGGACCATCGGATCCCGCAGACACCAGGAGTGGCTTGGTGTCACGGTGGGGCATCGCTGGGCCGACGAATGCTATTGTCGGTGCGACGGCGGAGGTGCTAGGAGCCCCCGAACAGCGTGGGCCCTGGAGGCCTAGTGGGTGACGGCAGCGGAGACCCGCACCCAAGCCGGGAGAGTGACGCTGAGAGAGGTGCCGGTGGCGTAGCCTGGCGGCGCCGAGTGTTGAGCGCCCGACAGTGGAGGTGCGCCCGGCTCCGGGTGCTGACGGGGGGCTGTGAGCGCCGATGCTTCCGATGTCGGAGGGAGCACACCGGGCTACCCGCGGTCCCCGGCGAGCTGCGTAAGGCCCCGCGGCGCGGATCCCATTGATGCAGAGGAGGAGGCCCGCAGTGGGACGCACAACAAGATCCTACCCTCGCACACCCAACGGAGGTGCACATCCTGGCCTAGGCGAGTGAGGTGGACTGCGGGGGAGGTCTGGAGACCCGCTGATCGACGGATGCCGCGCCCGGCTCCGGGGCCCCCACAAGACTGCGTACCCCCGCTCCGCAAGAGGCGGGGTCCTCGATGCTCGCTGGAAGCCTGCCCTTCCCGCCGATCCGGTCCGATTAGCACTGGGAGTGTGTGGTTGGGCCCGAACATGCGAGGTGGGCCTCTGGTTGGGCCTAGCGGTCCGCGAGTCGGCGGATGGGGTGATTGGCCTGTGGGCCCTGTGAAGATCGGCGCGAGCTGCGGGGGGCATCGCTGACTAACGCAGTGCATGGAGTGAGGGGCACTACACCCGCTGCTGGAATCGAGGTCCCCGGCCGCAAGAGGAGGACCGGACACTGGCCTGACCTCCCGGTGGGTCGGTTTGTTGGGGCACCACAGGCCTGTGTAGAGCCGAGGCTCCTATCGGGGAGTGCTAAGTAGAAGAGGACCCCATCTTGGGCGACTTTGAAGGACGGGCTGGGGAGGTCCCCCATCGGCCCGCGGCCCAGTGGACAGCCTGCGCCCAGTATACGCTGGCCCTCTTGGGCTCCTCCGCTGAAGACACACCGTTGGGCCTCCCTGGATTAGTGTTGTCCCCGTCTCCTTGGGAGGCAGCAGGAGTATAACGACCGGCACTGAGGGGCCCGTACATTCCACGCAGTTGCCGTTCCACTCTTGCCTTGGTGGCTGCAACGCCGGGGCCGGGACCGGTTACCCGGCGGAATTAGGCGGCGGCCTACGTCATGGCAGCAGCGCGTTCCAAAAGGGAGAAGTCGCTGAAAGAGCTTCTTTCGAAACAAGCTGGGCAGGCCCCATCCACGGGCGAGAAAGCTCCGGGGCCGATGGAGGGGGATGACGCGCCGGCGACCAGGGGGTTTATGGTGGAGCTATTCGCAGCTATGAAAGAAGATATCCAGGACCTCCGGAACCAGCTCACAGCAGATCTAAAAGAAGTGCGCCGAGAGGTGGACGACGTCGGGGAGAGGGTGGCGACCCTTGAGGAGCATGACGTGAGCAGGGACGAAGAGATCCACCACTTACAACAGGATGTCCTACGCCTACAAGAGCAGAACTTGGATCTCCAGGCCGCCGCAGAGGATTTGGAAAATCGGTCACGGCGGAACAATGTTCGGGTTAGAGGGGTGCCATGGAAAGAGGAGGGGGACGATCTCCGAGCCTATGTCGGGGCTCTATTCAAGCACATCTTGGGCGACGATGGCGAAGCTGACATACAGATGGACAGAGCTCACAGAGTGGGACTTCCACGTGGCAACAAGGCGCCCCCGCCCGACATTCTTGTGTGCGTCCATGATTACCAAGTGAAGGAGCGCATAATACGAAAGGCGAGAGAGGCCCAACCTCTACAGTTCCGCGGCCAACATCCCGCCATCTATCAGGACTTAGCTGCTTCCACACTCTCAAAGCGCCGAGAGTTCAAAGTGGTGACCACATATCTCCGAGAACAGAATATTCCCTATTCTTGGGGACACCCTTTCCGTCTCATTTTTAAGCACGGGGAAAGCTGCTGCAGCTTCGCTCGCTCTCTGAGACGCTGGAGATCCTGGGCCTCGAGGATGCCGGCCCGGTGGAGGTGGGAGAACGACCCAGGGTGCCTCGCCCACGGCGTAGCGAGGGTTGGCAGCGCGTGGGAAAGGCAAACCCAGTCAAGAAACCCGATCAAGCTACGAGGGATAAGGAGAGGGAGGCGGTCATTGCCACCCTTTCGCAAGCTTCAGAGCGTCCAGCCACTCCGTGAGCAGTGCTAATGATGGTTCCGGTTTGGGCTTCCAAGAACGCTGCCGGGGGGACGGCACGAACCACTTATGGACCTCTTGGATGCCCTCCCTGCAGGTAGGCGGCCACATCTTGGTCCCGCTCTAGGCTGGACAGGTGGGCCGATCCCGTCCTGCTGGACTTCCTTTACTATGACAGACTTTGGTCATGTTTTCTTTTGGACGTTGGTTTTGTTTATTGGGTTGGGGTGGGTTCTCTCCTCGGTGCGTTTTTCACTGCTGCAGCGTACACTGGCGACTTGCACGCGGCCCCCTTCTATCCCTTTCATGGCACAGGTCGGTGCGCGCTCCCACATAGCTCCCTGTCTTTTCTTCCGCCCCTCTGGATCTTAAAATAGTTAGCCTCAGTGGCCGAGGCCTTAATAATCCAGTCAAACGGAAGGCGGTCTTGTCCTTACTAGAGTACTCGGGAGGAGACATCTGCCTCATTCAGGAAACTCACCTATTACAGGCCGACACCCACCGGATGAGGCATAGTCACTTCCCACTCCAGTTCTGGTCCTCTACAGCTAACAAGAAAGGGGGAGTGGCCGTTCTGGTTGCCAAACATTTCAGGGGCTCTGTGGTGGGGACAGTCTCCGAGATTAAAGGGCGCCTACTAGCGTTGCGGCTGCGCGTAGGCTCTACTGCTTGTACGGTTGCTTCCATCTACTCCCCTAACGACCGTCCTGAGACGTTCTTGTTGGAGGCCTGTGCTGAGGTGCTGCATTCCCCGGACCCAGTGGTAATTATAGGAGGCGACTTGAACCTTGTGATGAATGGAGATCGGGATCGCTCTGGCTCTCGCGTGGGCAGCGCTGGCGCCCTATCTGCGAAAGGCGGAGATTGGCTGAGGGAGGTTGGGATTCGGGATGCCTGGCGCTGTCTGCACCCCACCGAAGTTGATTTTTCCTATTATTCGGCCGCACATAAAACGTATGCCCGTCTTGACTATTTCCTCGTTACTTCGTCTGCCTGGGCCCTGGTCACGGACTCTTCCATCGAGCCACGGGGCCTTTCCGATCATGCACACATTACCCTAACGCTGCGCTTCCCCTCCGTAGGCTCGACTTTTACACCGCGCTGGCGCCTGCGTGACTCCCTGCTCCGATCCCCTGACGTAGTTACTGACATCCGGCGCTGCATCACGGACTATATGTCGGTTAATGACAGGCCGGATACTTCGCTTTCCTCAGTATGGGAGGCTCTGAAGCTGGTGGTGCGCGGTGCCTTTATCGCAAAAGCCGCTTATGACAACAAGTCCAGACGGGCGAAACGGGCGGAACTCGAGGCTTCCGTCAAGGAACTTGAGACAATCCATAAGCGTACAGGCGACCATCGTATCTGGCGGGAGCTAGAGAGAGAGAGCGCCTTCAACTACGCCGTTTGGACCTCGATCGGGCTGAATATGCTATAATCCGACTGAAGCATAAGTACTTTGTCGGCACCAATAAAGGAGGTCGGATGTTGGCGCACTGTCTGCGCAGTCAGCAAGAAGCGCACTCGGTCAAGTCACTGAGGGACACGCGTGGACTCCTCCTCACGGACGACGCTCACATAGTCTCGGCCTTCCGCTCTTTCTATCAATCACTGTATACGGCTGATCCCGCCATGTTGCCAGATCCCACCGAGTATCTGAGGGATGCGGCAGTCACGCCACTGCCTGAGGGAGAAGCTGCCGCCCTTGAAGCGCCCATCCGTATTGAGGAAGTTATTTCGGCAATCGCCCGATTGAAGTTACAAAAGGCCCCGGCCCGGACGGCTTCGGTGCCCTTTTCTATAAAACCTACTGCCCCGAAATCGCTCCGCTACTCACCCGCTTATTTAATTCATTTGAGGACACAGGCTCGCTTGCCCCCTCTATGCTACAGGCGTCCATCTCTGTTATTCTCAAGCCGGGCAAGGACCCGGATCAATGTGGCTCATACCGGCCGATCTCCTTGTTGAATATTGACGCAAAGCTGTTTTCCAGTATATTGGCGCGCAGGTTGAACCCTCATATGCCGGGCCTCGTGGACCCTGACCAATCGGGCTTTGTCCCGGGGCGCCAATGTGGGGACAATACTAAACGCCTTTGCCATCTCCTCGACAAGGTTCGACGGTCCGGAGAGGAAGCCCTCTTCCTGGCGATAGATGCGGAGAAGGCATTCGACCGGGTGCACTGGCCGTATCTCTTCGCCACTTTAGAGCGCTTTGGGATGGGCCCCCGGTTCAGAAGCTGGATCGCAAGCATTTACAGCTCCCCCAGAGCGGCGGTTAGAGTCAACGGCCTACTGTCTGAGCTCTTCGATGTGGGACGAGGGACGAGGCAGGGATGCCCCCTTTCCCCCCTGCTTTTCGCTCTATACATGGAGCCCCTGGCTCAGCGACTGCGTGACAACCCTCTTGCGCAGGGCATCCCTTTCGGATTAGACCGCCATCTCATTAATTTATATGCTGATGACATCATATTCTCGATCGCCCAACCCACATCCTCTCTACCAGCCATTATGCAAGACCTCCAGACATTTAGCCAGTTTTCTGGGTTTAAAATCAACATGCAAAAATCCCAGGTGCTTAATGTTACCGCTAGCCCACACACAGAGGCGACCCTTCGGCTCCGCTTCCCATTCGACTGGGTGTCTGGAGGACTTGAGTATCTAGGCCTGACCCTTCACAAGAGTCTGACGCAAACAGCGGAAGTGAACTACGCTGCCCTGCTATCTCGGGTCCGTGCGGACCTCCAGCGTTGGCGTCGTCTTCCCCTCTCATGGTCGGGGAGACTATCCGCGATTAAAATTAATATCTTACCCCGAGCCCTGTATTTATTTCAAACATTGCCGCTTGAACCCCCACTGCGCGTCCTTCAACAGATACAAAGCGATACAAAAGGGGATGATGGACGGAACGTTTGAGCCAATCAAACACTCACCCCCAGTCAACTGATCTGGGTTTAATCCATCATCATTCTTTAGCTCACTCCACCACCCCAGTTCAGACATGGCCATATGCAAATCAGTCTGACCCTGTGCCTCATGGGAACAGTCCAGCCCGAACTGCCAAGCCATGTCTTCACTGGACCGGAAACAAGCATCCTAGGACCGGTTTCTGGCATTCCAGCCGTCATCAGCCAGGCTTGCTTGAATCCAGTGGCAAAGTGAGCAAGGGACCCACGTCTGGGCATACCCCGCCAACTTAGGGCGAACAAAGCGATACAAAGGGGATGATGGACGGAACGTTTGAGCCAATCAAACACTCACCCCCAGTCAACTGATCTGGGTTTAATCCATCATCATTCTTTAGCTCACTCCACCACCCCTTTGTATCGCTTTGGTCGCCCTAAGTTGGCGGGGTATGCCCAGACGTGGGTCCCTTGCTCACTTTGCCACTGGATTCAAGCAAGCCTGGCTGATGACGGCTGAAATGCCAGAAACCGGTCCTAGGATGCTTGTTTCCGGTCCAGGGAAGACATGGCTTGGCAGTTCGGGCTGGACTGTTCCCATGAGGCACAGGGTCAGACTGATTTGCATATGGCCATGTCTGAACTGGGGTGGTGGAGTGAGCTAAAGAATGATGATGGATTAAACCCAGATCAGTTGACTGGGGGTGAGTGTTTGATTGGCTCAAACGTTCCGTCCATCATCCCCTTTTGTATCGCTTTGGTCGCCCTAAGTTGGCGGGGGTATGCCCAGACGTGGGTCCCTTGCTCACTTTGCCACTGGATTCAAGCAAGCCTGGCTGATGACGGCTGAAATGCCAGAAACCGGTCCTAGGATGCTTGTTTCCGGTCCAGGGAAGACATGGCTTGGCAGTTCGGGCTGGACTGTTCCCATGAGGCACAGGGTCAGACTGATTTGCATATGGCCATGTCTGAACTGGGGTGGTGGAGTGAGCTAAAGAATGATGATGGATTAAACCCAGATCAGTTGACTGGGGGTGAGTGTTTGATTGGCTCAAACGTTCCGTCCATCATCCCCTTTTGTATCGCTTTGGTCGCCCTAAGTTGGCGGGGTATGCCCAGACGTGGGTCCCTTGCTCACTTTGCCACTGGATTCAAGCAAGCCTGGCTGATGACGGCTGAAATGCCAGAAACCGGTCCTAGGATGCTTGTTTCCGGTCCAGGGAAGACATGGCTTGGCAGTTCGGGCTGGACTGTTCCCATGAGGCACAGGGTCAGACTGATTTGCATATGGCCATGTCTGAACTGGGGTGGTGGAGTGAGCTAAAGAATGATGATGGATTAAACCCAGATCAGTTGACTGGGGGTGAGTGTTTGATTGGCTCAAACGTTCCGTCCATCATCCCCTTTTGTATCGCTTCAACAGATACAAGCGGCGATTGAGAGCTTTGTCTGGGGTCCGATCTCCCCGCGCATATCCAAGGCACAGCTGCAGCGACCTAAGAAGTATGGAGGGGTAGCGTTCCCCAACATCACCCGATACTTCTATGCTTCCCTCATACGCTACATTGTAGAATGGAACCGTCCAATGACGGAGAAGTATTGGGTCTTCATGGACCAGACGGTCGCTGGTCATCATATCTGGCGGGACGCCTGGCTGCCCAGGTCTTCTCGTGCTTGGGGACTCTATTCCTCACCAGTTACTCGCCCCACAATGCTTGCCTGGGACAGAGTCTGCCAGAAGGCGAACCTGACTTCTTTCCCCTCCCCCCTGACCCCGCTATTTTCCAATCCTGCCTTTCCTCCAGGAATGGCCGTTAAGACGGCGGCACGCTGGACAACGGAGGGTTGCAAACGTATAGGTACGATATCCGGGGCCTTATACCTTTTAAGGACCTACAATCGGTCTACCGTTTGCCTGACACGGACGTCTACTTGCACTCCCAACTGCTCTACTGGGTTACTACACCGGGGACGCATCCGCTGGCCTGCCGCCCTATGACGCCGTTCGAGAAATGGATCCTTAACAAAAAAGAGGATAAAGGCCTTATCTCCGAAATCTACTCCTTTCTCAACTCCGCACCCATAAGATCACGTACCGCCGGGCAGAAGCGATGGGAAGTGGAGCTGGGGCGCACGCTATCAGACAAAGAATGGGAGGACATCTTTTTCCGAGCACACCATACAGCATACTCCTCGAACCACACCGAGACAGCTTTTAAAATTGCTACCTATTGGTACTACACCCCAGAAAGGCTATCTAGATGGCAAACACAATGCAACGGACTCTGCTGGCGGGGATGCGGCAATCCCGGGACACTTCTCCACTTACTTTGGCATTGCCCTAAATTAACTCGATACTGGGAACATATTTTAGACGATATCGACTTGGCCTTCAACACTACTCTCCCTAGACTTCCTGCCTACACGCTCTTGGGGCTTCCTAATGCGCTGACCTTTCCCTTACGCTCGACTAGGGGGCGGCAGATGGCCCTGGCATTGAATGCAGCACATAGAGTATTATTGTCACGGTGGAAATCTGACAAGATACCCGACCATACACACTGGCTACACCAACTATGGAATCTCTTGGCGATGGAGAGACTCTCCATGGTGGCAGCGGGTAAAGACAAGGACTATGCTAAAATCTGGGCCCCCTTCCTGACTATTCTCTCCACTGAATTCCGTGAATTGACCTGCCCACAATATCTTCGCATCTTGAAACTGGTCCCGGATAACACTGCTGCCACCCCCTAAGTATATATGTGGCTATCCTTAGCTCCCCGTAGGCTCCGCGGCCCACATTAACACTGCACGGCCCTTGACCTGTCACATAGGCGTATAGTTGCTCTCAAGCACACCGAGGAGAGGGGGTGGGATTGGGGTGGTGGTTATTATTGTGTTTTGTTAACTTTTTGTTGTATTTTTGTTTAATTGTGGAACACCTCTTAGAACCTGCGGCCCTGAGGGGGACACCCTCTAGCGGACAAGTTCTCTCTGCTTCCCGGGGGACTGGCACACTCCTCACGACTTCCACTACAAGGCATTTCCCCTGCCCCTCTTTCATTTAGACGCGGCCGGCCCTGATGGGTTGTAGGCGACATGCTGTGTTAATTGGGACTGTCTGCTTCGCACTGTGTCCTACCGCTATAACGTCGGACGGTGAGCCGGCCCGCTGGGTTGTAGGCGAGTCATTACTGTATCTCTGCTTGTGTTCCATCAATAAAAAACAGATTTAATACTAAAACCAAGTCCAATCAAAACCGCATGGTATGTGTCACTACTTTTTCACCTGTTTCTCACACTGTACGCAAATGTATCCTTAAGCACTGGGGAATCCTAAACGAAGGTACTTTGAAAATTGATCGTCCACTCTTTGCATTTCGCAAGAGTCGGAATATAAAGGATCATCTTGTTAGAGCTGCCTTGCCCAACCCCAGATCAGCTGCCACACTAGACGACCATTGGGGTTTAAAATCCCCTTACTGGACATGCAAAATGTGGCAACTGCAGTGTGTGTGATTTTACTGTTGAAGGAAAAGAATTCACTTTCAATAACGTCAAAATAAAGTCACAATTCTTTTCCAACTGTAACACATGTAACATGATTTATGTGATTTTTTATCCATGTAATAAAGTCTACATCGGACAAACCATTCAAAAAGCGAGAATCCGGATCTGCCAACATCGCAGCCGCATCCGGTGTAAAACTCAAAATGCCCCTCTCGTGGAACACTTCTCTACTGCTGGCCACAGTGAAGATGACATAAGATGGACAGTTATCAGTGTGGTCAAACCCCTCCGAGAGGCGCAGACATTGGACAACTCCTAAACAAGCAAGAACTTAAATGGATTCTTCATACTGGAAGCATCAAAAATGGACTAAACAGGATTGAGGACTGGACAACTTTACTTTAAAGCTCTGCAACGTCTTCCAAAACAAAGATAATTGTTCTCACTAATTATGGTTTAAACTGTACCGCTTTACCGGTTCACTTATTTAATTAATTTTTGGGAATTTTTGCAATGGGTCACTGTTCCCTAAATCCCTCAAATTTATGTTTCATGGAGTAAAGTGTATCTCCTGATTTTATTCCGAAATGTTCTTGCACTCTTCAGTGGGTCGGTCCACTTGTTTACAAGCCTCCTTTCTCCTTTCCCACTCACCCCTCTATCAGTACACTCGTCGCTCAAAGATGGCTGCTACCTTTACGCACTTCGCGGGTTCTTGATGGCTTCCCCTTGCCCTCACGGTCTAATTACATAGGCTTAAATATCCACTCTAACTGCCTCCCTGTTATAGTTCTAGACCTGCGCATGCCCCTTGCCGGGCACGAGTGCACCTTCACTCTGTCCATACTATCCTACAATTATTGTCTCCAGATCTCCTGCTCGACCTTGCTATGCTACACCATTCTAACATGGCCGCCATCTTTACGCCACAGCCCAGTGTGTCATGAGATGCCTCACATGGTTTTAAGCTCTATTATCCGCCTCCATTTATAGTGCGAGCATCCAACCACCGAGCCGCGCAAAGCGTTGCCACGCTGAAGGTAAGAAGCCCACCCCCACACCAGCTTAAGCACTGGTCTTTCACTTATATTAGTTGCCCTTAATCCACCATTTCCACCTTAGGTCATCGCGCCTCCCCAACTGGTCCTGCCATCGCGCACCAACCTCTTAATCTCTGTTTGGGTTTTACTCTAATTCCCTGCATTGCAGGTAAGCCGCTCGCCATTCCCGGCCACTCCCTGAGATCCTCACACCTTCTCCTATCTAACTCTTCCCCGGTTTTCTTACAGGTCAATGAACATAACTCTGTGGCCATAGAGAACCAAATCCTCACACCGTTCCAATTGCCCCCACCAGACCTCAGAGAAGTCCTAATCCAGGTAACCCTCACACCCCTTAATTTTGCTTTAGGATCCACGACCTTATCCCGGCTCATACTCTTCCCTTCATCCGTAGGCCACCTCGCCCATGACTTCTCGCAGCCACACCTCAGGCTGGCCAACCCAGACCGCCCGACTCTCGTCGCGGTAAGTTTTTTCATCACATTTGTGTCCCTTCGTTACTCAGCGGGTACTTCAACCGCCACTTTAAATCCTCACTTTAGGCATTGTCCGCGTTACCCCGCAATTGCTGACCCTCCCTACAGCTCCTATTGGCTTCTTTACACTTATTGAAATTCTCCAACCCGTGGCTAGTGTCCCCTGCACGGTAAGCTCCTTCACAGCCGTTCCTCTTCACTCCCCCCTTTCTCAACGCACCGCCAGCTATCACTTTGGTTCGAAATTCATTGGAATCCTTCACTGCACAGTGATTCACTTTGCTCCATTCACTGTTCCTAGGCTCTGACATCTAGCACTGTAGTCTTTCATTTACTACTAGCCGCTTACAATTAGCTGATAAGGAAATGTTCTGTACATTGTTTTATTCTTACTCTTTTTCCGTCTGTTCTTTTTCCCTATTTTCTTGATTTTGCAGGCCATATTTCTCTCAGGCATGCATTAATTATGTCCTGATGATGATCCCATTATTTTTCCAAAGGGATCGAAACGTCGTCGACTCACTTTACACTGCATACACAGTTTAATTTGATATTTAAGTGTAACGGTGTTGTCTTACTCTGCTTGTCTCATTTATTGTACAACATACAAGCCGTTTGCCCTGCCTGAGTGTTTGTTTTGTTCTTTTGTGTTTATTGTATTGTGTAGGACGCAGGACTGTGTCCCACTTCATTTTCTCTTGTACTTATAACTTTAAATCATTCAATTTCACTGTCCGGCTGGACAGCAGCAATATAGCACTAATTTGAGTCTATATTCATTTTCCCCTGTGTGCATTTTTCTGTCAGGGACCACTGTTCTTGTAAATTATCGATATCCATGGTCCTTGGCTACCAGATTGGGTTCCCTTGTTTTTTTGAAATATGCAAAGCTGCTGCAGCAGGAACAAATAGAATGATAATAACAACGAGTTATTATCATTTTATTTTTCCTATATTTATACTGCTGAAAGCAGTGGGGCGACCCTCCTCCGCCTTAATGGAGGAGCCGCCAAAGCATTCTAATAGTGCAATTGATCATGAATCGTATGCTGAACTTCATAGTAAGCGAACCATTGGCCAGCTTCCACCTTTCCTTCTTCATGGAGATGATTGAGCTTATAGTTCATTTTCGTATTCAGAACTACAGAGATTTGTCATGCCTTTTCCATCCTTTTCAGTCTGGTTTAGACCTTTAAACAGCTAAAGACACACAGTTGATGGACGGAATGCAGAACAAATCAAAACATTCATCCCCAGTCAAAAGATCTGGGTTAAATCACCCCGAGTGGGAGGAGTAAGCCCAGACGTGGGTCCCGTGCTCTCCATCTCACTGGAGTCAAGCTATTCTGGCTGATGAGGGATGAAACCCCGAAACCGGTCCTAGGATGCTTGTTTCCAGTCCAGGGAGGACCTGGGCTGGCAGTTCGAGCTGGACTGTCCCCAGTGGACGCAGGGTCAAGACTGATTTGCATATGGCTGTGTTCAAATTGGAATGGCATGGGGAGCTAAAAAACGATGGATTTAGGCCCAGATCTCTGTACTGGGGTGAATGTATGACATTGTGCTGCATTCTGTCCATCAATTGTTCTTTTTGCATTTGTCACCACAAGTGGAACAGATATCCCCAGACGTGGGTCCAGTGCTTTCCATGCCACTGGAGTCAAACTATCCTGGCTGATGAGGGGGTAAAACCCTGAAACCGGTCCTAGGATGCTTGTTTCCAGGCCAGGGAGGACCTGGCCTGGCAGTTCGGGCTGGAATGTTCCCATTGGGCGCAGGCTCAAGACTGATATGCATATGGCTGGGCTCAAACTGGAATGGCATGGGGAGCAAAAAAACGATGGATTTAGGCACAGATCTCTGTACTGGGGTGAATGTATGACATTATGCGGCATTCTGTCCAATAGTTCTTTTGACCTTTAAACAGCTGTTGAGATCAAAACTGGCAGTACATATGCTGCTTGACTTCCCGGTTGTAGTGGCTGCAGTTAACGCCAGGTCCTTCTAGGCAAGATAGAACTACAGACAGGAATTAAGGATTTTGCACTGGTCTAGGGTCGGCCTTATTATTTTAACTAGCTCCCTCCAAACCTTGAGTTGAGATTAATGGTTTACTGTGGCTATCCATTAATACTTAGGACAATCGCCCTTCTTTTATCGCTACTTGTGGTTGTTAGCAGAGGTATTCAGCAGAAATAATTTGCATAACTGTGAATGACTCACCTGGTGGTTTGTTTAAAATGAAAGGATTGCAGAGAAGTAAAGACGTTTCCCAGTGCCCTTACAAAATAAATGACTGCTTGAGGGAGCTGTAGTCTTCGATGCAAGTACATGAATATTAGTAAGATCGAAGTGTTATTGGCTTGAGCTTTTTATCTGTGATTGTATTTTTGCCTTTAAGTGAAAGTGTAGGATTAAATGTTTTGTGTTACGTATTGCCTCGACAAAATCAAGTCAGGCTCTCAACAGAGGTCCAGGTAGACAAAGTATGAATTGTTTTTGTTGCAGGCCGTGCAATATGGAACTCAAAGTGGGTTACACGTCACTGTAAAACAGATATTTGCACCAGGCCATGTATAGAAGTAATTTATACAGAATATGGACTGAAATTAATAACTGGCTTTAAATAATGAATTTAATAATAGCAATAGAGAATTTATGCGATGCGCAGTTGTATTGAATTATTGTGTATTTATCAGCACCAGAATTGTTACCTTGCATTTTGAAAACAAAAGCGCATTTCGAATTCTGCTTAAATTGCAACTTGAAATCTGAAAAGTAGAACTCCAAGAATCCCATTGCTTCACTGAAATTCAACAAAATTATGAACAGGCCATGCACTGTAGTCCGGCTGATAATTTTTCAAAATGTGTGACAGAAACGTAACGCTTAAAACTCACAAGAACAAGTCCTGGGAACCAAAGTTGTGTTTCAGCCACATGTTGTGATGTTGTCCTGAATGCTATCTTTCTGTAAGATTCGTGCACCAAGTAAATGTGTGACTGATTTGTGAGTAAACACTGTTCCTCCTGGCCAAAGAAATACCTAGTTTTATATATCAAATTGGTCAAGTGGGTGGGTCAGTAAAGGTATATCTATAAGGGGCAGGATCCATTCTGGGGGTTTGACCATTATGATACTGAAGAGCAGTGCTGGTCTAGGGGATTAGCAGAGGGTCTTTGGTTCTGGTTCTGGCGGCTGGCCTTTGGGGCAGCTGGACTGATGGCTCAGGCCCTGAAAGCACTGGATCCTCTGGCTGCTAGGTGAAAGAGCTAGAATTTGCTGACTAGAGGTCAGAAAAACTAGTACTCCAGAATCAAAGCTAGGAAAGTATACAAAAAAACATTAGGGTGTAAGCTATTGCCTTGTTAAAATTGCCAGCCAGTAAATTCCTAGATAGAAACTTGTAAATGTCACTAATTTCTCAAATGGAGAACACTAACTTCACGCACATAAGATCCATAGAAAAAATATCTTGATTGTGCCGTTGGAAACTTTCCATCATCTAAAGGGCTCTCGTAATAGATACCGTGGATACTTTTAGGCAGATTCTTTCTCTTTTTAAATAAATGATACATGTATTTCATTCCCACACACATTCCAACATTCCTGCAGGTCAGCTGAATCGCACATATATATTCTGCAGGAGAGGTTCTTAGATTCATTGTTTAACAGTGAGCTGTTTTTATTTTCAAAGATGTGTGTTGAAGGGAGGGGGGGTCTGCTGATCCCCCCCCCAGCGCCTTGAGACCCTCACGGGTGAGTAGTGCGCTTATAATTCCCCTGATTGATTGATTGAAGGGAGAGTGGGCCTGGGCTTAAGGAATGTTACCTGAGTCAAACAGACACAAAACTACTTATATTTAAAGAAGTGCGAGAGGAGATGGATGTGGTCTAACAGATAGAGCGGTCGACCTCGAAGCTGCGGAACCGGGTTCGAGTCTGGGCGGGGACACTCAACATCCTGTGATTCTGGGCAAATCACTTAATCTCCCCATGTCTAACAAAATGAATGTGCCCGTCTGTAACGCAACTGGTGCTCATGTAAAGCGATCTACCTGATACCTTCGAGTTGAGGTCGCGCTATATAAAACAACCCCTCCCCCCAAAAAAGTGAATAACAAATGTGGAAGGGTCTGTTTTTATGTTGAAAATTGTCAAGTAGAAATGGCGCACAAAACTGTTGGAATAATGCCATGATTATAAACTGAATTAAGTCATTGGGCCATTGAGGTATATTTTAAAGGGATCTGATGATTAATTATGATACATACATTTCCTTGCAAAATGTTAACATGTGCAGGGGCTAGCTGTAGAAAGAGAGCTTATTCATTTCCGGTTGCTTTATATTTTGAAAAGAAATCCGTATGCGTATTACATTTTTGAGTGAAATTAACAGTGTTTTGGAATGTCATTTGCTTCTATATGAGGAAAATTTATTGTTTTTGAGCCCAAGAGAACATGTTTGTTGTGGGCTTGGGGATGTTAAAGGGAAGTGTTGCATTCTACGCTAAATTGTTTTTTTTAAAGGGGGAATGCCACATTTGATGCAAGGCACAAGGAAAACAGCCGTCATTGTGATATTAATAGATAGTGGAAAATATATTTGTTTTTTCTAATTTTCCAGTAAATTAGCTGCTTATTCATATAGATTGTTTCATTGTAGTGTCTGTCCTTGGTTCTGTGGCCGTGTCCTCCTCTGAAAATGTGAGGTTGTTATGAATGGTACAAATGCCCTTCATATAATGTGTACTTATCTTGGCAAACCAAATCATGGTCAGATGTTGGAACCTCTTGACATTACTAGAGTAAACAACTCACTCTGGTCTCCTAACTTGTATGGAGGTGGGGGGAGGGGGGAGGTCACAAATTAAAAGCTGTGGTCTTGATTAGAGTAGGGGCCAAGCAGTCCCATAAGTGATAAGGAAGGAGGAAACTTTGTGAATACATATTTTCAGTTGAGAACTGATTGCTTAAGCCTGTAGCACATTCCTTTGATTTTAAACATCCGGGGGTATAAACAGAAGGGCATTGAGAAGAGGTAGATAAACCTCTGTATCCACAGCAAATGTCGAGTTTCTATCACAAACATCCCTTTCCCATAGCTGGAGATTTTCAGGTCACAAGCCAAACTGTTTGATTACACTGGGAACTTAGGAGTGATCATGGATCACAAACTCTCCTGAGATCCTTTGGTAAAACGATTTAAAAAAAATTATATATATATATATATATATATATATATATATATATATATATATATATATATGCCGAAGTAATCGCCACAAGGTTCCAGCAATCACCAATATCCTGGAAATAACGGGAACAGACGATAACGGACCCAGATAAAAGTGCAAGTGAGTATTTAATGAAGTCTCAGCATGCCTGCCATGACGCGTTTCAGCCTACCAGAGGCCTTGTTCACATGACGGGATATATATATATATATAATTTTATTTTTTATATATTCGTGTGCTTATGAATATAACAGCGTTCCATTCATACAAGCACAGGGCATACTTTTTCTTTAATGGAAATACCACACTTTGACCTGCTCAAGAGTCCAATTTAACCATTTCAACTAGAGCAAAATAAGGCAGTGGGAACTATTTGACTTCTTCTATCTTTTAATGCCATTTTAAATATGTTTTTCTAGTTTATTTTCAAAGTGTTTTTTCTCTAGTCTTCGAGTATTGCTGTTTTGAACTACAATGAGTTATGTATTGGTATTGTGGTTGTGTCAGATCAACAGGAGTGTCTTCACTGCCTAATGCACAAGTTACTAACTTGTGTAACGATATATCTGTAAGAGACAGTAGTTAGTGACAGATTCCTTACCTTAGAATATCCCCAGGCGTCAGGCTGGATCCGGAAAGTTTTTGCGTAGCAGTACCCTTGCGCGTCGGTAGGCGGCGTCGTGCGGCTCCGCGTCCGTCGTCGGCGTCGTGATCGCCGGGATGACGTCGCGGGCAGTACCTAGACGCCGCCCCTGCGCGCTGACGTCAGTTCTGTACACGACTTTCCGCGCCAGGAACGCAGAGCCATGCAAGAAGCTGACATAGGTGTCTGAAAAATACTAGGGCCCTGAAAGGGATGTCCTTAACCCTAGAAATCAGTTCGCTGAACGGGAGGATGGGTGGGGCGGTAGGAATCTGTCACTAACTACTGTCTCTTACAGATATATCGTTACACAAGTTAGTAACTTGTGCATCTGAAAGAGACACGTTAGTGACAGATTCCTTACCTTAGAATAGGTACCCCAGCAATACCAACCCCGGTGGTGGGTCTGCGAACAAAGATCAGACAAGGAAGTCCCGGAGGACAGAACGGCCAAAGAAGCCGTCCCTCCGGACCTGACTGTCAAGGCAGTAATGCTTTGTAAACGTGTGCAGCGAGGCCCACGTAGCTGCCTGGCAGATATCCTGCAGCGGAACACCGCGGCCCAAAGCCGTGGTAGCAGCCGTTGCCCTGGTGGAATGGGCACGCAGCCCAACAGGAGGTTCCTTCTTAGCCAAAGAATAGCAGGCTTTGATACACAAGGTTACCCAGCGGGAGATGGTTCTCTTGTGCACCGCCCGACCTTTTTGGCGCCCACGTAGCCAACAAAGAGCTGGTCATCCACCCGGAAGTGTTGTGTGCGGTTGAGGTAAAAGGAAAGCGCACGTTTTGGGTCCAGACGGTGGAGCCTCTCTTCCTCTCTGGAAGGATGCGGAGGCGGAAAGAAGGTGGGCAAAGTGATGGTCTGCCCAATGTGGAAGGCAGTAACCACCTTTGGCAAGAAGGACGGACGCGTCCGAAGAACAACCTTGTCTGGATGAACAGACAGAAAGGGAGGTTTGCAAGAAAGAGCCTGGAGCTCACTCACCCGCAGAGCGGAGGTGATGGCCACCAGAAAGGCTGTCTTCAGAGTCAGAAGACGAAGAGGACAGTTGTGCAGAGGCTCAAAGGGAGCGCACATAAGAAAGGTAAGAACCAAGTTCAAGTCCCACTGAGGCATCACAAACGGAACAGGAGGGAAGAGGTGTGTAATGCCTTTTAGAAACCTGTTAACAACAGGGGACTTGAAAAGGGAGGGCTGATCAGGAAGCCTGAGGAAGGCCGAGATAGCACAAAGATAGCCCTTGATGGTACCCAGGGCAGAACCCTGTTGGGCCAGGGAAAGAAGGAACAGGAGAACCTCAGAAAGAGGGGCAGAAAGGGGATTCACAGCCTTTGCTGTGCACCATGCCACAAACTTGTTCCACCTGCAGGAGTATACCACCTTAGTGGAGGGACGCCTGGCTGCCAGAATTACATCACAAACTTCGGGAGGCAAGTCGAAAGGAATCAACTGCCGCCGCTCAATCTTCACGCAAGCAGGTGGAGGCTGGACAGGTTCGGGTGGAGGACCGTCCCCTGCTGCTGCGACAGAAGATCCTCCCGAAGAGGCAGACGGATCGGGGATCGACGCTCATACTGAGTAGCTCGGGATACCAAACTCTTCGAGCCCAGTCCGGAGCCACAAGAATGACTTGGGCCCGGTCGTGCCGAATCTTCTTCAACACTCTGGGTAGAAGTGGTATAGGCGGAAAGGCGTACAACAGACCGCAACTCCACTCGCGACGAAAAGCGTCGCCGAGCGAGTGCCGCCTTGGAAATTCCAACGCGCAGAACTGATGACATTGCGCGTTCTCTTCGGTGGCGAATAGATCTAACCAAGGCTCTCCCCACTGAAGAAAGAGTCCTTGCGCCACTTCCGAGTGAAGACGCCATTCGTGATCCATCATGCACCTGCGGCTGAGTTTGTCCGCCCTGGCGTTCAGGGAACCTGCCAGGTGTTGAACCATCAGGAACATGCCCTGATGTTCCAGCCATGTCCAGAGGCGCAGAGCCTCCTGACAGAGGGTCCACGACCCCACCCCGCCCTGTTTGTTGCAGTACCACATGGCGGTGGTGTTGTCTGTGAACACCTGCACTACCTTCCCTTTGACAGAGGGAAGGAATGCCTTGAGTGCAAGCCGGATCGCCCGGAGCTCCAGAAGGTTGATATGGAGCCGGGACTCCGCCGGAGACCAGAGGCACAACTGTGTGCTCTGGCTGGGGAAGGGAGAGGGATCTGCCCATGACCCATTGCCGGTTCGAGAGCCACCACTGCAACTGTTTTGCAGTCCCCTCCGAGATCTGGACGTGATCGGACAGGTTGCCCTGGTGCTGCGCCCACTGGAACTTCAGGTCCCACTGCAGAGCCCGCATATGCCATCTGGCATGATCGACTAGCAGGATGCAGGAGGCCATGAGGCCCAGCAGCCTCAGGGTCATCCGTACCGAAACCCAGGATAAAGGCTGAAAGATCGGAATCATAGCCTGAATATCCCGGACTCGCCGTTCGGGAGGATAGGCCCGAAACTGCGTCGTGTCCAGAACTGCTCCGATGAAAAGGAGCTGTGGAGAAGGAATCAGATGCGACTTCGGCACATTGATGGAGAACCCCAGCGAGTGCAGGAGTTCGGCCGTAGTCTGGAGGTGGGAGACGACTGCCTGGGACGAGCCCGCCTTCAGCAGCCAGTCGTCGAGGTAGGGGAAGACTGAAACCCCTGCCCGGTGCAGATGAGCTGCGACCACCGCCATCACTTTCGTGAACACCCGAGGGGCACTGGTAAGGCCAAAGGGGAGCACGGTGAACTGAAAATGCTCGAGGCCTACCGTGAACCGCAGGTAACGCCGGTGGGCCGGCAGGACGGGGATGTGGAAATAAGCGTCCTGCAAGTCCAACGCTACCAACCAGTCTCCAGGGTCGAGGGCAGTCAAGACCTGAGCTAGGGTGAGCATCTTGAACTTCTCCTTCCGGAGGAAGCGATTGACGTTCCGGAGGTCCAAGATAGGACGCATGTCCTCTTTGGGCACCAGGAAGTAGTGGGAGTAGCAACCATGCCCTACTTCTGGGGTCGGAACATGCTCGATGGCCCTCTTGGCCAAGAGGGCCATGACTTCCTTCTGCAGAAGCATCAAGTGATCCCCTGACATGCGGTGGAATTGAGGTGGCATGGCTGGGGGCGGTCTCGAAGGGGAGGGAGTAGCCCTTCGGAAAATGTCCAAGACCCACCTGTCCAAGGTGATGGGACGCCAGTGGTGAAGGTGATGGCGGACCCTGCCCTCTACTGGCGTGCTGTGCACCTGAAAGGAGGGACTAGGAGGGCTTGGAGGCCGCGGACGGGTTGGAGGTGGTGGCCTGACCCGCACGCTGGTTGCCTGAACCGCCACGGCGGTATCCACGTCCTCGGCCACGCGAAGGCGCTTGCTGCGCGGGCCGGTGGCTGGGCTGCTGACGTGACTGGGCGCCCCTTCCGTGGCCACGAAAGGGGCGAAAAGCAGAGGTTAGCGGAGGGCGCACAACAGAAAGGCCCAGGGACTTGGCAGTAGCCCGTGAGTCCTTAAAACGCTCCAGCGCATGGTCTGCTTTGGAACCAAAAAGACCGACTCCATCAAAGGGCATGTCCATGAGTGTATTCTGGACATCACCCGAGAAACCAGTGGTCCTCAGCCAGGCGTGGCGACGCAGCGCCACCGTCGTTGCAAGCGATCTGCCCAGCGAGTCGGCGGTATCAAGGCCACAACGTATGGTGTACTTTGCCGCATCCCTACCTTCCGCAATGGCGCGGGTAAGCAGTGTCTGGACCTCCTCAGAACACTGGGGCAAAACACTCGCCACCGAATCCCACAGGGAGTGGGTATATCGGCCCAAAAGGCAAGCGGTGTTCACCGACCGCAAGCCAGCACTGGAGGAAGAAAAGGCCTTCTTCCCAAATTGGTCCAGGCGTTTGGATTCCCTATCCGGAGGGGCGGTAGGGAAGGCGGTTTGGGAGGCAAAGGCTTGGACAACCAAGCTCTCGGGGTGGGATGTTGGGAGAGAAACACGGGGTCGCCCGGAGCAGGGCGATGGCGTCGGGCCACGTTCCTATCCACAGGAGCCCCTGTGGTGGGCTTGGACCAGGTGCCCAAAAGAACGTCAATCAGTGCATCATTAAACGGCAGCACAGTCTCCGCAGAGGAGGCTGCCGGCTGAAGCACTTCCGTCAAGAGATTAGTCTTGACAGCCAGAGTAGGCAATTGGAGGTGCAAGGCTCCAGCTGCTCTACGCAACACCGTTGCGAATTTGCTCGCTCCTCCGTAGCCACGGGAGGAGACAGCATGCCAGTGTCAGGGAAGTATCTAGACCACTGGCATCCCCAAGTTCCTCTGCCCAGTCCTGATCATACTCACACTGCCGTGTGAGAGGGTCTTCTGACCCCTCCCAGCTCTCCTGGTCCTCCTCTAGTGAAAAATATGGAGGAGGAGGGACATTTGGGACCCAGGGTCTCGTCGGCGCCGGATCCGGCGTCGGGTGACGCCGGTCCGGCTCCATGTCCGGACCCGGAAAGAGCTGGGGAACGACGCCGTCCGGAGCCCCTGACGGCGTCAGGAACGGCACCGGGGACGTCGGCGGAGGCGTGGTTAGGTCAACCGGCGTCGATGGGGGTTGCGGCACCACCGGGGCCGGGATCGAGGCCGGGGCCGGAGCCGAGGCCGGGATCAAGGCTGGCGGGACAGGCGACGCCGGGACCGGAGTCGTCGGCGACGCCGGAGCAACCCCATCAGGGCCCACGGGGCCCGAAGGCGCACCGGAGGGACCTTGAGGCCCGAAGAGGCGGGCCATGGCCGACAGGAATTCCTGTACTTGGGCCGGAGTCGCCCCCGAACCCGGAAAGGACGGGTAATGCGGGGGCGGCTCGACAGGCACGTCCGGGGCCGCGGGGACGGTGCCGACAGGGGCCTCAGCCGAGTCGTGAGACCGGCGAGGCGAAGTCTTAGAGTGATGATGCTTCTTAGACTTTTTGTGCTTTGACTTACCCGAGGAGCGCGAAGACTTGGACTCCGACGACCGGCGGGGACTCTGCGACCGGCCCCTCGACCTCTCCCGGGACCGGGGCTTGGTGTGGCGCGGAGCCGACTGCCGGACCTCGAGTAGCTTTCGAGACCGCTCTCGCAAAGCCTTCGGGCAAAGTTTCCGGCAGTCAGGGCACGACTTCGTGTCGTGGTCTCGGCCGAGACAGAAGAGACACTCTAAGTGCGGGTCTGTGATCGACATCATTCGACCACAGACGTCGCATGGCTTGAAGCCGGGCATCCCTATCGACACCTAGGAGTCGACTGACTCGAAAAGAAAACAGTGAAAAATCACCAAAAAATTTAGTCAAAAATTGACTAGGGCACTGCTCTTCCCGGATCTGCGCTTACTGGCGCGGAAAAAGAAGAACTGACGTCAGCGCGCAGGGGCGGCGTCTAAGTACTGCCCGCGACGTCATCCCGGCGATCACGACGCCGACGACGGACGCGGAGCCGCACGACGCCGCCTACCGACGCGCAAGGGTACTGCTACGCAAAAACTTTCCGGATCCAGCCTGACGCCTGGGGATATTCTAAGGTAAGGAATCTGTCACTAACGTGTCTCTTTCAGATAGCTATGACACTGACACATTCTGTTACTGCAGCATTCGATCATACAGCAGGAATGTACGCGAAGAGATTTCAAAGTAAACTTAGACATTTGGGATGCTGATCAAATCCAAATCTTCAGATCATACAAACCTTTCATAGAGATGCCCTGGCATTGTTCAGACAAGAGAGAAAAACTTGGCTTCAGGCTTAGAAATGAAGGCAGAATCACTATCTTCGGTCTGCTCCCTTGAAACCTAGGAGTCCCTCAGGTGGGGGGGGGGTCTTTTCTCTCTCTCAGGGAGTTCACACTCCCTTCTATCAATGAGACATAGTGTCATCAAGAGGATTCCTTTGGTTGAGATGACTGTTGTTAGACTGATTAACAAGACATACCTAATGACAAGATGCTACTTTTGTTTGCCCTCAGAAAGATTGATGACTTTGAGGGATTGCCAGCCATTGTGGCACCCACCAACAAGCACCTGTTGATAAAAGATCGCATCCATAGCCAGATATGCCATTCAAACTCACCTTTAGAATATCCTCCAGGAGCCTGACAAGACCTGGACGCTTTTCTGATCAGCGCTCCTGCATGACTCTGCATTGGCTTCATTCTGCCCCGGAAGCAATGACTCGATATTATATTATCACCATTCCTGTATGACTATTTCAATACCTTTCTTTATGTGCCTTTGAACGTAGATCTAAAACTCCGCTCCCTCTTTGTGCAAGGGAATGAAGTCCCCACCAAACGATGTTGTGACTGCTGAAAACAGATGTTGGTATCGGACCAGCATGAGATGTGCCTTTTGTGTTTAGGCTCAGGGCACGACTACAAGTCCTTTCAATAAGTGTGCCCTCATGCTTCTGAAGGCGATCCGGGACAGTGAAGCAAAGCTGCACGTTGCTGAACATCAAAAAAAGTCATGGACCTCACTAAATGTCCACTACCACTCCAACTTGAGGGCACATACCTGCTCCTGCTCTCAAGGATGATCCCGTGGCAGATCTTCTTCATGGTTGCAGTCATCTAGAAAGTCATAGTTCAAATCGAAGAGAAAACATAAGAAGTTGAAGAGGCACTCGACCCCCTCCTGCTACTCTGTCTAAAGCAGTGCTTCCCAAACTTTTTAGAACAACCCACTTTTTAGAGCGAAATTTTTTTGTGACCCACCTAGCTTTAATGTAAATGCAACGGGTGATTCTTTAATGTAACTAAAGCATTGTGTGGTTGTGCACTGTCATTTACAGACAGCACATTTTCAATTGAAATGGCCACTAAATTTGCACAGACATACAGTTTTACTGATAAAACTATATTGCACACAAACGATAATGTGTGGAAATCGGGTTTCAGTGAATATTTATCATTTGTGCATCAACAAGTAAAGTGTCTTGAATTGTTTTGATCCTTTTAAAATCTTAGTTTCCATCACACTTCAGCATTACAAAAAACTGCTGAATGTGGACAGTTTATTGACAGGAATTTACAGTCTGCTACAAACAATGACATCCTACAGCCTTTCCTTTCAATTTCTTGGTACCCCAGCATGATTATAACATATTTCACTTTACTTTTTTTGTCTGACTGCACAGTGAGAGGAGTTTCTAAACACCAATCCCCACGTTAAGAAAATAAGCAGCAATTGGTCATAAGACATAGAATGACAATTGACCCCCCCATCTTTGAAGTGCAGCAAATTTGACACGATAAATACAAAATTTAAAGTAATCTTTATTTATTGCTTGGACTTTCACTACCCCTAAAAATCAGCAGGGACCCACCAATGGCTCGCAACCCACAGTTTGGGAAACACTGGTCTAAAGAGAAGTTGCAAGGACATCAAGGTGCCACTCAATCTCGCTCTCGATCCCTGATTGAGCAGCCAATCCTACATTTGAGCCTGATGTGTCCAATTTTCCCAGGCTATCAGTGATACTGCAGCAGGTCAAGGCCTTTAAGGTAGCTATTCTGTCTGTTTCTGGAACGCTCCTGGCTCTTTCTGGCTTGCCTTCAAGCCCCAATGATCTGCAGGGACCTCCAGTCTGGTTGCCACCGCCGGAACCATCCTCTGCACTGTCTGAGCCCCTGGAACCCATTTTGGATTCCGCACTGACTCCAGTGCCGACTTCCATTCCAGTTCCAAGACCTGAGCCAGTTCCTTTTTCATTGTTCAGTTCCCAATGTCACTGGTGTCGGCTCTGATGTCCAACTCTGAACTGAGTCAGTCTTGACCCCACTGAGGTTGCGCTCCGACTCCACTCCAGAACAGCCTGGTCTCCCACAGCCTGCTTCAGACTATCGATTCCCACTACTGGAGAGCCATCCTCAGAAGTTTCATCAGCTTTCTGGCTTCAATTCTGACCAAAGTTTATCCCCACTCAAAAATGACAATGGTGATGAGGAGGATGATTTTCCCCCACATTATGATGATGACAATTTATACACTGATTTACTGGAGGCCAGAGAGATTGATACTTCCATGATATGGGGTTGCTTTTCCCTTGGGCCGCCAACAGAGGAGAATGCTTCTTTTGTGGAGCTATTAGATGTGCTTCTGAGGTTCTAAACCTACTTCTGCCCTATGTTTAAGTTAAGACAATTGTCTTTACTTAAGTCTTGCAACCTGAACAGCTTCCTCTGAGCCCTTACTCCCATTCAACTATGCCCTAACTGACACTTCGATGGGCACTTGGTCTAAGACTTGCCCTTGTCTGCCAGTGAATATGCATGTGGCCAGACGTCACAGTCCGGAGTCTAGCATCCTTGATTTCCTTATGCAGTATCCTACTCTTGAGACTTTGATGTTCTAGGCTTCCACTTGCAAAGTGAATCCCAATTCGTTCCCCACTATCCCACCTACCCTGGAGGTAGGGAGTCAAAAAGGATTGAGGTGTTTGGGAAATGCTACTCGAACTTCACTCTGATCTAGATCTGGCCAGCTGATTGGATGCCTTGGAGCTGCAGAACACTTCTTTTCCTGTGCCCATCCTATATTTCCACAGATTTTACATGCAGTTCAAGGTTTACAGGAGCATTTTCGGCTTGCCGTACTCCCTTTCTGCCTTACCAGCACCCCTCGGTTGTTTACAAAAGTGATGGCAGTGGTTGTTGTCAACCTTCAGAGGTTGGGGATACCGGATGACTGCCAGTTGAAGGTGAGTTTGCCACAGTCACTCGTAGACCACCTCCAGACGAGACAATGACTAAACACCTGACATCATTGAGGGTCTAGATCAATGAGCCAAAGTCACACCTGACTCATTTGCAGAGACTTCCGTTTATAGGAGCTGTTCTGGACACGGTGAAGCTCAGGGCTTTTCCTCCATCACAACATGCCCAGGACATTTGGGCAGTGATCTCAATTTTTCTGCCTGGGTTCTGGACCTCAGTGAGAACAGCTCTGAGGCTTCTTGGCCTGATGACCTTGTGCATCCTACCTTTCAAATTCAGCAGGTGGAAGGTAGACAAGCCCTAGCATCTGACATTCATGCGAGATCCCAAGTCGAACCCGCCTGGTGTTTTGTAAGTGAAGGCAAAGATGTTGGAAGGATAAACAAAGGGGGCCTGCTGATTCGATTAGCTACACAGCCAAAACCCCTTAGAAGAGTGGCCAATTTAATTATATAGCCTTTAGTGAATACAAATGGAAAACACACAATAAAGTTGAAAAACCATTTACAATGCAAAGGCGGGTCAACCTTCACACGGAAAAACAAGTTACTTACCTTCGGTAACGATATATCTGTAAGAAAAATAGGTTAGTTATAGATTCCTTACCTTAGAATTACACCCAGGCGTCAGACTGGATCCGGAAAGTTTTTTCGCCACCAGTACCCCTGAGCGTCGGAAGGTGGCGTCGGTCGACTCCGCGTTCGTCGTCGTGGTCGCCGGGATGACGTTGCGGTAGCTACTTAGACACCGCCCTCGCACCCTGACGTCAGTTCTGTACACGACTTTCCACGCCAGAAGCGCAGAGCCGTGCAAGTCACTGACCACTGGTGCACAAAACTAGGGCCCTGAAAGGAAGTCCTTAACCCTAGAATTCAGTTCCCAGAACGGGGAGGATGGGTGGGGCGGTAAGGAATCTATAACTAACCTATGTTTCTTACAGATATATCGTTACCAAAGGTAAGTAACTTGTTCATCTGAAAGAAACAGTTAGTTATAGATTCCTTACCTTAGAATAGATACCCCAGCACTACCAACCCCGGAGGTGGGTCTGCGAACCAAGTCCACACCAGAAAATCATGGAGAACAGAATGGCCAAAGAAGCCGTCTCTCCGGACTTGGCTGTCCAGGCAGTAGTGTTTGGTGAACGTGTGCAGCGATGCCCACGTAGCTGCCTGACGGATGTCATTTAGGGGGACTCCTCGTCCCAAAGCAGTAGTAGCTGCCGTCGCCCGGGTAGAATGGGCGCGCAACCCCACTGGAGGCTCCTTCTTTGCCAAAGAGTAGCAGGCTTTTATGCACAGAATGACCCACCTGGAGTTGGTCCGTTTGTGCACGGCCCGACCTTTCTTAGAGCCCACGTAACCAACAAAGAGCTGGTCGTCCACCCGGAATTGTTTGGTGCGATCCAAGTAGAAGGAAAGCGCACGTGTTGGATCCAGACGGTGGAGCCTCTCTTCCTCTTTCGAAGGATGCGGAGGCGGAAAGAAGGTGGGCAAAGTGATGGTTTGGCCAATGTGGAAAGAAGTAACCACCTCGGGAAGAAAGGAAGGTCTAGTTCTAAGGACGACCTTGTCCGGATGGACAGCCAGAAAGGGAGGCTTGGAAGAAAGAGCTTGTAGCTCACTCACCCTGCGTGCAGAGGTGATGGCCACCAGAAAGGCAGTTTTCAAAGTGAATAGTCTGAGAGGACAGTTATGTAGCGGCTCAAAGGGAGCGCACATAAGATATGTAAGGACCAAGTTCAAGTCCCACTGGGGCATTACGAAGGGAACAGGAGGAAAAAGATGAGTAATGCCCTTAAGGAATCTATTTACAACAGGGACTTGAAAAGAGAAGGTTGATCAGGAAGCCTAAGAAAGGCTGAAATGGCCGAGAGGTAGCCCTTTAGAGTGCCCAGAGCAAAGCCCTGCTGGGCCAAAGAAAGGAGAAACAAGAGAACCTCAGAAAGAGGGGCGGAAAGGGGATCCACAGCCTTTGCTGTGCACCATGCCACAAATTTGTGCCATCTACAGGCGTATACCGTCTTAGTGGAGGGACCCCTGGCTGCCAAGATAACATCACAGACCTCGGGAGGCAGGTCAAACGACGTCAACTGCCGCCGCTCAATCTCCACGCAAGGAGGTGGAGGCTGGACAGGTTTGGGTGGAGGACCGTCCCCTGCTGCTGCGACAGAAGATCCTCCCGATGAGGCAGTCAGATCGGAGGATTGATGGCCATGTTGAGCAGCTCGGGATACCAGACTCTTCGTGCCCAATCCGGAGCCACAAGAATGACTTGGACCCGGTCGCGCTTGATCTTCTTCAGCACTCTGGGCAGAAGTGGTATAGGCTGAAAGGCGTATAGAAGACCGCAACTCCACTCGCGATGGAAAGCGTTGCCTAGCGAGTGTCGCCTTGGAAACCCCAACGCGCAGAACTGCTGACATTGCGCGTTCTCTTCGGTGGCGAATAGATCTAACCAAGGCTCTCCCCACTGCTGAAAGAGACCTTGCACCACCTCCGAGTTAAGACGCCATTCGTGATCCATCGTGCACCTGCGGCTGAGTTCGTCCGCCCTGGCGTTCAGTGAACCTGCCAGGTGTTGAACCACCAGGGATATGCCCTGATGTTCCAGCCATGTCCAGAGGCGGAGGGCCTCTTGACATAGGGTCCACGACCCCACCCCGTCCTGTTTGTTGCAGTACCACATGGCGGTGGTGTTGTCCGTGAACACCTGCACTTCTCTTCCCCGGACAGAGGGAAGGAATGCTTTGAGTGCAAGACGAATCGCCCGAAGCTCCAGAAGGTTGATATGGAGCCCGGACTCCGCCGGAGACCAGAGGCCTCTGATCTCCGCCTCCCCCATGTGGCCGCCCCATCCCAGAAGTGATGCATCGGTCACCACTGTGAACTCTGGTTGGGGAAGGGAGAGGGATCTGCCGTTGACCCAATCCTGGTTCGTTAGCCACCACTGCAACTGGAGTGCAGTGCCCTCCGAGATCTGGACGCAATCGGACAGGTTCCCCTGATGTTGGGCCCACTGGAACTTCAGGTCCCACTGCAGAGCCCGCATATGCCATCTGGCATGGTTCACCAGCAGGATGCAGGAGGCCATCAGACCCAGTAGTCTGAGGGTCATCCTGACCGAAACCCGGGATAGAGGCCGAAAGAACGGAATCATAGCCCGAATATCCCGGACTCGCTGTTCGGGAGGATAGACCCGAAACTGCGTCGTGTCCAGAACCGCTCCGATGAAGAGGATCTTCTGATAGGGAATCAGGTGTGACTTCAGCACGTTGATGGAAAACCCCAGCAAATGCAGGAGGTCGGCCGTAGTCTGGAGGTGGGAGACGACAGCCTGGGGTGAGCCCACCTTCAACAGCCAGTCGTCGAGATAGGGGAAGACTGGAACCCCCGATCTGCGCAGATGAGCTGCGACCACCGCCATCACTTTCGTGAACACCCGAGGGGCGCTGGTAAGGCCGAAGGGGAGCATGGTAAACTGAAAGTGCTCGTGGCCTATCGTGAACCGCAGGTAGCGCCGGTGGGCCGGCAGGACGGGGATGTGAAAGTAAGCGTCCTGCAAGTCCAACGCTGCCATCCAGTCTCCAGGGTCGAGGGCAGACAGGACCTGAGCGAGCGTCAACATTTTGAACTTCTCCTTCCGGAGGAAGCGGTTGACGTTCCTGAGATCCAAGATAGGACGCAGGCCTTTGTCCTTCTTGGGCACCAGAAAGTAGTGGGAAGAGCAGCCACAACCTACTTCTAGGACAGGAACGCGCTCGATGGCTCCCTTGGCCAAGAGTGCCGAAACGTCCTGTTGGAGAAGGGCCAGATGATCCTCCGACATGCGATGGCACTGAGGTGGCATGGATGGAGGGGCAGTCTCGAAGGGGAGGGAGTAGCCCCTTCAGACTATTTGCAAAACCCACCTGTCCGACATGATGGTGCGCCAGTGGGGGAGGTGATGGCGAATCTGCCACCCACTGGTGTTTGGTGGACCTGAAACGTCGGACTAGGGGGGGTTTGGAGGCTGCTGCAGAGGGGGCTGTGGTGGACTGGCCCGCCCGCTGGCCCCCAGAACCACGGCGCTGGTTCCCACGTCCCTGGCCGCGCAGAGGCTGAACAGCTTGCGCCAGCCTGTGGACCTGGGCGGGACGTGGCAGGGCACCCCTTCCGTAGCCACGAAAGGGGCAAAAGAGAGACTGCGCAGGGCGGGTGGTGGAGAGGCCCAAGGACCTGGCCGTAGGTCGAGAGTCCTTAATGCGCTATAGCGCGATGTCTGCCTTGTCACCGAAAAGGCGACGGCCATCAAAGGGCATGTCCATAAGGGTGAATTGAACATCCCCCGAAAAACCAGTCGACCTCAACCAGACGTAGCGTCGAAGGGCTACCGACGTGGAAATCGTCCTGCCTAGTGAGTCGGCGGTATCCATCCCACAGCAGATGGTAAACTTCGCTGCGTCTCTCCCCTCGGCAACTGCAAGGGAGAGCACGGCCCGGGCCTCCTCCGGGCACTGGGGCAGCACCTGCGCTACCGTATGCCACACAGAGTGGGTGTAACGGCCCAATAGACATTCGGTGTTACCGACCGCAGTCCCAAGCTGGAGGAAGAAAACATTTTCTTCCCAAGATGGTCCAGCTTTTTGGATTCCCTATCGGGTGGTGCGTTAGGGAATGCGTCTTTGGATGTGGAGGCTTGGACCACCAAGCTCTCAGGGATGGGGTGTTGGGAGAGGAAAGTGGGGTCGCCTGGGGCCGGGTGGTGGCGTCGGGCAATCATCCTTTCCACAGGAGCCCCTGTGTTGGGCCTGGACCAAGTGCCCAAAAGGATGTCCGTGAGGGCTTCATTAAACGGCAGCAGGGGCTCCGAAGAGCTCGCTGCCGGTTGAAGCACCTCTGTCAGGAGGTTAGTCCTCACTGCCACCGTAGGTAGCTCGAGGTGTAGAGCCTCGGCCGTCCTACGCAACACCACTGCGTATGACGCTCCCTCCTCCGTAGCCACGGTAGGAGGAGACAACATGCCAAGGTCTGGGGAGGTATCTAGACCACTGGCTTCCCCTAGTTCCTCTCTCCAGTCCGGTTAATTACCTAACTGGTCGGTTAAAGGGTCCCCAGACCCCTCTCAGTCCTCCTCACCCTCTTCTGGCTGCCAATCTGGTCTCAAAGAGCCAGGATAGAACAGGGGCACAAAAGTACCCATCAGCGCCGGATCCAGCGTCGGTCGACGCCGGTCCGTGTTTACCTCGAGGTGGAGGCCGGGGTCGACGTCGGCTGGGGACACAGCCGACGCCGGCTGCGGACGTGGTGCCGGTGGAAGCGGCGCCGGGGGAGGCGTAGCAAGGTCGACCGTCGCCGATCCGGATCCAGGCCTGGATCCAAGGGGACCCTGCGGCGCCGAGGCCGAAGCCGCCGGCGTCAAAAGCCCAGAGCCCCCAGCCGAGTCCGCGGGGCCCGAAGGCGCCGGCGGAGTCGGGCTGCCCAAAGATGGCGTGCATCGCTTCGTAAAACTGACGAAGCTGGGCAGGGGTCGCTCCTGGTCCCGGTCAAGGGGGGAAACCCGGAGCGACCCTACGGGCTCCACACGTAGAGCCGCGGGAGGGGCTCCACCCGCATCCCTCGTCACATTGGCCAACGGACGGGGAGAAGTCGAAGAGTGACGATGCTTCTTCGACTTCTTCTTGTGCTTTGACTTACCTGACCCAGAGTGCGAAGACTTGGATGAAGAATGGTGCTGGCTCCGCGACCGGTCCCTCGACCTCCTACGCGACCGGGACCTCGAACATCGCAGAGCCGACTGCCGGGCCTCGAGTAGCTTTCGGGACCGCTCCCGCAAAGACTTCGGGGCCATGGTCCGGCAGTTGGAGCACGACTTGGGGCCGTGGTCGCGCTCCAGGCAGTAGAGGCACAAGCGGTGCGGATCCGTCACAGACATCAGTCGGTTACAGGAACCGCAAGCCTTGAAGCCGGGCATCCCTCGTGCACCAGGAGTCGATGGATTCAAAAAAAGAAGTCGACAAAAGTCGAGAAAAAGTCAGTCAAAAAGTGACTGGAGGTACCGCTCTTCCCGGATCTGCGCTTGCTGGCGCGGAAAAAGAAAGAACTGACGTCAGCGCGCGAGGGCGGCGCTAAGTAGCTACCGCGATGTCATCCCGGCGACCACGACGCCGATGACGAACGCGGAGTCGACCGACGCCACCTTCCGACGCGCAGAGGTACTGCTGACGAAAAAACTTTCCGGATCCAGTTTGACGCCTGGGGTAATTCTAAGGTAAGGAATCTATAACTAACTGTTTCTTTCAGATATACCCATCAGGACAGTGAGTCATTCACAATTTTGTGGGTGCTCTCTAAAGGCAAAAAAGGAATACTCTTTACTGTCAGGAATCAATAGTAGGCTTTGCTTTTGTGACTTGACTGGGTCTGCAATGTATAAAGAACCCTACTTTGACACTGTGGTAAAGAACTCCCCAAGGGGCCTGCTAGTCAGATGATGGCTTTCTACAGCACCAACTAAAATAAACAACAGCAAAAGGCAGCACATAGATAACACCTAGACAGCCAAACAAGACACTGTAGAAGGAAATGAACAAAATAAACAAATGCCAAATTGGAAATGGATTTGAAGGCCTGGAACAAACAGTGAACACAAACGTAACTTCTGAACTGACAATCTCTCACATAGGCTCTTATTATTTAAAACCGTCGCAATCTATCTTAGGTTTTGTGGGGGACAAGTCCAGCCACTTAACCATAGACATAGGCAAAATCACAAATCTGAAAAGCTCAAGCAGGGGATTGGGTGCTCTGGCACCAAAGGATTAACCATAGATGCTCTAAAATGTGACCAAGCATTTTGAGAATCTCAATTGCAGCCACTGTTTACATCTATCATTCCACTCTCAGATAGCCCTGACTCTTGAAAAGGCTTGTTATGAATCTACTGTATAAAAAGGATTCCTTACGTGATCCATCCAAGCTTTCCGATAACAGCGCTTTTATACATAGGGGAAAATGTCCACCAAGTGGGCAGAGGAGTTGGCCTAACCGCTATGGCAGTCGACCTCACATCTGGGGAACTGGGTTAGAGTCTCGGAAAGGACGCGCAACATCCTGTGATTCTGGGCAAATCACTTAATCTTCCCGTGCCTACCAAAATAATGAATGTGTCCTCATGTAACGCAATTGGTGTTCGTGTAAAGCGCTCTGATACCAGATACCTTCGGGTCAAGTTCGCGCTATATAAAACTCAAACAAAAAACAAGTTGCTATTAGACAAATTGCAGAATTGAGTGAACAAGTCATCTTTAGGGCAGGGTGTAAAACAATGGACAATGTATGAGTATTATTTAAGATGGCAGAATCTGCAAAACAAGCACAGGCAAAGCCCCTGTAGGTATCGCCTTTCACACCTACGGCTCTGGCAATGCCTTTTGTTCATGTTGTACTGCATCGGCAAAAATGCAGTTGTTGTACAGCATGAACAAAAGAAATGAGATAAAAGGGCACATCTGTAGGCGTATACATGCACCATGATGCATGTGTGTGATGCAGAAGCCATTTTTAAGGATCCGAGACGGATCAGTCAATTAAAAAAATCTAAAAACGAAGTAGCAGAAAATGGGTTTTTTACTTCACAGAGCAGAAGGGCAAACAAAAATTAGCTTCTTGGACCTCCAAAAAATAAGCAGGTAAAATTAGTGAGGGGCAAAATTGGGGCAGGATGGGATAGCAGGCGGTAAGAAGGGAAAGGAAGCACTTGAGGGAGGGAGTAACAAGGAGGGCGGAGGAGAGACAACAACACGGGGCGCAGGAAGAAACATACAGGTGAGAGCAACATAGAATGAAGGGAGCAGACAAGTGGGAGACAGAGCAAGAATGAGCGTGTGGGACAAAGACGAGAGAGACTAAGACAGAGCGCAGGGGAGAGAAGCACACAGAATAGACAGCTGGAAAACATATGCACTCTCAAGGAATAATTAAGCAAACAGAAAAAAATGCTATCGAAGAGTGAGCAAAGGAAGAACACACCGAAAGAGGCTATTATACAGGGAAGGGACATGATGGACAAGGCAAGCCATCACATTAGAAGCAAGCAAATGAGTGACAAAAAGCCAATCAATGGTATGCAATGGATGAGCTATAAGACCCTGTAAATTCTTGTTAAACCAGCAATAGTTCTTTTGCGGCTAGACAGCTTGTGCTGTCTGGCAGGCTTGACCTAAAAAGGAGGAAATGAGGCAGTTGGTATGCCTCTTAGATTACTCCCAGCTGTTCAACAGAGTAAACAGAGGCATTCTTTGGTCAAAGTTAACAAAACAAGGTATACGATTGGTCCTGTCAAGCACTTTACAAGGATACGTGGATCATGGTAAAAATTGAAGGCAGAACTTATGCAAGGATAATCATGGGGATTAGACAAGGATCATCAGGATTAGACAACGATGTACAATAGCTACTCTCCTTATAGCCTATGTACAGTGGATTTAGATCCCTCCCTAGCCAACAAGATATCAGGCCCGCCCAGGATTGAGGCAAGGATATTTGGCATCTGCAGTCTGTAGGCAATATCATAACAATAGGCTTAGCTCCAGTTGGACTGCAACACCCATTGAAACCCCTTGATAGATACAACCATCAGAATCGGCAACACAACAAAGATAATGGTCCTTGGTAGATGGAGGTCAAATTATACATGGCATACTATAGAAAAAGTTGAGGTAGCACAATCATATGACTGTCCAGGGGTCACTATGGACTTGAGGGTATATATAAAGTCCAGTTCAGCAAAGTGAAACCTAAATCAGCCGTGTTAACATCTGCTCTTCATCTTATGGTCAATTTTCAGCTCCTACATTAGACCGTGTCCTCAAGTAAATAAAAGCAAAAGGTATCCCTTTGTTACTATATGGAGCAACAGCATTCCTAGGCTCTGGGAGTGGTGCCGGTCAGTGCGGGTTAATTTTTCTGGACAGTGAGGGTCTGTAGACACTTGTGCTTACAGGGGTGAAGGCAGGGGGCACAGGACTGTCCCCTTTCTCCAACCTACCTCATGTCTGTGGAGACCTGGGCGAGGCGGAAAGAAAGTAGGTGAGCCCACGAGTCGCCATTCCTCTCCACCATGCATGCGTCTCTAGAGACCTGGGTGAGGTGGCAGAACAAACGGAAAGTGAACACTTCCTCTTATCATGTCACAACAGTGATTAACCAGTTTGTTACCCACTGTTGTGACATCACAGCAGTGAATAACGGGATTTCAATAATGTTGTTTATGATATAGGCTTCCTATAGAAGCCATATACACCAAAGGTTTTTATTACCTGCACAATAAAGTTTCACTTACAGAATGACAACATTACCGTAGGAAGTACTTTCTGCTAAAATTAAAAAAAGACATCTCAGAAAATCCTAGATATTTCAGCTCATTGCACTAGTGCAGCTATATGGCCAAGGACATGGATGTGGAACTATACTTTTTTTTTTTACATCTTAAAGTGATTTCAAAGACCTGGTGTTACCTCTGCTCAGGTGGAAATGTCATATGTATATACTTCAATTTCACAAAATGTACTGATATCCTCCCTGAGAAACTCAGAATCTGAAAAGACGGAAACAACAATGTTCGAATGAAGCTTTACACCTAATTTTTCCAGAATTCTAAGCAACTGGATGCCAGATGTGTGTATTCTGGTCATTAAAAGCAGTGCTGTATATGGGCAGGTACTGTCGGGTACTCAGTAACTTTACTTCTGTAAACTGAAAGGGATAGTTCCGGCACTTCTCAGCACTGTTGCAATGCTTCTAATGGGAGAGCACCGAAGCTTCTCAGTAGCAAAGAGGTACTCTGGGACGAGGAGTAACCGTACTTACACATTTCCGTTTCAAGCACTGAATAGAAAGATAAATAAATACATAAATAAATAAGGTAGTCTCCTTAGCTCCTTTATCCGCTTTGTGTTACCCATTCTTGCTGATGTGGCTCAATGCCATGTGTAACATTACTGAATGTTTCCACTAGAAGGGCGACTGACTTCTCTGGAAGACCAGGCTGCCTGCCAGTGTGTGCCCACGAATAACCAACCAAACGCATAGCCTGGGTCTAATTATGCCAGGGGTCCGAGCCCCCGCAGGAACCTAAGCACAAGCCTAAAAACACAACTCTGGAAGGTTGTGTCCATGTTTGATGGCCTGAGCATTGTGTCCCTAAACAAGCTGCAAACATCTGACCTGTCTGCACATATCTGCCCATGAGCTCTGCACACAAGTTTACATACATGCAGCAAGCGCACAATTAGAGCCGGTCATTCGGTGTAAACTGGGTTGAAAAACAATTGATTTCTGTTGATTTTCCAAATATGACGATCCTGAAAACACGTAAAACTATTAGAAAAACACCCCGTTCATTTTAAATTTGAAAAAATAAAGAATAACTACATGAGAAGGGTGTGATCTGTGTGATGCAGGCCACTCATTTACCCAAACTTTCGATAATAATTCCATCTGTTTTCCACAGCCAGTTAAGAGTTTGAATTCAAATGTAGTGTACACCTACTGTCCTGCTCCACTCTAAGTGCAGGAAAGCCCCCCAGTCAGTGCTCAGGGCCCTGCTTGGCATAAGACACAGTGGCCTGCCCACTGCCGCACACTTGCACGCCTCCTAGAAACACCCTGCATCGAGCGCGTGTTGAAGGGGTAACATGGGACAGATGTGACGCAATATGTGAGTGAAAATTCAACTCCTGTGTATATTCGAGTATAATCAGCAACAATACACTGGTTTACTTTCACCCGCTCTTTCATGACGTGCCAAGATAAATAAAACATTCCTTTTGACAAACATTAAAAAGATGCTGTGCGAAACCTCTCATCAAAGCTAGAGTTGTCGGTTCTTCTTGGCGCTCACGTTAGTTTCCAGCTGTGAAAAGCACGGTTTGAAAAACGACGCAGCAGTCACAGAGCATCCCCCACACACATCTTATGCCAGTCCCATTAGGCCGCATCTGCACGGGGCTTTGCTACTCACGTCGGGGATGAAGCCAATCTCATTGAGGTGGTTACTCAGCTCCGGGTCATGGAACGCAATCATCTGGGAGAAGACGGTCAGATACTCTGCAACGACAACGGCGGCAGCATTAGGGACAGCCGCGCCCAACGGGAAGAAAGACAATTGCACAATGTGTATCCACTAAAATGAACCCACAAATGCATGCACGCTCCCCCAAACACATGCACCACGCTTCGTCGCGGACTCAATCACTGCACGTGCTCTGTACTTGGCTGCTTGACGTATGAACTGACAAGTGAAAAGCAGTGCAACTCTAGAACTGCTTTCTAGGGGGGCACGGATAAAACTGTTGGGACTATCAATCAATACCCGCCAAGAAATGTTTTCACATAAGATTAAATCCCACTAACACAGATCCAGATCACACTCTATATTTTGTTTAGCATATTGCTTATTATTTTGTATATATATTCTTTTCAACTGTTTGTGCAGACCATTTTTTTTCTTTTACATATTTTCTGCTGGGGCTACCTACAGGTGGAAATCGTGACAATTGTCACCCCGCCCAAAACAATGCCCTTTCAGGCAAGGAAGCATGGAACCCTGGGTAGTTCCCAAGTTTTAGGTGGAGACAGTGCTTAATTTGTAAGAGTGCGGGTGCCCAACGCTCTGCTCAGAAGCTTGCAGATGGGACTATTAAATGTTGGCGCATCAATTACCAGAGCTGCGTAGTCTTGAATCGACCTAAGTCCTTTTTAATTCACAATCAGACACTGTCTGCCGCGTTATATCTGTCTTACTTATCCCTGCAATCTCCCTTTGTGAAATTTTATTCCGTCTTTCATTTCCTCCTTCTTTCCTCTTTGTGTGATTTTTCCTTTCATGGTCTTGATCAATGTCTGATGAAGAAAACTTAGTACTGGTCTCCAAAAATGAGTGCCGGTGAGCCCCATCAGCAACCACTGGCTAAAATTAAGCACTGGATTGACAGAGTTCCTTGTAATGCAACACTCTACTACACCAGCCATACTATTATTCAGCTAACCTCAAATGTCTTTATCAAGAAGAGATTTTAAGCACAGGATTAGCACAGTGCCATGCATGCTGAACTAGAAAGTGACAAAGCATTTCACCCTTTTTTCAGCAAGGTCTTTAAGCAAAGGATTAGCAAGTGCCATCCATGCCAAGTTGAACAAGCATTGGCATAGCCAATAGGTCTCGCTTTTGGGACCTTGTAAGTATTTAGTTATGCAGCACAATATCCTTGGTGCAACAACATCAACCAACCGTTGCATGGCTAAACACTTATAAGGTCCCAAAGGCGAGACCTATTGGCTATGCCAATGCTTGTTCAGGATGACCCCCTTGTATCTGCTTGGGGGGTGGGGCGGGGCTGAGGGGCAGTAGGTGTGTGCCCACCCTGTCCTCTGTTTGGAAGTCACACACAGGCCCTCCCGGCTGCACAGGAAGTGATTAGGGTAATCCCCACTGTCAAAGCTCGCGTTAATCTTAAAGGCCTCAGGGGGTTTTCTGGGAGGGGCCACTCTTGCTGTCCTCACAACAAATGTTCTAAGATCAAAATGAAGCCAGTGGGGTAGAACCAGGAAGTCCTGTGTAATAAATCCCATTACAGGGGCAGGGGGCATGGGGGTGTTGCTGGGGTGCCTCCTCAGATGTTTTGCAGCGTTGGAGGCTGGGGGTTGCTTAGAAGATCTCCGGAAGTGTCTCAGTTGGCACGGCTAATGGTTAGAATATAACAGCGATAACCACGTCATGTTTTCCACACCTATCTGAGTAATATCTTGGTGTCTAGAAACAGGTACTAGTACTTACTACTCATTATGTATGTATGCATTTATTTATCATATTATTCACGTAACCATGAGGTTTGTATAGCGTGGGCATTGCGGGAGGGATTAGAGCGCTTTACGACAGAAGAAGCACTATACCACACAGCATCAGAATTAACAATTACACCAGCGATAAATATGTATGGTGTCAAGGCTCCTTACAGGGTTCAACAGCGGAGTATCAGTCTAAGAAGGGCGGGTAGGAAGAATGGAAATCAATTAAAATGTCTTTAAAAAACAGAAAAGGCTTTCAACTGTTCTCTTTCCGCTTCTTCGAAAGGACAACAGCAGGCCCTGGTTGAACTGGAACCAGAGACATGCAGTTTACACACCGATCCTTGTAGCAGGCGCATTTGCCCCTGAACTATTTTCCCTGTGTTAGAATGTATGTACTCCAGCATATACAGATTTCTGCAGCAAGCTCTTCGAGTCTCAAGGCGCCGCAGTAACACGCGATACAGAAGTTACCCAAATGTCCTAAATGTCACTTAAAAATGTAGCACTCTCTTTCTACCTCCCAATACGCTGCAGTACGCGGTGGGATGCACAATATGTGAAAATACTACTATAAATAGTGCTACTGAATTTAGCAAGTTCTCCCCAGTCTGAAAGCCCTGCAGGAAGCAGTGTTGTGCAGCACTCGCGTGCATATTTTTATTTTTCATAGCGCTATATGATTTTGTTCTCCATCGCAAGTCTGTGAAATAAAACGTGCAATACAGAATAGAATGTACACATTTGTGTATATAGCGCTTGTTTAGTACTCTCTGCTACGTTTTACAATGCTGCAATAACTGGTATAAATACTATAAGCAAAAATTACATACATTTTGCTAGGTATATGATTTAGCACGTTCTCATCTCCCATCACCTTAAAGTATAGAATCGCTACAGGCGAGCTGCTGTGCATCCTTTTATACATATATTTCATGTATACACTGAACTATTAGATTTTGTACCCTCCCATGCTGCAGGAAGAAGTGCTTCATACTTAATGAATACATAGTGCCGTGTGATGTTGTAGTCGCTCGAGGCGGTGTAGCAGACGGCGCCGCTGGCCCCGGTCAGTAGTGACAGTGCCCGTGCACACTCAGCCTTTGGGGGGCGAACACCACAAGCTTTAAGACACGGTGTTGCCTTTAAAGCAGGGGGCGAATGTCTTGTCTGGACCTGGAGCGATGGCCGCCTCAGAGCCTTTCTTTCTCGGAGCTCACATGAAAGATGATTTTTATTGCATCGCGTGTGTGGAACCACGAGGAAGCCCCCCCGGCCTCAGTAAACAAGCACGCTAGTGGTGCGCCCGCGCCACAGCGTGACATCTGTTTTTCATTATCGGGCACGCACAAATTTAAACAAGCCGCTGCAGCGTCGTCAAGAAAAATAACAAGCACACGAGTGGTGCGCGCACTTGCGAGCAGCAGGCGTGACCACACGCTCATGCACCATGGCCTTTTGCTTGCGGGTAACCGCAGGGAAAAGGCCATTGTGCACGAGCGTGTGGTCAGCTTTTTGAAACCCCTACATAAAGTCTTGCCAGATCAGCGCTTGCGCGCTACTCGAGGCTCGACCTAAAAATGACAAACGCCTTTTTACCACTCCAGGCACAATATTACAGGTTGGATTGGTAAAATGCCATCCAATTCATCCTCAACAAGGAGCATCAGAGGGAATAAATCAGTCAGGTAGCCCTCCACTCAAAGGTTCAATCAAACACAACATTGTGTATGTCCTAAAGATGGTCAGGTTTGTTGTGTTTGATTGAAAATTCCATCCAAGCCAACCTGGAATGTCAAGTCAAGATTTTATTAATGTTTAGACACTTGTATTTAAACCATAATACAATACTACACATAATAGAAAATACCTTAAAATGACCCAAACCCCCACCAACTCAAACAATCCAATTCCACAAACCATAAAATCTGCCATAAACATTAGTCTTACAAGCACTTGAGACACTATATAATGCTCCATGCCCTCAGCCTTTACACATCTCATCAAGTTCCCATCATGTCTCAAAATTGCAGTCATTGCCATATTATCCCAAGCTTAATTTAAAAATGTTTGCTAGGACACATGCTACATCTAAAAATTCCATATTTACCAAAAGTGCAAGTGCTTCATTCCAATGTCTTATATTATATTTTATAAAAAGAGGTTTTAAAATCAAACAGCGAGCCTTATAAAAGTGAAGACAATCTAGTAAAAAATGGACATTCAAATTTTGAAGCCTTAACCCACTCCTGCAGATATTCTCAATGTCTAAAAGTGCATCAAATTTTTCCGGCCTCTGGTACTGGAAATTCAGTGCAACCCGGAATTTTAGTAGAAGTAGCTGAAGCTGCGCGTCTGGGAGTGTGGATATGTATGGGAACACCCTCTGATTTTCCCAGGATTCGAACGTATAGTTGGCTGAGGCCTTCCCCCTTACATACTCCACATCCCGGAGCCTAGACGCTCTTCCGACATATTTAGGCCTTCCAAAAGGCACACTGGTCCCGGCAATAAGAATGGAAGGAGATCTGCAGGCCTGGCATTATTTGGCCTACAAATCAACCCTGCGATTTTGGGATAAACTTTGGTCCTCGGAGGTTCTGAAGGTTTCAGCCATCTGTGCTAATGAAATTGTTAGTAGTGAACTCAAATGGGCAGGGCAAGCCAAAACAGACTAGGAAAATCTCTGCAGCCCTAAACATTGAGAATTTTAAGTTGACTGAGGCATCTCATTTTTGAAAAGTGAATTAAAAGATGCATGTGGGAAACTCAAATATTTGGCCTTGCACTTCCCCCAGTTTGCCTCCATACTTAGGATCAGTAACTCTGCCCCATATAGGAATTGAGCGGGTACTATAGCATTGTAAGCAGTTAAGTGGGGACTCCACGAGGGGCCTCCAAAGCTATTCTTAAATCGTAATAATCCTCCTATTGTGAGGCCACCAGCGTCTCCGCTGACTCTTTGTGCAAAGTCCAGTTCAACTTCTTAGTAAACATCATGCCTAAGTATCTATACGAGGGTACCACCCCCACCCGCCTATTCCCCAGATACCATTTAAAAAGTTTCAAAGATTTCACAAAGTCTACTATTTTAGTGTTTCCATATTTAACTTAAGTTTATCTTCACAATAACTACTAAATCTAGTCAATTTCCGCTGTAAGCCTACTGGGGTCAAATCCAAAATAGCCAGTTCATCTGCATAAAGCACGTGTGAAATGTGCCTACCCCCAATTTTCAGAGAAAAGGAGTTGGTAGAAGCAAGTGTGCCCGGGAGGTAAGAAAGGAACAGGGAAAACAGTGTAGGTGCCAAAACACATTCTTGCCTTAGCCCAGTTTCTAAAGGTATTCTTTTCGATAGGGCTCCATTTAAATCAAGTTCTACTGGAGCCCACTACAGTGAATGCAATTCCTGAAGGATTACAAGTAAGCTGGATGGTATTTTCAGTTTCCGCAGCTTGCCCCACAGGATACTTCAAGGTCGAAGGCCGAGCGAAAGTCTACAAAACAACAGTACAAAATCCCTGATTTATCCATCATCTTTTGCCCTAGGGCCCACAAGCTGAAACAATGATCGACCGTAGAATGCCCATGCTTGAAACCGCCTTGCTCCATAGGGGCCATATCATTGCAGTCAATCCAATTCTTAAAAGAAATGAGGATTACCTTTGAGTACAATTTAGTACCCACATCAAGAAGGGTTATCAAGTGAAAATTACTTGGGACATCTGTCTCACTTTTTTTGTGTATCTGTTTAATTATTGCAGCCTTCCAGCTCGGCGGGAATACACCAGACTTTGTTATTGCTACAAAGACTTTGGAGAAGAAGGCTGACCACCACATAGAATTTGACTTTAATACAGCTGCACGCAGGTTATACAGCCCGCCGCTTTTGCTAAGTTTAGGGAAGATATCAGTTTAGCTATAGCCTGTACCGAAAAGTAGTCCAATGAATCCTCTTCTCATTGGGGCCAGTTTCCTCTCACAGTTGTCTTCCTCGCCTTATAGATGTTACCCAAAGGTTTTCTGGGACTGTGCATCTTAGGGGGGAATTCGAATTACTACACCCCCTCTGGGCTAACTTCCAAAACTTAATCATATTTTTATCCTGGAGGATACTAATCATAAGGTCCCAGTTAGATTAGTAAAAAGTCTGCATTTTAGCCTTAATCAGGGCCTCATACTCCTTCTTCATGTTAATGAAACCCTCTCTTCCACTGGAGTTCGCCTTAGAGCGCCTCATCCTCCCTGCTTTCCTCAACTTCTTCCTGGCATTTAAGCACTCTTTATCAAACCACTGCTGTTTTAGGGGCCGTCCAGGAATATCCCTTTTAGCCTCCTGGTTACATATCCTAACTGTAGGGGTCAGCCACTTTACTGCCTCTTCAATGGTTTCTGAGTACCATTCTAGGATTTTAGGCCCTAGGACCTCCCCAAAGTCCAAATCATTAGACATTTGGAATTACATCAGTTGGGTCACATATCTTTCATAGATTCTTGTTGTTACGCGCTTTGGGTAGGCTACTTCCATCGGTATCACACATTCTCTTCGGTAAGGAGCTGCAGGTAGGGCTGTTTTCAAGTGCCAGTGATCACTACCCCTTATTCTTAATACCTGAAAGCTCGAACAGATGTCGAAAAAACACGCCTGTATAAACATGTAGTCTATAGGGCAGGTTTGCTTCCCATGCAAAAATGTTTGAGCTGCCGGTATATCCTCCCTGAATTGTCCATTTAGGCACACAAAACCTAGCACAGATAGGAATCTTACAAATTGCAGATCATACTTAGATTGAATACACAGAGGGAAGGTTACATGTGGGATAGCATAGCCTTCAAACATATTGCAGCAACCAACCTCTACCTGGGCTGGGGCTAAACAATGATTGAAGTCCCCTAATAGGAGAATCGGGGAGGGGGATCCTGGGGCCTCCACCAAAGCCGTCAGATCCCTATGGAAGACCTCCCACATCTCCTAGTGGATCTCATTCTGATGTACATAGATGTTGACAATTAATAAACTTTTAGGTTTATTGCTTTCGTCATGCAAATCCAGATAGTATGATAGGAGCCACTCGCTGCTTGTCTGTATTGCTGTTAGTCCTCTAATGCATTTGGTTGATAACAACGTTATTAACCCACCTTTTACCTGCCCAGGTCCTGATTTTGTGCCCCTTTTTACCAATTGCTTAAACCTACTCAAGTGAATTTGATCACCCGCAATCCAGGTCTCCTGTAAACAGATTATCACATTTTCCTTCCAAATTCTAGTGAGATCAACTGTTCTAATCAAGTTTCCTAAACCATGAACATTCCAGGAGACAACTCCCCAGGTGGAGGGGCATCACACAGACAGAGAGAGAGAGAGAAGTTATTCCTCATTAAAACTGTATATGTTCATTTATATTAGCCATTACACATTTGACATCATGAGTGTAATAACACAGAGCTATTGCAATTGAAACAAAATCGTTAAAGCACAAGTTACTAACTTGTGTAACGATATATCTGTAAGAGACAGTAGTTAGTGACAGATTCCTTACCTTAGAATATCCCCAGGCGTCAGGCTGGATCCGGAAAGTTTTTGCGTAGCAGTACCCTCGCGCGTCGGTAGGCGGCGTCGTGCGGCTCCGCGTCCGTCGTCGGCGTCGTGATCGCCGGGATGACGCCGCGGGCAGTACTTAGACGCCGCCCCTGCGCGCTGACGTCAGTTCTGTACACGACTTTCCGCGCCAGGAACGCAGAGCCATGCAAGAAGCTGACATGGGTGTCTGAAAAATACTAGGGCCCTGAAAGGGATGTCCTTAACCCTAGAAATCAGTTCACAGAACGGGAGGATGGGTGGGGCGGTAGGAATGTGTCACTAACTACTGTCTCTTACAGATATATCGTTACACAAGTTAGTAACTTGTGCATCTGAAAGAGACACGTTAGTGACAGATTCCTTACCTTAGAATAGATACCCCAGCAATACCAACCCCGGTGGTGGGTCTGCGAACAAAGATCAGACAAGGAAGTCCCGGAGGACAGAACGGCCAAAGAAGCCGTCCCTCCGGACCTGGCTGTCAAGGCAGTAATGCTTGGTAAACGTGTGCAGCGAGGCCCACGTAGCTGCCTGACATATATCTTGCAGCGGAACACCGCGGCCTAAAGCCGTGGTAGCAGCTGTTGCCCTGGAGGAATGGGCCCGCAGCCCAACAGGAGGCTCCTTCTTAGCCAAAGAATAGCAGGCTTTGATACACAAGGTGACCCAGCGAAAGATGGTTCTCTTGTGCACCGCCCGACCTTTTTTGGCGCCCACGTAGCCAACAAAGAGCTGGTCATCCACCCGGAAGTGTTGTGTGCGGTTGATATAAAAGGAAAGCGCACGTTTTGGGTCCAGACGGTGGAGCCTCTTCCTCTCTGGAAGGATGCGGAGGCGGAAAGAAGGTGGGCAAAGTGATGGTCTGCCCAAATATGGAAGGCAGTAACCACCTTTGGCAAGAAGGACGGACGCGTCCTAAGAACAACCTTGTCTGGATGGACAGACAGAAAGGGAGGTTTGCATGACAGAGCCTGGAGCTCACTCACCCGCCGAGCGGAGGTGATGGCCACCAGAAAGGCTGTCTTCAAAGTAAGAAGACGAAGAGGACAGTTATGTAGAGGCTCAAAGGGAGCGCACATTAAAAGGTAAGAACCAAGTTTAAGTCCCACTGAGGCATGACAAACGGAACAGGAGGGAAAAGGTGTGTAATGCCTTTTAGAAACCTGTTAACAACAGGGGACTTAAAAAGAGAGGGCTGATCAGGGAGCCTGAGGAAGGCCGAGATTGCACAAAGATAGCCCTTGATGGTACCCAGGGCAGAACCCTGTTGGGCCAGAGAAAGAAGGAACAGAAGAACCTCAGAAAGAGGGGCAGAGAGAGGATTCACAGCCTTTGCTGTGCACCATGCCACAAACTTGTTCCACCTGCAGGCGTATACCACCTTATTGGAGGGACGCCTGGCTGCCAGAATCACATCACAAACTTCGGGAGGCAAGTCGAAAGGAATCAACTGCCGCCGCTCAATCTCCACGCAAGCAGGTGGAGACTGGACAGGTTCGGGTGGAGGACCGTCCCCTGCTGCTGCGACAGAAGATCCTCCCGAAGAGGCAGACGGATCGGGGGATCGACGCTCATACTGAGTAGCTCGGGATACCAAACTCTTCGAGCCCAGTCTGGAGCCACAAGGATGACTTGGGCCCGGTCGCGCCGAATCTTCTTCAACACTCTGGGTAGAAGTGGTATAGGCGGAAAAGCGTACAACAGACCGCAACTCCACTCGCGACGAAAAGCGTCGCCGAGCGAGTGCCGCCTTGGAAATTCCAACGCGCAGAACTGATGACATTGCGCGTTCTCGTCGGTGGCGAATAGATCCGGAATCATAGCCTGAATATCCCGGACTCGCCGTTCGGGAGGATAGGCCTGAAACTGCGTCGTGTCCAGAACTGCTCCGATGAAAAGGAGCTGTGGAGAAGGAATCAGGTGCGACTTTGGCACATTGATGGAGAACCCCAGCGAGTGCAGGAGTTCGGCCGTAGTCTGGAGGTGGGAGACGACTGCCTGGGACGAGCCCGCCTTCAGCAGCCAGTCGTCGAGGTAGGGGAAGACTGGAACCCCTGCCCGGCGCAGATGAGCTGCGACCACCGCCATCACTTTCGTGAACACCCGAGGGGCACTTGTGAGGCCAAAGGGGAGCACGGTGAATTGAAAATGCTCGAGGCCCACCATGAACCGCAGGTAACGCCGGTGGGCCGGCAGGACGGGGATGTGGAAATAAGCGTCCTGCAAGTCCAACGCTACCATCCAGTCTCCAGGGTCGAGGGCAGTCAAGACCTGAGCTAAGGTGAGCATCTTGAACTTCTCCTTCCGGAGGAAGCGATTGACGTTCCGGAGGTCCAAGATAGGACGCATGTCCACCTTGTCCTTTTTAGGCACCAGAAAGTAGTGGGAGTAGCAACCACGTCCTACTTCTGGGGTCGGAACGCGCTCGATGGCCCTCTTGGCCAAGAGGGCCGCAACTTCCTTCTGAAGAAGCACCAAGTGATCCCCTGACATGCGGTGGAATGGAGGTGGCATGGCTGGGGGGGTGGTCTCGAAGGGGAGGGAGTAGCCCCTTCGGACAATGTCCAAGACCCACCTGTCCGAGGTGATGGCACGCCAGTGGTGAAGGTGATGGCGGACCCTGCCCCCTACTGGCGTGCTGTGCACCTGAAAGGAAGGACTAGGAGGGCTTGGAGGCCGCGGACGGGGCGGGGTTGGTGGCCTGACCCGCACGCTGGTTGCCCGATCCGCCACGGCGGAAGCCACGTCCTCGGCCACGCGAAGAAAGACGCTTGCTGCGCGGGCCGGTGGCTGGGTAGCGGACGTGACTGGGCGCCCCTCCCGTGGCCACGAAAGGGGCGAAAAGCAGAGGTTAGCGGAGGGCGCACAGCAGAAAGGCCCAGGGACTTGGCAGTAGCCCGTGAGTCCTTAAAGCGCTCCAGCGCATGGTCTGCTTTGGAACCAAAAAGACCGACTCCATCAAAGGGCATGTCCATGAGTGTATTCTGGACATCACCCGAGAAACGAGTTGTTCTCAGCCAGGCGTGGCGACGCAGCGCCACCGTCGTCGCAAGCGATCTGCCCAGCGAGTCGGCGGTATCAAGGCCACAACGGATGGTGTACTTTGCCGCATCCCTTCCTTCCGCAATGGTGCGGGAAAGCAGTGTCTGGACCTCCTCAGGACACTGGGGCAAAACGAGCGCCACCGAATGCCACAGAGAGTGGGAGTATCGGCCCAAAAGGCAAGCGGTGTTGACAGACCGCAAGCCAGCACTGGAGGAAGAAAAGGCCTTCTTCCCAAATTGGTCCAGGCGTTTGGATTCCCTATCCGGAGGGGCGGTAGGGAAGGCGGTTTGGGAGGCAGAGGCTTGGACAACCAAGCTCTCGGGGGTGGGATGTTGAGAGAGAAACAAGGGGTCGCCCGGAGCAGGGCGATGGCGTCGGGCCACGTTCCTATCCCCAGGGCGGGCTTGGACCAGGTGCCCAAAAGAACGTCAGACAGTGCTCAGACAGTGCATCATTAAACGGCAGCAATGGCTCTGAGGAGGTAGCTGCCGGCTGAAGCACTTCCGTCAGGAGGTTAGTCCTGACAGCCACTGTAGACAATTGGAGGTGTAAGGCTCCAGCTGCTCTACGCAACACCGTTGCGAAATTTGCTTCCTCCTCCGTAGCCACGGAAGGAGGAGACAGCATGCCAGTATCAGGAGAAGTGTCCAGACCACTGGCATCCCCAATTTCCTCTGCGCAGTCCTGATCATACTCACACTGCTGTGTGAGAGGGTCTTCCGACCCCTCCCAGCTCTCCTGGTCCTCCTCCGACAGAAAATAAGGAGGAGGGGGGACGTCAGGGACCCAAGGTCTCATTGGCGCCGGAGCCGGCGTCGGGCGACGTCGGTCCGACGCCGCGTCCGGAGAGAACCGGGGAACGACGCCGCCCGGAGCCCCGGACGGCGTCAGGAACGGCACCGGCGTGGTTAGGTCAACCGGCGTCGATGGGGGTTGCGGTACCACCGGAGCCGGGATCGAGGCCGGGGCCGAAGCCGGGAGCGAGGCTGGTGAGACAGGCGGCGCCGGGACCGGAGTCGTCGGCGGCGCCGGGGCAACCCCATCAGGGCCCGCGGGGCCCGAAGGCGCACCGGAGGGGCCTTGAGGCCCGAAGAGGCGGGCCATGGCCGACAGGAATTTCTGTATCTCGGCCGGAGTCGCCCCGAACCCGGGAAGGACGGGTAATGCGGGGCGGCTCCACAGGCACCTCCGGAGCCGCGGGGACGGTGCCGACAGGGGCCTCAGCCGAGTCGCGAGACCGGCGAGGCGAAGTCTTAGAGCGATGGTGCTTCTTAGACTTTTGTGCTTCGACTTACCCGAGGAGTGCGAAGACTTGGACTCCGACGACCGGCGAGGACTCCGCGACCTGCCCCTCGACCTCTCGCGTGACCGGGGCTTGGTGCGGCGCGGAGCCGACTTCCGGACCTCGAGTAGCTTTCGAGACCGCTCTCGCAAAGCCTTCGGGTGTAAGGCCCGGCAGTCGGAACACGACTTTGTGTCGTGGTCGCGGCCGAGACAGTAGAGACACTCTAAGTGCAGGTCTGTGATCGACATCATTCGACCACAGGCGTCACATGGCTTGAAGCCGGGCATCCCTACCGACACCTCGGAGCCTAGATGACTCGAAGAAAAACAGTGAAAAAATCACCAAAAAGTTAGTCAAAAAATGACTAGGGCACTGCTCTTCCCGGACCTGCGCTTACTGGCGCGGAAAAAAGAAGAACTGACGTCAGCGCGCAGGGGCGGCGTCTAAGTACTGCCCGCGACGTCATCCCGGCGATCAAAACGCCGACGACGGACGCGGAGCCGCACGACGCCGCCTACCGACGCGCAAGGGTACTGCTACGCAAAAACTTTCCGGATCCAGCCTGACGCCTGGGGATATTCTAAGGTAAGGAATCTGTCACTAACGTGTCTCTTTCAGATATGTGCTTTAATGTGCTTTTCTGGCTTAAACTAAACTAAGCCTCAGTTAGGCCTCAACTCCATCTTTGTTTAAATGGCTGCCATATTATGATGTTTATTGTGTGTTTAGAGTTCTCACTTGACACTGCACGCAGCAAGATGTGCATTGTTTAATTTGTACGACATATTGTTCTTGAAGAATTCGCTGGTGGAAGCTTTTTGCTATTTTTCAAGGCTCTTCCTGCTAGCACAATGTATTGCATTCATTCACAACTGTTTACTGTTTTTCATGTAACTAGTTTGTTCTGACGACTCCGGATAACATTTGATCAGAAGAGGCGAATCAATATTCATGTAGTGGGAGAGTGCTTAGATGGTAGGGTTATGTGACGTTTTAGAAATATGAAAAGTGATTTGCTATAATGATGCTCACACCATGGTGACTTTGCAATGTCCATGATTTCCTATGCTGAAAACGGCTATATAAACCCCTGAATTTGGAGGCTAGACAGACCTTTTTCTGAGCCCCTAGGGATGATGACTGATTTCTTATTGATTTTTTTCACAATTGAGACTTAGTTTATTTACCTAATTTTTGGTCATTTTTTCTGTAATTGAAAGCTTTTATGGGACTTGACTTTTATATACTTTTATTGAATCAATGGTATTAGAGATGTATATTGCATTTTCTATTTTCCAGTTTCTTCACATCCACCAGGGTTTTCCCTAAATTTCTGATCTCAAACTCTTTTTGAGTTGGTCTTATTGACCAAAGGTTAAAGTAACGTTATAGCTAGGTGAAATGTTCAGTAACAACGCAATGTTCTAAACTCTAAAACCCACAGAAATTCATTAGTTATAGTTCGAGCTCTCTCAAGTAACTGAGACTCATGCACTAAGGTAACTCTACCTCACACCCCGCCATGCACAGTTTTCTCATCAATAATTTCATTGCATATTTTGCAGTGATATTATCAATGATGTCATAGAAGATGTCATTAGTGATGTAGGGGCAATCAGCAGTGCATGGCGAGGGCACGAGTTATAGTTACCTTAGAGCACGAGTCATAGTTACTAGAGAGAACTAAAACAGGTGAATTTCTGTGGTTTTTAGAGTTTAAAACGTAACCTTGTTTCTGATCATTTCAATTAACTTTAACATTACTTTAACCTTTGGTTTCTTCAGTGAATTTTTAGTTTTTTTTTTTTTTTAACATAAAGTAATAATTTATTACCATATGTAAATCTAACCACCTCTCCCAGCACCCCAGAGCGCACTGCTTTCGGTTGTGCGCAGCGGGGGTTGGCTGCAGGGCCTGGTCTGCGGCCAACTCCCCAAATGCAGCCAAATCCACGCTGCGCACGGCCTTTGCCCATGCGCGTAGGTGGGTTGGCCACAAGGCCTGGTCTGCAGCCAGGCCCTGTGCCCACCCCACCCCCAAAGGCAGCCAACCCCACACTGCGCAGGGCCGCTGGGCATGCGCGATGGGGGGCTGGCCACAGGGCCTGGCCTGTGGCCAACCCCTGCACCCCCTCCTTCACCGTCGACAAAGCTCCCGCGACCGCAGACTGCCGGCCCGATGCACGCACCACCCAGAGCCTGACTTGCATCCTCCTCAACGTGCGCTCCCTGCACCGACATGCCGTAGAAATCTGGGACCTGATCGACACCCTCTCACCCGACGTCGCCTTCTTCACAGAGACCTGGACCAACGCCACCTCCGGCCCCGACATCGCCACCGCCATCCCCGACGGCTACAAGATCCAGAGAAAGGACCTCCTGCACCGCCCAGGAGGGGGACTCACCATCGCACACAAGACCGCCCTCCGACTCTCCACCTCCAGCTCGAGTGACCACCAGTCCAACGCGGAACACCTCCACTTCCAGATCCAGACCAGCCCCAGGACCACGCTACGCGGCACCCTCATCTACAGACCGCCAGGACCTCGCAACCCAGCCCGCACGCCATCACCTCCACAGACTACATTCTACTTGGGGACCTGAACTTCCACCTCGACAACAGCAACAACCACGACTCCAGCACTCTCATCGACAACCTCGCCAACCTAAGACTGAAGCAGCTCGTCAACACACCCACCCACAGGGCAGGTCACACCCTCGACCCCATCTTCGCAGGAGGAACAAACATCCGCTTTAGCCACACTTCCCAGCCCCCCTGGACGGACCACCACTGCGTCCATTTCACCTTTAACACCACCATCGCACACAAGCCCGCCCCACGCCCGACTCGACGGAACTGGAGCAAGGCCACAGAGGAACTCCTCAACGCCACCCTCCGTCAAAACCCTCCCGCCGCCACGACCGACACCAACACCGCAGCCAGGGAATTTCACTGCTGGATCTCCTGCTGCGCGGACAAGCTCGCTCCGCTCCGCCTCCCCGCCAAACAACGCCCTCCGAAGGCCGCCTGGTTCACCACAGAACTCCAAGAAGCCAGACGCGCCTGCAGACGCCTAGCAAAAACCTGGCGAAACCAGAAGACCACGGAAGCACGGAACAACCACAAGAACACCCTGAAGGAATACCACCAGCGCATAAAAGACACCAAACGGACCTTCATGAAAGACAAAGTCCAGACCAACGCGACCGACGCCAGAGAACTGTTCAACGTCATACAGCAGTTCGCAAGACCCGCCTGCGAAGCCACGGACATCACACCTTCCCAGGAACTCTGCGACAAGCTCAGCTCCTACTTCCATCGGAAGATCAAGGACCTCTACGACAACTTCAGTGAACCAGCCCCAGACACCACCCCCCTACCCATCACCGCCGGCAAGCCGACCATCACGTCTTGGGATCCCGCTACCATCGAACTCATCACCACGACCATGAAGGAAACTCACTCAGAAGCACCTACGGACCCCTGCCCACCGCACATATTCCACAGGGCCGCCGCCGCCATCGCACCCGAACTTGGTCGCGCCATCAACGCCTCCCTCACTTCCGGCATCTGCCCAGACGACTGGAAACGGGCAGAGGTGAAACCCCTCCTCAAGAAACCAACGGCCGACCCCACGGACCTGAAAAACTACCGGCCCATCTCTCTCCTCCCCTTTGCGGCCAAAGTCACCGAGAGACTCGTAAACGCCCAGCTGCCGGCCTTCGTCGAAGATAACTCCATCCTAGACGCCTCCCAGTCTGGATTCCGCAGCAACCACAGCACCGAGACCGCCCTCCTAGCCGCCACTGACGACATCCGCATGCTACTGGACCAGGGACACATGGCGGCCCTCATCCTGCTAGACCTCTCCGATGCCTTCGACACCGTTTCACATCGCACACTCACAGCCAGACTTCACGACGCAGGGATACAAAGAGCCGCCCTCGACTGGATCCAATCCTTCCTCTCCAGTCGAACTCAGAGGATCAGAGTTCCTCCCTTCCGCTCCGAACCCACCGATATCAACTGCGGAGTACCCCAGGGATCATCTCTCAGCCCTACGCTCTTCAACATCTACATGGCCCCCTTCGCCGCCATCGTCAGACAGCATGGGCTCAGCATCGTATTCTACGCCGACGACACACAGCTCATCCTCTCACTCACGAAGAATCCCGAAGACACCAGACTCTGCTTCCAGGAAGGAATGAAGAATGTGGCAGCCTGGATGAAGGACAGCTATCTGAAGCTCAACTCAGAGAAGACCGAGGTCCTCATCCTCGGACCCTGCTCCACCGCCTGGGACAACACCTGGTGGCCGTCCGCCCTCGGGAGCCCACCCTCCCCCACCGACCACGCCCGGAACCTCGGCATCATCCTCGACTCCTCCCTCTCCATGAACCACCAGATCAACGCCGTCGCCTCCACCAGTTTCAACTGCCTTCACATCCTCCGTAAGACTTTCAAATGTATCCCCTCCGACTGCAGAAGGACCGTCACCCACGCACTCATAACCAGCAGACTTGACTACGGCAACGCCCTCTACGCCGGAATCAACAGGACTCTTCTACACAGGCTCCAAACCATCCAGAACGCCGCAGCCAGACTCGTCCTCGGAACTCCGCGGCGCGAGCACATGACCCAACATCTACGCGACCACCACTGGCTCCCCGTCGAGAAGAGAGTCACTTTCAAACTCCTCACCCACGCCTACAAAGCCCTCAACAACATCGGACCCAAATTCCTCAACGAGAGAGTCTCCTTCCACGCACCCAAGAGAAACCTCCACTCCGCCGACCTCGCCCTGGCAGAGGTCCCCCGCATCAGCAGAAACAAAACCGGAGAAAGAGCCTTCTCCTACATCGCAGCCAAGACCTGGAACGAGCTCCCGGTGAACATCAGACGCTCCCCGACCCTGCACACGTTCAGGAAGGACCTCAAGACCTGGCTCTTCGACTGATCCGGAGCTGCCTCCCCCCCCCCCCCCAAGCGCCTTGAGACCCTCACCGGTGAGTAGCGCGCTATATAAACCCCCTGATTGATTGATTGATTGATTGCATTCAGCCAAACCCATGCTGTGCACAACCTTTGGCCCTGAGTGGCTGGCCACAAGGACTGGCTTGTAACCCCCCCCAAAAGGCATCCAAACCCCACGCTGTGCAGGTCCTTCGGCCGTGCATGGCCACAGGGCCTGGGCTGCAACCAGGCCATGTGGCCAACCCCCATCAGACAGTCAACCCCACGCCGCGGGGGTTGAGCCTTTGCCAAGCAGTATATGATTGGCCTTTGGTCCCCGAGGACCACAACCCCTGGGGTCAAATACAATTAAACAGGGGAGGGACGGTCAGTGTCCCCCCCAAGCCTTTTTGGACACCTGAGGACACCATCTATAGGGGACATTTTTTTTTAGTTAAAGGGGAGGGGCGCACATAGCACCCACAAGCCTCTTTAGGTCCTGGGGACCCCATCCCCCAGGGCGCTACATATATATTTATATACAGGTTAGGGAGCTGTGCCGATTATGGCCATGGGGACCCCGTCCCCCATGGCCATAGATATTAATTAAAAGGGAAGGGAGTCTCGCAGCCCCCCAACCCTTATTAGGTCCTGGGTTACCCCATCCTCCAGGGACACTACTTAAAATAACAAGGAGGGGGCCGCGTGGCCCCCCTCCCCAAGCTGTTTTCGGCCCCAGTGACCCCATCACCCAGGGTCCACATTAATTAAAGGTGGGTGCCCCGGTGTCCAACCAGGGCACACACCATACACTCGTTGGGAGCCGCGGAGGGCCCTAGAGCCCTTGCGGCCCCAGTCAGCTCCCCACATGCTGCGGGAGCCGGCATGGCTCCCACCTGCAAGAAGCAGCTACTTATGCTGCTCCCTTCGGGCAGGAGCAATCTCTTGATCTGTTTCCCAGCCTGCATCAGTGCGGGAAGGGAAACAGATCTCAAGTCTGCTCCCAACTGGCATTTTTAAAGCACCTGCCAGCTGGGAGCAGACTTGGTGTTTACTCCCGTTTAGTAGGAGTTTTAAAAATGCTCCCGACAAGCGGGAGCAAACACAAGTTTTCATACCCATGCGGGCAGGGATACGGCTGTGTACCAGGGGTGGGCTCCCTAAGACATCGCATGCGAGCTGCCCCTGGCCAATTAGACGGGTCCCCTTCCCTTTAAAAATACTGCAGGCCCTGGGGGATGGGGTTCCTGGGCCAAAGAAGGCCTGGGCGGGGCACGTGCCCCATCCCTATAAAGAAAACTGCAGCCAAGGGGAATGGGGTCCCTTGGGCCGAAAACAGCCAGGGGGGGGGCGCCCCCTGCCCTTATAAAATATTTTGGGGATGGGGTCCCCGGGACAAATGACTTTCTGGGGAGGGGGAAGAAAATGCACCTTGGCTTTTTCAGTGAATTTCTAAGGTTTTTTTAAAATCTATTTCCTCAACTATAACGTCCCTGTAACCTTTGGGTTTTTTCAGTGAATTTCTACGTTTTTTAAAATGTTATTTCCTAACTATACCATCCCTGTAACCTTTGGTATTTTCAGTGAATTTTGAAGGATCTGTTTTACTTTATTTTTTAACTGTAACCTGTAACCTTTGAGAGTGGGTGTGTGAGTGGCTGTATGGGTCTGTGAGTGGGTATGTGAGTGGTTTTGTGGGTGTGTGTGGGTCTGTGAGTGGATGTGAGAATTTAAGTTTGAATGGGTGTCTTGAGTGTCTGTGTGGGTCTGTCAGTAGCTGTATGAGTGGCTATTCCAGAACGGAACCTCACCTGCCCTTTTTTCCAACAAGAGTCCACAGTTTTGCACAAAATGTCTACCCAACCGGAGTATTTTCTACTGGTTAACTAGTAAGTGCTAACTCGTTGGATACATATCTAGTGCATATGCTACACTACAGCTGCTTAATGGACCAGAAGGAAATGTCTCCAGTGACCTTCTGCGCATTTAATTTCAGCAATGTAATTGCTGCTCGTCCATCTTCTTCCAGAAATCTGTGATAACATGAGTTCTGTTTTAGAGAAAATGATGAGAGGACAAAGTGGTGAATCTCCACAAAACAAGGGTACTTCCTCTTAACTATATGAAGTAAGTTTTTATTTGTTTGGTGGAGATGTCCTCAAATTCATCGCATCAAGAAGGCGTCACCAAAATCTGCGGTAAACGCACTGGGGACCTTTTGGTAAGCTGTCCATCATACTGGCAAAAGGCGGGAAGACCTTTATAGACTACTAAGGCGGGCAGGGCCAAACGGGCGAGGCTTGCAGGTGATTTTGCACATTTGGATACTCGTAGTAATTTAAAGGGAGAACCATGGACTCTGCACTCACCAGGAGAGGATAAGAAAGAACCCACTCGTCGCACAAGTTACTAACTTGTGTAACGATATATCTGTAAGAGACAGTAGTTAGTGACAGATTCCTTACCTTAGAATATCCCCAGGCGTCAGGCTGGATCCGGAAAGTTTTCTGCGTTGCAGTACCCTTGCGCGTCGGTAGGCGGCGTCGTGCGGCTCCGCGTCCGTCGTCGGCGTCGTGATCGCCGGGATGACGTCGCGGGCAGTACTTAGACGCCGCCCCTGCGCGCTGACGTCAGTTCTGTACACGACTTTCCGCGCCAGGAACGCAGAGCCATGCAAGAAGCTGACCTAGGTGTCTGAAAAATACTAGGGCCCTGAAAGGGATGTCCTTAACTCCTAGAAATCAGTTCGCAGAACGGGGAGGATGGGTGGCGGTAGGAATCTGTCACTAACTACTGTCTCTTACAGATATATCGTTACACAAGTTAGTAACTTGTGCATCTGAAAGAGACACGTTAGTGACAGATTCCTTACCTTAGAATAGATACCCCAGCAATACCAACCCCGGTGGTGGGTCTGCGAACAAAGATCAGACTAGGAAGTCCTGGAGGACAGAACGGCCAAAGAAGCCGTCCCTCCGGACCTGACTGTAAAGGCAGTAATGTTTTGTAAACGTGTGCAGCGAGGCCCACGTAGCTGCCTGACAGATAACCGGCAGCGGAACACCGCGGCCCAAGGCCGTGGTAGCAGCCGTTGCCCTGGTGGAATGGGCACGCAGCCCAACAGGAGGCTCCTTCTTAGCCAAAGAATAGCAGGTCTTGATGCACAAGGTAACCCAGCGGGAGATGGTTCGCTTGTGCACCACCCGACCTTTTTGGCGCCCACGTAGCCAACAAAGAGCTGGTCATCCACCCGGGAAGTGTTTTGTGCGGTCGATATAGAAGGAGAGCGCACGTTTTGGGTCCAGACGGTGGAGCCTCTCTTCCTCTCTGGAAGGATGCGGAGGCGGAAAGAAGGTAGGCAAAGTGATGGTCTGCCCAATGTGGAAGGCAGTAACCACCTTTGGCAAGAAGGACGGACGCGTCCGAAGAACAACCTTGTCTGGATGAACAGACAGAAAGGGAGGTTTGCAAGATAGAGCCTGGAGCTCACTCACCCGCCGAGCGGAGGTGATGGCCACCAGAAAGGCTGTCTTCATAGTCAGAAGACGAAGAGGACAGTTATGTAGAGGCTCAAAGGGAGCGCACATTAAAAAGGTAAGAACCAAGTTCAAGTCCCACTGAGGCATTACAAACGGAACAGGAGGGAAGAGGTGTGTAATGCCTTTTAAGAACCTGTTAACAACAGGGGACTTGAAAAGGGAGGGCTGATCAGGGAGCCTGAGGAAGGCCGAGATAGCACAAAGATAACCCTTGATGGTACCCAGGGCAGAACCCTGTTGGGCCAGAGAAAGAAGGAACAGAAGGACCTCAGAAAGAGGGGCAGAAAGGGGATTCACAGCCTTTGCTGTGCACCATGCCACAAATTTGTTCCACCTGCAGGCGTATACCACCTTAGTGGAGGGACGCCTGGCTGCCAGAATCACATCACAAACTTCGGGAGGCAAGTCGAAAGGAATCAACTGCCGCCGCTCAATCTCCACGCAAGCAGGTGTAGACTGGACAGGTTCGGGTGGAGGACCGTCCCCTGCTGCTGCGACAGAAGATCCTCCCGAAGAGGCAGACGGATCGGGGGATCTACGCTCATACTGAGTAGCTCGGGATACCAAACTCTTCGAGCCCAGTCCGGAGCCACAAGGATGACTTGGGCCCGGTCGTGCCGAATCTTCTTCAACACTCTGGATAGAAGTGGTATAGGCGGAAAGGCGTACAACAGACCGCAACTCCACTCGCGACGAAAAGCGTCGCCGAGCGAGTGCCGCCTTGGAAATTCCAACGCGCAGAACTGATGACATTGCGCGTTCTCTTTGGTGGCGAATATATCTAACCAAGGCTCTCCCCATTGTTGAAAGAGTCCTTGCGCCTCTTCCGAGTGAAGACGCCATTCGTGATCCATCATGCACCTGCGGCTGAGTTCGTCCGCCCTGGCGTTCAGGGAACCTGCCAGGTGTTGAACCATCAGGAACATGTCCTGATGTTCCAGCCAAGTCCAGAGGCGCAGAGCCTCCTGACAGAGGGTCCACGACCCCACCCCGCCCTGTTTGTTGCAGTACCACATGGCGGTGGTGTTGTCTGTGAACACCTGCACTACCTTCCCTTTGACAGAGGGAAGGAATGCCTTGAGTGCAAGACGGATCGCCCAGAGCTCCAGAAGGTTGATATGGAGCCGGGACTCCGCCGGAGACCAGAGGCCTCTGATCTCCGCCTCTCCCATGTGACCGCCCCATCCCAGAAGGGACGCGTCCGTCACAACTGTGTGCTCTGGCTGGGGAAGGGAGAGGGATCTGCCCATGACCCATTGCCGGTTCGAGAGCCACCACTGCAACTGTTTTGCAGTCCCCACCGAGATCTGGACGTGATCGGACAGGTTGCCCTGGTGCTGCGCCCACTGGAACTTCAGGTCCCACTGCAGAGCCCGCATATGCCATCTGGCATGATCGACCAGCAGGATGCAGGAGGCCATGAGGCCCAGCAGCCTCAGGGTCATCCGTACCGAAACCCAGGATAAAGGCTGAAAGATCGGAATCATAGCCTGAATATCCCGGACTCGCCGTTCGGGAGGATAGGCCCGAAACTGCGTCGTGTCCAGAACTGCTCCGATGAAAAGGAGCTGTGGAGAAGGAACCAGATGCGACTTTGGCACATTGATGGAGAACCCCAGCGAGTGCAGGAGTTCGGCCGTAGTCTGGAGGTGGGAGACGACTGCCTGGGACGAGCCCGCCTTCAGCAGCCAGTCGTCGAGGTAGGGGAAGACTGAAACCCCTGCCCGGCGCAGATGAGCTGCGACCACCGCCATCACTTTCGTAAACACCCGAGGGGCACTGGTAAGGCCAAAGGGGAGCACGGTGAACTGAAAGTGCTCGAGGCCTACCGTGAACCGCAGGTAACGCCGGTGGGCCGGCAGGACGGGGATGTGGAAATAAGCGTCCTGCAAGTCCAACGCTACCAGCCAGTCTCCAGGGTCGAGGGCAGTCAAGACCTGAGCTAGGGTGAGCATCTTGAACTTCTCCTTCCGGAGGAAGCGATTGACGTTCCGGAGGTCCAAGATAGGACGCATGTCCTCCTTGTCCTTTTGGGCACCAGAAAGTACTGGGAGTAGCAACCACGCCCTACTTCTGGGGTCGGAACATGCTCGATGGCCCTCTTGGCCAAGAGGGCCGTGACTTCCTTCTGTAGAAGCACCAAGTGATCCCCTGACATGAGGTGGAATTGGGTGGCATGGCTGGGAGGGTGGTCTCGAAGGGGAGGGAGTAGCCCCTTCGGACAATGTCCAAGACCCACCTGTCCGAGGTGATGGGACGCCAGTGGTGAAGGTGATGGCGGACCCTGCCCCCGACTGGCGTGCTGTGCACCTGAAAGGAAGGACTAGGAGGGCTTGGAGGCCGCGGACGGGTTGGAGGTGCTGGCCTGACCCGCACGCTGGTTGCCCGAACTGCCACGGCGGTATCCACGTCCTCGGCCACGGGAAGGCGCTTGCTGCGCGGGCCGTTGGCCGGGCTGTTGACGTGACTGGGCGCCCCTTCCGTGGCCACGAAAGGGGCGAAAAGCAGACGTGAGCGGAGGGCGCACAACAGCAAGGCCCAGGGACTTAGCAGTAGCCCGCGAGTCCTTGAAACGCTCCAGCGCATGGTCTGCCTTCGAACCAAAAAGACCGACTCCATCAAAGGGCATGTCCATGAGTGTATTCTGGACATCCCCTGAAAAACCAGTGGTTCTCAGCCAGGCGTGGCGACGCAGCGCCACCGTCGTTACAAGCAATCTGCCCAGCGAGTCGGCGGTATCAAGGCCACAGCGGATGGTGTATTTAGCCGCATCACGCCCTTCCGCAATGGCGCGGGTAAGCAGTGTCTGGACCTCCTCAGAGCACTGCGGCAAAACAGTTGCCACCGAATCCCACAGGGAGTGGGTGTATCGGCCCAAGAGGCAAGCGGTGTTAACGGACCGCAAGCCAGCACTGGAGGAAGAGAAAGCCTTCTTCCCAAAGTGATCGAGGCGCTTGGATTCCCTATCCGGAGGGGCGGTAGGGAAGGCGGTTTGGGAGGCAGAGGCTTGGACAACCAAGCTCTCAGGGGTGGGGTGTTGGGAGAGAAACAGGGGTCGCCCGGAGCAGGGCGATGGCGTCGGGCCACGTTCCTATCCACAGGAGCCCCTGTGGTGGGTTTGGACCAGGCACCCAAAAGAACGTCAGTGAGTGCATCGTTGAACGGCAGCACAGTCTCCGAAGAGGAGGCCGCCGGCTGAAGCATTTCAGTCAGGAGGTTAGTCCTGACGGCCACTGTAGGCAACTGGAGATTCAAGGCTCCAGCAGCTCTACGCAACACTGTTGCAAAATTAGCCCCTCCTCCGTAGCCACGGGAGGAGACAGCATGCCAGAGTCGGGGAGGTGTCCAGACCACTGGCATCCCTAAGTTCCTCAACCCAGTCCGGGTCAAACTCGCACTGTTGTGTGAGAGGGTCCTCAGACCCCTCCCAGCTCTCCTGGTCCTCCTCAGGTTCAAAATATGGAGGAGGAGGGACATTAGGGACCCAAGGTCTCATCGGCGCCGGAACCGGCGTCGGGCGACGCCGGTCCGGCTCCATGTCCGGAGCCAGAGAGTACCGGGAACGACGCCGTCCGGAGCCCCCGGACGGCGCCAGGAACGGCACCGGGGACATCGGCGCCGGCGGAGGCGTGGTTAGGTCAACCGGCGCCGATGGGGGTTGCGGCACCACCGGAGCCGGGATCAAGGCCGGGGCCGGAGCCGAGGCCGGGATGAAGGCCGGTGGGACAGGCGACGCCGGGACCGGAGTCGACGGCGACGCCGGAGCAACCCCATCAGGGCCCGCGGGGCCCGAAGGCGCACCGGAGGGACCTTGAGGCCCGAAGAGGCGGGCCATGGCCGATAGGAACTCCTGTATTTGGGCCTGAGTCGCCCCCGAACCCGGGAAGGACGGGTAATGCGGGGGTAACTCGACAGGCACGTCCGGGGCCGCGGGGGCGGGGACGGTGCCGACAGGGACCTCAGCCGAGTCGCGAGACCGGCGAGGCGAAGTCTTAGAGCGATGATGCCGCTTAGACTTCTTGTGCTTCGACTTACCGGAGGAGCGCGAAGACTTGGATTCCGACGAACGGCGGGGACTCCGCGTCCGGCCCCTCGACCTCTCCCGGGACCGGGGCTTGGTGCGGCGCGGAGCCGACTGCCGGACTTCGAGGAGCTTTCGAGACCGCTCTCGCAAAGCCTTCGGATTAAGTTTCCGGCAGTCAGGGCACGACTTCGTGTCGTGGTCTTGGCCGAGACAGAAGAGACACTCGAGATGCGGGTCCGTGATCGACATCATGCGACCACATTCCTCGAAGGGCTTAAAGCCGGGCATCCCTACGACACCTTAGGAGTCGTGAAGACTCGTTGAAGAAACAGTGAAAAATTCACAAAAAGATAGTCAAAAAGTGACTAGGGCACTGCTCTTCCCGGATCTGCGCTTACTGGCGCGGAAAAGAAGAACTGACGTCAGCGCGCAGGGGCGGCGTCTAAGTACTGCCCGAGACGTCATCCCGGCGATCACGACGCCGACGACGGACGCGGAGCCGCACGACGCCGCCTACCGACGCGCAAGGGTACTGCTACGCAGAAAACTTTCCGGATCCAGCCTGACGCCTGGGGATATTCTAAGGTAAGGAATCTGTCACTAACGTGTCTCTTTCAGATACAGTCACTATAGATCACACTCCGATAGATCAACGATGCAGTCACCTCCGCCAAGCATTTCAGATCGTTTTTCAATGTGGAATTGTGAGGGAACACTTGCTTTGCCTTCCCAAGCCCAGGAAGTTAGGATCATTTCTTCATACAGAAGGGGAGGGGGGCCGCACAGCCCCCTCCTCAAGCCAATTTTGACACAGGGGACCCCATCTCACGGGGTCCGGCCACTTGATGCTGGGTGCCCTGGAGCCCACCTAGGGCACCCAGTGTGCACTTTTGGGGACTGCAGGGAGAGCCTTAAAGCCCCCGCGGTCCCTGCTGGTGGCCTGCCTCCAGCGAGATCCGGCATTGCTCCCGCATGTAGGGAGCAGTCAAAAATGCTGCTCTCTGCATGCGGAAGCAATTGTTTCATCTGTGTTCCTGCTGGGAGCAGACTTACTGTTTTTGCTCATGCTTGGCGGGAGCTGTCATAACTCCCGCCAAGCAACAGCAAACTACTATGTCCTGTGTGTGGGCACCTCAGGACACAGGGAGCCGGCCCTGGGGGGAAGGCAGTCCCCAGGGCCATTAATGGCTCCAGGAGGGCGGGGGCGCAGCCCACCTCCTTATTGCAGGGCTTGCTCCGGGGAGGTGGTGATCCCTGGGGCTCAAAACGGCCCAAAGCGGGGCTGTGTGCTACCCCATTTTGCAGTTGGGGCTGGCCATAGGGAGGTGGTGGTCTCCAGGGCAGTAATAGGGCCCAGGAGGGGGGTCCGTGTGGTCCCCCTCCTCTATATTGTTAAGCCTTGTCTCGGGGAGGTGGCGACCCCGGGGCATAAACAGCTTACAGAGGGGGGCCGCGCAGCCCCCGCCTCATGATTTTGCGATGGCCTGGCCCTGGGCAGGTGGCCGTCCCCCGGGCCGATATCGGCCATGGGGAGGGATGTTGCATGCCCCCCCCTCCCTAAAATTAATATTTATATATGCCCCTGGGACCTGGTCCACCCAGGGGCTCAACTAGAAACAAGCGTGGAAGACCGCGCGTAGTTTTTTTTTTTCAATTTTTCCGCAAATCTGCAGATCCACTGCGATTCCACGGCATATTGGAAAAAAATGCTTTTGGACCCTAGCAGGGCCCCTTGGGGACCCCACCACTAGGCCTAAGGGGTCAGGGTATTCTTTTCCTGCCCCCTTCTCTTTTTGTTTTTTTTTTCACTTTTTTTTGGTACTCAACTGAGTCCGAGTCCCAAAAAGGCTGTCAACACTTCCTGGTTGAAGTGTTGGCAGCCAATCAGATCTCAGCATGAGATCTCAGCATGAGATCTCAGCGATCCGCGGAGGGTCCGCATCCCTATATGTACAAATTTGTTTTTCTTTTAATAACTTCACAACTACTAAACGAATTTACACCAGATCACAAAAAGGGTTCTTTCTGGACCAAGAGCTACCCTCTCTGCCAAATTTGGTGTCATTCCTTCCAGTAGTTCAGGCTATACTCGTGTTCAAAATCCCTATGGGAAATTGCTTGGGAAACGCACATTTTTTAAACCCCCCCACCTCCACCCTTTTTCTCGGCTCTCGCTTGACAGACCACTCCAAAACTTTAGAACTAGCCAAACTGTGCAACTTTATTTGGAAAATTTCTTGAAGATTCGTCAAACGGCGCCAAAGTTATAAGCAAGTCAAAAAACGCGTTTCCTATGGAAACGGAGTCCTAACTATAACTACCTACTGGCAACCACCAGTAGGTTATATATATATATATATATATATATATATATATATATATATATATGTTTTCATCAGGCTGTGCATTAAACATTTAAACATTACTTAGTTATTTAGGTCTGTGACAGGGATAGGCAGTATCTCAATCACTCCCACTCTCCTCTTCACACCACTTTCTTTTGCAGTCTCTCAGACACTTGCACCCTTTTTTTTCACCTAGCTTTCTGAAACACTCCATCTGCATATCTCACATCACATCTATTTCATCTTCAGTGCCTTCATTTCACCCTCTCCTGCACATATTTTCTTGTATTACTCACTGCACCAACCTATAAACACACACCGCACCCACTCACCTGAAAGCACAGTATTTTCTTTAACTGTCCCGTGTTAAAATTTCAACAAATGTGCTTTTCCTTCATACACTCGTATGGAACCACAATTACAACTGGCATACCCAACCATTGCTCTGTGCACCCTCCCGAGAGGCCAAGGATTGGACGAGCACGTACTCTAAACCCCTTTATCACCCACTGACGGCCACTGTGAAAATTGTACTGTCTTCAACCTTAACTCCACAGCTCTCAATCGTGGTCCGGTATAAATACAACCTAAAATCACTTCGACCTAGAGGCAACTCTTTTCACTGTATGCTTTATACATAAGTAATATGTTACATAAATAAAACAGATAGGCAACATCTGTGAAAAATAAATACTGTTACGGAATGCAAAAGTAAAATGTGAAATGTAAACTGGAAGACAGCTGTTTCGTGGCTGAGAGGGCAATATCTGTTTTTTCCAGCTGTGGCTGTTGTCCGGTGGTGGGGCACAAGGTGTGGCCAGGACAGTTACAGATGGGTCACTGACTTCACCATCTGTGCACCTCTGCCCCCGTGACCCCACTAGTAGAAAAAAGAATGCGCAAATATTTTGCTGATGTACCAGAAGACACATTATAGGATATAGCAGGTAAATTCCATGGGTCTAATATTTCTTTCCTGCCAAGAGTGATGCAGACAAGATATTCATCATGTCTCAATTTTTTGAAGGGACCTACAAAGACAGCAAACAATTACTATATACAGCATTACAACTGTATTGCCAGTAGTGTAGCCAGTGTGTCATGGGTCCCAGTAAAGGAAGGAAATGGGCCCCCGGCTGCTGTTTCAATGATAAAATGAAGCAATTATCAGGGTTCTGAGGGCCCCTCAGGCCTTTGGGCCCCGTTGCCACTGCCCTGGTTGCACCAATGGAAATTACGTCCTTGTGTAATGCCAATCAACAGATAACAGTGATGGTTAATCAAACAAGATGCCCTAAGAACATGCTGACTTTCAAACCAACCTCTTCATGCATTGGCCAGCTCACTTCAGCCACTGGCTAACTTCACTGTGAATGAGGCATTCTGCACTTTCACAAGAAGCACATCGACACACAAAGTAGTTCCCTTCAGTGGAATGGACTACTTAAAGGAATATGTGCTTTTGGGTTTTGTTTTGCTTTTAGTCAATGTGTTTTTTGTTTTTTTTTAAGTTGTGAGGGCCTGGCAGCTCAACTAACAATGAAGTTTTACAAAAATAATGACAAAACAAAACCAGAACTGACCAAGTCATAAGGGTGGTTGTCAGCACAAGACCTATTGGCTTTGCCAGTGCTTGTTTATTCTTTTTCCTAATGTGAGCTACATAAAAAAGTGAGGAACGAGTTTAGTAGCACTTCTTGGACTCAGTGACAAACATGCACTATCAATACTTGACCAGCAAGTAGGAAAAGCGAGCTGATGTGCATCCACAGGAGTATGTGAAACTGGAGTTATGAGGAACTAGAAGTAGGTGTTTGACTTTGTAACAGTCCTGGGGATGCGGTCTTTTGGCGAAGAGCCGGTGCCGGACTAGGAAACCAAAAACAGCCCTGACAGAAATGCTCAAACCAGTCCCACTCCCTTCGTCTCCTCGTGATGTCTCTCTCTTTCCTTCCATCCACCGTCTCTCCTCTCCGATCACTTTCTCTCTGCCTTCCTCCTCACACCTCTTTCTCTCCCTCTCGAAGACTCCCCGGGCCGGCTGAAATTAACCTGGGGAGCTGAGGGAAGTGACAGCGGCACCACGGGCGGACTGGCCTTTCAAAACCGGCTCACCAGGGAAATGCTCGGTGGAAAAAAGGCCTGTCCGGCCCTGCTAATAACCAGTATCCTCGCCTGACCAACCTGGCTCACCACCAATATTAAGTATTATATATATTTTTTAAAAACCTGAACACTTATGAGATTGTAAAATTATGCAACCGCTTTTTTAGTTTGACCACTAATTGGCAGCAGTCCCTAAAAGAGATAAGGCAGCGTTTCAGAAGCAGTGCTCGTGTTCTGCTCAGCCATCGCCGGCAATCCGGTGCCCAAATAAACTGAAAACCTGCCCATCCTCTTTACTTGCCTCCCTGTAATCGAGCCGGGGGTGTTTAGTGCCACAGGTGTGTCGTGGGCACGCGCATTAGAAGTCTCCTTTGCGAACCTCCACCATAACCATTTCACTGCGGTCTGACAGACTGTACGTGGTTTTCACAATCCACGCGGTTGTGGCCCGTCCGCCGCCGGGAGCACACAGTACCCATTCAGATGCACTGTTGGCACTGCACGCGCAGCCCGTTACCTGGTCGGATATGCTAATCCAGGATATTCTTTATCTGCAGACCTTTAATTGAGCTTTTCATCCGACACCTCCGGTGGAAGCGCAGGCCGATAAGCCTGACAGGAACCCTTCCAAAGGTAAGCCATGAAATCAGATGCACCGCGCGCATCTGTGTGCGATGCTCTGAAGGGGTGATAACGCTGCACTCATGCAAATGAATGGAAGGAACACTGGCATCCTGCCGGCGTTCTCGTACTGCCTGGAAGGTATGAGCGCCCCGCAGCAGCTACAGACCGTTCTCTCTTTGGAGAGGTGTCATCTGCGGCCCACTCTCTTTTCAAGCACTTTTTCTGCTTCGTTTTTTTGTCTCTTCATACCTCAGGGGTTCTTTCTGACCAGTATTTTGCTCGTTTTGACCCGAGGGAAATGGCCCTTGATGAACGAAGCTTTTGTTCCTCCTGTTTTTTATTCACCATTCACTTCACAAGCCCTCTGTGACAACATGGCGGCCTCTCTGTAGAGGTCAACAAGATCTATGAGGGGATTAACATCTCCGTAACCACGTGATAGGAGAGGCACTCCCGCATTGGTGGAGAATCCCTTGGCTAGGATTAGCTCTTTGCCCTGGGTGAGCTGGGCTGAAGTGATAGCTATTATACAAACTGGTGCTGCTGCCATCACATCACTCTTATGTCAGCATTTTATTACCCCCTTGTCTTAGGTGTGGTGCCCGCAGGTGCAGGAAGGAAGTGGCCACCCCTCTCTTGAAGAAACTAAATCTAGATGCAAGTAAATAATTATGGGCCAATTACTCTGCTGCCTGTCTTCTGGAAAATTACAGAGGGGCACATGGCTAGTAATTATTCAGAGTCTAAAGGCTTTAGGATTGGCATGACAAAGAGCACAGAGGTAGTTTTAGTGTCCACTTTAGATGAATTCAGAGCCACAAGACATCAGGGCATCTCAGCTGGTTTGATGCAATTGGATCCCTCAGAGGTTCTCAACACTGTTGATCATAACATCCTGATTGACCGTTTAGGTTCTCTCGTTTAGGCGAGGCTGATTGAATGGTTCAGATCTTTTTTGAGCAGATTGACTCACGTTTGTGTGTTGTGGTGTTCTACAGGAGTCAGCCTCCAAATGTAATATCTGTGCTCAGCCGCTGGAGGAATTCATACCTTCAGCACTAAAACATTGTCATATGCAAACGATACACAACTGCTGCTGAGCTGGGACCATCTATCCGTAAGCAGAATTAGCCACCTCTGAGAATGCCTTACTATCATTCTGGACTGGATGGCTTGTAATTTCCTAAAGTTTAATTGAGATATAATGTAATGTAATGGGCGATGGATTTGTAGAGCGCTGCTTGTCACCCACAAGGGTATCCAGGCGCTGAGTAGGTGAGAGTAGGTGTGTGGTGAGGCTGGGCCTGAGTATAGGCAGTCTCAATGGTCCCACAAGAAGATTAATTGAAAAGCCATGTCTTCAGCTTCTAGCGGAATTCAAGAAGTGAGGAAGAGGCCCTGATGTGTTGGGAGAGGTCGTTCCATGATTTGGTGGCTTGGCAGGAGAATAATCGACCTCCTGTTCTGCTTCGGTGGATGCAGGCTGTATGTGAGAGTGATGCTGAGCGAAATTGTCTGGTGGGTTGGTGGAAGTGAAGCCACTGATTGAGGTATGTGGCTCCCGTATTGTGTAGTGAGAGGGAGGATTTCTGCTCTTTTTCCCGTTCGCGGACAACCTGCATGTGCAAGAAGCATCATTGTCACAAGGCCATTCCTAAGACGTTCTGGCCTTCTGATGCTGTTAAGCCAGCAGCACAGTAGTGGATTGACAACTGGTAAGAAGATGCAAATGACGGAGCTAAGGCTCCTCCAACAGGTACACTGCAATGCATAGCAGATGGGCAGATGGCCATTACTGCCCACCTCTTCATGATCCGCTAGGAGACTAAACCCAGCATTTACAGAAGACGGATTGTGTAGAGAAACATGTGGCAAATGTTGGTAAGCGGATTTCAGAACATTTAAACAATTCTTCTACTCAGAGCGAAGTGGCACTGCTGCATTATTAATCCAGAATTATTATTCCACTGCACAGGAAATCCATGTATTCAGGATCATTATTCAGGGGAGAGGAGTTGGCCTAAGGGCTAGGGCGGTCGACCTCAAATCTGGGGAACCGGGTTCGAGTCTCGGCAATGACGCTGAACATCCTGTGATTCTGGGCAAATCACTTAATCTCCCCGTGCCTAACAAAAAAAAAAAAAAAATGAATGTGTCCTCCTGTAACGCAACTGGTGCTATGTAAAGCGCTCTGATACCCGATAACTTCGGGTCAAGTTCGCGCTAAATAAAACTCTGTAAAATAAAATAAAATCAAAGGAAACGCTGGCGCTAACCTTGCACCTTTAAGTATGGAAAAACATGCAGATACACAGTTTTCACATGGTATTCTCCAGTTACTTCTCAATTACTTACCAGTTACAGCAACACAATTAGGGAAAAACTCTGAAAGGCTGGCTAAGCCAAAGCTACTAATATGATGTCATGGGTACAGTGCTATCTATTGAAATGTCAACGTAAAAACATTAGTTTTAATATTTACTGGCAGCCATCAGACTAAATCGGTCCGTACATCATCAGCTAGCAAGCACGGACTTGTGAGAACTCTTTACGGTAAACTGTCCTTTGAAATCTGGAAAACATTCCGGATATGATTGTATATTGCTCATATCTCTGTCTTTATCCTCTGTGGTGAACTCTGTCAAGGAAGATGTCCACAACAGAGGCAATCGTGGAATCCTGCCTGCATAATATGCTCGAACATGCTTGCAACAAAATATAGAAAGCAGACAGCTCCCAACTAACCCTGGGCAAAGCACTACGCTACGCTCGCGTAGTTTGCGAAGTTTGCGCTACTTCGCACAACGCGAATTGCACGTAGCACAGTGCAAACACGCGTAGCGTAGTGCAGCGGTCATTTGTAGCTTGCTCGCGGTCCTCAACGTCAAGTTGGCGACCGCGAGCAAGCAAAATGACATCCCGGCGAGACTTTTTCTGCGTTCGCGATCAGCAACATCAAGTTGCCGATCGCGAGCGTGGAAAATAAACCTCCCGGCGAGATTCTCAACGCGGGGAGGTCAGGTTTCTCATTGCAAGTGGTCGCGTATGCTCGCGACCGCTCGCGATGAGAAACTACCAGTCCGCGTTGAGAAGCTGCTGCTCGAGTAAAAATCTACTCGAGCGGCAGTAAAAGACAGCTCGCACTGTGCAAGATGCCGTTTTCAATGATTGCACAGTGCGGACAAGCATCCGGCACTGTGCAATCATTGCGAACAGTGCACTACGCAGTTCGCGTAGTGCTACGCGTAGCTCGCGTAGTGCGAACTGCACTTTGCGTAGCTTCGCGTAGCGCTACTTCGCGAACTACGCCCAGGCTTACTCCCAACACATCTTGCAATGTAGCTAAAATGAAAAAGAGTCAACAGGAAGCGAGGAAAAAATATATTTTGTTGCCACTGAATCTGATCCCACCATAAAAATGTGTTCCTACGCATAAGGTGTAATCGTTTTGTTGTACAAGTTACATAGTGTAGGTGATTGGTGTGTGTGTGTTCTTACTACTGAGAATGTGGGGAAAGGGAACGAGCACCATGTTGCCAGAAGAAGCATGTAAAAGGGTAGTAGCCCTAGTTGCACTGGCAGGTAGTCAGTTGGTCAATGTTTGCGAGTGGTGTTTTGTTTTTGGTCTTGTAATATTAGTGTCGGTGGTGTCAATGTATGACTTCTGTCTGCGCTCTGAAACCTGTTGTCACTGGTTGATGGAGGCATAGTAAGTGTTGTTTGTTTTGTATTAAATTTGTGCAAGATTTCTGCTTGTGTGAGTAAACAAGCGTTATGTATGGATAGGAGGATTTGGCAAGCATGTATTTGTGGCTTCAGAGGGTGTAGTATGCAGGTGCGGTCTTGCTTTGGCACCCTATGCCACTGGTCGGGTGTGCTGACGTGGACTGGGTTGAGAGTGGGAGTGCTGGATTTGACCTGTGTTTGGATGCTTTGTTTTCCTCTTCACAGTTTTCGTCTCTGCGCACTGGGTGAAGTCATTCATTGTGTTTGGGAGACATTCAGTTTGGTTTTCGTGCACCATCAAGAGGACGTGGCATTGTGTGTACATTTCTGATGCATTATTCTGTCTGGTGCTAGGTCATGGTGGTTTGGACAACTTGTGCGAGTGAGCCTTGGGTGTTGTGTAGTACTGGGCTGCACTTATGTGTGCATAGTTAAGTGATTATGGAGTGAGTGTGTGGATGTACTGTCTTCCCATCAGAGGTGAGAGTTTTTCTTATTTCTGATTGTTGCGCCTGTTAATCTTTGCCCAGTGTGCATGGAAATTGGATTATGATGTGAATTGGAGCAATTGCGTTGAAAAGGGTATGATGCAGTGACATGGCGTGTCTCTGTATGCAGGGGTGGACAGGTGTGCTGTACAATGTTGAGTGTGGGCACTCTAAGAATAGAATTATGTATAGAATATTTGGGGTCTGTGTACTAGCGCAAATTTTTTTGGGTAGTTAATTTCAAAGAGAGGGAGGTTGTAGCCTGACTGGAGCTATGCAGCTGTGGCTGTAGCTAAGGACCTAACATTGAAAAATGGACTTACCTCCCTACATAAGCAGCTTGAGACTCTTTTGTGACGTCCCCGTCCTCCACCTACATCTAACTGGTTTTGTCAGAAAAGGAGCACAGTAGATGCTTCTTTTAAGCCTACTTTTCTTTCTCGCTCCCTTTCACTATCACTAAGGCTGTGTTATGCTTCCAAAACTGAATGGTGCAGTGATGATCTACTTTGATACCAGGTACCTCAAGGCTGTCCTTAGCCTGCAATGGTTGCAGCAGCTACGAGAGAACGTACAGGTAAGTTAGGATATTCTCAAAACCCAAGAGCCAAATTTACGACCAGTAAGAAAACTATTTCTATGACAAATGGTAAGAATTCAAGAGTTCCAAAGCGCACCCCCCCCCACAGAGCGCAGCGCATGAAGCAAAATAAGTTTACAATAAAAGTGGACGCTAGAGTAAGAAATATCCGTTCAGTAACTGCAAGTATCGCAGAAAGACCGGGAGCACAGACAACTCTCACTGAATTAATGCTTACTACTAACAAGACTGCTGAACAGACATGGCGTTGCTGATGTTAAGCCACTCCTTGGCAGAACTTGAGGTTAGAAACACACCAATCTGAGACCATGGTCCAACAAGGCTGTGCAGTTGGCATGGTACCATGGCAAACAGTCGCGGCTCGCAATTCTCGCGGGTGGGGGAGGCGGTAAAATTAAAAAAGAAAACTAAAACTTACCCGATCCCTGTCCCGTGCCGCCTCTGGTCCCGAAGACAGCTGTGTGGGCAGCTGGCGTCTTGGGGGAGGACACTCTTATGGGCCTCAAGGGTGTGTGCAGCGGTGGGTGCAGTGACCCAGTTTCTCCAATCTGGTGAGTCGCGTTAGGCCTTCGTGGGACATGGCGATGATGGATCCACCCTTCCAGGTGCAGGACTCCGGCGGCACTTGAGGGCTTAGAGGTGCTTTGGAGCAGGACTCCTAAGTCCGATCGGACGCTTAGGACTCTAGCGCCATGGTAGTTAACGAGTGCTTTTGCACAGAGTGCCTCGAGGCTGAAACTTTGTCATTTATGCGGTATAGTTTACTCGGCACACAAACGGTCAGTGTCCTGCTAGGCAATCAGGCACTCAACAGGGTACCCTGGGGTGGGCACCAGGGGTTCGCAGTAATCTTCTTCTTTGGCCACAGGGACCACTCAGGCACAGGTCGGTTGTGCCACAGCCACACATCGCACAATAACAAGCACAGGTAGAGCACCAGTCACGCTAGTTGCGGGTATATGGCGGATGGACCACAGCGCCAGGGTCCCTGCATTTCAAGTTTACTCGCCCAGGACATCTTCCCCCACATCAGAGCCCATTATATCAAGCAAGCAATATTAAAGAGGATCATCCAGAGAACGAGTCTCGTTATACTGACCCACACATCTCCTGGTCAAAGAATCAATTCTGTACCCTCTTCTGTCGTCACTACTCCTGGGCCGGTCCGGAACAGGAACAGGCATGCTCCCTCCCCTCCTGTAGTCAATCACAACGCTGCAATGGCAGTGTTGTGATAGGTGCGGAGTCACGGACAGCGCCCAGTCGGGCACCAGGTAGGGAGGCCATTTTCTCTATGTAGGCTGCATGCAGCCTACATAGAGAAAATGTAGAGTGCGCATGACTGCTTTGGTCGGCCCCAGGGCCGACCAAAGCAGTCAGGGTATTCAGAGTGGTGCAAGCCACTCCTCCCTGACCCGCCCGCCCCCAACCAGGCATATCCTCCCGCCCTCCCCCAACCAGGCATACCACTGCATTCTCGCAGCGCGAGAAGCAGAAAATAAAATGGTATTTAAAATACCATTTTATTTTCTGATTCTCGCACTGCGAGAAAGCAGTTGGGCGGCGCTCCTCCGCCCTAATGGAGGAGCTGCTACTGATGGCAAACCAAGGCACTCATGACCTCCTCCACAATATCTCAGTCTTCAAAGATTAACTGCTCAGGAATCGGCCTCGCAGATTAAGGTGGCTGGGCTATACGACTCTTCCCTTGCTCTGCCCCAGCCCGACATAAAAACATAAGTCAGGAGAATCGGACACGCAGACCCAGTTAGGAAAAATGATAATCATTGTAGAAAGGATCACTCTCCATGTCTGCGAAAGACATAAGTAGAAAGAATTTTGGGAGTGATTCATTGCATCTTTCAGCCACTTATCAAAGCTCTTCCCTGGAATCCTTTCCTTCAAATTCCCTGAGCAGATGCCATTTCCTGTCAGTCAATATAGAAAGGACGATGGGTGTCTCAAAGAGAGCAGTTTCATCTAAGAACATTGTTCCGACACGCCACTTTGTAAATGTTCTCTGTAGCTGGCTCCGATCATCTGTCTTACAGTTGTCAGAACCAGTCAGATGGGGGATAGTAATCATTACCCTCATAACTGGCCCAGATAAAAGGACTGTGAAATATTTGCAAGGGAATGTAGATCATTGCATCCACTACTGCTCTGTTAATTCATCATTATCGTGCCTCATGTTGTATGCTACAACCAGCACAATATATTCCTGGATTGCAAAGACAATAAACTGAAGATCTAGAAAGACAGTTTTCAGCTCCAGAATAAGTCAGCATGAATGGCATGTGCAGAAGAAAGTCTAATGAATCCCCTACTAGAAATTGAGTCCCTGACATTGAACACTATAATTACTGAACACACCGGTAGTGACAGCCAATGGAGATTTGAGAAGCAAGTTGGACCATGCAAACATCGACTTTCAGCACATTCAAAGCGGCCCCTGGAACAAGAAACATGCAAGATGTTATTTCTCTAATACATTGGACGCACACAATGGTTAGAAGAACAACTCCTAAATTAAAAAGGTGGATTATCTCCAAAAGGTCCTGGAGTCTGTTCCTTGAATGCTAGGCACGCACTATCATGTACAGAAAGGCCTGTACACATTTCAGATGGCAAAAAGAGGCACAGGAAGGCTTCTAATATTAAATGAGAATCCTGGGTCAGAGTACAGTGCATGTCTTTTTGAAACGAACAGAGGGTCTTCCCCTCTGTGCTGCTCTTGGTTGATGGGTTCCAAATGCATCAAAATATGGATCTTCCAAAACAAGATGATGCAATAGTAAGCCCCTTTAGAAGCTGTTTTTCCCAAAAGAGCTAAAGAACAAGTTACTTACCTTCGGTAATGCCTTATCTGTTAGAGACTCTATCTAGTTTCAGATTTCTTACCTCAGAAAAATCCGCAGGCATCGGATTGGATCCGGAAACCTTTTGAGCAGTACTACTGTGAGCCGTTAGGTGGCGTCGTTCTGCTCTGCTTCGGTGACGCCGGAAGTGACGTGAATGGTGTCTATATAGACGCTATATAGACGCCACCCTAGCACACTTACTTTTCACAACCTTTTCACGTCAGAAAGCGCAAAACCACGAAGGTTGCTGATTACCAGTGGGCACTAAGGACCTCATAAGGGTTGTCCAATATGGAGAAATCCATTCACAGAGCGGGGAGGATGGGAGGGCCGGTAAGGAATCTGCGGCTAGATAGAGTCTCTACCAGACAAGGCGTTATGTAGGTAAGTAACTTGCTCATTTGATAGAGATTTCTAGCCGCAGATTCCTTGCCTTAGAATAAATTCCCAAAGCAGTATATCCCAGGAGGTGAAACTGCAAACGGATTCAGACCAAGAAGGCCTGTAGGACCAAACTAGCAAAGTGTATGTCATGACGGACCTGACTGTCCAGGCAGTAGTGCTTGGTAAACGTGTGCAGTGATGCCCACGTCACAACCCGACAGATGTCCAGGACAAGGACTTCATGAGCTAACACAGTGGTCGCAGTTTTGGCTCTGGTGGAATAAGCACACAAGCACTCATGGCGTTGCTTTTTGGCCAGTGCGCAACATATATGTTAATATAGAATACAATCCATTGTGAGATGGTCTTTTTCTGTAGGCTTTTCCTTTCTTTGCTGTGGCGAACCATGAAGAATGAAGAGTTGATCGCCCACCTGGTGTTCTTTAGTACAATCAATATAGAACAATACCACTCTTTATGGGTCCAGTCGATGGAGTCTCTCTACTTTGGAAGTGTGAGGCGGAGCAAAGAAAGTCCGCAGTGTGATGGTCTGGCCGATGTGGAAGGGTGTCACCACTTTCGGCAGGAAAGAGGCATGTGTTCTCAGAACGAGTTTGTCTGGAAAGAACGTGGTGTATTGAGGCTGCAAGGATAGTGCCTGCAGTCCGCTAATCCTACTGGCTGATGTAATAGCCACTAGAAATGCAGTTTTTATGGTAAGAAAGCTTAAAGGGAAGTTGTGGAGAGGCTCAAATGGTGAGCACATCAATAATGTTAATACCAGATTCAAATCACATTGGGGCATGATGAAGGGTTTTGGAGTTTGGAGAGAACAGATGTTGAGGACCTTTTATGAATCGAGTCACAATAGGTGACTTAAAAAAGGGGGGCTGATCCGGCAACCGCAAGAACGCAAATATGGCAGAAAGTTACCCTGTAACTGTGCCCAAAGCAAAACCTTGCCAGGCTAATGAAAGAACAAATAATAAGACCTCTGACAGAGGTGCAGAAAGGGGATCAACCCTGTTGGTAGTGCACTGTTGGACCTGGCCCCCTCTGCAGGGTCACCACCAAACTGTTTGCATTCACTTCTATTTTTGCTCAATTTGTTTTTGGCGGCCTTAGGACTGTGCACACTTTACCACTGCTAACTAGTGTTAAGTGCTTGTGCTCTCTCCTTTAAACATGGTGAAATTGGCTTACACCCAATTGGCACATTTCATTTACTTGTAAGTCCCTAATAAAGTGGTACTACAGGAACTCAGGACCTGCATGTTAAATGCTACTGGTGGGCCTGCAGCACTGACTGTGCCACCCACTTAAGTAGCCTTTTAAAACAGGTCCCAGGCCTGCCATTGCAGTCTGTGTGTGCAGTTTTAAACTGCCATTTCGACCTGGCAAAATAAAGCTGTTGCCAGGCCTAAACGTTCCTATTAATATATATAAGTCACCCCTAGGGTAGGCCTTAAACAGCCTTTAGGTCAGGGTGTGTTGTATTTACAAAGGGGGACATGTAATTTTAAGTTTTACATGTCCTAGTAGTGAAAAACTCTCAAATTCATGTTCATTATTGCAAGGCCTACCACTCCCATAAGATAACATTGGGTTACTTTAATATTAAATGATAACTTTTGATTGGGAGCAGGTAGGAAAGCCATGGTTGATGTCTGAGGGATTGTAATTTAAAGCCCTCTTTAATGGTAAAGCTAGATTTTAAGTCACAGTTCTGAAAATTCCACTTTTAGACAGTTGGCATTTTCTTGTCCTAACCATTTGTTGCCTGCAGCCTTTTTCCTGGGTCATATGACTAAGTGTAGTTGGCAGTTGACCTTTGTGCATTCCTCCCAGACAGCATCACAATGGAGGCCCTGGGTGTTGGCAGGACGGACCAGCTCTAGCAGAATGGGGGCGAGGGCAGCAGAGTTGCCACTTACCATATTTGCACTTCAAAGGGGCTGCCTCAGCTCACTCACAAAGAATTTCCCACTAGTCTACTGTGACCACAGACAATCTGGGGCCAGGGCAGGGAGGAAGAGCATTCCAAACACATCTGTGTGTGTGGGGGGGGGGGGACTCTAGAAGCTTCTCCCACTTCGAAGGGGCCACCAGGTATAAAAATAGGACCATCAGGCTCACTCTTGATGGTCCTCTTGATGGTAGTTTCCATGGGTCCTGGACCCATGGAAACTACAAAAGAAGGGCTGCCCTCCTGCTAGATGCCTGCCCTCCTGTCTGAGAAGGAAGACTGGACCTGCACCCTTAACTCCAGGCTGAAGTAACTTAGTCGGACAGCTGACTGACGTCCTGTTCTGAACCACAGGCACACAAGAAGCTCCAGAGGCCTCTCTGCAACTTCCCAGCTAACCTGCTGCAACTGGACATGCCTGGACGTGCCTAAGGCCTGCTGGGCTCTGCTGGGCCCCAAGACCAGTACCTGAACCCTTGGTGTGGCATCAGTTGAGCTCCTCCTTGAAGAAAAGGAGAAATCCTGAAGATTTGAGCTCTTCCCGACTGCAAATGGGTCAGTTCACACCAAGATCTTGCCGACCGCCAACGCAATGCGTCAGTGAGTCTGACTCTTCGTGCTACAGCGACCGCCAGTGACGACCAGCAACGCGAGATCTGCACTTTGCGCTACCGTAAGTAACCACCAACACGACTTTCCAGCAACGACCATCCGCGACACCCAGCCTGCCTGCTTTTCACACAACATAGACGACCCTTCGCAATGCACTCCCTACAGCCTTCCTTCCCCATGAACGGAACTCTTCCTGCTGGACTTTAGAAGGTAACTTTTTTAGCAGGACTAGCCTGATCCTAGTATCCGGCCCGCGCTTCATCATGGTTAGCCTGAACCTGTGACTTTCACCTGGTTCTGCATGACCAGATAACAGCGAGTGGAGTTTTGTTCTTTTAGGCGCTATACTTACCTTAAATCTTTGAAATTGCACGTGTCAAAGAATTTATTAAATTTTACTCTATTTTTCAAAATTGGTGTGGGATTTTTCTTGTATTGTGTTTTTGCTTTATTGCCATTTGTGTGCTGCATAAATACTTAACAAATTGCCTCTAAGTTTAGCTGATTGCTTTTGTGCAAAGCTACCAAGGGGTTAAGCACAGATTAAATTAGCAACTTTTTGTGTTTCACCGTGACAAGGATAGTGGCTGTTGCATAAGTACGGTTTCACCCCCCACCAACCATCAACGCAATATCACACATGCACCAAGCCACAAATATGTTCCAAAGGCAGGCGTATATGGTCTTGGTTGAGGGAAGCCTGACTGCCAGAATGAAATCACAAACTTCAACAGGGAGGTAGAAAACTGTCAATTGCTGCTGGTCAATCGCCATGCATAAAGGAGGAGGGTGCGCAGGTTTGGGTGCAAGACCCTGCCCTGTTGCTGAAACAGTAGATCCTCCCGAGAGGGCAGCCTGATCGGAAGACCGATGCTCATGCTCAGAAGTTCTGGATACCATACTCTTCGTGCCCAATCTGGGGCAACAAGAATGGTGCAGGGTCTAGAGCAAGCAGAACCTGACCTAACGTGAGCATCTTGAATTTCTTCTTCAGGAAGAAAATGAGCAGGCGCAGACCTAAAATAGGGCAAAGGCCTCCATCCTTGTAGGGTACCAGAAAGTAGTAGGATAAGCAACCACAACCTAATTCTGATGCTGGCTCCCCCTTGATGGCTCCTTTGGCCAAAAGAGTCTGAACATTCTGATGGAGCAGGAAGAGATTGTCCTAAGTCAGCCGGTCTGGGGATGGTGGCATGGGTGGAGGGGTTTCTAGCAGAGGGATGGAATAACCCCTGCTGAACAATTTGTAGTACCCACTTGTCCAATGTTATGGACTACCAGCGGGGCAGGTGAAGACGAATGCTGCCACCACCTGACTGCCTGGGATAGTATAACAAACTAAAGTGGTTTTGAGGCTTGGGCAGCTGGAGGGAGGGGGCAGAGTGGGTGAACCTCTAGCTGTGTGTCCCACGAGGCTTGTGGGAGCCGCATTCATGGCCATGAAAGGACTGTGGCTCGGCAGGAATAGAAATGTTGGGCAGCCTCTACTGTAGCCACAGAAGGGGTGAAAAGGCAGAATGGGGTTGGCATGTGGCCATGAGAGACCAAAGGACTTGGCAGTGGCTTGGCTGTCCTTAAAGTGCTCCAGCGCTGAATCTGCCTGGTCTCTGAAGAGATGGGTGCCATCGTAGGGCATGTCCATAAGAGATGCCTGAACATCCCCGAAAGGCCAGTTGGTCTCAGCTAGGCGTGGCATCTGAATGCCACTGACAACACAATCACTCTGGCTTGCGGAGTCGGTCGTATCCAGTCTGCAGCGAATGGTGAACTTTGTTGGCAACTCTGCCATCTGCAATAGCCTGTGACACTATGGCTCGGGCCTCCTCCGAGACCATGGGCAGCCCTTGCGCAACCGAATTCCAAACAGTGTGGGTGTATTGGCCCAAAAGGCATGCAGTGTTCCCCGACTGCAGTGCAAGGCTGGCGGAAGAGAACATTCTCTTGCCAAAGGTGTCCAGCCTCTTGGATTCCCGATCAGGTGGTGTAGTAGGGAACACAACAGGGTTGATCTTTGATGTGGAGGCCTGGACAACCAGACTCTCAGGGTTGAGGTGCTCTGTGAGGAAAGCAGAGTACCCAGGAGCGGGATGATGGTGGCGGGCAATTGTCCTGTGCACAGGCGCCCCTGTGCATGGCTTGGCCCAGGCCCCAAGCAGGACATCAATGAGGGCTTGGTTAAAAGGGAGAAGAGGTTCTGTGGGGGCGACTACTGGAGAAGCACCTCTGTCCAGGACCTCAGATGCCCATCTCACCACCATAGCAAATGAAGCCCCTTCCTCCATAGCCACACTAGGAGGAGAGCCCTGGCCAGAGTCTGAGGAGGTGTCCAGACCAGGGCCGGACTGGGAACCGAAACCGGCCCTGGCAAACTGCTTGTCCGGCCCCCAGGGAGCGGGGTAGGAGGTGCGGCCGAGTTGTTTGCAAGGTTCGGTTTCGGCCGATTTTGTTACGGGGAGCCGATATTGCGGGCCCCCGGTAACAAAAACGGCCCCCCAGGGGCACAAAACCGGCCCCCACCCTGGCGGCCCACCGGGAAAACGCCCGGTGCCCGCTACGGCCAGTCCGGCCCTGGTCCAGACCACAGACCAGACCAGCTAGCCTGGCTGATGATGGGTGATACCCCGAAACTGGTCCCAGGATGCTTGTTTCCGGTCCAGGGAGGACCCGGCTTGGCAGTTCGGGCTGGACTGTTCCCATGAGGCGAAGGGTCAAGACTGATTTGCATATGGCTGGGTCCAAACTGGGGTGGGTTAGTGAGCAAAAGAACGATGGATTTAACCCAGATCTCTTGACTGAGGGTGAATGCTTGATATATTCAGCATTCCGTCCATCATTTGTTGCTGCAGCACTTTTAGAAAGTGAGCATTTTCTTGTTTAACCATTCTGTGCCTCTTCCTGTCTGTAGAATCCACATCTGGGTTAGGCTGACAGTTGGGCTCTTGTGCATTCACTCTAGATAGTCACACAAAGGGAGCGGAGGTGTGCCTTGCATATCCTGATGGGCCATCACCAGGCTGATGGGCCTTCCTGAGCTAAAGTGGCGGGAGGAGTTGTCACTGACACCTGAATAGGGCTGTGCCTGTCCTCACAAAAAGCTGTCTCCACCCCTTGTAGTGTGTCTGGAGCCAGGTCAGGGAAAGGCAGGGCCTTGTGCATTACAAAGACTTTCATTTGAAGTTTGTCTACTTTAAAGCCAGAAAGGGGTATAAGTATTGGACCTCTGACACTCTCAAATCAGAACACTTCTGGACTAAAGACATTCTGCCAGGAAGAAGAGCTGGATGCAGCAGGAGGGACTGACACTGTGCTTTTTGCTTTGTTGTGCTGGCCTGCTGCTTCTGTCCTGGTAGTGAAAGGACAAGACTTTGCTTTCTGTATCCTGCTTCCAAGGTTCTCTAAGGGCTTGTGTGTGCTTGCCTCCCATTAGGAAGTCTCAGGGCCATCCAAGACTTCACCTACCAGTGCCTGGGCTTTTCTGCGGAGAGTCCTGACTTGCCAAGTGGTATCAAATCCAGTCCTTGGGCCCTTGAAAGTTGAATCTGGTGAGCTAAAGGAGAAAATCCACGCATCGACTCCCAGCATCTGTTTTTATCGACGCATCACTACAAACTTCTACGCATCACTGCCGTAAGCACAGGAGCGAGGTTCCCAATTGGTGCATCGATCACGGCTTTCACCGCAGGCACCAGCTTTCCATCGCAGCGCATCAGAAGAACCACCGCAGCCTGAGTTTCGAGCACCACATCACCGAAGTCCATGATGCACCGCTCCAACTCCGAAGCAGCACCTGCTTCATCGCTGTGGAATCGACGTAGAGCATCAGGATTTGAGACGCATCACCTCCCCTGACAGAAAGGAACCGACGCATCACCTCTCTTTGGAGTAAGGAACCGACACATCACTTTGCTTTTCCGGTGCCTCACCTCCCCTGCGCCTGTTTCGTCTTTGAATTTTGAGGCATCCAATGTACTTTGTGTAAAAATTACACATCCATAGATTTCTATGGACTGAACTGATTTAATCTTTAAAAAGTGACATCTTTACTTGTGTATGTTTGATTTTTGTCGTTTTGGGCTTGGTTTATTCAGATAATTATTGGTTATTTTTCTAAACTGGTGGGGATCCTTTTGTAGTGTTTTCACTGTTTTACTGTGTGTGTATGTACCAATGCTTTCCACATTTCCTCTGAGATAAGCCTGACTGCTCGTGCCAAGCTAGCAAGGGGGTGAGCAGGGGTTATCTTAGCTGTGTAATCCCCTTACCCTGACTTGAGTGAAGGTCATTGCTTGGACAGGGTGCAAACCACTGTCAACTAGAGACCCCATTTCTAACAGTTTGGAATCAAGGACATTGCTCATGAAGAATCTAAAAGTGAGAAGGTTCTATAGGATACCACAAAAGAAGTGCAGGCCACCGGACAACTAGAGAAGCCTTATGGTGGCTCCTTAAACTAACAGAAATCCCTTGTTCCAGAGACAGATCAATGACTTGGCTTGAACGTGTATTAAATGTTTCTCTTGGAATTGCTCATATACCATATCTGGTTTTTTTATTTTTTTGAAGAGGAATACCGTGATCTCTTTAGGGGGACCTTATGATAGGCGCATCCAGGTAATATTTGGAGATAAATTAATTGAAGTGTAACAATGCATTTAATCCCACGCTTAGATCACTTCCCAGCTTAAAACCAGTGGTTTTAGGAAATGGCACTCGTCATAAAATGGTTTACTGAAGCACAAAGAATAAAATGCAATGCAACATTATTTTTGAAAAGAAAGCCTACAAATGTTTAATTATGGTATTTTCCCAAAAGTAATTACTTAGAAATAAATCTTTTTGTTTACTATTCTATATATGAAACTATAAAACTAACGACATTATACAGAATAAGTGCATATAAAAAGGAATAAACGCACTTAAGCAAATAACATTTGTGCCTGATGGTTGGTGAATTTTTGTGCTTGATTCATGTATGCTCTTATAGGGGGGAAAAGGCGCAATGGCCAACAAGAGAATTTTTTCCAGCTTTACACTCAGTCTCTCTGTTTTTTCAGCATTTTCAAAGAGCGAGTGCAATTGAATTTCAACTCATTTGTATCTATTTGTAGCCCTGCTCTATTCTTTAAATGAAGCCCTATGTGCTAATTATTATAATTTTAAAAAAGCCCTCTTGAAACATCATTGCTTTTTAAGTTGGGTTCCCACTAAAGTAGAGTTATGCCGCAGAAAAGGCCCCTGAATACAGCAACACTAAGGTGAAACCTTAGTGCCCTTCTCTCTTAGTGCAATGATGACACTTCATGCTACCTACAAAGAGTCAAATTCGTATCTGTCAATGGCAGTGTCCTCAGATGAGCACCATTCAGTAAGTGCCTTCATAGCACTCTGCCCATTCTACAGAATTCCCACTCCAGGTGTAGCCAGGCTGGGTGATGGAATGGCTCAATGATTCCCTCAAGCACAGGTGGAGTAGAAACATCTCACCACTGTACTCCCCACGCCGGGGCGGCTCCTCCTCAGGAGCGGAGGAGCGTCACACAGCCTGCTGCGAGCACAGTAGCAAAACACAAATAAATAAAATGACATTTCAATGCCATTTTATTTATTTGCCACCACACCAGCTCGCGCTTTGTCCAGCACGAGGGTGGGGGCGCGGCTTAATTCTGCAAATGCAGGATGTCACCACCGGTCTACAGTGCGCATGTCGGATTGGCCGGCCGTCTTGCGACGGCCAGCCTGAAATGTGCACTGTAGACCCAGCAATCCAAAGGCTGTGAAACACCCTGGGGATTGCTGGCACAGGCCCCCAGCCTCAAAATGAGCGCTGGGTGAGCCTGCTCCCACCAATCCTGGTGCTGCTTTCACAGTATGAAAGCAGCTCCAGGATTGGTTGGAGTTGCGTTCCACAAGCGGGAAGGAAGTCCTTTCTTTTCCTGCTCGTGGAAAGGAGAAGTGCATGCGTCGGTCGTGCTCCAGCTTCTCCTTTATGGTGAGGAGCACATTCGCGCCTCACCATTTTTTTATTGAAGCTAGCCGCCACTGTCCCCACCTAGCAGTACAGAAACAACCGGTCTAGTCGGAATCACCCAGTGATCTGGGCCCATGAGGACATTTGACTTACCTCTATGTAATCAAGTATTTCAAGTGTACGAGGTGGTGAGAAGTGGAGTGTGATAATGTATGGTGATAAGAGGGGACAAGAAAAGATCCCATGTGGAGGGGAGAAAATATGCAGGAGGGACATAAGTTTGAGAGACGGATGCTGGAAAAGAGGAATACGATGAGAAGACAAAAGTGGGAGTTGACAGGCTGCAATTTAGTAGAAGGAGGTGAGGCACCCTTCAAATTATAAGTGTCACGGGGGGGGGGTAAAGATGCAAACCTAAGAAACAGTACTCAGGAAAAGAAAGAGCCTGTGCGTGCTTAAGAGATACACAATCAAAGGCGGGAGTGTGTTGATGATTTGTGGGGGCAATGGACAGAAAAGAAATTTGTGGGGGCAATGGACAGAAAAGAAATTCAGTGTGAAGTGCAGGAGGAAAGGAAAATTCCTGTACCGGTGAAAAGAGAGCATGTGCGCGTACGTCCACACACACAAACACGCACAGACACATGCACACACACACACACACGTATTTTGGCAACGTTATGGACAGGGAATGTGTTTCTGTGGCAAGAGACAAATCCTTTGTGTTGGCAGAAACTTATAAAGTGTGGTCGTGGCAGAAACGAAGGGTAGTTTCAATGTAGTGACAAATCCATCACAGAACCCGAGAGCCTGGGAAGGCAAAAGAGTAATCCACTGTGGAAGGATCGGGATTTGACCAGTTACAGAAAAACAGGGGCAGAAAACATAGGTCCATACTGAAAATGGATGGCATTAAATAGTTACCCATACAAGGATGATACTGTAGGTGGAAAGCCGTAATAAAAGGAAATTTCCAAAGCTATTTCTGATGCCGTTGGGTGAGCTCCATATACCAGGGGTGATTCTGCTTATAATACGGTCCACACCAAAAGGTGGCAAGCGTCTCCATGGGCGGCTGCATCTATTCTCACACTCCTTGCGGCATCCATGGTTAGGTGCAGAGATACTCCGCATTAATCCCACCACGTCATAAAACTTCACACACCTCATCAAAATATCCTATACACCCCAAACACCCTTTCCACCGTGCACTCCTAGGAACTCTATGTAAATCAGAGCACTTGACGACCTTACAAGGTCTATAAATCGCTTTATAAATAATAAAACCGACCACCCAGAAAAGCGATTAAACTATCACCCAGTTTATGGCTAATGCCAATTATTGGAAGAGAAAAGTAAAATATTAGTTAATTTCTTTATTTAGAGAATACAAAATGCCGATAAGTGTCAATGCCTGCAGTTGCTCTGAATTAAGGAACATCTCTATCAATAACCTTCAAACTTTCCTATATTTTTGCCACATTCTGTTTCCTGTGAGGAGAATCTGCAGCGGTGCCTTGTATCAGGTTGCTGTACCTTAAGTAAATGCTCTGGGTCCACTTGCCATCAGATGTCAGACTAGTGATCACCAATAAGCAAAGACAGGGTGAAAATGCAGATGACTATCTTTATGTATACTCCACTCTATCATTCGGCAACTTGAGAGCCCAGAGCAGTGGTGCCCTGAGAAACGTTCTAGAACAACTTAAGACCTTGTGTTTTCTTGATTCCATATGGGCAGACACACGTCGTACACAGGCATGCGCCATCCCTGCGTGGATGCAGGCCCTCTATGATACCTTGTTAAAGAAGTATTGACAAGCAAATAGGTCAGGCCTTGGCAAGCATGTAATTTATTGTTGTTTTTTTGCAAAAATATGCAATAAGAAAAAAAAACACACAAAAATGCCAGATGTAAGATAACCGTTCAGGGTCACAGGGCTGACAGGGGCTATTGGGCCCAAACCATAGTGGTTCAATCAGGGCGCTCCCACATTCGAAATGGGATGTCTTCCACAGTCTCCCAGTCGTGGCTGACTACCGATCTCACTCAATACCCGATTTCTTTTGATGCGGTTCACAACCAGACCATTTATAGAGACGAAGAGATCAATTCCACACGGGGTTCACTACTGGCTTTGCTGTCCTGCAGTCTATTACTTTCTCTGGCTATTCTCCACATCAGAAACATGCTCCCCTTCGCCTCTTGAGCAGTCTCTCCTCCTGCAGGGCCAGGCAATCTCCTCCCCTCTCTCAGTAGACACGCAGGTAGGCTTCTAGGCAGACCTTTAGCTCCTCCGGCAGAAAGTGCAGACTTCATGTGATGTCCCCTCACCTTTAGAAGACTGGCTGTAATATAGACATCAGCCCTGGTCACACAACAGAATGGTTTGTATCTCACTGTTATACATCAAAGGCCAGCCTTTACAGTGACCTGGTCTCTGAAACATAGTAGCACATCTGGTATAACGCAGGTCCTCGTGGTGGCTTGTACTTGTTTCCGGGTCAGTGTCCAGCTCCCCCACACAATCCATCTTACAAGGAGGAGGCCTGTTGTAAGATAGATCTACAGGGTAAGCTGCAACGGCTAGTACTGGGTAAAGTAGATGAACTGAACTGGTGGTCCCAGATGAAACTAAATACAACCAACATTGCCTCGTGTTTAAACTAGCTACTTGGTGAATGAAGGAGAGCCTGCTCTGGATGACCAGAGCCAAAACTGAAATCCTATTGATGGAAGCAACAGAGTATTATACACTAAACTTTGACCGACCTCCCGGGCCTCAAAACCACCTTAAGCTTCCCAAAAAAAGAACCTGAGGATACTCCTTGACACCGACCTTTTCTTGGCATCATGGATCAATGCAGAAGTCCAGTGCACCAATCTCCAGCTCTCCTTACTCAGCAAAAATCTCCTGAAACTCCACCTTATTTACAGATGGAGCTGACAAGAGCTCTGGCTGTGGAATGCCTAGACTACTGCAATGTAATTTACACTGGCCTCTCTGAAAACCTATATCTCTAGGTTGCAAAGGCTTCAGAACCAAACCAGAGATATCTGGAAAAGCTGGCTCTTTATTACACTCCTGCCACGAACCTCCATTCAGGGTTTGCCCATTCAAATAACTGTTGATCTTACAAAAGAATGAAGCATGGAGGTCGACCCTGGGGAGTCCAAAGATGAAGATTGTGAAATGCCCTTTACCATAACCTGAACCTAAAAACACGCAGTTCAAGAAATGACTTCAACTAAACCATCAGACTCTAAGACCCGATGGAAGAACATCAGAATCAACCATCACCCTTCGATCAGACTTGATCATACCCCACCTTTGTCTTTTCAATATACCTCAATAACCTAAGAATGCGCTCTGAAGTAACTTAATGGCTACACATAATGCTTCACAAAACTCTGAAATAAATAAATATAAAATAAATGTGTTCCTGCATTTCACAGACAATGCAAACCAGCAAGTCAATGTTTTTGGGAGACTTTTCCAGAGAAGGACCTCTAAAGAGCCTTCGGCAAGTTTCACCTACTAGACCCCTAGGAGGAGCTTGTCTCAGACGAATCATCAGCAGCAGGAGGATCACTGTGATTAAAGTAAGAATACTGATACTATCTGAGGAGTATGGTATGTTATGCAGATCTGAAGAGCGACCTATCACCCGAGACGGTATTCTAGCGCTGAGCACATGCGAGTCTAGCCACAAATAGGGCCTAGTGGGACAACTCGAAAAGCCAGGACTTCAGATTCTTGCAGAATTCAAGAAGTGAGAAGGATGTTTTTATCTGTAGCAGCAAGTTCCACATGCTTTAGGAGCGATGTAGGAGAAGGCTTGACCCTCAGATCTGGTATTCCATAAGCGAGGGATGCGTTCAAGTAAGAGTCTGGACGAGCGGAGGTGTCTGGAAAGTTTGTAAAAGCAGATGCAGTTGTTGAGGTATGTTGCGCCGGTATTATGCAGTGCTTTGAAAGTGTTAGTGCGGAGTTTGAATTGTGCTCATTTGTGAAGTGGGACCGAGAGGAGCTTCTTCAGGTGTGGTATGATGCGAGTGCGGCGTGGGAGGGTGAGGGTAAATCTGGCCGCAGAGTTCTGAATGGTCTGCAGCCTTCTTGTGAGTAATTAAAACCGAGAATGTGGAGGTAAACAGGCACATGTACATCGCTTCATCAGTATGAGCAAAAAACGTGGACCGAGCCCAACAAATTCATTTCTTAACAGTTTCAGTAGGAAGCAACAAATAATCCCCTTAACTTACCCTGAATCACGTGAGAGTTGTCTTTCAGAAAGAAGTTATACAGGTACTTTGGGATGAAAGCAGACATGCAGGCATATGCCAGAGCTAAAACAGAAAAAAATGAAAGACAACATGAACAAAAGTCAATAAATCGTCTCCATCCGCTATTAACGTGTATGTTCGTAATAAAACATAAGGTTTTTTAGATGCATAAAGTATTAAGGATATTTTAGAAAACATAACACCACAACGGCATGTTTGCCTTTGTGCCTAAAGGTGGGTGAGCCACTGAAGGTTTGAGACAAGCTCAAGCCAGACCCCCCACTCTGACTCAAGGTCATTTTGGACCCTTGAGCCAAAAAATAGCCAGACTGTGAGCAGAACCAATCCAAAGCACACAACCCCATCTGATCCTTTCATTGACTATTCTCTGGATCATGTTGTTGCTGCTCCTGGGCACTCCAATTCTGAGTGCCTATCCCCGACATCTGTAGCACATGGTATGATGGAAAGAGAAACTGGAGAGAAAGACAGAGACAGGGCAGTGAAGAGGTAGAGAGACAGGGCAGAGGAAAATGGGCAGTGGTTAGTAAGAGAAAATGGATAGTGGTTAGTCAGAGACATGGGTCTGTATGCTACTTGCTTCCCCCCTTTGAATTTCTCCCAACCACCCTGCTCCCCAACCCCACCCCTCCGGTCTGTCACAGAATATTACGTTTCATACTGGCTTGAAATCTGTTTTGGCTCTTGGAGTCAAACCACAGCCGTGGCTTGGGTCTTCTCATAAACGTTCTGATTAGCACACAACTTTGCGTCTAATGCGACTCCTACCAAGGATACTTTAGCTAAAACACCGTAACCAACTCTTGGCACAGACCTCTAACCTATCTCATCCTTTTTACTACTGTATACTGCCTCAGTCTTTCTGCAAAAGACACACAAATGATGAGCAGGGTCAAGACTGATTTGCATATGTTTGGGTCTAAACTGGAATGGCGTGGCGTGCAAAAAAACGATGGATTTAACCCAGATTTGTGACTGGGGTTGAATGTTTGATTAATTCAGCATTCCGTCCATCATCTGTTCTTTTTGTATCAGTCTTTCTGCGGCCATATACACCTTTTTACACTCTATATACCACCTCAACCTTTTTACGGCTTTTGTACATTCTGTTTTAGGCAATGGTCTACTTCGTTGTATTTTCAACATTTGCAATTACTTATAGCTGTTTTGTCTATCCTAAACCATCTGCAACTTCCATGTAACGAAATATCTCTCCTATAAAGCGCTCTAGCACCTTTGGGTAATGTCCGCGCTATATAAATATGCGTAAATAAATACCATCAATCATCACCTTGCACGCGAAAGATGTCCACAACATACTGTGTGCACTTAAAGCGAAATATTTTTTTGATTGATGTGGCAACACTGCCATCTGCAGGCTACTGACGCACTAAGATTTGTTCAGATTATCAGTCTTCGGCAGGTTCACTTTCTTTTACGGTTGAATGTCTCAGGCTATATTTATTCAAGTTAAGAGTTTCGGAGATCAAAGAATAAGAGACCATGGTCTGCTATGTGGAAGTACAGGCGGCTAAGCAAGAGGTATGCAAGCGTCATGCATCAAGAACTGGAGTTCGCTGTTTTACGGCGCTAATATGCAATTTCCAGTGTAGCTACAGGTGAAAGTAGTAAATATCCCCATAGTTTTCATGTCCTAGTCAGTCACAGAAGGGCACGATTGGCTGACTCTGAGAACTTAGTGTGAAAATTTTTTCTTTTCGCAAAGTGATTCACGACTTTTACGGGCAGAGGCCTATTTGTCTCAAAATTAAGACAATTCTTTTACAACTGATATTTTCTATGTAGGGGACACATACAAATAGTTAATTGCACGTGTTTAGTGCTTGAAATTCTCATTAGAGATTTACTTTTTTACAAGTTTTTAAAGAAAGCAGATCACCGCAAAAATAACAGACTTGAGCAAAATGTTCATGTATGAAACATTAAAAATCCCTAATGCGAAGTGCAGGAAAGTGGGATCTGCTTTCATGGTTACCCCCACTTTTTGATGGTGTTCTTCTGTTTTCTGACTAGCCTGGCTGGGATCCTGCTAATCAGGACCCCAGCCACTGTGCTCTCTCCCTAGATTTGACTATGGTAAGAACTTTGATACCTTCCAAATGGGCTACTGGTGTACCCTTCTAAGTCCCTAGTATATGGTACTAAGGTACCAAGGACATAGGTACACCAGGGGCCTCCCATGGGCTGCAGCATGTATTGTGCAACCCATGAGAGGCCACTCAAACTGTGACTACAGGCCTGCCATTTCAGCCTGTGTAGGTTGGTGTTAACACCACTTACGACAGATATGTTTTCTTATATCTGAGGTCGCTGCACTTAAAACCTATAAGTCACCCCTAAGGTAGGCCTTTCAATCCTGAAGGCAGGGTACTAGGTTATAAGTGGGAGGGTGCCCTGCATGAGCAGGACTCCCCCTACAAACCCCAGAGTCAATTCTCCAGGCTTTGTAAGTGCGGTCAGCCATTTAATATATATAGTGGACATCAAGTCAATTACGAGATGTCTAACTATATATTGGCTGCATTAGTATCAAACATGTTGAAATGCTATCCCAACACCGATTCCAGTGTTGGATGTGGGATCCCATGTAATGGGGGGCTCCCCTAAGGTGCCCCCCTGTATTCCCGGTACCTGCCTTTCAGGGTCTAACAGCGAGCTAGTGCTGCTGCCGACCACAGACACGATTCTGCCCTCCTGCTGCTGAGCCAAGCTCGAGCCGGGGAAGGTAGAACAATAGGTTTCCTGTCGCAGGGATTTGTGACCACCTCCCCAGACAGGACTTAGTGCATTGGGCTGGGGTGGAGGCGCTTGCCAGCTCCACCAGACTGCTGTGAAGGGCACATTTGGTGCCCTACTTGCATACTCCAGTTTTAGCCAGTTCCGGAAGCCCTTGGCTCCTGCTCTGGCGCGAAACTGGACAAAGGACATGGGAGTATCCTCCCGTCTGCCCAGCCCCTCCTCTGAATCGTCTCAACCCTTTCCCTAGAGTACTTAAGGTCTTACCTGTAGGTGGCTCTTCAGATACGTAGCGGGAAAAGATTCAAACCTGAAACCACTTCAACTTCTACCGTCTGGGCACTTTGGACTTCGTTGGACTTTGCCTAGGAACCAAGACTGCATCAAGGAAGAGTCCTGCTGCTCCTGGTCTCGTTGTCCTGCCAGTCTTCTGCGTCGTCTTTGCCTGTGCTTAATCCAGGTTCCTCTCCATGCCTGTGGGCATCAAAGACACCCGAAGGAATCTCCCTTGGAGTGAAGGAGTCACTACCCTGCATCTGTAGGTACCGCAACGAAGCTGACCGGTCGACTGCTCCTGACGTCCTACAGATGCCGAAAGGCTCAGCAACACAGGTGGTGGTTCTGCAACTCCCTCGAGGCCTGCACTGTCTTCTCAGCAAGTTTGAGGTCAGTATCCCTCGTCGGAACCAAAGGAACAGAACCCCTATGCACCGCTTCAACTTGCTGTTGCCACAGCTTGTTGACTCTGCCCTGCAAAGATCTTCAGGCTACAAGAAGCTCCACCCACCAGCATCTCATGCTACCAAGATCTTCATCCTCACCGCATCCTCTGCACCGTGTGCCTGCTTCTTTGGTGAGCTGCTCAAGTTCCTATTGTGACTCCTGTGCCTTCGGCCTGTGGGTCCTCTTGATGGTCTTCTTTGGCTTCAGTGGGCTCCCCTGCTTGCTCGGAGCCTGCTCTGACTCTCCTGCACTTGGTGAGTCCCTTCGACCTTGCTGGTCCCAACGCTGCACCTTTTTCGTTTACCACATCTGTTGCTGCTGCCAAGGCTTGTTGGTGCTCCCGCCGGACACCGACCCCCTGGTTCTTGACTTCCGACATGGGACAGCTTATGAACGGCTCCTGGTCTTTCACAGCGTCGCTGGGTCCTCACAGCTGCAACAACAATGTCACCGTCATCACTCCTGCATCTTCCGGCATCGGTGGTCATTGGTCTTCCTTGCCTCCTGGTCCTTCCTGAGTAGCATAGACTCTGTCCCCTCTGCTTGCAGGTACTCCTCTTCAAGAATCCATCCCTGGATTCCACTGGACTCTCACCTTCTTCGCCAGCGGCATCTTTTCTGAAGTCCTCCATTGTGGTCTACGGCAGTTTCCAACGTTACTTCGCAACTATGCACCCAGCTTCCCTGGTGTAGGTATCCTGGTTCCTGGGGTATCTACTGGTGGGGTGACTCTCCAACCTTCCGTCTTCCATTAGGTTTCTTCAGGGTCTACTGGGAAGGGTCCTTCTTGTTAAAAACTGCAACTGCGTCTGTCCTACTGACTTGCATTGAGTTTGCGGCTGTGTTTCCACTCTGCACACAGCCTCTGTGGGATTCCTGGGTACACTCCTGGACTAAGCCTGAAGTCTGCTCTCCACAGCTACCACTTAGAGAGCTTTCAATGGTTGTCTAAGACCACTAAAATCACTATAATGGTTGCCTGGATTAGTGCAGGGTGCCTCACTTAAATAAGTGTGCACCCTATACTAAGCCAGCCTCCTACACAAAAGAAAACAAGTCAAAATGGCAACAGCATAAAAACCAAACACGTTTTCCACCATCTGTTAGTCCATCTGTCCCTGTATCTCATAAGCGGTCTGTATTCCTGTGTCCACTACAGCTAGGTCTGGCTTTGAGATCAAAAGAACTTTGTATTCTGGAATTTGTAGTTCATCCTTTATCGTCACAAGTGTGGGTTTAAAAATTACAGCACACAAATGCTGTTGGTCCAAAATTCCCGAATTACTTTATTGTGTGGCACTTGATATGACATCTTGACAACTAGGCAGCTGTGCCAGTATGGGAGTTGTGCCTGGATGTGTGTTACCTGTGCTTGTGATGCATGGGTCCATTAGAAGTGGACAAACCAACAAATTACAAGAGAGCCGAGCAATGAAAACGTTTGCCAAGTAAATTGTGCAATAAATATCATGTAAATGTATGATAAGGTCTCTTAAAAATATTTAATAAGCAAACTCGCTTCAGCTTAGTTCATCAGATTATATCCCTGCATTGAGAGGAATTTATTAAAAGTGATAGTTTTTAAACATGAACTTAGAAACACTCATACCCGTGTCCTGATGACAATGGTGTTATTGAAGCAAGAGGCAAGTCAGTAGTGACGTACATGGTATATGAGGGCCAGATTCTTATTTTACATGGAGCAACAATAAAGTCTATTAAATCAAATACAAGAGAGGTTTTTGTACAAAGGAAATTCTATACTCGTGGATTTCAAGGTGCTCTCATATATAATAATGAAGAAATACGAGCACGGTGAAAGAGAATATTTGCCTAAGATCACACAACTTAGTGAAATGGGGAAGCTTGATTTAATCCCAGGTTTTCTGGGTTGATACTATGCAATTCAGCCACTAGATGGACTTCTCTCTCTCCTGTTTTACATCAAAGATTAATGCTTTGTCTTTACTTCTTGGTGCATGAGGTTTGAGCATGGGTGGCAGGCAGAAGCCACATGAAATTCGGCTCGTTTTGGGCCCGAGGGTCCAACAGGACCTCGAGCTGAGGCACAAAGAGACTTCTGGCTCAAGCCTCCTGTGGCACTTCCCCACTAGTGATTTGTATATGCGTTGAATACCTGCTGCCGAATAGCCAAACCTATTGTCAATGTCAATGATTGTTAGATATTTGATACAGCAGAAAACAACATCAAGTATCAGTGGAATGTTTTACAGAAAACGTTTTTCCTGCATCAGGAGTATCTGAAACCAAAATTGCTGCACTTGAACATATATATTATTTATATATGAAGTGGACCTATGTGAAGAGGGAATGCATGTAAAAGTGGTCTACCCACACTTAATATTTTTCTGCCAGACGGATGTGCTAATGTTACAGGTAAAATCAAGGAACCTGGGAGGAAGATTTACTGGCTTCAGCACGAGGCACATTACTTTATGCCTCAAATTGTAAATTAAATATGTCTTATGTGAAAAGTAACTGTGCAGTGTGCTGCCTCGTACTGCATGCTTCCTCCTCTCTGCCCTTAATGTCCAGGTTTCTAAAACATACACTGGTTGCTTAAGACATGTATTTATAAGCAATTTTATTTAAAGAGCTGGGAATATGAATCGGTACTTGGTCTCTGCTGGAAGAAGCACTTTTTCCCCACCTGTTCTTGCATCAGCCTGAGGCATCTGAAGCACGCTTGTATCAAAATGGGCTCTTGCACATATTTCAGAGTAAAAAAGACAAGTATTTCTCAGGACAAAAATGTAACTGAAGTGACGATTGAAGAAAGACCAAAAGGAGCAGGGGCGCAGTCCAAAAGAGTTATTGTTACTTTAACGAATCAGGATAGCATAGATGCTCAAAACAGAACGAATTAGGTTTTACCCTCGTTGAATAATTAATGCTTGATCGCACATTTAGTGGTAAAAAACGAGAATGCATTAAGTAGAAAGCTTAGAGGGTGCAGTTAGTGCCAAAAAAACTAAATGCAAACGTGCGTAAAACAAATGTCAAAGTGGTGGGGGAAAAAGTTGCAGTTGTGGGGGCAGGCGTAGATGCAGGGACAGGTATAAAATCTTGGCTACACCGGATTACATTTTTAGATCAGATGTGCTCACCTTTCTTGGGGTTCAAAGCAAAACGTATGAGCATGCCTGGCTGGCTGGCAATGTTACAATGGGTTTTCTTTGCACATGCGTAGTGAGGCAGGCAACCATTATTAATTAACCGTTCTACCACGGTGGCTGGCCATGTTAGAACAGTAAACTAAAACGTTAAAAAACGAGAGAAATAAGTGTGGGCAAAGAGCAAAAAGGGCGTGGGCGGCCTGCATCACTTGGCAGTTACAAAGCTCGGCAAAAACAAAATAATAATAATCAAGAAATGTAATATGGGCAGGGGCACGAGGAGTGGAGTGGGGAAATGGAAAGAGGGCATGGGGAAACAGGAAAAAATGGAGATAGAGCAAGGAAATGCATGCACCTCACAGAGTGACAAAATAAGATAAATAGAGTGCCCTCATGTATGAAGTGAAAGAATAGGCTAATATAGCCTTATAGCTCGCTGCCAGGGGCTGTACCGGTTGTTAAAGGCCCTGAATTCGAGTTACAGACCCAAGCCGCATGCGAGGGCCTATAACGAGGGAGAGAGCCTTTAACAACTGGTATAGCCCTCAGCAGAAGGGCTATAAGGCTATTAGAACATTCCACCCAATAAGGGTAGAATGTTCTGAATGAAAAAGGAGCAACATGAAGACAAACATTGGAATGTTGAAGCTCCGGGCTTATACCAGCCATTATAAGCCTGGAGCTACTCTATTGTCTTCAATGCTCTCAACATCCCAATGTTCTAATATAGCTTATAGCCCACTGCTGAGGGCTATACCGGTTGTTAATGGCCCTGATCCCAAGTTAAAACTGATGTGATGGTCACAAGAGCTAAAACTTTTTGACAGTAATATTGTTTTTCAATCAGTACATTTATATGATCCCTTCAAATGAAAGTTTGATATCTACATATTCAGTTTATAATAGGGGGAAAAGTCTTCATCGTGGTCTACAAAAAAATAATGCACTGGGCTCACACGTCTTCAGTCTATTATTATAAACTTAGGGCCCGATTCATAAAGATAGGTGTTGAGTGCGCGTGACTATTCTTCTACACATGGCTTACTGATGAATTTCAGGAGTAAGTCATGACCCCTTCTGTCTTGCTTCTGGAAACCAGGAGTACTGCACGATTAAGTGATAGTAATCTGTTTATAAATCAGGGCCTTACTCTTCGAAAAACCAGGTACAATTACAAAAACTGCACCATGACAATTCTCTACTGGCATTTCCAGGATTATATAGATTGTACTGGTGCAATTTGATACGGACATTTGCTCTTTCTGTATAGAGCAAAAACCTCATTTTACATCAACTGTTTTGTTCAAACGGTGAGGCCAAATAGTAGTGTCTATAAAACCGTCGATCTAATCCAGCCCTAGATCACATTTTGAATTTATATGAGCGAAACACTCTATTTAGTAAATAAAATTCATATCATCAGTTATGCTCTGAGGCCACTTCTTACTTTCATCTGCTACCATTATCATATTACTGCATTTTAAGGGTGGTGCTGCATATAGGCTCCCAGTGGAACTTGTCGAGAGACGACAGCAGTAATCTTCTGGGAGCTACTTTCATCCCTCGCCTCTGCTGGCAGACTGCTATTCCCAGAACGAATGTGCTCGCACAATCTTGCAATTAATGGGCTGTAAATGGTACTTAAGAAGCGTTCTCGGCATCTGCATGCCAAGATGCTGAGCTGCGAGCTAAGGCAGGCGATCACTCAGAAAAACATATCAATCAAAAGCATTTGAGCAATGTTGCAGCCTCTCAATTAAAAGATGCATAAATCGTGTCTCAAATACAAGTGTCGAGGATAAAAATCCATTTCCCTCCAACACAGAAGAATACTCTGCACTACCATGAACACTGTGAATCCAATTACCCTTCTTAAAATCCGACGGTAGCCCAATCAAAACACAGCGACCCCTGCCAGGTAGGCAAGGACATCTAAATAGGGTGATGCCTTGGTGGACTGGCAGAACATCCACTTGGGTCTAAATGATCCCCTTTGTCTTTCCTAGCCGAGGAAAAGACTTGAGGGCAAAGTGGAGTGCCCTCAACTCCAGTAGATTGATATGATGTCTTTTTGGGATCAACCCCTTGTATTTATTTGAAGGTGATGCATAGGGGCTCACCATCTCTTCAGAGATGCATCTGCAACAATTATCGGACTTGGAATGTCTTGATGAACAGGAGGGCATTTCAGAAGATTGAATCGCAGATGGTGTTAGAATTAGCCTGCATTCCCAATGTCTCACTTTGGCACCATGTGTAGTCTAGAGTGAGGCACTAGGAAGATGCAGGAAAGGTGAGGCTCTTTCTGATGGATACTTCTAACTGCAGATTCCTCACCTTTAGAATATCCCCAGGTGCCAGACTGGATCCGGAGGATTTTTCAGCATAGCTCCTGCGTGCCAATAGGTTGCATCGAGTGACTCCATGTCAAGTCCGTTCCACCCCAGAGGTGACAACTGGAGCCGTATACAGACACCATCCAAATGCGCTGACATCAGGTTTCTTGCCCTCAGAAGCACAGCCCAAAAGTAATCAATTGTGCCAATGTGAAAATCTCCAATTTGTAACCTCAGCTGGAAAAGGAGCCACTCCATGGAATAATGAGGATAGAGGGAAGTGAGGAATCTGCAGTTCGACAGAGTATCCCTAAAAGAAAAAGTTAACTACTTTCCGAAACAATCTTTCTGTTGGATTTTCTATATACTTTCAGATTCCTCACCTTTTGAATATCCTAGGTATCAGACTGTATCTGGAAACGTTTTAATAGTGCTCCACGTAGGAAGGGGGAGCTGTCACCACTTCCTTGCCGGAAACAAACTCATACTGATGTTACAGGAGCCATAAAGCACCACCACTGGCACCCTAACATCAGATTCCCTTCCATTTTTCACGTGCCTTCAAGGTGAATAAGATGAGAATGACATCAGATTGACAAGGTGCAGTATATTTAGACAGCAACCATATTACGCTAATTAAATTAGTACTTCAGCCTTCAAAACGGGGAGGAGGGTAGAGTAGATGAGGAACCTGCACGTAGATGGAGTATCCACCAGGAAAATCATTACTGAAGGCAAGTAACTTTTTCTTCCGATACTTCTACCTGCAGATTCCTAACTTTTTAAATAGATTCCTCATGGAGTCCTACCTCACAACCAGGAAGTACCAGGAGTAGCGCCCTTGGCCCGGTTTCTGCTCTGGCACCAGTTCCACAGCCCCCTTTTATAGTAAGATCTCTATGTCCTGCTGAAGGATGTGAAGGTGATCTGCTACAAGGGCGTGAGTAGTGTGCGGAATGGATGGGGGGCTTGTTGGTTGGAAGGGTATGGCATACCCCCATGCCAAGATCTACAAGATCCATTGGTCTGAAGTTAAGGTACTCCAGGCCTGTGGAATGGAGGACATTTGTCCTCAAAGCAGCACCCTATGTTCCGACGAGAGGGAACTAAGATGGTTTCCCTGTAGCAGGTATGGAAGAGGAGAAAGAAGAGAGGGGAGGATGAGGCAAGGCGTGGCCCTTACATTTGCCCGAGCCTCAATATTGCTTGTACAGCAGATTGTGTTGATGCTGTTGCTGGAAGCTCTAAACTTGTTGTCTGCCTCTAAACGGGAACATTCTCCAAAAGCCAAAAGGCTCAAAAGTTTATGTAGTGCCAGTAGTCCAGCTGTTGTGTCTGTAGGCCAAGTGGCCTGGTGGTGGCCTTGCTCTCTTTAAATCTCTTGGGAAACCAATCTGCTTTCTCAGATATGTAAAAGTGGATTGTATGTCTGTAGAAAAACCTGAATTTCTTAACCAAGCATGCTAAAAAAGCAAAATAGATGTCCCCATAGCTCGTGATATGGAGTCCACTGTGCCAAGGCCTGAATGTATGACTTGCTTTGATACAGTCAGGCCATCCTTCACCAGCTCAGTGAAGTGTGGTTGGAGGTGTTCCGGAAAGTTCACTAATTGTGCCACGTCCTATAGGGTGTGAGCATTATGGCCTGTCAGGCATGTTGCATTGAGGGATTTGAGAGTCTTGCTCCTGCCAAAAAAGATTTCTTTGCAACCTGTTAAATCTTTTTATACTTTGTCTAAGAAAGTAGTAGTAGAGAAACCACCTGGTGAGAATTTTAAGGAGCAGGAAGGTTGGACGATGAAGCTTTCTGAAGACTATGTGTTTATAACAAGGCAGGGTCACCAGGGGCCAGCCAATACCTTCTAGTCACTACTCTATTGACAACGAGAGATGAAATAGGCTTCTCCCAAGCAGCAAGAATGAGCTTAGTTAGAGCTTCACTAAAAGAGAGTAAGGGTTCTGAAGCATGAGCGGTTGGATGCAATACCTCAGTACAGAGATCAACTTTAGTCTCTGTGGAGAGAAGTCTGAGATCAAGGACTGTAGCAGCGTTTTTTAAAACTGCAGGATACAAGTTGACCTCTTCTTGACCCATCGCCAAGAGCTGGAAATTTCATTAAGGAAAATGGATCTGGAGCCGAAATCTGTACTGGTGATGTCGGCTGTGGTGCTGTTGGCATAGATAGTTTCACCAGTGGTATCAGCAGTGACGGTGAAGGTTGATCTGGCGCTGATGGCGAAGAGCCAGTAGGGATGGTGAGCGGAGGTGGCATTGGTTGTGGTGCTAGCACCGGGCCTGAAGCAGGAACTGCCATCAGAGTCGGAGCCAGAGTTATAGGATGCAATGGTAGAAATTGAGCAGGGGTAAAGCCTGCCGGCGTTGCACCAATGGTGAAACCCATAGGATCGATGGGGTCTGTAGGCACTGAAGAGGGGATCATGGCTTTATGAAATATGTCAAACATGGCGTCCAAGAAAAAGGCCAGGTCCGTTCCAGTGGCCACAAATTCGGGGTATTGGTGACCGGTTCAGGCATGGGTGATGGTGTTGCAAGCGTCAGCGGATCAGGGACCGGTGCTGGATCCTCTGGAGGAAGATGAATGAGCTTCAGCTCTGACGAGGACACCTGATGTGAGGGAGAGTGCCATGGTGACTTACCTTTTGAAGAATGACGTCGCTCTGAGTTGTGGTGTCTCTTCTTCTTATGTTTTCTTCGGGATTACTTAGACAACGGCAGCAGTGACTCCAGAGACCTTGACCTCAGTCTTGACTTTCACTTGCCCCGACAAGCTTCTCGAGCCAGGGCCACGATTAGTTTGTCTTCCCTGCATGATCCTTCACAATACGCAGAATGTTGCATCGATGTTCGACCCCAGGCTCCAGAGGCCGATGTCATGTGGGTCTGTGATGGACATTTTCCCATCACAATCGCTGCAGGGTTTGAAGAACAAGTTACTTACCTTCAGTAACACCTTATCTGGTAGAGACTCTATCTACCCACAGATTCCTTACCTTAGAATTATCCCCAGGCGTCAGACTGGATCTAGACATTTTTTTGTGAGCAGCACCCCTGTGCACCGGTAGGTGACGTCCTTCGATTCAGCGTGGCATTGTTGGCGTCGTCCGCGCCAGAAGTGACGTTCACGGTGCCTATATAGGCGCTACCCAGATGCGCTCACATCAGTTACTTTTCGCAACTTTCCACGTCAGAAGCGCAGAGCCACATAGTACACTGATCACTGGTGTGGAAAACTGGGGTCATGAAAGGGGAATAACCCTGTCCCTAGAAATTTGTTCACAGAGCAGAGAGGAGAGGATGGGATGGGTTAGTAAGGAATCTGTGGCTAGACAAGAGTCTCTACCAGAAATGGCGTTACTGAAGGTAAGTAACTTGTTTATCTGATAGAGACTTCTAGCCACAGATTCTTTACCTGAGAATACATACCCAAGCAATACCATCCCCGGCAGTGGGTCTGCGGACCAGTTTCACAAGAGGAAGTTCTGCAGGACCGAACAAGCAAAATGCCCATTTCTACGACTTGACTGTCCAGACAGTAGTGTTTGGTGAACGTGTGCAATGAGGCCCACGTTGCGGCCTGGCAGATATCCAGGACCGGAACTCTGCGTGCTAACGCAGTGGTAGCACCTTTTGCTCTCATGGAATGAACATGCAAACCCTCAGGTGGTTGCTTTTTGGCCAGTACATAACAGATTTTGATGCAGAGCACGATCTATTGTGAGATGGTCCACTTCTGCACGGCCCGTCCCTTCTTCGCTCCCAACATACCCCACGAATAGTTGGTCGTCCACCCGGAACTCGTGTGCGGTCATGGTAGAAGGATAGCGCTTTATTTTGGTCCAGACGGTGGTGTTGCCCCTCTTCTTTGGCGGGGTGTGGAGGAGCGTAAAAAGTAGGCAAGGTGATGGATTGGCTTATGTGAAAAGGAGCGACTGCTTTTGGAAGAGAGTAGGCCCTTGTGCGAAGCACCAGTTTGTCAGGATAAATGGTGAGGAAAGGAGGCTTAGGTGATAAGTCCTGAAGATCACTGACCCTCCGGGCAGATGTTATTGCCACAAGGAAAGCTTTATTTATAGCAATAAGCCTGATAGGGCAATTAGGAAGCGGCTCAAAGGGAGCACACGTGAGAAAAGTCAAGACGAGATTTAGATTCCACTGAGGCATAATAAAGGGTGAAGGAGGAAACGTGTTGAAGTCCTTTTAAGAATCTATTTACAACAGGGGATTTGAAAACAGATGGCTGGTCAGGCAACCGCAAAAAGCGGAGACAGTGAAAGAGGGGCAGAAAGAAGTTTAATGTGTTTTTGTGAACACCAAGCCACAAATGTTTGCCAACGGCAGGCGTATACTGTCTTGGTGTAGGGACGCCTGGCTGCCAAGATAACGTCACAGACTTCAGGAGGAAGGTCGAAAGCCTTTAACTGCCGCCGCTCAATCTGCACACAAGAAGGCCAAGAGTTGACAGGTTCAAGTGGAGGACTCTCCCCTGCTACTGCGACAGAAGATCCTCCCGAATGGGCAGCCTGATTGGAGGACCGATGGCCATGCTCAACAGCTGGGGATACCAAACTCTCCATGTCCCGTTCGGAGTCACAAGGATGACTTGGGCCTGGTCTTTCTTGATCTTCCTGAGAACTTTGGTAAGGAGTGGTATGGCGGAAAGGCACATAGAAGGCCTGAGCTCCACTCAAGACAAAAAGCGCCTCAGAGCGGGAGCCGCCTTGGAAACTCCAGCTCGCATAAGTGCTGACATTGCGCGTTCTCGGCTCTGGCGAACAGATCCAACCAAGGTTCTCCCCACTGCTTAAAGAGACCTTGCACCACCTCCGGATGGAGATGCCATTCATGATCCGCTAGGTATCGTCGGCTGAGTTCGTCCGCTCTGGCGTACAGAGAGCCCACCAGGTGTTGAACCACCAGGAATATGCCCTGAGGTTCCAGCCATGTCCAGAGACGCAGGGCCTCTTGACACAGGGTCCACGGCCCCACTCTGCCATGTTTGTTGCAGTTCCACATGGCGGTGGAGTTGTCCTTGAACACCTGCACCAGCCTTCCCTTGATGGAGGGTAGAAAGAATTTCAATGCTAGCCGTATCGCCCGGAGCTCCAGAAGGTTAATGTGGAGCCTGGATTCCACCGGAGACCAGAGGCCGCTGATCTCTACCTCTCCCAGATAGCCACCCTAGTGACGCACCCATCACTACTGTCGGATCCGGTTGGGGAAGAGAGAGGGGTCTGCTGCTGACCCACTCGCAGTTCGTTAGCCACCCCTGCAGATCTTTTGCAGGTCCCTCAGAGAACTGGACCTTGTCATAGAGATTCCCCTGATGCCGCACCCACTGGAACTTCAAGTCCCACTGCAGAGCCCGCATATGCCTGCGGGCATGTCTCACCAGCAGGATGCAGGAGGCCATGAGGCCCAGCAGCCTCAGAGTTAGTCTCACCGAAATCCAGGATAGAGGCTGAAACATCAGTATCAGAGCCTGAATATCCTGGATTTGTCGTTCAGGAGGATAAACACGAAACTGCACCGTATCCAGAACAGCTCCTATGAAAGGGAGTGTCTGAGAGGGATTCACGTGTGACTTCGGCATGTTGATTGTGAACCCCAGCGAATGTAGGAGGTCTGCCATAGTCTGTTGGTGGGAGATGACAGTCTGGGGCGAGCACGCCTTCACAAGTCAGACTTCGAGATAGGGGAAGACTGGCACCCCTTAGCTCCGCAGAGGAACTGCAACCACCATTATTACTTTGGTGAACACCCGGGGGCGCTGGTAAGGCCAAAAGGAAGCATGCTGAACTGAAAGTGCTCATGTACAACCGCAGGTAACGTCTGTGGGCAGGCAGGACAGGGATATGGACGTATGTGCCCTGCAAGTCCAATGCTACCATCCAATCTCCTGGGTCCAGGGCAGACAGGACCTGATCCAGAGTGAGCATCTTGAACTTTTCCTTCTTGAGGAAGTAATTGAGAGGGCATAGGTCTAGGATAGGACGAAGGCCGCCATCCTTTTCCGGCACCAAGAAGCAGTGGGAATAGCAACCATGACCTACTTCTGGCATCAGCAACCCCTCTATGGCTCCCTTGGCCAAGAGAGCCACGACTTCCTGGCGGAGAAGAGAGAGGCAATCCCCGGTCAGCCAGTTGTAAGATGGTGGCATGGGGGGGGGGGGAGAGAAAGGGGGGTAGTCTCGAAAGGGAAGGAGTAGCCGTTCCGGACGATCTGCAAAGCCCACCTGTCTGAAGTTATGGACTGCCAGCGGGGCAGGTGATGGTGAATCCTGCCGCCGACTTGGTGCCCATGATAGTATGCGGGCAGATTAGGAGGGTTTGGAGGCTGCGGCTGCTGTGGAGGGGAGGAGTTGGGGGTTGGTGGGCTTGCCCGACCACTGACCGCCTGACCCAAGGGGTCTATAGGTACCGCACCCTCAGCCACACAGAGGCTGGGGAGCATGCGTGCCGTTGTGCTGGGAGGGTAGAGGTGTGGTTGGAAGCCCCTTCCATAGCAACGAAAGACAGATTGTAGGTGACGGTGGCCATGGAAAGGCCCAAGGACCTGGCCGTAGCCCTACTGTCCTTGAAAGGCTCTAGCGCCGAATCCGCCTTGTCTCCAAAGAGACGGGAGCCATCAAAGGGCATGTTCTCAACCTAGCATGGTGTCGTAGGGCCATTGTAGATGAAACCGCTCCGACTAGTAAGTCGATGGTGTGCAGTTCACATCGTATTGTGAACTTCGCTGCATCTCTCCCATCGGCAACAGCCTGAGAAAGTATGGCCCAGGCCTTCTACTGGACCGTTAGCACCTCCTGCGCAACCGTATCCCACAGGGCATGGGAATAGCAGCTCAAAAGGCACACATTGTTCAAAGCGCCAGGCTGGTGGAAGAAAACATCTTCTTCCCCAAAGTGTCCAGCCTCTTAGAGTCCCTGTACAGGGGTGCGGTAGGGAATGCACCAGAATTTACATGGGACTTTGAGGCTTAGACCACCAAGCTCTCTGGGGTAGCGTGTCGGGTGAGGAAGTTTGGATACCCTGGAGTGGGGTGGTGGCGGCAGGCAATCCTCCTATTTACAGGGGTCCCTGTGTTGGACTTGGACCAGGTCCCAAGTAGGATGTCCGTGAGGGTTTCGTTTACCGGGAGTAGCGTTTCTGAGGGGGACACTCCCGTTTGCAGTACCTCCTCAATACATTTATCTTGACTGCACAGAGGGTAGACTAAGGTCAAGGACCTCAGCCGCTCTCCGCACCACAATAGCGCAGGATGCTCTCTCCTCCATAGCCACGGTAGGAAGAGAAGACATGCCAGTATCTGGAGAAGTGTCCAGTCCACTGGCTTCACCTACATCCTCACAACAGTATATAATTCCTTCTTCATAAGGCTGGTATTCCTCAGGGTCCAGCGACCCCCTCCCATTCCTCCCAGAGTGCTAGCCCCTAAGAATGGGGTTCAGGTTCCAGCCTGGACTGCATGGCTCCAGTCAGCATCATACGACACCCCCCTCCAGCTCTGTGTCTGAGTTGGGGATGAGGATGGAGCCGCCGTAGTCGCTGGGAGCGTCGGCCATCTGTTGATCCTTGGGGCCCAACTGGAGCCAGAGCCTCCGGCATGAATCCAGAAGGGGCCACTCCCGAACCCATGGGGTTAGAAGGTGCGCCAGGAAACTAGGGGAGGCGTGGTGTCAGCCCAGGCACTGGCTCAACCGCGGACCCAGGCCTCAAGTGGCAACACTCCCTCGTCTCGTCAGACGATTGATGAGGTGAAGTTAAAGCACGCTTCGACTACTTCTTTTTGTGGGACTTCGACTTACCTGAATGGCACGACAACTTGGAATGATCCGACGACCTCGGGCTCTGGGACAGCTTTGGGGACCTTCATCTCGACTGGGACCTTGATCGTCGCAGCGTCGTGCGTCGAGCTGTCAGAAGCTTGAGGGATCTCTCACTCAAGGCCTTTGGGTGCATGGCGTGGCAGTCGTGGTCCCGCTCGAGGATCCAGAGGCAAACAAGGTGCGGGTCCATCACCCATATCTGTTGGTGACAGGCACAGCAGGTCTTGAAGCCGGCCTTTTTGGAGGACATCTCTGCCACACCAGGAGGTAAAACTTTAAAAAGACTTTGACAAAAATTCAAAAAAACCTAGTAAAAAATGACTAAGGGGCAGTTCCCCCCGGATCATCGCTGACTGGTGTGGAAAAAAAGAACCGACGTCAGAGCCCCTGGGTGGCGCCTATATAGGCGCCGTGAATGTCATTTCAGGCGCAGACAAGGCACCATGAATGTCACTTCAGGCGCACACAACGCTACGCGGAGCTGAAGGACGCCACCTAAAAGCGTGCAGGGGCACTGCTCACGGAAAAACTTCCGGATCCAGTCTGGCACCTGGGAATAATTCTAAGGTAAGGAATCTGCGGCTAGAAGTCTCTATCAGATGCCTGAATGTCTGGGAGGTGTCATCCCTGTACTACACCTAGAATTTTGTTTTAAAAGTCGAGAACGTGTGGAATTCGCTGAGCAGAGCAAAGCTCTGGATTTGAATTTATGGTGCAGAGAAAGGAACTGACGTCAGAGCGCCAGTTGGGGGATTTTGTGGCTCCAGTGACACTGGGATGGTGCAGTTTCCAGTGCCAAAGTGGAGCCAGGCGCCTACCAGTGAGGAAGCTATTAAAAAGTTTCCAGATTCAGTCTGTCGCTTAGGATATTCAAAAGGTGAGCAATATGCCAGTCAAAGTATCCATCAGAAAGAGCATATCCAAAGGTAAGTAACTTGTTCTTCTGAAGGATACTTCTAACCACAGATTTCTCACCTTTAGAATAGATACCGAATCAGTACCTCCCCCAGGTGGTGGGTCTGTGGAATGACAGACCCAAAAAAGTCCTCTATCAAACAATCAGCATTTGCAAAGCGCAGCACTGTCACCCCTAGGGGTATCTGGGTGCTGAGGGTGCCATGTCTCAGTTGAAAAGCCAAGTCTTAAGCTTCTTTCTGAAGACCGCCAGGGAAGGTGCTGTTCGAAGGCGGAGGGGCAGGTCATTCCAGGTCTTGGCGGCGATGTAGGAGAAGGAGTGGCCCCCACTGCGGGTGCGTCGGATAAGAGAGGTGTGAACGAGGGCAAGTGAGGTAGAGCGCAGGTGTCTAGCGTGCAGATGGAAGTTCAGACCTTGGTCGTGAAGAGCTTTGTAGGCATGCGTGAGGATCTTGAACTGGCATCTCTTCTGGATGGGGAGCCAGTGGAGGTTTCTGAGGTGTGGAGTGATGTGGGTCCATTTGGGGAGGTCCAGGATGAGTCTGGCTCCAGTGTTCTGTATGGTCTGGAGTCTTCTGAGGAGCTGGGTGGAGATTCCGGCATAGAGAGCATTGCCATAGTGGAGGCGGCTGGTGATAGGAGCCTGAGTGACAGTCTTTCTGGTGTTGATTGGGATCCATCTGAAGATTCCGCGGAGCATGTGATGGGTGTGGAAGCCGGAGGAGGCGACTGCATTGATTTGCCATTTTATGGTCAATTGACTGTTGAGGATGATGTTGAGGTTGCGAGTATGGTCGGTCAGTGTGGGTCCTGCAGGACCGAATGGCCAAAATGCCCTTCTGGTCAGACCTGGCTGTCAAGGCACTAGTGCTTTGTGAACACCTGACAGATATCTAGGACAAGTAAACCATGTGCCAACATGTGGTAGCAGTCTTGGCTCTGGTGGGATGGGCTCTCGAACCTTCTGTAGGCTGCATCTTTGCCATTGCGTAACAGACCTTGATGCAGAGGACTATCCACTTGGATAAGGTCTTCTTCTGCACTGCCTTGCCTTTCTTTGCCCCTAGAGAATCACACAAAAAGATGATCATCCACCTAATGGTCTTTGGTATAAAAAATGAGCAGTCTTTTTGGATCTTAAGAATAGATTCTCTCCTCCTCTTTCGAGGGGTGAGGTTGTGCATAAAACACAGAAAGAGGAGTTATATTGCCCAATGTGAAAAGAGGTTACAATTTCAGAAGCAAGACTGTGTCCTGTTGCTGAGACAGAAGATCCGCCTGAAGCAGCAGCCTGATCGAAGGACAGACACTCATCCCCAGATGTTCTGGGTACCAAATTCCCCTGGCACAATACAGGGTCACAAAGATGACATGGGCCTGGTCATTCTTGATCTTCTTCAGAACTCTGGGCAAGAGAGGTAGCCGAGGGAAGGCATAAAGGATTTCTCAGCTCTTCTTTAAGAAGAATGTGTCTCCAAGGGACAGCCTTCTTAGGAACTCCAACGCACTCAAGTGTTGAAACTGTATGTTCTCAACAGTGGTGAAGAGATCAAGCCAGGACTCTACCCGTTTGTTAGAGATATCCTGCAGTTGCCATTCATGATACGATTGATATAGCTGAATGAGTTAGTCCACACGGACATTTAAAGATCATGTCAGGTAGTTACCCTGCGAATTCAGCAGGTCCAGAGGCGCAGAACCTCTTGGCATTGAGTCCTTGACCCCACTCCGCTCTGCTTGTTGCAATACCACATGGTAGTGGTGTTGTCCGTTAGGACCTGACCCAGCCTCCCTGTGATGGATGGCAGAAAGAATTCAATGCCAAGTGAATGGCTTTCAACTCCAGCAGGTTGATGTGAAGCGGGCCTCAACCACAGATTTCTTAAAACAAGAAATAACACCCTCACAGAAGTTGTGTGATGACCTGGCAGTTTTCTTCGAAAAAAAGATTAGTAAGATCATAAAGGATAATGAATCCCCCCTGGAGGCAGAAAAGCCATTTCCCAATGAAAATATCACTTTGGCTGCTATCCCTTGGTTTATTATTGATGACCCAGAAATATCTAGTCCCACAAATAACAACAAACAGTTTTTCTCAGACTTCTAACTGCAGGATTGAATGTTTTGACTTTATCCCAGAGGACAGCTTCTACAACATAACCATGTCCACTATGTCTGGATCTCCTCTAGATCCTCTGTCCCCTAAACAATGGAAGAAATAGGTGGATGAGTTACTGCCGCCAATGTTACAACTTTGTAATCAATCCTTAAAATCGGGGGTGGTACCCTTAAGTTGGAAAAAGGCTATAGTAAAGCCACTGCTGGAAAAGCCATCAGCAGACCCCAACTTTTCAGCTAATTATAGGTGAATTTCCCTCCTACCCTTTCGGGAAAAATTTTGGAACGGTATGTTAGTAAGATCTTATCGCAATATCTAGAGATCATTTGTTGTTAGAAGAGGAGTAGTTCGGCTTTATACCTGGCCATGGCACACAGACTGCTTTACTGAGTGCCATGGATGAGATTCGCATGAGGTTGACTGCGGCCAGTCTACAGTGTTAGTTCAGCTTGATTTGTCAGTGGCCTTTGACAAGATTAACCATCACACCCAGCTAACAAGATTAGATTCGGTGGGTGTTAGTGGTACCGTGTTAAAATAGATAAAGTCATATTTACAGGACCACTGTCAGGCAGTGGCTCTCCCCTTTTCTCTCAGACTTCAGAAGCACTCAACATGAAGCGCCACAAGGATCGGCACTCAGTCCGATGCTGTTTACCATTTACATAAAGCCACTAATCTCGCTAATAAAAACACACAACATTACTCTAATCAACTATGCTGATGATACGCAGTTGATTCTATCACTCGATACCAGCCAGCAGGATACCATTAATAACTTCCAGACCTGCATAATTGACAGCATGAAATGGATGAATGTAAATTCCCTGAAATTAAATAGGGATAAAACAGAGTTCCTCTGCTGCTCCACTAATAAGATCCCAATGCCTCTACCTCCAAATTTCTGGCCATTCCTCACAGAGACTGCGTTATGCTCATCGGAGGTGGTACGCAACCTGGGAGTTGCCTTTGACGAACATCTCTGACTTGAGAAGCATGTAAACGGAGTGGCTGGTGTGTGCTTTGCTCCGAGGCCTCAGAAAGCTGCTCCCAGAGCTTCCCGCACAGGCTAAATCCCTAATTGCATGGAGTGTTATACTCAGCAGACTCGATTATTGTAATGCTCTTCTCCTTGGAGTGCCTGACTACTTGGTTAAGAGGCTACAAAGAGTGCAGGTAGCTGCGACTAAACTAATACTAAATAGATCCCGTAGATCCTCTGCATCCAACGCCGTTAGGGAACTCCATTGGCTTCCCCTAAAGCAGAGTATCTTTTTCAAGTCTATGTGCATTATGTTTAAAGCCCTTCAGAACAAGGGACTGGTACCATTGCAACGTAGATTAAAAAGATACGCCATGAGAAGGCCACTACGTTCTGCGACAGCAAATCTTATTCAGGAACATAGATTCCGAAGGGTAAGCCAAAGCGGACAAGCCTTTTCAGTTAAAGCGTCTCAGTTATGGAATAAGCTGGCATCTTACTTAAGATCACACACAGACTTTTTGAAATTTAGAAAAGCTCTGAAGACCTGGTTGTTCCCAAAACAATAAGTGCCTGTTATTGATGTCACCATTCCCTGCTTCCCCTACCTGGACAAGAGTCGCCTCAGCACCAGGATACCAGTCTGGTCACAGTGCGCTCTACAAATACTATAAATAAAATATAAATAAAAATAACATTAGAGTCCTCCGACCTCCATCTCTCCCAGATGAGATCCCCAACCCAGCAATGACGCATTTGTCACCACCGTCAGCTCCTTTTGAGGTAGTGAAAGGGGTCTGCTGCTTGTCCAATTGCAGTTGGACAGCCACCACTGCAGATCTTTTGCAGTGTCCTCCGAAACCTGGAAACAAAACCTGGATACCGTCCGTCCGACAGGTTTCCTTGGTGCTGGAACCACTGAGACTTCATATCCCACTGCAGATCCCGCATTTGCCATCCAGCATGATCGACGAAGAAACAGTCCCACAAGCCTCAGAGCTATCCTCACTGAGACCCAAGAGTGAGCTTGAAACATTGATGTCGTAGCCCAAATGTCCTGGACTTGTTCTAGAGGATAGGCTCAAAAATTCACCGTATTCAGGATGGCTACAAAGAAAGGGAGCCTCTGCGAAGAAGGCGGTGTGACTTCAGCACACTGATCATGAACCCAGCATTGTAAGGAAGGTCGCCATCGACTGGAGGTGATCCACGACTGACTGTGGAGAACCTGCCTTCAATAGACCGTTTTTGAGGTAGAGGAAAACTAGTACGTCCGACTTCCTAAGATACGCTATGGCCACCGCCATCACCTTTGTGAACACATGAGGGGAACTGGTGAGGCCAAAAGGGAGAGCGGTAAACTGAAAATGGTCGTGGCTCACCTTGAACCGCAGACAGTGTCTGTGGGCCTGCAGGATGGGGGCATAGGAATAGACTCTTTGCAGGTCCATCGCCACCATCCAGTCTTCTGGATTCAGGGAAGAGAGAACCTGGGCCAGTGTGACCAAATTTAATTTGTCCTTCTGCAGGAAGAAGTTGGGGGGTCGAAAATCTAAAATAGGGCAAAGGCCTTCACCCTTCAGCACTAGAAAATAGTGGGAGTAACACCCAGCTCAGATTTCTGAGGCCAGGGTCCCCTTTATAGCTCATTTCTCTAAAACAGCCTGGAATTCCTGCAGCTAAATGGACAAATTGCCCTCTAAAAGCTGCTCCGATGTAGGTGGAACAGGCGGCGGAAATGAATGGCAGGGTGCAGCCACTATGAACTATCTGCAGTACTCACCTGTTGGAGGTTATTTCTTGTCACCCATGGGGAAAATTAGTAATCCTGCCTCCCACAGGGTGGTTGTGAGCGGCTATGGGTAAACAAAAGTAGCTTGAAGGCTGCTGCCTGAGGGGCTGGAAACTGGGAAGTTCATTCCCCGTTTTGGCCTGAGCGTCACCTGCAAAATTCCATATCCTGACAGAACTAGGGCTGGGATACCTGTTGTTGGGGTGGGGGAAGGGGTAGGCCTTTATGTTGCCTCAAAGCGAAGCGGCACGCAATGCCTCGTGGGTGTTGAAAGTATGAGGGAGCGTATAGTTGCTCTGCTTTCTTAAGAGTGCTCAAGCGAAATAGAATGTTCTGATCCAAATGTGAACCACAGGTAATGCATATGGAACATCACGGGCGACCACACGCACGGCTGGTGTGGAGTCTACTTTTCTCATTAGGTGACGGACGTATCATGGTCTGGCCTCTTGATGCTCGTTCACCACTTCATGAGTATGTGCTCCACTAGCGGATATTACCCTTTGTTTATTTGATGAAGGACGTTACCGCGGTTAATACTTATTAGCTCTTATTTACACTAGCGGCTATATTTTTGGAAATTCGGTCTTAATATATATGATCGTTTTGAGTTCACGCCAGATCTTCATTCTTACTTATCATCCATTGTGTCGTGGACCTTCTGCCTACAACATTGTCTTTGTGCCTTGAGAAAGTCTGAATACAGATGTGTACAGATGAAACACGTGTTGGCTTCAGTATTTGCTGGGAATTTCTTTAACATCAATAAAAAGAATTTTTTCAACGGAAGGTGTTCGTGGATTACCTCTTAAGCCCTGCACAGGATTGGAATATATTATACTCGCCTTATGACTACAGGGATTGACTTTTTCATGTTATGATGAACAAAGGTCCAACACGTTCGTTTTGGATTTATTTTAACTAATAAGGGTGTGCTGTACCAGCTTCTTTCTTAATGCATATGGAGCAGCAGGGTGGGTATATGACAATAGGCTTTCTGCCACGGGACACCAGGGTCCAGAGAAGGAGAAATCTGGGACAGAGTGAATATTTTGAATTTATCTTTCCTCACAAAGGCATTCAATGGTGGGAGGCCCAGTAAATGCCTAAGACTCCTGTCCTTCGGTACAAGGGAGTTGCGCAAGTAGCACCGCTCTACTGTCTCCCTCTTCTGCACTCGCTCAATGGCACCCTGGACCAGGAGACTGTTCAATACTTGCATCAAGATAGAGGAGGTTCCTTGAAAAGTCACTCAGATTTTGGGGGTAGGAGGGGAAATCAAAGGCAGAGTGTAGGCCCTCTGAATGATTTGCAAGACATCTATCTGAAGTGATGGACCTACAGCCGGGGAGGCAATGCTGTACCTTACCTCCTACTGGCTTGGCTTGTGAGGACATCCTAAAACAGCTTGGGAGCCTCTGCCATGGGGAAGGAGGAATTAAAGGATTGTTGTCCCTGCAGGGGCGAACAACTTTTGCTGCCACCATTACCTCTGCCCCGAAAGCGCTGGGTGTGCTGTTGTAGTAGAGATAGGGAGAGCTGGTGTTGCCTCTAAGTTAGCTCCCTGGAATAGCCTCTGAACGTTCTGTACTTTTGCTTGGATGGAGACAACAGTCCCAAAGATCGTGCTGTAGTACAACTGCCTTTAAAGAACAAGTTACTTACCTTCGGTAACAATGTATCTGTAAGAGACATATATTAGGTATAGATTCCTTACCTTAGAATTACTCCCAGGGGTCAGACTGGATCCGGAGAATTTTTCATCAGCAATACCTCTGTGCGTCGGTAGGTGGTGTTCGTCGACTCCGCATCCGTCATAGGTGTTGTGGTCGCTGGGATGACGTCACAGTGCCTACTTAGACGCCGCCCCTGCGCGCTGACGTCAGTTCTGACACGACTTTCCACGCCAGAAGAGCAGAGCCATGAAAGACACTGACCACTGTTGCGCCACACTAGGGCCCTATAAGGGTGCCCCTAATCCTTGAAGTCAGTTCGCAGAGCGGGGAGGACGGGTGGGGCGGTAGGGAATCTATAACTAATATATGTCTCTTACAGATACATCGTTACCGAAGATAAGTAACTTGTTCATCTGAAAGAGACTATTAGTTATAGATTCCTTACCTTAGAATAGATACCCCAGCAATACCATCCCCGGAGGAGGGTCTGCGAACCAAGTTCACACCAGAAAATCCTGGAGGACAGAACGGGCAAAGTAGCAGTCCCTCCGGACTTGACTATCCAGGCAGTAATGTCTGGTAAACGTGTGCATAGAAGCCCACGTGGCCGCCTGGCAGATATCGATGAGTGGAACTCCCAGCGACAAAGCATTGGTTGCTGCCGTAGCTCTAGTGGAATGAGCGCGCAGCCCCACTGGAGGTTCATTTTTAGCCAAAGCGTAACAAATCTTGATCGAAAGGACTACCCATCGAAAGATGGTACGCTTCTGAACAGCCCAACCTTTTTTGGCACCGACGTAGCCAACGAAGAGTTGATCATCCACCCGGAAATCTTTTGTGCGGTCAAAGTAGAAGGACAGCGCACGTTTTGGGTCCAGGTGGTGGAGCCTCTCCTCCTCTTTGGGAGGGTGCGGAGGCAGGAAAAAGGTGGGCAGAGTAATAGTCTGCCCGATGTGAAAGGGAGTGACTACTTTAGGCAAGAAAGAGGATCTTGTTCGGAGCACCACCATCTCCGGATGGACTGAAAGGAAAGGAGGCTAAGAAGAAAGGGCCTGAAGTTCACTCACTCTGGAAGCAGAGGTGATGTCAACAAGAAAGGCAGTCTTCAGAGTGAGAAGCCTGAGAGGACAGTTGTGAAGAGGCTCGTAGGGAGCACACATAATATAAGTCAAGACAACGTTCAAGTCCCACTGAGGCATTATGAAAGGAGATGGAGGAAAGAGGTGAATAATGCCTTTAAAGAAGCGACTTACAATAGGGGACTTGAACAAAGAGGGCTGATCTGGCAGCCGAAGAAAAGCAGAAATGGCTGCCAGGTAGCCTTTAGGAGTGCCCAGAGCAGAGCCCTGCTGGGCCAAGGAAAGAAGGAATAAAAAAAACCTCAGAAAGAGGGGCAGAAAGGGGCCTTTGCTGTGCACCATGCCACAAACTTATTCCATCGGCAGGCGTACCGTTTAGTGGAGGGACGCCTGGCTGCCGAGATAAAATTACAAATTTCAGGAGGAAGGTCAAAAGCTGTCAGCTGCCGCCGCTCAATTACCACACAAGGAGGTGGAGGCTGGACAGGTTCGGGTGGAGGACCGTCCCCTGCTGCTGTGACAGAAGATCCTCCCGAAGGGGCAGTCTGATCGGAAGATCGATGGCCATGCTCAGAAGCTCGGGGTACCAGACTCTTCGTTCCCAGTCCGAGGCCACAAGATTGACTCAGGCCCGGTCGCGCCTGGTCTTCTTCAGCACTCGGGGCAGAAGTGGTACAGGCGGAAAGACGTACAGGAGGCCGCAACTCCACTCGTGACGAAAAGCGTTGCCGAGCATGTGCCGCCTTGGAAACTCGAACGCGCAGAAGTGTTGACATTGCGCGTTCTCTTCGGTGGCGAACAGATCTAACCAAGGCTCTCCCCACTGCTGAAAGAGACCTTGCACCACCTCTGAGTGAAGACGCCATTTGTGATCCACCAGGCACCGACGGCTGAGTTCGTCCGCCCTGGCGTTCAGAGAACCCGCCAGGTGTTGAACCACCAGGGTTATGCCCTGATGTTCCAGCCATGTCCAAAGGCGAAGATCCTCTTGACAAAGGGTCCACGACCCCACTCCGCCTTGTTTGTTGCAGTACCACATGGCGGTGGTGTTGTCCGTGAACACCTGCACTGCCTTCCACTTGAGGGAGGGAAGGAATGCCTTCAGTGCCAAGCGAATCGCCCGGAGCTCGGAAGTGCTGGAAACCATTTATGTAGTCTGAGGCGGGTATGATACACCAACCATCTCGAAAGAAAAGACATCCTCTTAAAATTCGCCGCCCTCAGTGCCTTATTCCCAAATTCGCACCCACAATGCCATTCCTTTATATTAAACCGGCAGTTAGTTTCCTGCGCATTTTTTGAAAGCATTGCCTCAACGAGATTCTGGTTCAAACCCTGCCGTAATAGACGATACCAATTACCAATACCACTTAAGTTCAACTCTAGGGCTGCTTTTAAAATTATTCTTTTCCTCTCGTTAATTATTTTGTACTTATTCGTGAGAAAGCAAATTATCTGTCTAAAACTTAACCAAAGATCGCCCCTCTGAGGTACACAATGCAATTCAAATGCCTCCCACGATATAAGATTGGTACTATTATAGGACTGCAGTAAACTTTGATGAACTCGAAGACCCCACAACTCACAGTCTTTAAGGGTAGTAAATGCGTGGCACTATGGAATGTTGTAGGCTTTATAGAACCGTTGTATGCGGTTAGCAATTGTATTCACAACCTTATACCTAGTTCTTTTGGGTAGCTTCGCAGTACGCACAAATGCTGGTAACTTAATTGCACTTTCTATTATCATCAAATTAAAAAAAGTTATCGAATTTTGAGGCAGGAGCCACCAGCTGTGTTAATAAACTAATCAACACAGCTTGATAGTAGGTAGATAAGTGAGGTAAAGCAAGTCCTCCCTGCTCCACATCTAATTGAAGAATAGATAGCTTGGCCTGTGGCTTTTTTTTGCCCATATAAACTGCTGTAAAACGTTGTCTACTTTGTTAAAATAAGAAATCAGTATTTTCAAAGGAAGATTTAAAAACAGGAATATCAGCAGGGGAAGGATTGACATTTTCACTAAAGAGACTCGGCCTACTATTGTCAGAGGTAAAAGCAGCCATTTATCTAAAAGATTTTTAATTTTATTGAGCGTTTTTAAGTAGTTTAAATAAAACAGTTGAGAGAAATCTGCTGTGACAAATAAGCCCAGATATCTAATAGGTCTTAATGACCGAGCTTTTAGCCCTACGGGAAGATCGGCCTCTCGAGAATTGAATAGGAGGAGTTCCGTTTTAGACTGGTTGACCTTATATCCCCCTAATTCTGGAAATGCTTGAATTTCCCCAAGTGCCAACTGGATATTTGCCCTATCTGCGTTCAGATATAAAATCAGATCATCCGCAAAGAGCTTAATTTTTGTCATCCCTGGTAAAGGAGCCAAGATTGACGTGTTAGCTCTGATCTTTATTGCCAATGGCTCTATAAAAAGCGAAAATAAAAGGGGGGAAAGGGAACAGCCTTGCCTAGTCCCCCGTCTTATCATTACTTCCCCCGCCTGTTCTGCATTTATTATTTTCGCAGTTGCCTCCGTATAGATTCTCCTTAGCATCTCTATCAGGCGGGATGGAAAACCAACCTTCTGAAGGATAAAAAAAGGGCCTGCTAATCAACCAAATCGAATGCCTTTTCTGCATCCATCATTAAAATAGCTGCCCTGTCCTCCCTGGCTGAGAAATAGTCAATAGCTTGAATCAAATAAAAAGTATTTGCCGCCATTGATCTGCCAGGTAAAAACACTGTTTGGTCCGCATGTATCATGTGTTGCGCACACCCTGAAATCCTCTTCGCCCAAATTTTCATGAAGAGTTTGTAATCCACGTTTAATAGACTGATTGGACGATAGGAGCTTGATCTGTCGGATCCTTATCCTTCTTCAGGATAGTGATCACGACTGCTTCCTTAAATCTATCAGGGACAGGCAAGCCATCCATAGTCTGGTTATACAAAGACACTAGCATGGGGGAAAGTTCCTCGACAAACACCTTGTAAACCTCAATTGGTAACCCGTCATTCCCACTTGCCTTCGCGCTAGCCATTTCTTTTATAGTATCCCTGAGTTCTATGGACGTAATCGGTTCAAGCAGAGCCTTACACTCATCCTCGGAAACCATAGGTAGCTGGATTGAACTAAAATAGTCCTCAAGGGCATGGGTACTTACTAGCTGGGTCTCGGCATATATTTTCTCAAAATGTGACACGAAGATCTCGGCAATTCTATCTTTATTGGCAATCAGATTGGTGGTACTGGGGTCCCTTATTTGTGGAATCAGTTGCCTACTCTGTTGCGTTTTCGTTGACCAGGCTAAGAATTTCCCTACATGTTGGCTTTATTCGTACACCTTCTGGTTGAATGCATTACTTTCCGAGATCTCTTCCAGAGTAAAAAAAAAATTTAATTGCTCCTTTGCCTTTGTTAAATCCTGGCACAAGGTTTCTTCCTCTGAGTTTCCTGAGGGCTTAGACGTAAGTTCTGCCCTTGCTTGGTCTACAGCATACTGGAGTTCTTGGATCTTCTGCTGTCTAGTCTTGTAGAGCTTTGCCTTGTATGCAATCACCCTACCCCGAAATGTGGCCTTAAAAGCTTCCCATACCATAAAACCTGATGCTGTATTAATATTTTACTCATAAAACCATTGTATAAATTGCCGAGTTTCAGTAATCCAGTTCTGATCTGAAAGGAGTGCTTTACCAAAATACCATCTAGTGTTATGTTTTTTGGGGAAGGTAAATATATAACCAAAGAAACTAATGAATGGTCTGAAAATGAATTAGAAAAATGGTGGACTCGCCTCTCTCCAATTGTTTACTTATCAAAAAAAAGTCTAAGCGGGAGGCTGTTTAATATCTAGCTGAGAAGCAGGTAAACTGAGCAAGGCCTAGGTGATCGAGGCGCCATGGATCAACTAAGGCAAAATCTTCTTTAATAGTTCTTAACAGTCTAGCTGTCTTTGATTTTAGTTGTTTTTTTACCCTTATTCGATGTATCCAGACCCAAGTCTTGAATAAAATTAAAATCGCCTCCCATTAATATAATACCCTGGGCATTTATCAGCAGATCGTAAATCTTATTCAAAGGCCCAGTATCGTTGAAGATCGGCCCATAATAATTCAACAATACCAAGTTCACACCATTAACTGAAACCTCAATCCAGATCCACCTTGCACCTACATCTCAAATCACTTTTCCGAGTTCCCAATCTAGAGTGGAAGAGAGTAAAATAGCCACCCCCCGAACCGCAGAATGAGATGAGGCAAAGTATGAATGAGCATATTTCTTGGGGAGTGTGAAACTGGGGGAATTGGATTTCAGATGGGTTTCTTGAAGGAAAATCACATGCGGTGAAAAAGAGGCTATCCAATTTAACATTGCTCCTCTTTTCGGTGCATTCGAAAAACCATTTACATTACATGTAATTACTTTTATTGGTTGAGACATCCCTCACGCTAGCACACAGTCCCTTGACACAGCCCCCGTACACACATACTGCTCACTCCTTTGCCATACTTCCTTTTGCAACAACGCTCTTGTTGAAATTACCTGGCAACGCCTAATGGCATCGCGTCCCCTACATCTCCCTTGCTCACCAATCTTAATTACATTCCTGTCTAGATTCTGGTTCTTATTCTTACTTTTTACTTGCCTGCTACTACTGCGCTCATTTTGTTTATGCTTCAACCCCGAACCCCACCACCCTTGCCCTCCCCGAACTACCGGAGGAGGGAGGTAGCCCTTATCTCGCCTCCTCAGGCCCCCCATCGAACAGGGGCGCCTTGACTTGGCGCCTAGTTGCCTGGTTGCGCGTCTAACCTCCCTCCCCTCCTCCATGATATGTAACATATACGTTTTTCCTTGTAGCCCCAGGGGTACCTTCTAAAGAGTATCCCCTTCTTAAAGTGAAAAAAGTGTTACCCTTCACAAAAAACGTGAAATACTAAAGCTTTTAAGTATATGTAAAGGCCAGCTTGTGCTGGTTCTGATGACCATGATCTATAAAACTTAAGACTAGAAATTCTCGAAACTACCCGTCAAAGTCAGGAAAGAAAAAGTAGGGATCCGCTTTGCGACGTTTCCATACCTATTCGAAAATCGATTACTTCAAGCTTGTCTCATCTGCGGCTGTGGTGATGTAAAGTCTCAAAGATGATGTAGATTCTTGTGGTGTAGGACTTAGAATATTAAGCATGCCAGCTTCTCAGAGAAGAACTTCATATAAGGTATTAATGTGCCTGATGGGAAAATCTCTGGAAGGAGTTGATTCTGTAAGATTAGGAGATTATTTAAGAACCCGACTGGGAAGAAAAGTTATAGAAGATGTACTGTGAGGGCTTTAATGTGCAAATGTCTAAAAGGCTGACTTTGAACATGATGATGATGAATTATATCTTTCCGGAGAACATAAACTTTACCTTGGCGACCTAGATCTTCTTGAAAAGGATCACAGAGGAGATGTAGTAAATGGTAGAGGTGGAAGCATCACAGGATGCAGTGAGTGATGGACACAGGAGATGCCTGGTGACTACTAGGTGTTTTTCTCTGAGAATCAACATAAGGATTCTACCGCCTTTTTCTAGACATATAAGTGAATTAAATGTGCTAATCAAAATTTAGTTCTAAACAAATGATGGTTGGTGTGAAACATCAAGCACCTTCTCTTTTGTGTTGGAAGGGCAATACTTTAGAAATTGTAAAATACCCCTCACACACTGAAATCTGATTCAGTGTCATGCTTCATCATTGGGGTCTTCCCGTCCCTCTACAGGACGGGGCGTGCTACGACCTACGTAGACGCGGGAGCACTTTTATTCGTGATTCATGATTATGTACAGTGCGTGGGGTGGTAGGATCGTGAAAAATATGTGTGATAGTTAAAAATTCCCTGGCTAGTGGAAAAAATAATTTTATTGCCTTCCCTAGCTGGAAATAGTAAAAAATGGGGCGGTGTAGATGGTGTACTATAGTGAGTCACTTTCTACAGATTCACTTATATGTCTAGAAAAAGGCGGTAGAATCCTTATGTTGATTAACAGTATTGAGAGGAGGACGATTCTACCTTTTCCCTCTTCACTCCCCCCTTTGATTTCTTGAAAGTTTTTCTCTGAGAAGCAGGGGATGAGGAGAAACTGACAGTAGTGACAGTCTGAGTCTGAGAGTAGGCTCTTGATTATTCAGAGTCTGAAGTCTCATGCACCCTCTTCAGCTTGTGCACCCAGACTGCTGATTGATGAAGAGACACGCTCGGTGGAATGTAATTTGTCAGTGAATGGGACTTTGATGCCGATCCATGATTCAACGTCAATCAGATCTTTGATGCCAAGATTCTAGTCAATGGCAAACGCTGTTTCAATGGCAGGCAAGTGGCCATCCTACTGGTCGAGAGATAGACTTTGACATCTACTGAGAGCGTTGCTGTTTCTCACTTCTTTATATCTTGAGATCTCCCTCATTGGGAGTCTCACTACATAAATGAAGGGCTAATGGCAAAGGGAGATCATATTCTGTGCTCGTCAGATCTTCAGGACTTGAATCCAGGAGCCGATTCCCCTGCATCCTCCTTAAATAAGGAATGAAAAATAAATGGATTGACACTGTTTAAAATATTACCCATTTTAAAGGTTACAGAGCACTTCCATTTGTGACGAGAGCAAACAATCCCCCATGTAGAATGCATCCATTTTTGCAAATACATGTGCTGAAATTGCTTGAAAAGATTTGTATCAATGAAAGTGATTTTCAATGCTTACCTCTGCAAGGTTTGGTGCTCTGGAATAAGACTGATAGGCAACTAGATTAAACATAAGAACAACTAAAGAACAATTCTCTTAAGTTTGGTTTGGAAGCGAGCGGGAATATGAATGATGTCATCAAAACAAAGATACAAAAATGACTCTTTAAGGCATCCTAGGCTACTCATTTATAAGAAAGTACAGACTGTCTCTATATCCAAGACAGCCAACGAACTGGGAGATGACAAGAATTGAAGAGAATGCCCCTAGTCTGCAAGGACAAGAAAAAGAGGAACAGCCTGGCCTGCAGACGTATTACACTATCCAAGCCCGCACTGGTGAAATACTACTGTCATCAAGCATGTCCCAGAAACATACTGCAGTCTCCGAGCATATCCTGGAAACTTACAGACCGTGTACCAAGGGTGGAACAATCCAGACCATGTTTAAAAGGGCTGCCCTAGGCTGGGCACACAGCAGACCTGAGGTCTTCATGTTTAAATGATGTGTTAGGTTAAAACGTTATGTTAAAACTACTTATAAAGTGCACTATAACCCATAGGTGTCTTGGCGCTAGCTCTACTGAAGAGGAAAGAAGGAAAACTCTTCTAGTTAATGAAAAGCCAATGTTTTTAATGCTTTCCTGAAAGATAGGACTGGGCATGGATTTAATGTGGAATGGTAGCAAATTCCAAGCTTTAGCTGTACATGTCACAAAACTTCTTCCTCCCCAGGAAGCACGTTTGAACTTCGGGACTATAAGTCTTTTTGCCCCAGCTGAGAGCAAATTTCTATTTGGCTCATACCAATTGAAACCATGTTTCAGAAAGACCGAGCCAGAATTTTGCAACGCTTTCTAAGCTGTACACTAGGCCTTAAACCTAATTCGCTGTCTGATTGAGAGCCAATGTAGTTTATGAAGGGCTCAAGAAACAGATTGAAATTTAGGGATCCCCAACAACAAGCGTAAGGCCAAGTTTATTTAGATGTTGCACTCGCAATTGTTTTTTTAACTGTCTGACCTGGGTATGGTGCATTATGTATAATGTTGTTTCTTTCTACAACTTACATCTCCCGATTGCGTGCTATCACTGAAAGCCCTCACTCCTGCTTGATTCCTCTCCTTTCTTTTTTTCAGAGTGACCCTCTTCTTACCTTCCATCCTCTGCATGCCTTCAATTTCTGAGTACAGCCTCCTTTCACTCTGGTCTGCCTTAATCTCTCATATTATAACTTTGCAATTGGCTGATTACTCATTTCATAGATCACAACCTATCCTCTTTAAAACCCTATCCCTATAACCTAACATTACCTAATCTCCACCAGACTATCTATCTCACCTGAAACCAAATTGCCCCCCACTAATGTTCACACCTAACCGGTATTTATACAATCTATCACAAAGTAACTGGATTCAATGCAGCCAATCTTTTCTTGAGTGCACATGACTAACAACAATAGCCACTGGATTAACCCTTAACCTTGGGTTCCGGAGTAGCATGCTACTCACCATAAGGCTCTTTATCACCTCTTCAGGGGTAGTAAGAGCTATATAAATACAATACAATACAGAAAGAAAAGCTTGTTTATTATAATGGAGCAATTAGATGCCCTGAAAGAAGATTTCAAAGTGCAGCAAGCAAACTGCAATTAAAAACATCTAGTAGCCATGGGAAGGAATAATGAGAAAGTCTTGGGTCTAACATAACTAAACTAGTAACAAGAAGGCATGCATTAGCAAATTGAGTGATACGGGTGCTACACAGACTGGAAAACAATGCCAGATTGCAGCCTTGCTTGCTAAACTCAGTAATTTTGAGTTCCGAGTAAGGATTGGATATAATATCATTACAAAAAAGTCTGTGGTCCATCTTTTGCTACAAATTCATTTGCTTCTTCATTAACAATGCACACATTGCCCAGCTGTGTGCAATGGGAAGCAGGTGAAAGACGAGGGGAATAGAAAGGTTGAATCACAGATGAGAAGGTCTGCAGGACCCAGCAAAAGGCTGGGTAAGCCAAAATCACTGAAACAGGAGACACCTCTGTCGAACCTCGAGCATAAAAACACCCATTACAGAAACAGCATTTATCTACTTAATGCACAGCAAATCTCTAACACAGAGCAAATCTCTACAACATTCATCCTTTAGAAAGTATCAACCTCCTTTCAAACAAAAAAAAGAAAAAGAAGAAGAGGCCTAATTCTGTAAAGGAATCTCAAAGAAGTGAAGGGAAACAGGCAAACATATTCCTAGCACAGACTATGATGGGCTTACTTTAACCACATAAGGCGTGGGATAACGGGAGGCAATCTTAAGAACTTAAGAAAGGCTTTCTGTTAAAGGCACCGCCATAGCAACAGATGACCCATAACTGTATAAGGTAACAGTGGTGTTTTTTTTTTTTTTAATAAAGCAGATAGTGCAAGGACTGATAAAGAGGAACACCTCAGAGAACAAAACTAGGTCCCAATAACTTTTATAAGTCTTCCCAGACGTACCCACATACTTCAACCAGCAATTCACATTCTCTCACACATACATAAAATGTGCACTCACCAACTTAACCTTTCAAAACCTCACCTTACCTGCATACCACACACCTCTCCTTTCTTCTCACACACACTAATCCCATCCACCCCCTCCACAAGCTTGGTGCATTATCAACACTATACCGAAATATTTTAGATCCCATTTGGGGTCCTGGAATCTTCATGCCACCTTCTCCTTAACTTGGACAGACCATTTCGCCATTCTTTTCAGTCTCGCTCATAAATGTCTATGTTCTAGTGCTACCTGTCAGTCAGTAATGGACTCTTTGTGGCCCTGGGCAATGTTAACAGAGAGTTAGATGTGGATCTTAGAATGGTTCCCATTCTGCGAGTCTTATATTATGATGCTAACGTCAATATTGAACAATATAAAGAAAGAATTATCTCTACCTTAGAGCAAATGACACTTTTCTAGAACTGTCATCACAGTCTAGTTTTTTCAGCACCCTGGTATACCCAAGATCTTGCGTCTGTAAAACATCACTTCAGATCTTTTGAATTCAAGCATTTAAATACTGAGTGATCTCATTGGCTCATAACTTGATCATTTTAGTTCGCCTACATAGCTTGTGAATAAGGCTCTAAATTAATTAAACCAAAAATAAATGTTATTCAAAGTTAAATAAAAGAGCATCTAATTGTACATAACTGCTGATTACCTTTTGGCTAGGTTTGCACTATAGAAATACCATATACATACATACTGCTTAAAATAAGGCACGTACCTTCATTGTTAAAATTTAGGTAAAGGAAAGGCGCACAAAGAGAATCCAGACCTAAAGAAAAGAAAGGAACCCACTTTAGGTGTTATGCTTGCCTCAATGTCATACTGGAGTCAAACAGGGGAAACAAAACACTATTTCGCTCACTTAGCAAGAACAAACAACAAAACTACTACATCAAGATTAAGTCAATTCATAATGTTAGCAGGTTGAACACAACATAACATTTTCAGAACAGTTCTGTAATTTACATGCATTCAAACAACTTTGCTTCACCCATAGAAAGTGGTATGCTTGATCATACACTTTGCCTTTGTCCTCGCCTTCAAACAACCTTGTTTCTAGTAGGGCTCATCTCGAGCTCTTATTGCGAGAGGCTGTTTGACTTGTTCTGAGAGAGTGATTTTGTTTTGTTTTCTTTTAAATTTATTTTTTATTGAGGGATATAGCAAGTAAAAATTCATAAAAACAATAAGTAACCATATTACATGTTCCTTAGTCATAACATTCAATGGAATTCATAAATACATAATTTTTTAACAAGAATTGCTTATGCATACAATCTGCTAAACAGATTTCACCTTATAAAGGGATTAAAATACATTGTTTTTTACATAAGATTTCCCCACAGCCTATAAAACGTTTGTATTGCTCCCAATCGGACCAAAAACAACTTTTCTCGACCTATAACTCTCTGCATTTTCGCCAACCACTCTTGAAATGTTGGAATGTTTTTAGTTTCCCATTTCTGGAGAATTGAGCTATGAGCATACAGATGATTAGTAGTTTACTATTGTTTTCTGAAAGACTCATTAGGGGAAAAAATATCAAATTAAACCTTCGGGGATCATATGTCAATTGAATATTTAATTTATCTAAACAATATTCCAAAATTAGTTTCCAATATGAATCTAAATTAGAACATCAAAAAATAATGCACAAACAATTTCCCTAGATCACATGAAAAAAACAAAGTAACAGAAGACTCAGGGTTGACTCTACTGCACAGACTCCAGACCATCCAGAACGCCGCTGCCAGACTCGTCCTCGGAACTCCGTGTCACGAACACATGACCCAACACCTACGAGACCTCCACTGGCTCCCCGTCGAGAAAAGGGTCACTTTCAAGCTCCTCACCCACGCCTACAAATCCCTCTACAACATCGGACCCGAATACCTCAACGAGAGAGTGTACTTCCACGTACCCAAGAGGAACCTCCGCTCCGCCGACCTCGCCCTGGCAGAGGTCCCCCGCATATGCAGAAAAAGAACAGGCGGGAGAGCCTTCTCCTACATCGCAGCCAAGACCTGGAACGAGCTCCCCGTGAACATCAGACGCTCCCCAAACCTGCACACCTTCAGGAAGGACCTCAAGACCTGGCTCTTCGACGGATCCGGAGCTGCCCCCCGCCCCCCCAGCGCCTTGAGACCCTCACGGGTGAGTAGCGCGCTTTATAAACCCCCTGATTGATTAATTGATTGATCTTATTTAGAAACATGGGAGTGTGGTATATTATCATGAGTCCTGTGTGTGGCACGGCTAGTCCGTGTCACAAAGGAGATGCACAGCAGTATGCACATATGTCGAAAATATTCACACGTACTCCATATTTTGACCAAGTTTGTCCAAACTTATTCCAATGTATAGTCAATTTTTCACCATCACGTCAGAGACACAAAGTTTCTGTGTTTTATGCATCTTGAATACTCTGAGAATACCCAATCAGGCTTAGTAATCAAAAGATAAGGGTGTGCTTCAGGTCTAATCCAATTGAAGTGTGGTATATTAGCCACTTTGCATAAAATTGCATTTTATGGAAATTGCAGAAAAATTCATTGAGTTAACTTTATATGACATATCCAGTTTCACTAGTATATACTACTCTTTCTGACATCTATTAGAAATTCTCATGAAAGTTTATGTCTCTTTTACCTTGACTGGGTAAGTTTTCCAAGAGCAGACTGATCTTACATTTGCCTTCTGAAATCAAATCCAAATGAGTGACGAGTTGTTGTGTGTTAAAATATATATGATATCATAGGACAACATTAGCCATCCTTTAAATTTCTCTATAAAGGGGTCAATATCTGCCCAGGGTCTCCATGATCCATTTATTAAAAAGTCTGATAATTTACAAAACCATTGGCTTGCCAACCAGCTAGTATTATTTTATCCAGGAGTGGCCGATCCTTCTTGTTTTTATCCTTAAGACTGTTATATTCCATATAGGTACCCTATATAGGCGCAGGTAACACTGCAACCTTTCACCTATATCCTTCCCTACATTACATACATAACGGTTCTTAGGCACGGACCTTTTGCCTAGATATGACACTGCATTCAGAACGCAGGTTTTTCCCTGGTTCGATTCTCATACATTATGCATGAGGCTTCTTGGAAGCACAGCAGGACTAACAGTAGGATTACCATCTCCTGTATCATATCTCTGTATAAATTTCAGGCCCAACGTCATCCTTTAGGCCGACACAGTAACACAGCAAGGTAGGACCCCTGGGGAGACCTATGGGTATATATACAGCACATCTTGCTTAGGAAGATAGAGGAGACAGTGACTTCCCGGCTGACACACTGACCAGAGACGCTGAGGTTCCTGCAAGCAGACGCTCCAGCTAGCAGTGGTCTAACATCCCTCGCGGGGGGTCCAACTCGAGACCAGGACGGGGTCCCACATTCTCTAAACTCTCAGGTAATGGAGTGGACTAGATCCTAGAGGGATTCTTGGCAAAACACCTACATAGATGCTAGGTACATTTAGGTACATCTAGTTAGGGAGGCATCGTAGGAGTACGCACTTTTTATCATGTGTTTTATGTACTTGTATATATTCATGATTTCTGAAAGATGGTAGAACTATACCATCCCTTTACTTTTGTAATATTGCTAATCATATATCTCTGCTACTGTCTAATGGTTGTTGTTGCTCATCTATGCTACACTAGAATAACAACTGTTCAATAAATCCTTATTGACAAACGCCCAGTATGGTTATTCTGTGCATCTCTGAGACAAACTAAGCGAGCATGAGTGACTGAGCGAAAGGTAGTATATTGTTTCCACGATTCTGAGGGATCAGGGTTGTCATGTTCTGAGGTTGCCAGAATCTATGCTCTCCGTGATAAGAGGAGATTATAGTGGCGCTAAGAGCTAGCTAATACAGACAGGCTAATGTATCCGGTGGGGGTGCACGGAATCAGTCCGCCACCAAACCCACAGTTTATGTTATCCAAACACGCAGATCCTGTATAGGTTATATGTTTCAGAATAATGAAAAGCCTTCGGAAGGTCTTGGACGTGCTCCCCGCAGCCGCCAGGAAAACTTTAACCCATGCGTTGGTGACCTCCCGCCTGGACTATGGGAACGTCCTTTACCTGGGTGCCAGTGGTGGAAGTGTGCAGCGATTACAATGTATACAGAACGCGGCGGCCCGCCTCGTTCTGATGCTCCCCAGGAGAGCCTCTTCCAAAAATGCTCTGGACACTCTACACTGGCTCCCGGTGAGGAAAAGAATCCTTTTAAGGCCATGTGTGTAAGTCAGCGGATCCTGCAGGGAAAAGGACCTAGCTACTTACATAATCTGATACTTCCCTACACTCCGAATAGGGCCCTGCGGTCCCTGGGGACGGGACGGGTTAGAATCCCAGTAATTAAAAGAGCAAGAATGGGTGGCAGGTCTTTTTGCTATCTAGCTGCTAAGAACTGGAATACCCTGCCCCTAGAGCTTCGTACAGATCCTTTAGAAGTCTCCTTCCGAAAAAAATTAAAAACATGGCTCTTCCAAGTGTAGATCATCCTTCACTCTTTTTGCACAGAGGGGTCCGAGTAGCCTGCAGCGCGGGGACACACTAGTTAGTGTAACCAGGCGCTATACAAGCTCATTTATTATTATTATTTATTATTATTATATAGGAACTACACGACATGGCGGCCAACGTTGGTTGGGTACTTATTTAACAGTAGAATCTGAGTAGTTCAGTCGTGCTATTCTCAGAGACCCCTACTCACAAAACACCAGAGACGTCTGGAGTGGGTGGGCACAAACTCCGCCACAGCTGAGTAGGCAGAAATCCTATTTATTGGCTGTTGGTTAATCAAGCTTGAAGGACACATTGTTCCTAAAATTGTGCATAACACCGTATCTTGGTTCCCTTGAAAAGTTATTTAGTGTAATAAAAACAATGACTAACCAAGAATTAGACCCACTGCAACAAGAACTGCCCCTCACAGACGAGGAAAATACAGACGCAATACAAATTGCACCAAATTTTAGAAATACAGTCACCCTGAGACTGATAGAGAATGGTTTATCATCTAGGGGTGGCATAGTAGTTTTCGTGATTGAGGCACACGAATCAAACAGAACAGAGGTATTTTATTCGTGGGTTACATTCTCAGCAGCAAATGCAAGAACAAAAACATTTCACTCCTACACGGAAGGAGATGCACCAGCGGAATATTATCCGTTCGAGGACATAGAGGTTCCCCTCACATACCAGGAACATTTATACTGGTTTAAAGACGCCCTACCCCATACAAGAAGAAGAGTAACACTTGGCCCGCTCGGAGAAGGGGCAACATGGCCGATATTAGCAGCCTACGCACCACATCCTGACATTGACACAATGCCACCAGGAGACTTACTCATACATCATAAAGATTTTATCAAAATCTATAGGAACTTGACGCAATTCGTTATGAGGACACTTACAGTCCAACCAGCGATAGTTGCAACTAATGGAACTCAAATTCAGGGTACAGCAACTAAAATTACACCACAAACATTACACGCGGTAATGGGTAAAATGTCCACAAAACGTGAGCAAATGCCATTCTGGGTAGCTCAGAAAATAACACAGCTAGAGGCAGTATTCCCAAATACTACCACGTATGAAAAACACAGAATGCTAACAATCTGCTTGCCCATGGGGATAACTCCACAAGTAGAGGATTGTACCACTTGGGGTACAGTCTTTGCTGCCATTTATACCAGAACTCATGGTATCCCGTCATTAGCAGTAGTACCAGAAGTATTGAGACAAATACAAAATGAGTACGGAGCAGAGCCTGCCCTGAACTTAGGGAGGAAGTTACTAGGTAACTATGCCCAGGTATAAGCCATAATACTAGCTAACATTAGGGGGGAAGCAGCTTCAGTGGCTATCCGCCAACGCCTAAGGGAGTTCAGTCCTTTAGAACAGGAACATGAACTACCTAAAATAATTGAAACTGCGTATGCAGAATTAGGCAGAGACAGTTTGGGTGGGAAAGCTTTAAAACCACAACTGATGGGCAGTCCTGAAAAGGACATTTCCAAGCAGACACCTGCTTCAACTAAGAAGAAGTGGGACAATAAAAAACAACAAAAATGTAAAGGAAACAGATCTCAATCTAGAGGTAGATCTCCACAGGAGCCCTCCAAAAAGAGGTATTACCTTAGGAATAGGGATAATATTAGGAAACCTGACAGGTATCAGGATACTGATACACGTTCCTCTCATTCCTTTCAGGGTTCATCAAAAAACTCCAAGAGGGAAGGACGGTCAGAAAGACAAGAAGAGCGTACAAAGTCCAGAGACAAGCAGCACGCTCAAGATTACACTTCTAAAAAAGAAGAGAAACCAAAGCAAAAGCCACAGTTCAAAAAGAAGAAAGTTGCAGGTCTAAAGATCAGACATGCCCAGAATTCTGAGGACTCAACAACTGAACGGAGAATGGGCTCTGACGATGCTAGACAGTGCGGCAGAAATAACAATAGCTCGCCAGAACCTGAAGGAATTTCTGGTGACAGCGGACTTGAATGATTATATCACGGTAGAAACATCCGATACTAGGGTAAGTGTTCCACATAAAGTATATGAAATAACGCTCCAAATGGAGGGGGACAAATGTAGAACAGTGAGAGGTCTCTTTCGAGAGAACCTGACGTTTGGCTACGGTATTTTATTAGCTGAACAAGATTGGCCGCCAGCATTCGTCATGGATTGCCCTAAAGGATAAATGGTAATTCTTCCGGCCTTCTCAGACCATATTCCCAGGCACTTGCAGCACACATATGCGCAGGAGTGGGCGGTAGCCCAGGCTCCGGCATTATATAAAATCCATGTTGGATGGGATGAGGATTCCACCCACCACATAATTCCTATAAAAAATACTCCAACTGCACAAAGGCAGTATCCAATAAAGCAAGAAGCTAAAAAACAGGTCAGGAAGATCTTAGATCAACTTGAATACCAAGGGGTAATTGAAACTTGCACCTCTCAAATGAACAATCCTTTGTTTCCAGTCATGAAACCTGACAACACAAATCGTCTAGTTTTAGATTATAGACATTTAAACACTTGCACTAAGACATTTGCAGTCCAAAATGCACACAGTGCCGCATTAATGAATAACATTGTGCGGAAAAAATATAAAACGACACTTGATATCTCAAATGGACTTTTCTGCCAAAATATAGCGACTGAAAGCAGGTATCTAACAGCCTTCTCAGCGCTAGGGACCCAGCGTCAATTTTGTCGACTCTCCCAGGGGTATAAGAACATCCCGGGGTTGTTTTCGGCCAGAGTAACTGAGTTACTTCAAAATTTGGATGAAGAGGCATTGTCCTATGTGGATGATATTTATCTAACGGACGATGACCTAGAGGAACACTTGAACAGAGTGAATACCATTATTTTGGGATTTGCATCTGAGGGCTACAAATTCAACTTTAAAAAATCAAAAATTGCCCACCTCAGTGTCTTGTTTTTGGGATATGAGCTTTCAAATGAAGGAAAAAGCCTGGCAGCCAATTTTTTAGAAAAATGCACGCTGCTCCAACCTCCAAAACCATTAAAAAATTTACAATCAATCCTGGGATTCCTAAATTTTGGTCGAACTTACATTTTGGATTACGCAGAAAGAGTAAAAACCATTCTACGATTTAATAAAACCTGATTTTTCAGTAGAACAAAGGACACAGGAACATACAGATACACTTCGTTCCTTACAAGCTGACATGATAGCTTCCAAACACTTACAGACACGCGTAAACGTATGCAGCCTGGTGATCCGTATAGTTGCGGGTCAATCTGGGTACACCTATCTAACACATAATGAAGGTGAAACAGTACCAATTGCATACAAATCACATTTGTACACAAATGCTGAGATGCGCTTCGCATCTACAGAAAAGATTCTGACAGCAGTACAGACTGCTGTAGTGAGAGAAAGAGCACTGGCTCAGGGGAAACGAATAATAGTAGTAACTCCGGTTCCAGCCTTAGAGGCTGCGACAAAGGCAATCGTTCCTAATGCTAAAGCTTTACATCCGAGATGGCTACAATGGGCTAATTCTCTCACTGCAACAGATGTAGAATACAGGTACGACCCAAATTTAAAGACACAAGCATTCCTGCAATACGAACAAGAATATCCTCTACTGAACGAAATAATGCCTCTAGATCAGTATGAATTTATAATTTACACTGACGGATCTGCTCAACCGGCCATAGGGAGTAAGCAATAATATAGCGCAGCATGTGCAATCGTTAAAGGTCGCATGCGGGATGGAAAGTTCCATCCAAGTTGCACAAAAACGCAATCTCTAGGAGACTGCACGGCACAGCTGGCAGAATTAAAAGCCCTAATACTGGCACTAGTGAATACAGATCGAGAATTCCCCACACTAATTGTGTGCAATTCCTTTTACTGTGTGCAGTCTTACAATGAATATTTGCAGTACTGGGTTCAAAACGGGTTCAAAGATGCAAAAGGTGGCACAATTAAGCATAAAATGCTATGGGAACAGGTAGTGGAGTTGAAAACCGAACTACCAAGGGCTCACGTGATACATACACTGAGTCACCAGCGTGATGGCGTTCACGTTGAAGGGAATTCATTGGCTGATGAAGCCGCAAAGGGGGCTGTACGCACGGCTTCCGTAGCTGCAATCACTCGTTCTAAAACGAGAATAGATGGTGAGATTATGGTAGCTATCAATGCTTGTCGCAAAAACAGCGGAGCAGTACCAAAAAAGTTTCCACTCAAGTACTCCTACAAGTTAGATGCCAATAACATTCCATTTGCTCAGATTCCTGGAGTGGGGGATAGAGTAATTCCAAACATGGATCGTAGGTTAGGTTTAATTCTAGCAGCACACGAAGGGATAGGTTCTGCACATGCAGGAGTTACGGCGACTGTTTCTTTGTTGAAACAACGCTATTGGTGGCCTGGATTAACAAAGCAGACTAAAGACTATGTCTTGAAATGCGACATCTGCCAGCAGAGGAAAGGTTGCACCGTAACACGTCCAGCGCAAATCCCATTGTTAGACAGCATCAGACTGTCCGTTTGCGTGCGTCCTGCTCGAGATTCCTATGGGTGTGGCCCCAGCGCTCAGCTGACGCTCGAACTGTTATAAAAGATTTGCGAGTCTTTATAGGGACATACGCAATTGGCACATTACATTCTGACCAGGGCCCTGCGTTTAGCTCTCTGTCTTACAAGGAGGCCATGCGAGGATTGGGTGTAGCATTGCGGTACTCATCTCCGTACCATCCCGAGGGAAATTCGGTTGTGGAGAGAAAAAACCAAGACTTAAAGCAATCTTTAACAGCTAAAGTATTAGGCACGGGTGAAAGTTGGGTAAAACATCTGTATGGAGTCCAGCGAGCTTTGAACAACATGCCAAGAAGTTCTCTAGGGGGTGTCACTCCATATGAGGTCCTATTTGGGACAAGAATGTGGGTGCCTGATCTTAATTGTGAAGGCACGGTGGTGGATGAAAAGCCTTTTGACATCCATGATCGTTTGGCTGTTTTCCAGGATCTAAATGAATCCAGGACACAACAAAGTAATGTCCATCTGAAGCAGACCGCCACTGGGGAAGTCAAATCAGTCACGGCAAGACCTGTCTGGATCCCAAAAGTCGGGGATCTGGTCAGAGAGAAAATAGCACACAAAAAAGAATTTGGGCCATCCTACAGAAAGCCTGTACAGGTCCTAGCAGTTGAAGGAACAAGAACTGTACTTCTGCCGCCTCTTGCCGGAAAAAAGGAGAAAAGATTTGTCTCAATTGACCTAATCAAACCACACTATGTGGCCGATACTAAGCAGTAGGCCACGTGGACTCCAAAGTAGCAGACGCCCTCCTCTCGCTACAATCCAAGAAGTTCAAACGGAAAGACTCATCACGTTCGAAGAACCTCCTGCACGGAATGTACAACAATGCTATGGAACTCGTTCCTCTTGAACCTTAAGTTCAAATTCAAATCAAACTCAAAATGAAAGACAACTCGCTATTAGACCAAATACAGATGTCTACGTCAACATGCCTCGACAACCGCAAACCACGATTTCTACAAATCCTGATGCAATACCAACAATTGATCGAACTGCTTCTGGCTACTTCATAAACTTTGATACGTTTTCTTTGGATCCAAGCGAACCGGAAATGACGCCAGCCAAAAAAATCACACAAACAGCAAGTTAAAGACTTTATGCACTTTCTTAAAAAGACTTACCTGGTGTCTCCCTGGGTAGAACTATGGGTAATCACCGGGATACTTTTCTTTCTTTTCTGGGTAGGCTTAGTAATAGTTTTTAGCATGCTTGTTAATAGAAGATACCTTCGACAAAGCTCTGCATCCCAAAAGATGAACTTACTTTTAAAACCACACCAATCATCTCATCGAGAACAAAGAGACTTGTCATCAGTGAACATTACAGCAGTTCCTATACCTGATGGTATAGTGTGGGACAAGGTTGATTTCGATATATTTGGTCCGACAGAAATTTTAAGAATTCCACATTTATTTAAAATATCTTTAAGTGATATCATTACCTCAAGTACATTTTCCGATGATTGGGATTTTGAAACTGTTAATAACATGTTATCTGATTTGGAAAAATCTGCTGCGTTTTCTAATAGTGAAACATTGGGAGGCACATCAGATTTCGAGACTATGTATTGTTATCAACACTATGGTCATCACTTTTTCCATAAATCTGCAAATCCTAGACCTGTGTTCACATACCACCAGTGGGAACATTGTCCAACACCGCCGAAAGGCAGTTCAAAAACATTTACACAAAAGTTTCCATATTTTTCAGGGTTCAATATGTCTGACCCAGTCTCATATTATTATAAGGGTGCACCAACATCAGCACAGAAAAATATGTTAACAAACACCAAACAGATTTACTCTGCTTCCTTTATTGCCCAGTTGTCCGAACAAGGTTTCGACTTGTGGAAAGACACCATAGACTTAAAATCAGTCTGGGGTACTAGAGAATGGCAAGTTCAGGGAACAGAAGCTTTGTTTAAAGCATGCCTCATCCCTCAACAAATTATGTTTTTGAACGAGAGAGTGCAACAGACGTCTTGCCTTGGACTAGCCAAGAACAAAGACTTGAACACACCTCGGTTGCCAACTCCATCACACACCGAGGGCAACATAACATCACAGGAAGAGATTACAGTAGATGACATCATTCAATACAACAGATCAGGCCCTGATTGGGAAAAATGGTTGATTTGGCCCAATGACACTAATAGTTGTCAGGCAAGATTCATGGGTAAAGCCGAAGGGTTTAGTATCCATAGGCCAGATCCACGTTATGTACAGAGAACATCCAGGGGTAGTGACACCCTACAGTGTTGGGAAGTTGTGCCTAGATTGGCTAAAAACCTCAACACTCACACAGGTGAAACAACACTTATCCTTACTGTCACAGGATGTGGATCTTAGGGATTTTTTAATGGGTCCCAGGAAGCCATGTCAGAAACGTTTCTATTATGCTGTCTACAATGAAATATGGAAAATATCCCAACAAGAGGCCGCAGAGAGACAGACCGCTTAAATCTAGAAAAATCTCTAGCAGTGGTAGACAATGGGTTAACTACATTGACCTCCAGGATATATTCCTTAGGCAACATTGTATCTTCTGCGATAGACATACTAGAACAAGATTTTGCCATATTACAACAGGGCAATCACAGTTACGTTCTATTATGTTGTTAAGCTGGACGCTGCAATCTTTGCGTGCAGGCTATGTGCCTTGGATTTATATCAACAGTACGTCTCTGTTTTCTGAATACAATCTAACAGATAAACAGATAGAAATGGCACAAAGGGGAGCTAAATATACAATGCTGCGTATCAAAAAACTGGATAGATTAGCATTTACAGTGGCAGTATCACCATCCACAGAATGGCTAATCCATGGCCACGTAGCTCTACCGGTCACTACTTTTCAGTTTCAATATTGTCTTGAACAAAAGCAAGTAGGCAAATATGACGAAATGTGTAAGGAACACATCAAGGAATCATGGGTATTACCATACAGATTTCGATGCCGGAGTGGGGATCGAGAAGTGTTTCTGAGCGGTACAAACTATGAAAACGCTTTAAGTGGATCACTCATATGCCAGGATATAATGCTGCATGGGGCTTGTAATGGTTCTGTAGCAAACCTGTCCTGCCATTTGAGGGGTGCCCCAGCTGCAGTGATTATTCCAGCATTCAGGCTACTTTCAAATGGGAGTTACTTGATGCTGAACAGTCAAGGCTGCTGTGGCATGCTCCCGGGCATCGCATATCTGGTAACCGTGAGCTCCAGGGTTACTTGTTGTATGCAAGTATTGTTTCCACCGACACATTCAGTCAGGGAGGCGCCGTTATGGCCTTCACTGAATGTTTCCTTAATACGGTTTGATACTCTAAGCAGAATGAAAGCCATGCTTCTACAGAAGTCTGTGCCCTTAAACTCCGCTCAAGAGACTTTTGATCTCCAGATCGCAAGGTCTTCGGCAGAGATACAGGCGCTCATTCATACAAACTGCCCTTTCCATTTCGCAGAAATGGTCAATTGTATCTTTAACATGTCTGATACGACAGGCATTGTCCACCTATTTAAGACCATAGGTTCTGGACTTCTGAGCACCTTTCAGACGGTACTTCGAGTTATACCAAACTTCATACACTCCGTATTCGGAAGCATCTTTGGAGGACTTCCGCTCATCCTGTTCCTAGCATCAGGTATCCTGATTATTTTATATTTGCTACGCAATGGACGTCCCAGTCACCAAGGAGATGGAAAAAGTACTCCAGGAGCGTAAATACCGTGACCGTATGGTACAACATCTGGGAACACCTCGCCTAAGAGAACTAAGTGCATCTTGGTTCTTGTCATTTCGACCAGTCTGGATGGACTGCATCTTACCTGTCCTCCGATGCCTGTTTTGCGGAGAAGAATGCGTGTTAGACCTGTGTTTGACACTCCCATCATGTGCGCAACCGGACGTGAATGCGTTACTGGACCCGATAACGGCCCATGTTCTGCAGTGTCCTCAGCGTATTCCAATGTTGATGGCGGCATTTCTTGAGCCACCGGAGGTAGTAACTGCACCTGTTGGTATGAACACCGGCTCCTCCACTCATACCCAGGCTTTGGACGTCGCACAGGCTGCCCCAGCACCGGCTGCGGACAGCGTGGAACATCATCTGTGCTCAATTGACATACTCTGCGAGGTGTTACAGGGCCCGTCTACGGCGGAAGCAAGCAACGGAAATGTTGCGTCTACCAGCCAGGACACAAACAATTGACTCATTTGGCTCGTCGTGTGCTGGAAGAAATTCGCTTTTTTTAAACAAGCTCAATTTGAGAACTCAAAAACAAAATTGACATTCCATTCATTTTTGGGCATACATGGCTTTTTAATGCTAATAGTGGTTCGGACTATAATTACGGACACTTTTAGAGCTAGGGCTTGTAGAATTTTCTTTTTTCATTTTTTAAGTTTTTTTATTTTTTTTGAAGTTTTTTAACTTTTTTTAGCTAAAGGAATGTTTTTATAAACTTTGTGTGTACCGCTATCTAGTTATGCTAGTAGTACAGTAATAGGTTACATATGTCGTCTAGTCGGAAGAGGAGTGGGTGTTATATTCCATATAGGTACCCTATATAGGCACAGGTAACACTGCAACCTTTCACCTATATCCTTCCCTACATTACATACATAACGGTTCTTAGGCACTGACCTTTACCTAGATATGACACTGCATTCAGAACGCGGGTTTTTCCCTGGTTCGATTCTCATACATTATGCATGAGGCTTTTTGGAAGCACAGCAGGACTAACAGTAGGATTACCATCTCCTTTATAAAATCTCTGTATAAAGTTCAGGCACAACGTCATCCTTTAGGCCGACACAGTAACACAGCAAGGTAGGACCCCTGGGGAGACCTATGGGTATATATACAGCACATCTTGCTTAGGAAGATAGAGGAGACCGTGACTTCCCGGCTGACACACTGACCAGAGACGCTGAGGTTCCTGCATGCAGACGCTCCAGCTAGCAGTGGTCTAACATCCCTCGCGGGGTGTCCAACTTGAAACCAGGACGGGGTCCCACATTCTCTAAACTCTCAGGTAATGGGGTGGACTAGATCCTAGAGGGATTCTTGGCATAACACCTACATAGATGCTAGGTACATTTAGGTACATCTAGTTAGGGAGGCATCGAAGGAGTACGCACTTTTTATCATGTGTTTTATGTACTTGTATATATTCATGATTTCTGAAAGATGGTAGAACTATACCATCCCTTTACTTTTGTAATATTGCTAATCATATATCTCTGCTACTGTCTAATGGTTGTTGCAGCTCATCTATGCTACACTAGAATAACAACTGTTCAATAAATACTTATTGACAAACGCCCAGTATGGTTATTCTGTGTATCTCTGAGACAAACTAAGCGAGCACGAGTGACTGAGCGAAAGGTAGTATATTGTTTCCACGATTCTGAGGGATCAGGGTTGTCATGTTCTGAGGTTGCCAGAATCTATGCTCTCCGTGATAAGAGGAGATTATAGTGGCACTGTGAGCTAGCTAATACAGACAGGCTAACGTATCCGGTGGGGGTGCACGGAATCAGTCCACCACCAAACCCACAGTTTACGTTATCCAAACGCGCAGATCCTGTATAGGTTATATAGGAACTACACGACAAGACCAGTGGAAGCATTTATGTAAGGAATGAGGACATTTAAAAAAAACTGATCTTTGCTTAAAAAAACAATTATAAATCCTTATACTGAACATTTGTTAGCGGATTTTATCAACATCATAATACCCTCAAGCCTTTGATCTTTAACTATCATTATCATTAAGTCATTATTGCAATTTCTGTGTGAAATATGCTTATTTTTATATCTGGAATGTATATGTAAAAATGTTACATAGTAATATGTTTTTAATATTCAGGAGAGCTAATCAACAGTTTGCAAGTGGTCTGTATAAAGTGGCAAGTGATAATCTAGAAGTTACATTTTCCCATATAAAGGTGGAGAGCAGACTGAACTTCTTAAAAACAAAAACGAAATTCAGTATGAATGGGGCAGCCTATAAAAGAAAGCTAAATAAAGGTAAAACTGACATGCTTATAAGAGCGACTTGATGAAAGAATCAGTTCAGTTCAATAGTCTTTATTCAGTCATAACAATGACCATAAAAACACAGAATTAAATAGACATTGTACATCATATACTTTTTCAAATTCAGAGGTTATTAGAAAGGCTTCACACATCAAATAAAAACAGATTTAAAACATCATTCAATATAATTTATGTATACATTTAGCCAATTGTATAAAATTACTGTATTAGCACCCCTGGTGACTAGCGCTCATTTAAAACCATTGACAATCTCATCAGGGCTAAAATAAGTATCCTTATGAAGCATACCTCATCCTCAGTTTTATTGCAGACAAGATATAGTTGAGGAGAGTATAACAATATGAGTATTTAAACATTTTAAAAAGATCAACCCCTCTTGGTGCGATGTAAAGTGCTTGTGCTTTAAAAGGGGTCATAAGAAGCGTCTTCTCAAGCTACTATATAAGGTGCAAAAAAAGTATAAATTGCGCTGTTGTTTGTGGTGAGAAGTTATTGCATGGGCAGCCTGGAAGAGATTCAAACCAGGAGCCAGATTTAGGGAAAGTAACCAAATAATGAATTGAATGCAACGTAACCTGAACCTCGTGAGATAACATCTATGTTCTGGTTTTTCCACCCAGGTTAAATACTGGTCTATCCCAGGTGTTGTGGAAATAGGCAAATAGTTGGGAACTGAGGTTAAATGACTTGACAGTGCAATTCTAATCTCTTCATTTATCATAATACATTTTTCCTTAACTATGGCCTTAGTTTGGGGCCCAATGCTATCTGGAAAATCAAAGAGGTTAATCAGGCCCATATCAATAAAGCTTTACTTGACATATGCCAGCCAAGGGATAGAGCATCTATTGTCCAAATTCAGACAGACGCTCAAAATGTCTCACGAGAAACCCGCTTGTGGGTACACTAGATTTCAACCCAGAATAAAAGGTAGGTCATTTTAACTTTGTCTTCCAAATAGCCCATACCCAATTCACTGTGGGAGATTAAACTTGGGCTCAATTTAGGAATGGCCAGTAACCGACAGAGGACATGTCCCTATGTCGGTTACTGGCCTGCATTCTAGGTGGTATTTCATGACCCCAAACACCCGCTCCATATGTTCCCTAAACCAGGCATTTAGATTTATATAGCTGAACCATCTCTTTAATTGGCTTGTGCCCCAGTTTTTTTGCGAATCTAAAATAGATTCATACACTACTGCTATGTTTGTATTCTCTGGCTAGTCATGCCACCCCATGACAAATTTGCTTCAATCAGGGTACCTAAATAAGTAAAATGTAAAATCTTAGTGATCGGTGTCTCGCCAATAAAGAAATATTTAGTTTTGGTATTTTTTTGACCGCATGTTAAAATAAATGATTTCTGATGATTTACTTTTAAACTTAGGTTTGTTGTAAAACTATTAAAACCGGTTAAAAGTTTCTGGAGGCCAATTGCTGTTTGTGAGATTAAAACTGCGTCATCCACATATAAAAGAACTGGGACTGGTCGAGGGACGATTCTAGGGGTATCATCACTTCATAAACTCAGGGCTTTGTCTAGGAAATTAATATAAAATAAAATCAGAGATGGTGCCATTTTTATATCTGGAATATATATGTGAAAATGTTACATTGTAATATGTTTTAATATTCAGGAGAGCTAATTCACCATGTGCAAGTGGTCAGTATAAAGTGGCAAGTGATAATCTAGGAGTTATATTTTTCATATAAAGTAGGAGAGCAGACTCAACGTCTTAAAAAAAATAAAAATGAAATTAAGTATGAATGGGGCAGCCAAAACAACAAAACTAAATAATGGTAAAACTGACATGATAAAAAGAGCGACTTGATGAAAGAATCAAAAGGGGAAGATAATTCCTCTGGATAGTAAAGATTTAACATTAATTATAAATCAATAATTTTCAAAGTCATAAAGCTATCTAAATTAGTTGTAAAATAGATCCCTATATACCACTTAGCTCTGTTACTAAATGTGCCTTTATTCTCTGTGAACCTAAGGGTTACAATTACATAATCAAATATCAGTTTTTGATTTATTAATTTTATATCCACATAATTAAAAAATCTGCTCTAGAATTATCTTATCGAGCTTAAAAAAAAAACAAGCTGTCCTCTGCATACAGTTTGATTTTGGCCATTTTTGAAATAGGATGGTTTATGATTTTATCCAATCAAATGGCTAAACCTGAAGGCTCTATGAAGAAGGCAAATATTGCCGGGGACAATGGCACCCCGTCTAGTTCCACAATTTACTTTTAGGGTGCCAATATCTGAAGAAGTCATGATCAACCTCACTGTCAAAGACCTCTGTGATCTGTGGAGGGAAACCAAACCATTTGAAAAATGTAAAAAATACTCTTCCAACACACAATATCAAGAGCCTTTTCGGTATCTAATACAAATACCATTGCTGGAGTCTAAGTGGTATTAGAAAAATCTAAAACTCGATTAAATAATTAGTACTAGCATAGAAATGGTGCCTGACTGTGAAACCATTTTGAGTTTTGTGGATAAACTTACTAGTGGTTCTATGTATTCTATTAACTAGCAGCTTAGAGATGATTTTAGAATCGGAATTCAAGAGGCTAATTGCTTGATATGAATTCAAGTCTTCTGGAATTTAGCCTTTTAAAAAATAATTTTTTTTAACAAAAAAACCTCCCCTGTATCGAAAGAAGGAGGGATCTCGTCACTTTCTAAAATGTGATTTGCTAAGTTTAACAAATGGCGATTTAAAACCTGCGTAAAAGTTTTTTAAAAACTTCATAGAAAAGCCATCCTCTCTACTGGCCTTCCCATTTGGCAATGACAAAATAACCGTATCTAGCTGTTCAATACTGAAAGACTCTGTCGGACTATATGACATTTTCTCATGCAAATCAGGAATAGGTAGCACTGTGAGAAATTTCTCCAAATTTAATAGATCGATATCCTGCCGCTGATTGTAAATAGTTTTAGAATGATCCAGAACCATATCTTTTATTTAATCGCTGTATTCAACTCCTATTTTAGTTTCTAAACATTATAATGACTATTGTTCTCTCACCTGATCTCTCTTTCCTCTGACGTGACAAAAATGAACCTAAGAATTTGCTTTCTTCGTAGCTTTTCTGGAGATAAGTTACGCTGCTTATGTAAGCTTCCCTGTAGTAATATTCAATCAATCAATCAGGGAATTGTGAAGCGTGCTACTCACCCGTGAGGGTATCAAGGCGCTGGGGGAGGGGGGGGTGAGGGAGCAGCTCCGAGTCAGCCAAAAAGCCAGGTCTTGAGGCTCTTCCTGAAGGTGTGCAGAGTAGGGGAGCGTTTGATGTTGACTGGGAGCTCGTTCCAGGCCTTAGCCGCGACGTAGGAGAAGGCTCTTCCACCCGCTCTGGTTCTGCGGATGCGTGGGGTTTCTGCTAGGGCGAGGTCGGCGGAGCGGAGGTTTCTTTTGGATACATGGATGGAGACACTTTCGTTGAGGTATTTGCGTCCGGTGTTGTGGAGAGATTTGTAGACGTGGGTGAGTAGCTTGAAGGTTACTCTCTTCTCAACGGGGAGCCAGTGGAGGTTTCGCAGGTGTTGGGTGATGTGCTCATGTCATGGGATGCCGAGGACAACTCTGGCCGCGGTGTTGTGGATGGTCTGGAGTTTGCGTAGCAGGAATTTGTTGATTCCCACATAGAGGGCGTTTCAGTTCAACAAGTTTCTGTTTCACATTATCAAGGGTGGCTCAACTGAGATCGTTTTTATATTTATCATAAGCTTGTTTTGCCTGTTCTTCCAAATTTCTTTTTAATAAACTTTTCTTCTTCCTTTTCAACTATGTCTCTAGGTCCTATTTGTGCTGGTATACCGGTTTTAAAAACGTCCTATACTGTATATTGTAGTAGATCCTACATTCAATAAAAACATTTCATTATTCCTGCTCTAGTTTCTGAAACCCATGACTTATTTTCTAGACAAAGTTAAATAAAAATCCATCTTTTCATTGAGCAGTGCTTGTGCACATTAGCAATAATCAGTTCTAACGCAAAATGGATTGAAAAACTGTTTGTGCAGCTCAGAAGTTGCACATATTTAAGATCCGGAGATATTAGAAAGAAATCAATTTGTGTAGGTAATTTATGCCTAGCAGAAGAACAAGTGTAATCTCTATTATTCTAAAGTCTGAATCTCCAAGGGTCTGTTTATTAAATCTAAATCCTTCTGATAGGAGGCTAAGACCCTTGCTGTTTTAACTTTGTAGTGATCTAATTGTGGTTGCCACACAAAATGAAAATCACCCCCAATGATCATCTTCCCAGGTAGTCAGAAATGACTGAAAAAGATCTAATAATGGATCTGGAGAATCCTCTATGGAGGCATATATACTGCCTAATTCACAGCCAATGGTGCAATTTATCCAAATTCAATGTCGTTGTTTATCAGTCTGAAAACTATGTATTGCGCCCTGTAATCTTTTGGACAAAAATATGGTCACTCCTCTATGGGCAGCAACTGCTGTGGAATGAGAGTCGTACTATTTATTAAACCTAGAAAAATTTGAAAGTCTACTTGTCGGGATACGTGTTTTCTGTAGAAAAATAATGGCAGGACTATATGTTAACATCAGGGATACTGGAATTATGTGGTTGTCACATATTACATAATCTTCAAAATTACAACAAAAAAATTTGTTCCCAGCTCAAACAGTTCAAACGTTACTAGAAATGCAAGTGACACGTGTTGCCGTGCAGTGATAGACCCCTTGCAAAGGTTGACTAATCACCCTTCTGTTGCTTATTGCTATATTTGGGTGTTAAACTGGTACTCAGGAGGTGCAACCATTGCCCAAACAGTGTTAACAAGTGTAGAAATGACAAAGTAATACTATCTTCAAAATGTGCTGCATAATTTGCCGTTTCTTGTAGCATAATTTACTTAACGCTGCTGCGTAATTTGGTCCTCTCCTGCCGCATAATTCCAGTGGCCCTGGTTAACACCCAGGTTTCGATAGCACATAATTTACACCGGTTATAAAATCCATTAAATTAAACAAAATTATCTTTAAATCAACTGATGACATATCATTTTTTTTAGAGTGGTTTTGTTGTGGTGGAAATGAACATGCTACTTACCTTTAATAACACTCTTTCTGGTGGATATACCATTTGAGCACAGATTCCTCACCTTTAGAATATCCTCAGGCACCAGAATTGATCGGGAGAATTCCTCAGCAATGCTCCATTAGGCGAGTAGGTGGCGCCATATGGCTCCAAGGTGACTCCATACCACCTGGAATTGATGGAGTGGAGCCGTATATAAACGCAACGCTACTCCTAGACACCAGTTTCTTACATCCTTGTCCTTCTGTACCCTCAGACATGGAGCATAGAACGAAGTGACTGAGAAAGGGTGCTGATCTGAATTCGAATCTTTTTAGATATTAAAGAGGCCACTCCACAGAAAGAGGAGGTGGGAGGGCAGTGAGGAATCTGCAGTTAAATAGAGTATCTACAATAAAGAGTGTTCCCAAAGTAAGTAACTTGATCTTCTGATGGAAACTTCTTACTGCAGATTCCTCATCTTTAGAATAGATGTCATAGCAGTACCTCCAAAGGTGGAGGTTCTGAGGAGTTGGCTCAAGCTAAAAATAAAGGAAAGAAAAAAAGAGCTGCAGAACCGAGTGGGGGAAGTGACCTTCCCACCAAATCTGACCGTGAAGGCAGTAGTGCCTTGTAAACATGTTCACGTACACCCATGTTGGAGCCTGGCAGATGTCTAGAACAGGAACCCCTTTCTCCAAAGCCAGTGTAGAGGCATTGGCCCTGGTGGGGTGGCACTGCAGGCCTTAAAGAGGCTGCTTCTTGGACAGTGCAAAGCAGATTTTAATAAAAGGGCTATCCACCCTGACTAAGTCTTCTTCTGCACTGCCTTGCCTTTCCTTACACCAGAAAATGCCCCAAAGAACTGATCGTCCAGCGATGATCCTTTGTGCAGTCGATGTAAAAGTTTCAAGCCCTATTAGGATCAACGTCATGGAGACTCTCTTCCCCTTTTAAGAACTGAGGCGGGGCAACAAACACTGGCCAACATGGAAGAAAGTCTCAGTCTTTGGAAGGAAGGCCGCCCAGGACCTCAAGACCAATCTGTCCAGACAGAAGGTGGTGTAGAGATGCTGGACCAAAACAGCCTGTAGTTCACTCATTTGGCATGCTGGCATAATTACAATAAGGTTGATGGTTTTTAGTGTCTAAGAGCCTAAGGGCTCAGCTGTACATACGCTCGAATGGCAGGTACATAAGAAATGTCAAGACCAAGTTCAGATCCCAATTGATACATAACTGGTTTGGGAGGAAATACGTGAGTCAAACCTATTATAAAATACATCACAACTAGTGATTTAAACAAAGGCAGTTGGTCAGGTAAGCAAAGAAAGGCCAAAAGGGTTGACAAATAACCTTTCATTGTGCCTACCACAAGGCCATGCTGAGCTAGTGAACAAACAAACAAAAGAACATCAATCAGAAAGTTTGGCTTCTAAGGAGATGGAGATTCATGCATTAGCCAGGTGACAAATGTTTCCCAGCATCCGGCATAGTTTGACTTCATAGCAGGTCTTCTGGCTGCAAAGATGACAACTACTTTGTCAGCAATTCAAATGCATTTAATTGCTGTCGCTCTATCTTCATGCATGGAGGCATACATAGGTTGTCGAGACTCGGATGCAAGACCCAGCTGTGTTACTGAGACAGGAGTTCGGAAAAGAAATGCTCAAGCGCAGGTGCTCTGCATATCACACTGTACTGACCTGGGGTGCTGAGAATGATGTGTGCCTGGTCAGTCTTGATCTTTCTCATTATACTAGACAGGAGCGGTAGCAGTGGTAATGCATACAGGAGTCCTCCTTTCCACTCCAGTTGGCATATGTCTTCTAATGAGTGCCATGGAGTAAACTCCAACACAGAATTACTGACACTGCCTGTTCAAAGGTGTCAAAAAGATCTAGCCACAGCACACCCTATCTCTTTAATGGTAACAGGCGCCATGTCAGGATGAAGATGCCACTTGAGGTCCGCCAGATAAGACCTGCTCAATTAGTCTGTTCTGACATTAAGGGACCCCCGCTAGGTGGCTGGCTATCAGAAACAGGTTATGCTGGTCCACCCACTCCGCCTGCTTGTTGCAGTACCACATGGCAATCATGTTGTCTGTGAGAACCTGCACAAGCCTCCCTATAATGGATGGCAGAATGGCCTGAAAACCCAGATGGATCTCGCAAAACTCCAGAAGATTGAGTCCATTTTCCATCAAAGATCTCTGTTCTCCACCTCATATTTATACACCAACCCCCTCCGACCCCCCCCCGCCTAGCAGTGACACATTTGTCACCACCATGAACTATGGGTGGAGGAGGAAGAATGGTCTTCAGCAGGTCAGGTTGGCAACGCCAGTCACCACCACAAATTCTGTGGCATCTCCCTTGAAATCCAAATTGAGTCAGATAGGCAGCCCTGACACTGGACCCAGTGGAATCTGAGGTCCCCCACATGCAGGGTGTACATGTGTCATCAATTGTTCGGTAGAAGAAGGATCAACGAGGCCATGAGTACAAGAAATCTCAGGGCCATGAGTACAAGAAATCTCAGAGCCATCCTCATCAAAACCTAGAACTGATCCAGAACATCAGGATCATATCCCGAATGTCTTTGACTTGCTGTAGTGGAGGAAAAGCACTGAGCACCACCATGTTCAAAACTGCCCTAATGAATGGCATTCTCTATCTCGGGCTTGGGTGGAACTGTGGTTCACTCATGGAGAAACTCAACAATGTTAGAAGTTCAGCTGTCATCTGGAGGTGGTGTACGAGGGAATGTGGGGAATCTGCTTTAACAGGCAACCGTCGAGGTACTGGAATACATTTACACCCGACCTCTGAAGATCAAGAATGCCAAGGTAAGGCCGAAGGGGAACATTGTAAAATTAATGTGCTTTTGACCAACCTTGAACCACAGGTAACATCTGTGGGACTGAAGGACAGATATAAGGAGGTACAAGTCTTGCAAGTTTATGGATGTCATCCTGACTCAAAGGTGCAGAGCTGACAGGATCTCAACCTGAGTGAGCATTTTTAGCTTATCCTTCATTCACAAAGGCATCCAGAGAGCAAAGGAGCAAAACAGGCCTGAGGCCTCTGTTGTCCTTCAGAACGAAGAAGTAGCATCCACTTCCCTTCTAAGAGTCCAGTACTCGTTCAATAGCAGCCTTGGACAACAGAAGGTTTGCTTCCTGCAACAGGATTGCTGAGTGTTCCTTCGAACTTGTAATCATATATTCATTGTACATAGCACATAATCAATATGATCAGTGAGATTACATGGGCTTCATTAAATGGCAATAATGGTCAAGATGAGGCTGGCTCTGGTTGAAAAATCTCAGTCAATACATTTGCTTTCGTCTCGAAAATGGACAACTAGAATTGTAGTGTTTCATTTACCCTCTGAATCACAAGACAAACAAGGAACTTTCTTCTGTTAGTGGTCCAAGGGGAAAGTCAAGCTCGGTTTAATCATCATCAACAATCTTCTGCAAAATATTGGATGTCTCTTGCATTGGGCCCGGATAAAAGCGAAAAAGAGCACAAATTGTCTCTTGGTGCTGGCGTTGAAGCAGGTATTTTGGATTGGAAACTGGTTGTATAATGAGGTTGCACTCTGTGATTTCATAGCGTGAAATGGGCCTGGGGAAGGCCGATGTCGGGTCAGGGTCAGAGATCAGCCTTTGGACCAGATCATTGATCTGTACCAGCGGAGACATGCCAACGCCTGTATGGAAGGAACCAGTGTAGACATTGGTGCTGGAGAGTACAGGTCAGTATCAGATTTGCTATGTGCCCTGTAACGACTCTCTAGTGGGCAGATGGCATCGGGGGTGGAACTGCTCCATGACGGGATGGGGTACAGTTCCATTTAGACTTTTTAGGCTTGTATATGGACTTTAACTTAAAGGAAGACTTTGAGCAGAAAGCAGATTTATCGCAGGAGGAGGCTCGTTCGTGACAGGGAACGCAACAGGCTTCCGACAGTGCAGTGGGAGCAGAACCTGTACTTCGAGGGAGTGATCTTTTTATGTTTGATTATGTAGAGTTTCACTTACAGGTCCCTAATTGCCCTCAGGTGCATGAAGGCACACTTGTCGCACAACTTAGAGTAATGGCAGGAGCCGAGTCACCACAGACAACCTCCTTCAGGCGCGTGGCAGATATATGCTTCCTACAGTCTCAGCGTAGCTGCAATCCTGTCATTTTAGGTGAGGACATCATTCCCCAGTACTCTAATTTTTTTTCTGGAGTTGTTAGAAGAACATCAAAGTTGGGAGCAGAGCTCCAGATCTCAGTCGAAGGGTGTGGAAAGAAAGGAACTGACATCAGTGCACAGGGTGCCGCTTATATGTAGCTGCGCTACGTCACTCCTGGGGCGGTAAGAGGATGATAAAGATTGCTGTGCAAGGCCTCTTAACATACTCATACTTTCAGATGAGAATAAATGTGTTGCTGTTGTTGGGGTTGCACATGGCTGATGCAGTCTGTTGTAGGATCTTCACTTGTATCTAGATCATTGAGGCACTGCTGATGACATCAGAGGGTTGGGGAAGCTAGCCTTAGTAAAACTGTGGTGTTGGGAAGGGAACGTCTGCTGGATAGTAAACAGGCATGAATTCCTGCCCTGTGTAAAACCAGGAACTTTTGACCTGTTCTAGGCCGGAAAGGTTCATATCATGTATAACTGATGTGTATATGTCACAACCACCTTTTTCCCTGTCCTTCACTCACACGTTACCACTTGACCCCCTTACCTTTTCTTTTCCACTCAACACCAAGAGCACTGTATATAATATATTGCACTGTGATACAATTGAGCAACTGCGTTGCCATCATCTATCAATGCTTTGAATTTAATTGCATTAGATGCTCTTTTTCCAATTGAATAAATTGGACTCATGCTTTATAAGAAAAACTGGTGAATGCTATTCTTTAATGTTAATCAAATGTGTTGCTACCGCGACCACCTTTCCTTTTGTACTGCATTACTGACCCAGGTCGGGTAGTTTTTGTGGGTTACCCCCTAATACTTAATACACTGAGTGAACAACAGCATGTGAAACTGGCAGCCTAACTTCTATTTTTGGCCTTGGCATAATTCTAATCTAGCATATGTGCCGAGGCCTATCCATGACATTGCAAGGTCCTGGGTCTGTCCCATGGCCTGACGGGGTGCACCAAGCATGATCACATAGTAGAAAGTGGGCTATTGTCCATGCCCTGGGTGTATTATGTAAAACGATGGTGATAGGGAACTGTGTTTATGATTTATAGTGTAACAAGACCCTTTTCTCTGTGTAAGTAAGAGGGCAGCCTTCTAAACCCTCTTGGGTAAAGTTCTGATGTTATGAGAAATCCAGACCCTCTCACAGACATCTCCTGTGCATGTTGTTTGCATCTGTGTCCAGTGAGTTCGTGATACATGCATGGTAGTAAGAGAGAGAGAGAGCTAGAGTGTTAGTGTGTGTGTTTTGAGTGAATACTGATACATGTTGGAAGCTGCTAATCTTAGCAGGGAACAAGATGGATGGTAAGGATAGCTTCCCCAGATAGTCAAAGTGTATTGCCTGCATTTCTATGACTGACGGTGGCGCTCCAGATATTGAAGTGATGTTAAAAAAATCCATTAAGACTAAGTTAGAAAGGGGCTGCTGATTTGTTCTTCCTGGGCCCTGCCATGTTTTAAACGGTAAGGGTGAGTGGTGGGACTGCAGCCTCTGTTATTCAAGGTGATGAATCTTCTAGGTCAGTCCTGCCCTTTTACATCCCTCCAATTACTGCTTCAAAGAGGCTGATCATAGCCCGATGCAGCTAACCCACAGTTCATTGTGTCAATGTTTAGGTGCTACTGCTTGGAACCACACCCAGTGCACAAAGGCAGTGTCAAGAGAGACGCCTGGATATGACATTTTAATCAAACACTTAAAAAATGTTGTGTCCAGTCTTAAGACTGGCAGTAATTCTCCTCCCATAACCAGTATTGATATTATTGACCCCACTGGGGAACCTGACCCATTGGTAAGGTAAAACAATGCTCTTGTATTTCAGAACAGTAGAAGCCTCTATCTCTAGAGTAACTACTTCCAATTAAGCAATTTCCAGCCTGCAAAACCTATCACACCAAATCTAACCATCTCTACCCTTCTGCAGTGTGATACAGAGCATGTGGCAAAGGCCTCTCGAACGACCGATTTCTACTATTGTCTCAAAAGTTAGACACAGCAGAGTTATAACAAATTAAATTTCATCCGAGTTCAGTTAAAAATGGAGAAACCCTTGCTTTCAAAGTCTAGTACCGTGGTCCTCAAAGTGTAGCTCATGAGCAACATGTTGCTCACCGTACCTTAAAACCCCAACCACAGTGGTGTTCTTTCTGCTATACTGTGCAAGCATCTATTTTTTTCGAAGGGGAGCATAATGATGCTTTCCTGACTACTTTTTGCCCAGTGTAACTGCTCCCTTGAAGCTTTTTCCCCAGGCTTTTCCGCCAGGGCATTTTCTGACAGAAGCACACATTTTCTTTTCTTTTTTTTTTATTGTTTTTAATTTTAATTCACAGCATATAATACAAATACAATCAATTAAATCTCGAGTATCAAATGAAAATTCCACAGAATAACAAATTATATATATTCATAACAATATCTCCATATGATTAAGCATGGGTCCCCAAATCTGTAGCCCCAATTTTTTCCTCTTCACTGATTTCAAACAGTACAAACTATATTCCAAATTAAATAAATTGTAAAACTTTGCTTGCCACATCGCAAATGATGGGGCGTCAGGTTGGAGCCAGACAGAGGCAATACATAATCGAGCTGCTGCAAAAGCTATGAATATAAAATACCTAAATGAATAACCAGCCTGTCCTGTTTTAATACCTTCTCCAACTCCTGTTAGCATTACCTCTTTAGAAATAACCACATCAACCCCGGTAATTCCTGTTAGAAACTGCTCAATGTGATTTCTAAACTGACATAATCCTACACACTCATAGAATATATGTACAATATCAGCCTTTTGCGCATGACATCTGAAACAATTCCCATCGTGAGCCCCTCCCCACTTCATCATTTTTGCCGGGGTGTGATAAAGATTGAATAAAGTCTTATAGTGTTGAGTTCGTAAACTTGCTGTCAGAAGAACTCTAGCAGCCGTATCGATTGATTGTTGCACATATTTATCTATGGTCCCAAACCGTGCCCTCCACTTCCCATCCTGGTTCTCTATATCATCCGGCTGAGTTTCAATAAGTATTCTATATAGTATACCTATCTTGGCTCTTTTTTTAACTGCCTCCACTAGAATATTAGAGGTTATCATTACATGTCTGTAATGCTTAACTAAAAAATCTCGCATTTGTAAATATTTGAAAAAGTCATTTTTAGGCAGTTTATATCGTTCTATTAAGTCAGAAAAGGAAGTGAGTACCCCCCCACAATATATATCCCCTATCTGTCTAATCCCGTTGTCTCGCCAGCTATCCATTTTTGCATCCCAAAAAAACGCAGGGAATATAGCTGCAGAATTGAGTGGCGTATAATAATTTATCCGAGTTATTGAAAACATTCCACATACTTTTTTCCAAGCCTTATGAGCTGTAATCATAATTTTGAACCGTGTTCTCTTAAAATAATTGGGTTCCCAAAATTTAAATAAAGCATTTCTAACCTGTGACCCCATCACCATTTGATATATATTAGGTGCTTCTGCTAGTTGTTCTTCCTCTCCAGTCAATAAAAACCGCATATTTTGTAGGAGGCATACTAAGTAATAAAACATGAAATTCGGAACAGCCCATCCCCCTCGCTCTAATGGCAATGTCATATATTTTGAAGCTCGTCGAGCTTTCTTTTGGCCCCAGATAAACCTATCACATAAAGATTGCAACTTCAATACTTGGAGTCGCGTTAGCTCCAAAGGAACTGACCTGAAATAATACATAGCTTTTGGGAGAATACACATTTTAAGGACATTGCATCTCCCAACCATCGACAAATGCAAACATTCAACCCTATCCAGTTGTCGCTTGGCCGAAGAGACAATATCACCCCAATTTACTTCAACTAAATCTTGAAATGACATCCTGATTTTAATACCCAGATACCTAGCTTCGTCCGTGACCCGTTCTTCTCCAGGGCATGCTCCTTCAGAGCATACGATCTGAGTTTTGGATACATTCAACTTATATCCAGCCACTACTCCAAACTTCTGGGTTAAATTCTCTACCTCAATCACTGCTTGTTCTGGGTCAGATTTTGCTACCGCTATGTCATCAGCGTATGCTAATACTCGCACTGGAAATTGCCCACAAATCATAGATTTAATCCTATTCGTTGCTTCCAACATTACTAATAACGGGTTAATGTATATGGCAAATAATAAGGGCAAACATGGACACCCCTGTCTTGTTCCCCTGTTAATATATACCGGAGCTGATTCCCGGCCCATTACACATATTTTAGCCCACGGAGATTTATACATGGTTTGTATTGCTCTTATAAAACACGGCCCGAAGCCGATTTTGAGCATGACAGCCCATAAAAACGACCATGACACGCGATCAAACGCTTTATAAAGCCGTGCTGGTGTCTAGAAACCAATGATGCAATTACTCGAGCGAGCCTAGCTGCCAGAATTTTTGAGTATACCTTGCCATCCGTATTTATCAATGATATTGGTCTGTATGACCCTGGCTGTTTCGCCGGTTTGTCTTTCTTTTTAAAAACCACAATGTTGGCTTCATCCCACGACAATGGTGGATGCCCAGCTTGAGCCTCTAGAAATGTCGCCAACATGTCCTCCTTTATGACTTGAAAAAGTATTCGATATATTTCCAGTGGTAGTTTGTCTGGACCTGCCGCTTTACCCCCAGCCAATGCACCCAACGCTTCCTCAAGTTCTATCATTGTTATCGGGACTTCTAGAGCTTCCCGCTCTTGTTGTCCAAGACCCACTAAATCAATTGTTTGCAAAAATGACTCTATATTATCATTGTCCACTGTATCTTGTGTATATAGCTCTTGATAAAAAGTGCGAAACACCTCCAATATTCTTTCAACAGTTTCTACCACTCTCCCCTTGCTATCTTGCAGCGACACTATTTTCTGTACCGATTGTCTACCTCTAATCCTTTGGGCCAAACACCGACCTGCAGCTTCCCCATATTCATACCGTTCTTCTTTATGGATTTTATATTGAGCGGCAATTTCCTGACTCCAAATCCTATTAATCTTAGCCTTACAGCATGCAATCTTAGTTTGTATCTCTTTAACTTCCCCCTTATTCCTTATTACTTGTATAAGTTCCTGCTCCTCTATCTTTAACTCCTCCACCAGACCCAACATAATATTCTTCTGCTGCCTTTGTTTAGTCAACCCATAGCTAAGTGTTTCGCCTCTAAGCCCTGCTTTCAACGCATCCCATACCATCGACTGAGTAGTAGAGCCTCTATTAATCTCCAAAAATTGTATTGCCCATGTCTTAATATGGTCATTATATTGACAATCTCCCAAGAGCTTCCTACTGAAAGTAAATGACCTAAATTTTCTTGCCTGACTTATACTAGAGAGATCCAATACCACAGGGCCATGGTCCGACGTAATCCACGGCCATACCTGCATCTTTGCACCTACAATAAATAACCGTGCCATAAAAATATAGTCCAGCCTAACTAATGTGTTGTGGGGAAATGAATAGAACGTATAGCCTGGATCTTCGTGATTCACTACTGACCACACATCCACTAATCCATGACTCTGCAAAAGTTGTTGCAAGGCCCTATAAACTTTTGGTTTACGCCCTATATACTTCTCAGATCCACCCTCCCACATCTTCCCTTCCCCATGTATATTGAAATCACTGCATAATATCAACGGGGTATCCCATGTCGCCAACTCCACATTTAAATATTCCAGTGTTTCAGCCTCATCTAAATTTGATCCATATAGGGTACAGATAACTATCTTGCGATCCTCGACCTTGCATTCCGTTATAGCCCACCTCCCTAGATTATCTACCTTCTCTCTTCCTGTACCAGATATTCCTTGTTTAACTAAAATTGCAACGCCCCTATTCATTATAGACTGTCTAGTTGCTGAAATCAATATATATCCCAGCTCATTTAATATCTTATGATTAATCCAGGGCACATGTGTCTCTTGTATACACAAGATATCGGGGTTTATCAACCTTAAATCAGCAGCTATTTGTTTCCTTTTATTTACATTATTCAATCCACATACATTAAATGTGCATATACGCAAACCCCTATCAGTCGCCTTAACAGCCATTCGTCATAAAGCTTCCCCAATTATATCCTTTGACCATGGATGTTTCTATATAGATCTTATTGTCTCTATTATACATGCTGTGAATTAATTTTCCCCCCTTTACCTTCACCTCACCCATCCCATTCCCTTTCCCCTGCCCCCCCTGCACCCTCCCCACTCTAGCCCACCACCTACCCCTCAAACCCCCCCCCCCGATGACCCTCCCCACCTGTAGAGGCCTTAGGGCCAATTGCCCTTGTGATGCTTGGTGAAAGGCCACCTGTAGCTCACCCATCCCTTCATATTATTTTACTGCTGAGTTTATAACCTCAACTCCCTCTCTCACCCCTTATTGAGCTCTAGAGGAAAAAGACATGTTATACAATCTCATAATCACTATAATCTCTACAAAGTCAACAAATTTAATCATAAAGACTGAAGATATTCCTTGGCTGCTATGTCCGAGGTCAAAAAGCGTGTTTGTCCTTTATTTACAACTTTGAGAGTGGCTGGATTTAACAAAAAGACTTGCACACCTTTCACTTGGAAAGGATTAATCAATTGACGCATCTGCCACCTTTTCTCCACTGTAGAGTGACAATAATCCGGTCTGACAAAAAATTGTATACCCTTCCCAGTCCTTTTCCTGTCGGGTCGTGCAAGATCGTATAGTGCTTGTCGTGCTAAGAAATTATTTAGTGATATCAAAATTGCCCGCGGCTGCTGTGCAGGTTGTCCGGTTTTCATAGGTCGTTGCCTAAAGGGGTATCTATGCGCCCTTTGAACTTCTATTTTCCAGTTCCACTCTTTAAGTTCTGGAAAGGCTTCCTCAAACATTTCAGCCACAAATTCACGGACGTTTTGTCCCTCCGTCCCCTCTGGCACCCCTAAAATTCTAAGATTGTTTCGACGGAGTCGATTTTCCATGTCCACCAGTTTATTATGTATATCATCTTTATTGGCATTCATAGCTTCTGTAATACCCTTTTGTGTCTCCATCTGGTCTTCAAGCACTGAAATGCGTGTCTCTGCCTCCGTCATTCTCTCTGTAAAATCATTACACGTTTTAGCAAGTCTTCTCACCGTACTTTGAAGCTTCCTACATGCCGTATGTGTTTTTAAGTTCTCTGATCGTGTTTTCAGTCTATGATCTGATAGACATCTATAAATTACCTCCAATGATATTGCGCCCTGCGTTTGTTCAACCATACCCCCCACAGCCTGATCAGAGAGCTGCAATCCCTCATGCGTCATATCTCCTGAGGAAGAGAAATCCCTCGCAGGTAAATCCATCCCTTCCAAATTCGACCCACCTCCTTTAATCTGCTTCCGTACTGTGTATGTTTCCATACTTGACATCGCACTCTCTGACCCATTACCGATATTCATTAAAGAACTCTGTGAAGACTCGTTTTCTAGCAACTGATGATCCTCGTCCTCTGACACATCAGAATGTTCAGAGAGGGAATAGAACTCACTTTCCTTGCTACTAATTCCTTCAATCTTTTCATCACTCATTGCACCATTTTCCACTAATGTCGCTGACTTTTCTTTTTCTACAGCATTGTCCAAAGCGGTCTGATCAAGTTCCAAAACATACCCGGTGATATCTTTCCCTATCAGACCCGACTCCAATTCTTGAGGATTCTTTTCCCCGCTCGTTACTTGTCCCTCAGATCTTATATTTTGTCCCTCCAATGGTGAAATAGTCTTTTGTAGCATTGTCGACTTCTTTCTAGCCGCCACTTGAAAAATCTGTGGGATCTTGCCGGTTATTTGATTTTGTGCTTTATTTTGTACGCTGCTGTCCCATTCCTCTGCCCCAACGGGTTCTTTAACAGTTTTACCAACTACTGCCGCTCTAGTTCCAGTCAAAATTTCACCACTCGCTCTTGTCTTCCCCCCACGGGCAGATTTTGGTGGCATTGTCAACAATTAGTGTTTTTTTGTTTGTTTGTTTTTTAAAGAAAAAACCAGAGAGGATACTTTGTTCCGGTGTTACCACCCTCAATCTATCAATCTATGCAGTCTACCTCAGCACTTATACTGCAGTCACTTCTCTCCTCAATTTCAACCAGCTACTTGCCACTTACACCCGTTCAATGTTCAGACTGCCGGCACCTTCCACTCACCAGCTCTTCAACATCTCCAGTGATCGAACGACCGCGATAGCACCTCTCTCTGCAGTCGGCTTCTCCTAGAAACACGGAGCACCTCCACTCCCGCAGCCGCTCTAATTCCCGTCGTAGCTACCGGGCCGTCTCCATCTGCATCCGTCGCTCCCCACACAACTCACACACGTCCCAGGTGAGTGTGCTTTCACAGCAAGATACAGCCTCGACTTCTCCAGAGACACAGCTGCTTACCGCTTGCGCCCGTCCGTGTTTAGACTACCGGCACCTGCCATTCGCCGGCTCCTCAGCTCTCCGTTCCAACTCCAGCGATCGTACGGCCGCGATATCGCCTCTCTGCCGTCAACTTCTCCTAAAGACACGGAGCCCCTCCACTCCCGTTGTAACTACCGGGCCATTTCCAGCTGCGTCCGTGGCTCCACACACCACTCACACACGTCCCAGGTGAGTTTGCTTTCACAGCAAGATACAGCCTCCGTAGCAATCCTTACAATACCACCGTTTCAGATTGTCTTTCCCCACAATTAGTTTCTCGGGAGTTGAAGTTTATGTAATTATCCCGTTAATTCAATACATTCTCGTCTCAGCAGTATTCCCTTCTTAGTTCGCCGTCTTTAGGGGATAGGTGAGCTATTCGGGAGCCTCTCACACTAACGTCCAACCCATGGACGCCATCTTGCCAGAAGCACACATTTTCAAGGATACTAGGATCTCATGGACTGAGGCTTGATCATCTTTAGTGGTGGACTGACATCTCTAAAAGAATGCTGCAAGCTTTGTATGAAGTTCTCACCAGAGAGAAGAGCAGGAAGAATCAAGAGGCTGCAAAGCATCTGGAAAGAGGTTGAGACAGAGAAACACAGAGACAGAATACCTCTGCTCCTACAGCCTTGCTCTTGTATCTGCAACACTGTCTCCTTTTCTGTCAGTGATAATACCTTCTATTTTCAAGGCAGACCGTGCAACAGAATAGATGGTTTGAATAAGAATCCATGAACAACATTGACCATCTGACCCATTAAAGTCTCTTTGTCCAGCAGGGAATTGACAAATAGTGTGCACTTTTAGCATTATGGAAGATTGCTAGGTGCACTAACTGGAGAATTATGGAAAAAGCAAAGGTATGCTAGCAGATACTTACAGAAAAAATGCAAAATGTGCTAGTTGGAGAATTATGGAAACTTACTAAATCTTGCTTGTTGCCTCTGTTAGTTACGGAACTGTAGTGTTGGTTATCTGTCTCCACAATTCAAACTAAATGCCATACACTGTAGGAAATTCCAATCAGTCCCAACAGTTATGATCGGAGACTCTGTGGCCAAAAGGATAAATACAGATCATTTCTTAATTCTGAGAAATATTATGCCATTGGGGTTCCCTAAGAGGCTATATTTGAATTTGTAAACATGTGCACTGTGGAAGGCTGTACAACAGTGTGTGCTAAATGATGTATTGCGTAAACTTGCAAGGTGTGATACCAGTACCCTTATGGAAAATTGTTAACTGCACTTTTCCAATGTAAAGACCTCTTGAATTCAATAAATTCCAGAGCATCACTGGCCTAAATGCCATGCAAAATTTGTCACATAATCTCTTAAATAGCTTATTCAATTGAGTAACTTTGCTCAAATAAGACAGTTAAAATGCACATTTCTGCTGTTTACCAGCAAATAACAATCTCTCTTTATGAAAAGTGATCTTTTAATCCTATCAGGTTTTAAAGAGTGTTGCTGGCATAATGACCTTCAAATATGTAATCTGCCACTAAATTACACAAATGTTCTTTGAGAAGAGCCCCAAACCTCCGTACACATTTCAATCCACACAAGGTTGTGCCAATGTTATTGTTCTAACTTATTTCAAACTGCACCACTTGACAACAATTTTTCAAACCATATGTGGAGAAAGCTGTCAGATCTCAAGTAAAAAGAAAGCTTCTATTTCATCCAATTTAGAACAGATTTTGTGGTCCAATGTCCGTAAAGTTCACAATTTGGCACAATTCAAAAAGTCCCGCAGAGGAACACATCAACTGCAATCTATAATCAAATTTTTGATCCCTGTTAATTGACTCCATAATACATTAAAATTCAGTTTGTCACTATCTCGCCACATAAATTAAGGTTAATCGCTGTAATGTGTATTATTGATATTTTGCTGACGTTTTATACATAATTTAACCAATAAAAGTATGCCAATATTATCCACTGTGATTTGGATGTCGTTCACTATTAAAATGACCTTATTGCCCATAAGTGCCTAGAAGTGGTACATCATAGCTGCCAAGGTTTCAGATTACTTATGTGTGACATTTTCATAATTTCAGTGTTATTATGAGTGACATTCAACGCCTATGAGTGACACTTTCTCGCAGGCAAAATCAAGCAATGATAACGAGGTAAACATATAAATATCAGAAATTACATCCATTTGAGCAACGAGAAACTCTAAGAAGATCTTAAAACTGCTGCAAAGCACCCGAAATGGAAGGGCACGTGAACCCGACTGTACCAAATAGGATGTCAGAGGCTCCAGCGCAGATAATGTAAGCTGCCAACAAATTATCATAATTACTGTCACTACAGTCAGTTGACCCGCCACCTCGGAGTGCTGCCCAGCCCACCGTAGAACTGGGCAAGTCAAACTAAGGAGAGTGAGGGGCTGAGGCACACAGACTGTAATTTTTTCAAAAGACTTGTCACTTTATCTGAGCTGCTTGCTTGCTCTCCAAAATATTAAAATCAATTATACTGAGCTGACATTTTAAGTTTTTCATTATTATTACGGTCTTTATTTCACTCCAGTCTCCAGAATGTGAAAGCATTCATTACCACAATCGGACTGCTCGGAATAAGAAGGAAGCAGCTCGAATATATCCTTCTTATGATGTTAAAAGTAAAACCAGCTGAAGGGTCGCTCTCTGGGGAAACTGGTTTGTGATCAACTACGAGATACCATTTTCCAACAAAAAGGCAATCAAGGCGGATGAATACTATGCAAATAATCCCTCTGCTAGATTACTATACTGCAAAATAATACTCTGAATAAGGGATACCACCAAATTTCCAAACCTGTGCTGGTGCTTCGCCAGACATTCTGTACACATATCGGACTAAAACAAACAGACTTATCAAGAACCTTACGGTAAACAATCCGTTGACCGGAAGTAAAGTTCAGTAAAGACACTGGAGTGACACAAATAACTAGTTCGGCCTCTTTGGCTAGCAGCAAGTTGCATTCTGGGACTTGTAGTTTTGGTCTTCACATAGTAAGCACTGGCTTAATATCTCAGCATGCAGAAATTATTCCCTGTTAAAAGGGCAGGACTGGCTGATGTCTTCACTCGTGCAGGGGGTCGGTCCATTGACAGCCTGGTCAGCGCACCCCAGAACATGTTACAACATTGCCTTGGATTACAATTATCTATGATAATGAAGAACCCCCTCCAAAGGGGGGCATTTGAGGGCATCAAATGTGTGTGTCTTGTTATAAAAATGAAGTGGGTTGTCACTAGCGCAACGATTTTCAAAACAGGTGCGTGCCGCTGCCCCGCAGCCTGAGAGCACTCACCCAATCAGACTGTCACAGAGGAGCAACAGGTTCTAAGGCCTCAGGCTCAGCTGTAACTTTACTTAGGTTGGCTCAAGATGATGCACTAAAACTAAAAGTGGATTGGAGAAGGAACTAGTGACACTTACTACTAGTCTGTAGCAAGCAGCACCATGAACAGTATGGGCCAGCCCACCGCCCACCGCAACGACACCCCCTGCACGGGCTGTGGGCAGCAGACATAGCCCAGGACTCAATGACTCACGCTGCATCATTCACATGGCTGTTGGACAGCAGTGCAGCTGCCTGCTGAGGCACCACCACTCCGGCTGCGGTCTGGGCCACAGTGGATTGTCACATCATTACAGTCACATTGCACAACAACGTGGGGTGCGCTGCTAATATACCTTGTCTGCTGCCCGTTCGCGCCGCGCCTATAGGGTAAATTATCACTGACTCGAGTCATGACATAAGTGAATCTGATGCCGAGGGTAAGAATGTTGTTACATTGTTTGTGCACTGCCTAAGTTAGCCCAGAGCGAGCTGAGTCAGCCCCCAAGCCTGCTTGCAAGAAGTGCGGAGCCAGTCAGCTTTATGTCAATAGTTCTAATAGCACTCCGGCTTGACAGCTGAGGAGGTGCTATTATACATGACTTTACATTTCAGTGTGGTGATGCGGACCACCACACAGAAATGCGTAAGTCTAACGCCTGATGCATGGTACTTGGCAGGGGTGCGTACATGACTAATTTAAAGTTACCATGTACCTACAGTGACTAAATATAAAGCTATATTTACGGTATTGAGTTTAGCTGCTCCCATAGAAAATATCAGTAAAGCAGATTAAATCACTATTTCTGCATTATACAGTCCGAAACAGATACACAAAAGATCAAGAACTATTCCTAACTTTATTTTAAACACCTATTAAGTAGAAAATAAAACTTTCAGAACATTTTTGTTTATTTGCCTGAGCTTCTGTAGGCTAAATAGCCTGAGTCTGCAGCTGTTTGGCCAGCCCTGCCCTACCTATAAAAGAGGTGTTAATTCCTTCCAGGAGCCACACAATAGACAACTTTGATGGACAGGTTGACCTGAATGGTCAGGGGCAAATCATTTCAGCTTAGCAGAATATTCAGGGTGGGGGTTGTTACCACTCCTGTTGGCACAACATTGTGATATTGTGCCTAATAGGCCTGTCTGGGGCACATGTAAAACTTTAGCACCTTTAAAGGGGCTCAAACTTGCCCAAATCACATTTTTTGTCCACCCTGACAATTGGCTTTATTTGCCGCTTTATTTTTCTTGGCGCTTTTTCACTTTAATTCTTTTAAAAAGTAAACTTTGAGATGGTCAACTCGCTATGGCATAACCAGGCAATATCACTACCTGAGGAACTAAACTTGAAGAAGAGGGACTTTTGAACATCCTAAAGGGAGTAAGAGTCTTAAGGATTAATGCCTGTAATAGGTGAAAGGCTCATCCGCGCGTCTTTAAAACTCCCTAGGCATGTTAGGGAGTAATAAAGAGTACAGAAGAAATTAAATACTTTGCATATCTAAGCCAAAAGTGAAATAGGTGGAAGACTGGCTCCTCAGTACCTTTGCTGAACTGCATTTATAAAACATTGACCCTGTGGGTAGCTGAAGCTAGAAGGGTTCGGGTTGTGAAGAGGGGTGTGATGGGTCCTAGTTTAAGAGGCGGGACACACAGAGGGGTGGAGGCATTCAAAATCAACAAAAAAACGAAACAGATTAAACAATACGGTAGGACAATGCAACTGAATATCAAGGGCTATTATATTTATGTCTTTGAATATTAAAGGGCTAAACACCAAGCTAAAAAACAATTTAAGTGAGATTCCAGGGCTGCATCGAGACAGTCTACTTTCAGAAAGCACACACCGCCATCAGTGAAAGTCATAAAAAGTATAGGCCCATGGACTTTCCAACCTGTGAGATCACTCCTTTCTGGTCTGCTATGAGAACAGAGGCAGTAGCCATATTGGGAATCTTAAACTCAAACCTGAAACAGATTCAAATAGTAGACGGATTATAAACCAAACAGACTGTACTTATTTATGGCTCTAAAACAAGAACGTCCAATATTAGGACCGTCAATATTTAGATGACCACTAACTGTCTGTGGCCATTTAAATCACACACTTTGTGGTGATTTAAGTGGCACACTTTGGCTACAAAAATGGCATTTCCCAAGAGGTAGCTTGAAGAAGAGAGGAAGAAGTTACTTGCCTTTGGCAGCACTCTTTCGGATGGACAGTCTATCTAACTGTAGAAAGTATTTTTTTTTAAATGGCAACACTGGCTTCAAAACATTCACTCACTTTCCAAACCCAAAAGATATATGCAACTTGGTGCAAAGAAATATGATAGTGCCCAGACCATAAAAGGAAGAATAGAATTTCAGAGTATTGGCTATGAACTAAATAAAACAAACTCAAACTATGCTTGTAGGATATTCACCCAACCCATGGATAGTCACCTCAGCCAGAAAGCTTGGCATTACCTAGTCAAGCAATTTTCTAATTGGTTTTAAGTTGAATTATGAAGCAACTCATTCTCAATGTATTGCGTTTGTCAACAGATGTCACTCTCTACAATCTCACTAGCTAGTCATATTAACATCATTAAGCCAATATAACTTCCAACATTTCTATTTTATTTTGTGCATTACGTCTCTATAGACTGACAAAGTGAAAAAAAAACGCATTGATCTCAACCTCTGGGAAAAAGAGAACAAGAGGACTTGTATATACCTAAAGCCACCTGTTAAGAGTGGGATGGGCACCACCAGAGAAGAGTCTTTACAATTAGACAGCTATGGGCAAAGGATGATTCTTCTGACTCAAACCAAAATTTGGCCAGAGCCCTTCCTTGATGCTTTCTATGAGCCAGGACCTAGAGGTGTACTACTGAAATTCAGCAACAGAACATTTTAAAACCCTTGCCACTTTTATTTTACAGTCCGGGGAAGAAATAAAGAGGTATACAGGCTTCCCCGGGCTGTATAGCAAGGCATAGTATTACAGCGCAATGTCCCTAGAAGAAAGTATTTGAAGTACTTACAGATCATAGACTATTTCTACAGCAAACCCCCCTTGGTAAGATTCTTGAGCATGCTTAAGTCAAAGGTGTCACATATTTATAACTACCTGCTATGAGTATCTGTTAAATGAAAAGGCAAGACAGGTACTAAGCCATAAGGCTAGATGTTCTAAGGGGAAACTCATTCATCAACGCTTCTCGACAGATGTCCATTCTACACTGACCTCGGTCAAACACAAATCTCAATAACACCGTCAACTGTTCAACTTCTATAAAACCCTATCTAATATACTGAAATGAAACAAAGCAGATCAGGGCTATTTCCTCAGATGCTACTCAATAATCATATTTGCTTCCAAAGAGAAAAATTTGTACTTTAAGCTGTAAAGGTGACTAATGGGTGCTAGAACTATTTGGAGTTGTAATAGGAAAAACAAACAGGAACCCTACGTTTGGAAACAGTATATCAAGTTCTGTGAAGTTTAATCGTTTGAAGATCAGATCACTGTAACCAAGGGGACACACATTGCAGCAAGTAGGGAGACAGTCCAAACTAGCATGGTTGCTGATAACTGTATGATTTCCTAGAGCTGAAAAATATAAATAATCTTTGTAAGGAACATGTTACCCTGTAACCATCTGTTCTAAGCTTGAAGTGCTGTAGATTCACAGGATTTGCATGCTCCTGTCTTCTAGTGTTGGGTACAGACATTTGCAACTTGTTTTTGTCCAAAGAACTTTTCGCTAACTTGATCTGCAGTGACCCCTCCCTTAGCCCACAGTGCACCAGTATAAAGACTTCATCTCTGCTTCTTTTTCCGTCCAGGTGAGTAATGTTAGCTGGGTGTAGTGAAGGAACAATAATGAGCTTTGTGAAGGGACACCTATAGCAAACATTCTGGATCACTGCTCACATCAAGAGCGGAGTGAGGGGGCATCTGAATCTACAGCACTACAAGCAGATGGATGCAGGGTAAGCAATATTGTCCATTCATAGCACAAGTGGCTGTAGATACACATGCCCTGCATGCTCTGCATTGACTGTAAAGTAGTATCTTCCATAAGCAGTGGCTAACATGCAGCTGATGCAAATGTATGGATCAAAGTTCTTGAAACTGTTTGGCCAACCAAGAACTCACGACGAGCCTGTGATCCACACAGTAGTTTTTAGGTCGAGCCTAGCGCAGCGCGCATGCGCTGCACTAGGAGATGACCTTTAGAAATCGTTCAGCTCTTTTCAAGCACTCGTGCTTGTGCTGGCATCCACCTTGCGGGAGCGAGTAGCGGCGCGCAGGGGCCATCTGTTTGCAATTAGCGTGGCCGCGCACGAGTCTGCACTTTTTAAGCACTCGTGCTTGTTTTTGCTTGTGGTAATGCTCGCAGTCTTCTGTGACGTAACCTGGTGCTACCACATTCCAGTGGAGCTTGGGTTCAGCATTACATGACGGGGTGATTATGAAACTAGGTTTCAAATTCTCAGGGCTCGCACAATGAGACCGTTTTTAAGATGTACATGCTTGTGCTTGCAGTTTGGCAACATATCGTCCCACTGGAGTGGTTTGTCGAAAGTTGTTGTAACCACGGCTATTTTTTTAACCTTCAACCTAACTTTCCGGCTGGCCCAAAGAACAGAATGCCCATTGTTAGTTAAGTGACTGAAGTCCAGGAGAAAATCGCTCCATCTCTCAGCAGCACTTGGTGAAAATGCATTCTTTCCCTCCTCTTGTATGAGAGTAATACCTCAGCCTTTGCTTTGGGTCTTCTTCTGAACAAACCGATGGAGGCAATTCGCACCTATTTCTACCAGGGTGATATTTTATCGGGGAGCCAGCCGTACATTCCCTTTGTCCATCGCTTTAACCTTACTCTCGCTGTCAGCATTGTATTTCTGGGCCTATAAGCTGGCTTCAACAAGATTGGGGCCATGCCCACATGTTTATGCTGTTGTTGATGTCAAACAGCAGTTATCGAACACTTAACAGAAAGAGACGTTTTGCTTGTTGTCTCCTTTCTTTCATCCACAGCGAGAGTAAAGTTCTTGGAAGTTCCTTTTCATTTCATGTCATAGTAAGGCCACATCACCTGAGTGTGCAGGTGGCCTCGTATGAAATTAACATGGTGGTGGTTGTCATTCTTTTGATACACCGACATCCTTGGGTTGCGCAGAGCTGTAAAAGTTGTGGGTGAAGGTTACTAGCGGTAAGATTCGGTTACGTTTGTACAGAGATAACGGCCATTACAATTCATATTTCCTTCCAGCAGCGTGTTTCCACTCTGGGATGGCTAAACGCATCAGTTTAACACCATTATTGAATATGGACAGATGTGCCTCAACAGTATAAAATATGATTGAGATTTCCTGTCTTCACACATTCTAGCAGAAAGAAGTGACTCTTTTCTTATACACTTAACCTTCTTTCATCAACAGCACTTGTGTTTTGCCAATAGGTCTCGCCTTTGGGACCTTATAAGTGTTTAGCCATGCAACAGTTGATGTTGTTGCACCAAGGATATTGTACTGCATAACTAAATACTTATAAGGTCCCAAAGGCGAGACCTATTGGCTATGCCAATGCTTGTTGGTTAATGTGTGTGATGCTGACTATGTGGCACAAGTGTCTGCAATGGGAATATTCAATAAGAAAGAATATTCCACGTTCTTGCGGGTGGAATGTGCTCTAGGTGCTTAGCCTTTAGCATAACATGCCTGGATACACATGCACACTTGAAAATAAGGGATTCTAAGTGAGTTTTTGCAAAATCAACATATAGTTATTTCATTTTGCAGATGGACTTGCTCTATCAATACTGTAAATTAACACTTTCCTGGCATCAAGTGTGTGTAAAGCCCTCTCTGCCACAGTCTCTGGGTGTGGAAAGAAGATGGGCAACTCTATTGCTTGGTTTAGATGGAAAGGGGAAGCCACTGTGCATCAAAATGTGGGGTTTGTTATCAAAACCACTCTATCCCTGTAAATACGATTAAAAGGTTCTTGCATCGTTAGTGCTTGCAGCTCACTGACCCTCCTCAGAGAGGTGATAGTGACTAGAAAAGCAGCTTTCCAAGACATGAAATGCATCTCAAAGAACATAATGGTTCAAAAAGAGGAGCCATAAGCCTTGTTATAACTATATTCAGATTCCAGGCTAGTAGTAAAGGGGCTCTTGGAGGAATTACTCTTGAGACCCATCGCATGAAGTCGTCAGCCACAGGAATTTTAAAAATAAATGTTCTCTAATGTGCATGTAAGCTGCCACTGCAGCTTAATGTAAAGAAAATGTATGCCAATCTTGCTTTCTCCACATGCAATAAATAGCAGGTGTTTTCCTGGACAGATACGTTAAGTGGATCTATTTGTTGCCAAACAGAAGTGAATACATCTTTTCCACTTTGTAGAATAGCATGTATGCGTGGAGGTTTTATGCGCCTTGAGATTTGCACACACTCTTCTGAGAGTTTAAGGTAACCAAACTAACACCTCAGGTGCAAAAGTTCTAGATTCAGCTACCTGAGGTCTGAGTGTTTGAGTTGACCCTGTGCTTAGTCAAGAAATCTGGTCTCAAAGGTAGCTTTTCATGAGGATGCACCAACATTTCCAGCAGCAACAAGTACCAAGGTTGCCTCGCCCACTTTGGTGCCAGCAGAAAGAGGATTACTTACACTGGTCTCATTTTCCTCACAGCATGTGGAATTAAATATAGTGGATGAAAAGCGTAGGCAAATATTCCTGACTAGTGCATCTACAGTGCATTGCCCGTGAACTGTGGATACCTGGAGGTGAAGTTTTGGCATTTTGCGTTTTGCGCAGTGGCAAACAGATCAATTGCCGGAGAGCTCCACCTGTTAAAGTACTTAGGGATTCATCTCCCATTAGTGGACTTGTTGATGTTTCTTGCTTAACAAATTCACAGAATTGTTATCCACCCCCACAAAATTCTCTGCAAGGACCAGAATGTAATTCCAAATGCCCAAATACCAAAACTGTTGGGCTTGTTCCAACAATAGGGACAAGTGTGTTCCCCCTTGCTCAGGATGTAATTCACCACTGTCATGTTTTCTATCTTTATCAGGGTCTATCTTTATCAGGACTGTTTTGTCTTGAATGAGAGCGTGGAATGCTTTGAGTACCAATTCAATTGGTGTGAGTTCCGGATGAGTGATGTGAAACCCCCATTATTCCTGTGTACCTTGAACTATCGTGCTTGAGACAGCTTGCCATGCCATCAGGTAGGCATCCATGGTGATATTCACTTGCAGTTGAGGGTCCAGAAAAGGGTTGCCCGCAACAGATTTTGGTTGCTCTACCACAGGAGAGTGCATTGTATTCTGGGCTCTACCAACACTAGATCTTCCAATTCAGCCTCCGCATGTGACCGCTGTCTCGCTAGACACGCTTACTAGCATAAAGACATTATCCACAACCGTTTCATTATTGCCCTCCCTGTAAGAGGTCGTGGTGTCTGAAAAGAATCAGCAGCCTTTCAAATGCCATCACCCTGTCTTGGTTTGGGTAGTCTTTCCCCGTGACGAAGATTAACACAGGCCCTAGAAAGGATTGGATCTTCCGTGCCACGAGTTGTGATTTCTTGGCTGTGTTGCACCTAACCTGTGTAACACAGACATTGCTTTCTGATTGTGTGCTAGGCATTGCTCCTGAACTGCCACTCTTGACTAGCCAATCGTCCAGGTAAGTAAAGATGTGAATGGTGTTTCTGTGTACGTGCGCCGCTACCACAGCTAAACATTTGGTAAATACTCTTAGGGCTGTTGTAACCCAAAAGGGTAGAATTTCGAATTGCTAATGTTGTCTATGTACCACAAATCGCAAGTAGTGGTGATGCCCCGAATGTATAAGGACATGCAAGTATGTGTCTTGCAGGCTAATAGTCATCATGTGATCCCCTTTCCAGAGCATGGAAATTATATTGGTGTTTTTTTCCTCCCAAACATTAATCTTCCACCAAGAGGTATGGTGTGATCATGGGAATGATGGGAAAGTCACTGTTTGGAGGTAGGGACGTCTTGTCAGTGCCACCTCTACCTTTGCCTCTGCCATTGCTACAAAATCCACCTCTACTGAATGATTTGGGTCCCAGAGTGTCCTGAAATGACTGATGCTCTTAGTACCCCTGCCTTTGAGTAGGAGTGGCTGACTTGCCTTGTGTTGTTTGGAGCTAACAGAAGGCAGACCTGGGCGTTTAGGTCTGGAGGCACCCATGACTTTTGCACTCTCTAAGTCCAATTCAATGTTCTCAAGCATACTCTCAACCGGTGGGCTGAACAGAGGTTCGCCATCAAAATGGAAGCTGGTCAGGGGCTGCTGAACCTCTGGCCTCATGCCAGAAATCTCAAAGCAGATGTGGGTTACCAGAATGATGCCGGTATTGACTTCCCTGGAGGCCATGTTGGTGGAGTCGAGGTCACATCAAATGTTCATAGTCATGTTCAACTTGACCACCATCATCAGTTTCTGTCTCTTCCAACTGTAGGATTTGGAGAGGTGCAATATCAACTCCTCCATTTTCTCTCAGTGGTAACAATCATACCTGGAGAGCAATTCCACTGAATTGGCAATCCTCCACTTTGTGGCATCCCCCACAGCCACACGTTTCCCAGCCACATCCATCTTCTTGCTCGGCTTGTTTGGAGGAGGAGCATCCCTGGTTGCAGGAGTTGAGGCTGTTTTTCTCACAGCATGCACCACAAATAAGTCTGTTGACACACAGCCCTTATGTAAGCCATGTCATTTGGAGCAGGCTTGCACTTTTTAAAAAACTTTTAAAGACCTGTGGGATGATGACCCTTACCTAGACCAGGTTTTTACAGATGTGCAAGTTGTTCCTGGTCATGCTTTCAGCATGGAGAGGTACTGTACAGATCTCTTCTTTATGGAAAGGGTTTCGACCAAGAAGTTGTCATTCTCCTCAACCACAAGGAGCTTCACCTTATGGTACTGCGCCACCCTCATGATAACTGCATCGTATGCAGTGGTCTCGTCAGGGGGCACCTTTACAGGGTAAACTTCCAAATCGGTATTCTACTGAGGACCGATATAATTGTCCATCCAGGGATCCCTGTCTCTGGGTGTGGCTGCGTGATGGTACAGGTCGTGAGGCTCATAAGTGGTATTCTGATCTGAGTCAGTAGGATATGATGGACTGTGCAGCTGTAATGACAAGTGGTGGTGTACGAGGTGGTGGCTTTGGGTGAGGTTTGAAGTGGGGGGAGAGGAGAGGAGATGCGATGGTGGACTGGTGGCCTTCTCCCTGACCCTTTTGGGGATGAGAAAGGACTCAAGTTTGAAAGATATCTGTTACTTGAAGGTCAGCTTTCTTCTCTACCCTTGATGATGCTCATTGGAGTCATCCCACAGAGGCTGCCTAGCTAAGATCTTCCCAGTTGAAGGATGAATTAAGATCATACTCTGCTTCACACCGGACACCTGTGAGAGTTTGTGCGTGTAACAGGGCTCGCTTCAGTCAGACTTCGGCGTCGGGGGATGCCTCGAGGCCAGAGTCAGCTTAAGGGCCGATTTTGACTCAGAAAGTGGTTTCTCTGAAACTCTGGGGTAGAGCCAGGGGGTTGGTGATTCAGCTCTGTCACCCTCACTCAAGGCTTTCCTGGAGCCGATGTGGTGGTCGCGGCAGTATTGTCACGTGGTCAGGGCAGGCTTAGCAGAAACAGCTCCATTTACATGCTCATGTTTCTTAATTTGCCTTCTCTTTTAAACACAATGACTTTTGACATACATTTGCGTGCGTGTCAATGCAGGATAACATTCTCTGAATCTGCATTACTTACAATTCAACTCCGTAGGCACTCTATCACGATACCTTGAACATTCATTACAAGGGATAAAGTTCACTGCACAAATGTCATATTTGTCCGGATGGCGACACCGCTATCTAATTAGAATAAACAACTGCAGCCCAAACAGGGGTTGGGACATGGCCACATGGGTTCTATTGTTATAAATACACAGCTGCTTCCTTGTTTAGACAGAGGAACACTCTGCTTACACTGCAGGGTTACCACATGTCGGAATTTCAGCTCTGCCGATTCCTGTGTACCAACACAAGGGATATCCAGCTCTACACCAAGAAAGACAGCCTGATGACACTTACCCATAGCTAACAAGGAGTTAGTACACCCGGCAGGGATTTGGCAGATGACCCACCCTAGGCAAGACTAGGTTAGGGAGCATCTGTTAGGAGTACACATATACACAGTACTTATATGCCTGCATATATACACTGTCTTAGCACAATGATGAAAATATGTATTCTTTTCAATGTTCTTGTAATGCTAATTACGCTAATCTGTTTCATTCTACTCCTAATCGCAGCGCACGCATTTTATGCAAGAATCAATATTGTAAAGCCTTGCTGAGTACTTCTTGTGTACTTCTTTGGGTATGCACGAGAGTCCAAACGAAAAGGTTCTACATCAGTTACCACGATTTCCTGGGGGGGGATCAGGGTTGTCATGTTCTGAGGTTGCACACACATCCATTACCCTGTAAGGTTAGGTGATCAGATGGTGCACTGTGAGCTAGCAGGACTATATGCCAACATCTCCTGAGGGGGTGCGGGGATTCAGGCTCACACCATCCCAACGTTTATGTTGTCCGACAAACACAGTTTTACCACACTTGGTACAAGCCATATGACATGGCACCACCAACATTAGAGTTTGGGCTCTTATTTAATGGCTCACCGGAGTAGTTTTCTTTTGTGTACCCAAAGAACCCTAGATCACCAATTAACAGAAGACGTCCTCGGTGTTAGCGAAAAATCCTCCTCAGCTTAGTAGGTTAACCCTATGCATAAGCTATGCAAGCTTGAACTTATCAAAGGATCTCCCCATAGGGGTACCCTCTCTGATTCCACATATCTAAATGTCTGACACCGACAAAACGGTTACCAACATACTGGGCAACAGCAGATATGTGGTTACACAAATGTTGTTGCAACACGGTCTGCCCCAGAAGGGTGGAGAAGCCACCTTCATGGTGGAGGCTCACGAAGCATTCAGGACAGAGGTATTCTATTCATGGGTTATAGGAGCTTGAATTACAAACAATTATCGAAGAAACCTGCGCAACAGTGGGTAGAGATAATTTGGGAGGCAGACCTAGTAAACCTCATAGTAAGAGTAATTCTGAGAAGGATAACTCTAGGCAAGTTTCCGAATCTTCTACAAAGAAGAAGTGGGATAATAAGAAACAAAGAAAAGACTAAGCCACTGGGTGGCTCTCCTCAACATGAGGGCACTGAAAAAAACTATAATTTGCATAAACGTGATAATATTAAAGCACCTGAAAGGTATCAGGATACCAATACCAATGCATGTTCATCTCTGTTCCTTTCAGGAAACATCTGAGAAACGGCTGGAGAGAGGGGGACGGCCAGAGAGCAGATCAGACGACTACGTGAAACAGAAGAAGGACTCACAAAGCTCGTCTGACCACATAATAAAAAAGGAAGTTAAACCCAAACAGTCAAAGTCTCAATTAAAAAATAAACGCACAGTTTTACCACATTTGGTACAAGACGTACGACAGAAGTGTTTCATGAGCGTTTGCACTGACGTCCACGCCACAGCGTGGCAGATGTCAAGGACAGGCACTCTGCATGCCCAAGCAGTGGTAGCAGCCTTGACTCTGGTGGAATAGGCTCTAAGACCTTTCGGAGGCTGCTTCTTGGCAAGTGTGTAGCGGATCTTGATAAAAAGAACAACCCACCTCAACAGCCTTCTTCTACACAGCATTCCCTTTCCTTTGCCCCAGCGAACCCCACAAATAGGTGATTGTCCTAATGATGTTCCTTAGCACAATCAATGTAAAAGCTCAAAGTCCTTTTGGGTTCCAACCAATGGAGCCTCCACTCCTCTTTTGAGGGGTGAGGATGGGGCAAAGAATGCAAGCAGGGTGATGGATTGCCTAACATGGAAAGGTGTTACAACTTTAGGCAAGAAGGACACCCCAGTTCTCAACAACGTTTCTGGAAAAAAGGTGGTGTACGGAGGTTGCACTGACAGTTCTTAAAGCTCCCTCATGCAACGAGCTGTAGTAATCGCAGAGAAAGGGAGACAGCCTTCAAAGTTAAGAGACGCAGCGAACAGCTATGCATCAACTTATAGGGCTTGAACATGAGGTATGTTAAGACCAAATTAATGTCTGATCAACATGGAAGGAAATATGTCAAATCTTTCATAAACCTCATCACAACAGGTGATTTAAAGGATGCTTGTTCCAGCAAAAGTGATTATTGGCTGAAAGGGCCAACAGTCTTTAATAGTGCCCACTGCACAGTCTTAGTGGGCCATAGACAAAATGAACAGAACATCCAACAGTTTGTCTCGTAAAGGGTCAGTCTTGCAGATACCACACTAAGTGACAAATCTGTCCCAGAGCCCAGCATAAAAGGACTTTGTGAAAGGGTATCTAGTGACGAGGATGAAGCTCACCACTTCGGGCAGCAGATCAAATGCAGTCAACTGTTGTCACTCAATCTCCACACATGGAGGTGTAGATTGCGCAGGTTCGGGTTCAGGACCCTGCAGTGTAGCTGCGACAGAAGATCCTCTCGAAGTGGAAGCCTTATCGAGGCCAAGAGTTCATGCCCACAAGTTCTGAGTAACACAATCTCCTGGACCTATGATGATTTGGGCCTGGTTATCCTGAATTCAGGGAAGGAGAGATGGGAGCTGGAAGGCGTACAGGAGTCCAGTGTTTCATTCCAGCGGAAACAATGGATTTAACCCAGATCTGTGATTGGGGGTGAATGTTTGGCAATGTTCAGCATTACGTCCAACATCTTTGTGTTGCTATAGTCGCCCTAAGTGTGAAGGGTATTTCCAGACGTGGATCCTGTGCTCGCTATGCCACTGGGCTCAAGCTAGCCTGGCTGATAAGGGATGATACCCCGAAACCGGCCCCAAGATGCTTGTTTTCCGGTCCAGGGAGGAGCTGGTTTGACAGTTCGGGCTGGACTGTTCCCACGGGGAGCAGGGTCAAGACTGATTTTCATATGGCCGGGTCCAAACTGGAGTGGCATGGCGAGCAAAAAACACCAAGGATTTAACCCAGATCGTGACTGGGGGTGAATATTTGACAATGTTCAGCATTCCAACCATCATCTTTTTGTGTTGCTATCATTCAAGGTGAATACATCTCCTACTGAGGGTTCTCACGGAAACTCCAAAGAGCAAAACCTGTTCCCAACAGTTGCGAAAAGATTTAGCCAAGGTTCTCCCTACTGTTGGAAGATGCCCTGTGACACCTTGGGAAGTAGACACCATTCATGATCTACCAGACGCCGCCTGCTTAGCTACACATTCAAGTACCCCATAATGTGTTTCGTGATCTGTTAAATGCCCTGATGCTCCAACCATCTACAGGACCAAGAACTCCACCAATCCGCCTTGCTTGGTGAAATACCACATAGCGGTATTGTCTGTGAGAACCTGCACCAGCCTCCCCTTGATGGATGGCAGGAAAGTCTTCAGCACCAGACAAATGGACTGCAACCCTAGCAGGCTGATATGGAGCCAGGCTTCTGTCGGAAATCTGAGTCCTTTGATCTCCATCTCCTCCAGATTACATCCCAACCCAGGAGTGACATGTCCATCATTACTATCAACTCTTGGTGGGGAAGGGAGGGGGTTGTGTCTGGACCTTCTGCTTTTGAGCAGCCACAACTGTAAATCTGAAATCTGGATGGCATAGATTACCTCAGTGCTGAGTCCCCTGCAACTTCAGATTCCATTACAGAGCTTGCATGTAGCCTGTTTTAGTCGCCCAGGAAGTTTCAGGAGGCCAAGAAACCTCAGAGTTGCTCTCACCCAGACCCAGGACTGAGGCTGAAACATTGGGAGCAACGCCTAAATGTCCTGGACTCATTGTAGCGGAGGATAGGCCTTGAACTTCAGCCTTTGTGAAGGAGTCAGGTGTGACTTCAGCTCGCTGATCGTAACTTCAGAAATGTCAAAAAGTCTGCCATCATCAGGAGGTGGTCTATGAATCACTTTGACGAGCCTGCTTCCAACAAACAGTCATCGAGGCAGGGGAAAACTGGTATCCCAACCTCCGAAGGTGGACCTTGACCACCGCCAAAACATCACTGTTAACACCAAGGGGTGGTTGTAAGGCCAAAGGGGAGCACCGCAAACTGAAAATGATATGGAAGGACCTGGAACCGCAGGGAACGTCTGTGGGACCACAGGAGGGCAAAATACATGTCCTGCAGATCCAAAGACACCATCCAGTAGCCCAAGTCCAGAGCAGCCAAAAGAATCCTCTTGGTAGCACCTTTGGAGAGCAACACTTGCACCTCCTGTAACAGAACAGAGATGCACTCCTCAAAGTCGTCAGATGTAGGGGGTAAATTTGGCAGAGCACAACAAAAGGTAGGGCTTAGCAATGCTGAATGATTTGTATGACCAAGCTGTTGAACGTGATCGATCACCACCTTTGGAAGAAACACTGAATTCTATCCCCCATTGGATGGGTGTGTGGCACCAAGGGCAAAGTAAAGTGGATTAGTGGCTGTTACTGCAGGGGAAGAGGAGTAGGACTGGGAGGACTGGTGCACCTTCTGCAAATGTATTGCCTGCCGGACCCATGTCCCTAGCCTCGAAAGAAATGGGGCAACTGCTGCAGCAGTTGGGGTGACTGTCGCTGTCTTTACACCAGCCCTCTGGAGTAGCCTCCGAATTTTCTGAACTGATTGGGAACTGCTAGGCAGGAGTCCAGAGACCCAGGGAGTGCACCGGGCTCTCCTGTCTTTAAAACACTCAAGGGTAGATCAGCTTTTTCACCAAAAAGATGTGAGCCATCAAAGGATATACCCCAGACAACCCTAAGAAACGCATTCATGCTTGGCAGAGAAGCACAAGGCTAGAACCAAACGCCCTTCTCAGGCAATCAGTGGTACGAAGGCGAGCACGAATCACCTATTTGGCTGTGTCCTGACCATCATGAATTGTTTCACCCAGACAGGTCCTAAGGTCTTCCGGCAAAAGCCACTCTCCTTCTAAAGAGGCATGCTTTAGGTGTCCCTCTGACTTCAGAGCCAAGCTATGATATCAACAAGCATTTGCAATGCAATTGGTCTCGCATTTGTGAAAGTTAGAGCTATTGGTATTAGTAACTGATAATGTTTTTTACTTATGTTTTTTGGTTGGAGTGGATGTATGTTGTTTGTAGTGGTATTATGTGGTTTGTATTGGAATTGTTAGTTGTGGAATAGTGTGGAGTGGAATTGTGTGGTGTGTAGTGTATTTGTGATTGTGAATTATGCAGAATGGTGAATAGATAGGGGCAAGAGTTGTATAGAATAGATTGAAAGGAAGATTGAGCGGGATAGGTAGTTTGTGCATGAAGTGGAGAATGAACACTAGATAGAGTAGCAGAAACAGTGTGTAAAAAAAGAGAAAAAGAAGGAGGAGCTCTAAGGCCCTCACAAATACAAACAAAAAGTGACAAACCAAAAAGGTTTTTTTGTTTAAAAACACACATTGTCACAGTAGTCCTCTGCACTGAAGGGAACTACTTGGTGTGTGGATGTGCTCCTTGTTAAATTACAGAATGCCGTAATTCAAAGTGAAGTTAGCCAATGGATGAAGAGGACTGATTACTGTCCATGCTGTGTGCTATAGTGGGCAGATGAAAAATGTGAATTACACAGCAACAGATCAATGGGTGAAGAGGGCTGACTGAAAGCCCATACAAGTAGGTACATTATATTTGCAATTTTACTCAAATTAAAAGGGCTTGGCTAATGCCAGACCAAAAAGGCTGGACTTGGAGATGTGGGGGAAGCACCACACAACCTGGTGCAGGACAGGCAGCATAGCAACACAAAGAGCTCAGGGTTTGAGGTGGGAAGCACTACACAAAGAGAAAGAGCAAGAAAATGTAAGTACTCCATTGAAGTGCCTTTAAGCAAAAGAAAAAAGAAATTCCTTGAATGGCAGTAGTGAAAAGATTCAAGTCATTAAATCAAAGCAGTGGCAAAGCAGCTATACTCCAGGGAAGGGACAGACTCAAGAAAGTAGAAGGAAATCCATTTAATAAGCAGCAAGCAAATGTCCAAGCTTACTGAACAGGTGGTGCTTTGAGAACTGTATGGATGTGCGATAAAAGTGACCCTACCCTGGCTGTAGTGGGAGGGGTAATTACCATTTTCCGCATTTTTGAAGATATCTTCATTTTTAATATGCCTCTGCCACAGATACTTGGTTATTATTGTAGCGCTTCATTGACACAATAACTTAAAGTGCTGAGTAGGGTAAAATTAAAAAAGTGATATCACGAAACTGGTTTTAGGAGTTTAGACAGCAAGGAGGGGCGGCTTTACAGGAAAAGTAAAGAGAAGTGGGAATAAGGCAAAAGCTTGCAGTGTGGATATGGCATGAACTGAGGCACAGGACACGGCCTTCAAGTGGCAGTCCCCACATAAGCGCCTCGCTGTTAATGGCCGGCAGGGATATGAGTTTTTGGCAGTGCTTATTTTAATATGCATGCCTATGAAAAATGGACAACGACGTTGGAGGATGGGTTGATGAGAATAAAAAAGTAGATACTGTTTACCTTTGAATGGCGGTGTACTCTTGGACAAATTCCGCCATCGCATTTGGTTTTGTTTACTCTTCATGTTAGCAAGCCGAGCTTAGGTGCCTGCAGTGAGAGCAGAGGCTTTAGCATTCCATAGGGTTTTGTGTTCCAGTCACAATAGCAAGGATTGCGTAGGTGTTGGCAGTGAGATCAGCAGCTCTACAGTTGCGTATGGTTTCTGTCCCCTGGGTGTGTCTTGCGGAGTAGTCGTGGACTCATACCCTGAATAAGGGCACGCAGCGGACCCCACGGCTGATGAAAGCCTCGTCATCCTAGGAGGCTTGCACTCCGGTGGATACAATTACAAATCATCCACATGCCGGTTCTCGGTGCACGGAGGTTAAATTGTGGGAGGTTTTCGGGGAAGAATGGCAGTGATCACAAGGGAGGGCTCGGGCAGGATAGGCATTAAGTGCCTCCAAGGGCAGGGCTGACGCTGCAGCGAGAGCTTGCATGTCGGAAGCAGGGAGTTCTACACTGAGCCCGGGCAGACGCGCTCTGCAAAGGCAGCACGGAAGAGGATGTGCTGGGAGATGCGGGCCAGGAGGGTTGCTAGGAGTCTCCCATTCCTCATCACGGCCGTCTCCGCCTTAGAAAATGGGGCGACAGTTGCCATTAACCACACTGTGCAAAGACGTGTAAAATGTATCATTTTAAACAAGATGACACGAAAACAGTGGCAATACCATACAAAACGTTGAAAACATGGTGCTACGAAAAACATGTGTAAAATGTATAATTTTAAACAAGGTGATATGAAAAACTTTCGAAAACAATGGGCATAACATACAAAACATCGCGCACAAGGGACCAAAATAAGGAACATTCAGTCAAAACGTGCAGGCTGCAAAAAAAAAAAAAAAAAGGGTGCGCAAAAACAAAGGGAAAAAGCCTTCTGAGAAAGGATACCCGTAATAGGCCAATACTCCAGGGGAGGAGCAACACACAAGAAGGTGGGCCAGATAAGGACAATAAACCAAAGAAATGCAAGCTTTTCGGAACAACACACACTTCCAACAAATCGCCAGCAAGGGGTGCAATGAAAGCCCAAATACTGAGCACAGCATGTCTCGAATGAGACAGCGTTTGCACTGCCTAGGCGAGACCTAAAAAAACCAGTTACACCAAGGTGGCACCTTCAATGGACTCACATGCTTTTCAAGCTCATTGGGAGAAACAGACAGAGTAGTCAAGAAAACATAGAAAGGCAGGGCTGCATAGCTTCACAAAGCCATGTAGAGGACTCCAGTACTTGTTATTTCTGTAGCTCTCCTCCTGGAGACTTTGTAAAGAGATGATGGAGAGCATGAACAAATGCAATAGCTGGTCACAGATTTATTTGAACCATATCTGCCTTCACCCAACTGAATTCAGAGCATAGGAGAGTGTAAGACTACAGCTGTATAACTGACCACCAGCAAGACAGTTTTTCAAGATAACATTGAGAAAACATATCTGGATTTATTGAACCTACACAAAAAATATGACTCAACCACCACTGAAGCAATAGAAGACATTATTTTGAGAAACTCTGGAAAGAAATAATTTGCAAATCAGAAACATATGATCCCCAAAGACAGCAATGTTTTAGTGAATAAGGGCTATTTTAACCATACTTGTTTTCTTTTTTTTTAAACTTTATTTTTATTTTCATACAAGGTATATATCAACAAGACATTGCGGTACAGACGGCGGCAGCCACAACAACAATAGCTAATCCTGACAGTTACAACTGAATGCATGCACACATTTTGTTTTGGTTTTAACCAGGCATTTGACATTTGAAATTGTGGGGGCATCAGGCCCTAGTATTAGGACTATATATCCTAAATAATAACAGAAAACCACAAAGGGATATTAAAACAGTAGAAAGCTCTTACACTCAGGAGAAATATTCCGACTTATACCGTTGCAAACCGGCCAACAAAGACACACGGTGGGAACCTCATCGGGACAGGGGTACCAACCCTCAGCTCTACCTCCAAATCAACCAACCCCCGCCCTGTCCTTATATTCGCCTGCTTCTTCGTCAGAGGAGTGACGGGCCAAATATGCCCGAAACGGTTCCCAAATATTCTTGGGCTGGCACCATGTAGGCATGAGAGCATTAATGTTTTCAGAGTGGATATTACAATAGGACAGATCGGCACACCATTCTTTGATCGTGGGCACAGGTCCCTTCATCCAACGCATAGCCACCCGGCGCTTTGCAATCAGGATACCTAGTGCTAATAGTTTACGTGTACTTCTGGGGAACTCCTTAGTGAAGCCCAACAGCGTCTCCAGAGGAGTCAGGCGCAGACTCACTCCCGCTATGTCTTGTAGTGCGACATGTACCGCTTCCCAGAACCCCTGGACGCCCAGGCAATCCCATGCAAGGTGCATGAAATTCGCGTCAGTCGCCCGCATCTCATACATCTATCATCGTCTCTAAGTCCGCACTTAAACATTCGAGCTGGAGTGTATTATGCTCTCTGCAAAAACTTAAAATGAATAAGGCGGTGTCTCCCGTTTTGTGAAATGTCTTAAGTACACATACAGCAATATGCCCACTGTTAGTAATATCTATCTGCAATTCAGCGCGCCAGTCCCGGAGTGCTTTCGAGTCAAGCGGGTCTGTGTCTGCTTTAGCGAGTGTATATAGTGTCGAAATCATGTGTTGCGGGGATTGCGCACGCAGCAAGTGCGTTAATGGAGTGAATTCAGGTGGTTCTGGCATGCCCTCTCCTAGTGTCACTCTTAGCGCGTGGCGTGCACGAAACAAAATGAAATCGCGCTAGCAGGGAAGTCGTCGAAATGTCTGTCTGGAGCGTGTCCCATTGCCTCACCTTCCCATCCAAGAAAAAGTCACCCATAGTGTTTATGCCCAATGCATGCATTGCTGTGATGAATTCCTTCTCCTTAACCATACTTCTTAAGAGTTAATACAAATACATCCAATAACTCAGATTACCTTGCCAGTACACCAGGTCGGGATGGGAAACAACCCAAGCTTTCAAAACCCTTCTGAATTTTGCATGACCCTCGGGTGACGACAGCAATTCATCATACTGATGGCAGCGAGGAATATCAACCTCTATCTGCAGTAAAATGAAGAACAGAAAGAATACCAGAAAAGGGTTAGTCAAAATGATCATGGTGAAATGAATATGGCAAATTATGCTCTAGTTTACAGTGCCACTCCAAGAATGTAGTCATACCAAAATATTGCCTTTAACACACCTATAAACAAAATGTATTAGTCTCTGAAACACATCTCATTTCAGGGTTAATCAAGTAATAACAGTGTGAGAGTGAAGGCTTACTTGTGACAGTGGAGTTGGGATACTAAGTGATGATAGCGCTTTAACTTATGAATTTTTACCTTTTTACTTGGTATGATGAAGCCACTATAAACATATTAGGCAATCTTAATTTCCTTTCAGCCTATGGCTGACTTTTCTTATTTGTTAAGCCTTCACAATACGGATGCCAAATATATGATAAAAATGATCAATTGCGACCTGGGAGTAAGTAGGAATTCTGGAGCCATGCGCTCCAGCTGAAATGCTATGCTGGGACTGTCTCAATGGGTAAATGGAGAATAGTTTTAAGGATACAAGCTAGAATGACCTACTTCTGGTCGGATTATATAATGGAAACTGAAATACAGAAGTGTGCAGTTCCTTTGACACAGATAAAGTATTAATAGTGTGTCAAGTCAGTGGAAAACGCTCCAATAGGAGCAAGTGCCCTCACACACCCCGAAAGGTGTCATGCTTCATCATCTAGGCATGCTCCTCGTCGGGCCCGCGTTGCAATACCCAACGTGCTCGTATGGGATACAATGGTCCTATGGAGCAGTCGTGATTAAATTATAAAATGTGACCTCACATTTTATAAATTAATCACGACTCCTCCATAGGACCATTGTATCCCATACGAGCACCACTATTTTTAATTCGGGTACTGAGCTTCTGTTGGACTTGGCCCTTTTTGCAGATTCATCCCTGAACTTTTTGCCTTCCTCCTATTCTTTATTCTGACCTGGTGTTGGTGGTTTTAGGACTCTGGGCACTTTAGCACTGCTGTCCAGTGTAAAGTGCGTGTGCTCTCTGTGGTAAACATGGTAAGATTGGTCTACACCTGTTTGGCGTATTTAATTTACCTGTCAGTCCCTTGTAAAGTGGTATCTCAGATACCCAGGGCCAGTAAATTAAATGCTACTGATGGACTTGCAGCGCTGCTTGCGCCACCCACCAAAGTAGCCTTTCAAACCTGTCTCAGGCCTCTGCCATTGCAGGGCCTGTGCCCGCAGTGTTACTGCCGCTGTGACGCGGCACCTAAAGTGTGTGCCACGTCTGTGACCCCACTTTTACTGCAGGTCAGTCACCCCTAAGGTAGGCCCTAGCTAGCCCTATGGGCAGGGTGCATTGTAGGTAAAAGGTAGGACATGTACCTTAAGTGTGTGGCATGTCCTGGAAGTGACAAACAGCCATTTTGGTTTCTCACTGCTGTGAGGCTGCCCTCCCATAGGAATGCATTGGGGATTCCCTGATAAGTGTTTCAGTGGTAATTCCTGATAGGAGAGGAGCAGCGTGGTCAAGTTTGGTATGTTTGGAATAGTGATAATAAATGCTGCGTAATAGTGTGCGCAGATTTATGATCACTATTTTAGAAATGCCACTTTTAGAAGTTGGCATTTCTGTGTGCTATGTGTCTCTACCTGCCTGATGTGTATTGCATGTCTGGCTCTGGAGTGACAGGGGCTGGTGAGGTGTGTGGCTCCAGGGAGGGCAGGGTGAGTCAGCGTACGCTGAATGGGCAGATCTGCATTTGGAGTAGTGGGAGGAGTAGTCCCTGACCCTGAATAGGTCTGTGCCTGGCTGGGTAAATGCTGGCTCCGCCCGCTGTGTCTGATGACCAAGCCCCCACCTGACAAAGGAGGGTGTGAGCACTGTACACAAAGTGCTCCAGTACCCCCCAGAACCAGTTGAGACTGGTTCCCCAAGCCCTGTGCCAGGGTAGAACAAAGAGAAACCCTGTATAAATATTGGGGCTGTGACCCCATGTTGGTGTGCTTTTGTGGGTGCTTATTTGTGCCTGCTGGACTGCTGGGCCCCCGGAGGAACCGCCACGAGGGATGTGCCCCTCTGCTGAGGGCCCTGTGAGCTTGCCTGCCTGGGCCCAGCTCTGCCCCGGATGGTCTTGGGCTACGTGTCCTGAGAAGCGCACTCGGCGCGAAGAATGCCCCAGGGATCGTGAGGCCGGCAGCGCTGAGCTGCACATCGTCCCGAGGGAATCCCGGCGTGGGGATTCCCCCACATTGCATCGGAACAGAGCGGGAGCCCACCCCGCATATTGGTGCCTGCATTGGTGAAGCGGGAGCCTACCCCGCCTTGTGGCGAAGCGGGAGCCCACCCCACATTGTGGTGTTCCAGGAGTAAAGCGGGAGCCTACCCCGCATTGCGGTGCTTCGAGGAGTGAAGCCGCCGAGAGCGGCGACCCGGAAGCCAGGCAAGCTGCCTGGGTGTGAGCAGGGCCAGGAAGAGGAAGTGCCGGCCAGAAGACAGGCAGAGTTGTGCCTGAAGGAGGGCGGGAACCTACTCCGCCTCCGTGACCGTGAGCGCAAGCGGAGAGGGCCGCAGAGCTTATATTCCGGCGGGAGCCCACCCCGCGTGCGTCTGACCTGGGAGCGGACGAGACCGGCGCTGAAGAGGACCGGAGCCTCGCAGGCTCCCTGCTGACGTCCTGCGCCGGTCCCAGGTGCCAAAAAGGAAAGCCGAGAGACGCCGCCGATCTTTCCCCGTGTTTGAGGAAACCAGAGGAGTCCCAAAAGAAGCCCCGGTGAGTGGTGCTCACAGTGGGCAGTGTTGGTGCCAGGGGCTGTTTTCCAGCCACACTGCGGATTGCGGGCGGCTGCTACGTGGGCGCCTGGCATTTTAGAGTCCCGTGAGAGGGGCTTGAGTGGCCCTGCGGGGCCGGTGTCCAATTTCCACAGCTGCACCGCAGGAGCGCGGACAGCTGCAACGTGAGGGGCCATTGTTTTGATTCTCATGGAGAGGAAAGGGTGAGTTGCACCCCCGCCCCTGTGCATCACGCACATTGTTTTCTGCTGCTTTGGCAGCCAGAGGGCCATTTGGAAGGCCCTATGATTAGCGCCCTGACTTTTGGGACAGAGGGCATTTGGGACCCAAGGAAGGCCAGTGGCCTGGGGTCATTCTTGTAGTGTTGGCAGGGCGCAAGGCCCCAAGGCAATGCCTAATGCTAATCCATAATATGTTTATGCCTGAGGTGATGTATGCACCTAGGGAGTGTTACTACGGTGCACTCCTAAATGTGATTTATGCATAATGTGTTTATGCCTAATGTGATGCAGACATAATGCGTTTATGTTGCTTGTGATAATGCTGAGTTCATTATTTTACCAGTAGTTACTGGTTGTGTTATTACTTGTGCTTTCTAATGGTTCTGACCGTGGCCCGATTGGCCCGGTCATGTATATAATCCCCTGTAAATTACTACCTGGTGCCAGTTGGCACAGTGTATATGTGTGGTTATGATCTAATGTGTTTATGATAATACAAAGGCTATTTTTTATATAACCTTGTGTGGAGTTTATTTTGTAATGTGCCTAGTGTGTCACTGCTGTGTGTGTGTGTTGCGCAAACGCTTTACACATTGCCTCTGGGATAAGCCTGACTGCTCGTGCCAAGCTACCAAGGGGGTGAGCAGGGGTTATCTTCAGCGTGTAACTCCCTTGCCCTGACTAGAGTGGTGGTTTCTGCTGGGCTTTGGCGCAAGACCTAGCTAACCAGAAATCCCATTCCTAACTGCTTCACTAGTAAAATTTACTCAAACCAAGCATCACAACCTATTTTAAGTCACTTTCACCACACTGCACACAACTCACACCCCACATACCCACACTTCATCAAACGGCTAAATCAAAAGATCTCCCGCAAAGAGCCCCTTCGTGGGTGCCCGTCGGGCATTGCAGCGCCAGCCCGACGAGGAGCATGCCCAGATGATGAAGCATGACACCTTTCGGGGTGTGTGAGGGCACTTGCTCCTATTGGAGTGTTTTCCACTGTCTTGACACGCTATTAATACTTTATCTGTGTGGAAGGAACTGCACACTTCTATATTAACAGTAACAGGGAGCGTGTGTGCTGGACCTACCCAAAAGCTCCTGGTTCCTCTTATTTAAACTACGGAGTATATGATGCCCAGATTAGATAGAAGCCCAACAAGGAACAGCATTGGACAAATAGAAGTGGCCTACAAAGAACATTCAGGCTAAACTGACGAAACTAAGGGTATCTGCTAGTCTATCTAAGATAAGGAATAGGATCTCTTTGGCCCTTGTACTGCTAGATGTTAAATTGAACAAGCATGTAGAGGAAAGTGCCCCTTTTAGCATGGTTGCCCCCCACTTTTTGCCGAATGTTTATGTACTTTGACTGAGTGTGCCCTGGGTTCCTGCCAACCAGGTACCCAGTTGTTATATATATGGGTAGACCCAATGGTACTGGGACCTGGGTTTTAAGCAATACAATGGGGAGTGGTCCCAGCAAAATGTACTTTGCCGCAAAACCTATGTTGTATAATCACAAATTTAGACAAAACATACATGGAAATGAAAGATTAAACAGTGTTATTTATTCACACTGTCATGTTCTCAAATACATCTATTACATAATCAAAATTCATACACAAAGTGCCCGGAGCGACAGGGAAAAGAAGGGATCGTAAAAGAAGTGATTTTGTGAGGGTAAAGTGTGTGAGCAAGAGGTAAATGTGCAGACAATTAAATCATAGTTGTCAACAAAAGATTCTAAGTTTGATTTTCGCCATTAGTGCACCATAATATACATGATTTTTTGTAGCCAGGCCTAAAAATTGAAAAAACACAGTGAAGTAATCTGTCGTTTCTGGCTGGCTCAGAAAGGAGTGTCGACGTTTCGACCCCGATTGAATGTAGGTTTAGTCGCACCTTACGAGGGGGTCTTCATCAGGACTGTGGAGGGGGGGTGTGCGGGTTGTGTAGGGCACCTAGGATTGAATTGAAAGGAGTTTTAGAGTGAGCACCTCAACGGGTAGAGAACATTAAAAAACAGTAAACTAGGGGCCAGATGGTCCCTGGAAATTACTGTGGTAGCCCTGAAGACAGGACTTTGGTGGGGCAAGGGTGCGGGCCCGTGGGCTCCAAGAAACCGAGAGCGGAAAAAACTGCACCTGCAGAAGTAAGGCGTAGTTACAAATCTGGGTCCCACAACTGTATAAAGGGATCAGAGGTTAAAAAGCAGAAATGGGGGGCGTGGCCGGGCAAGATGGCCGAGAGGACGTAATCCATCTCGGCTCCCGGTCCGCGCGCTGTTCCGGAGCTAATTGGGGCAGATTCCCGGGGCGCTGAGGACTGAGCTCGGCTCCCACACACAGCGGAAGATGTGGTGCTCAGTCGGAGAGGTCCCTACCTGCTACATCTCGACCAGGGGCACTCCTGCTTCAGCCTGAGTGGTAACGCGAGGCCGAGTGGCAAAATGGCGTCTGCCGGGCTGCGCTGACCGCCGGCGGCTGCTGGTGCCGTCTGAAGATCCTGCCAGTTGAGATTGCCCTCTCTATCAGGGTAAGGCTGAACGCAACGGGACTGCCAGAGCGTTGTCGCCGCTTCCCCTGGGACAATCCACGAACTACGCGGCATCGCGACCCGCCTGCCTGACCCTAAAATGGCGGCCCCCTAGCGACATCGGCGCTACCGCGTTCTCGGCCGAGATTCCAGCTCTCTGCCCAGCGACTCCCCCGGCGGCGGACCTGAGGTGCTGCGGCTCCCCTGCTGAGGGTTGGATGAAGTCGGGGCCCACGGGGGCCCGGAGTGGCGCCCTACACCTTCCGGTGGGGGCTGTGTGTCTGCCTCTGCTTGTCCTGACCGGAGTGGGGTGGCGCAGGGGATGGTGGCCGATACTGCTTGACCGGTCCCCCGCGTCATGTGGGCGCGACCTTGCGGACCCCAGCCACCTGGCGCCATATCCACCGAGAGGTGACCCGTCGAGCGTGCTTCTCCCCTCTTACCTTCCGGAGATCACTTCACGGCTGCCAGCGCGCCTAAAGGGAGGAGGTCCTGCTTCAATCAGCGGGGAGGACCCTATTTCAGATCGGGCATCCACGCGCGCCTTCCCTACACCTTGGAGGTCGCAACCACCAGCCTGCTGAACGAATTCCGTGGACGCCCTCATCGCGCCGACGGAGAGACCCTTGGGGCAGGTCCGCATGCCGCCCAAGAAGGGGACGGCCAGAACATCTGCTAAGGTCTCTGATTTCTTTGTGGCCTCGGACAGGCGCTCGGGGCTGAGTGCGACCGACGAAGCAACCACAATGGCGCTCACGAAAGCGGAGCTCCAGGCCATGTTCAAGGATTTCAAGATGGAGCTGCGCAGGGACCTGGGGCAGGACATCAAATCCTCCATGGAGCAATTACGGACGGACCTGACCGGAAAGTTGACTTCCCTCCAGCAGGATGTAGACTCAGTGGGTACCCGAGTTCTGGATTTGGAGGTGCACCACCAGGATCAAGAAAAGCTCACGACAGAGCTCAGAGATGATGTCCGCTATCTCCGTGATCAGCTTCTTCAGTCGCAACTTAAGACGGAGGACCTTGAAAATAGGGCCCGGAGGGAGAATATTCGCGTCCGGGACCTGGAGGAGGGCGCGGAGGGGCCAGATCTGGAGGCATTCATGGAGGGGCTCTTTGCGGAGATCCTAAGCCCTCAATCCCTCAAAATAAAACTGGAACGGGTCCACCGAGTGGGACAATTGCAGAATGGAGACAGGAGGAGGCCCCGAGACATCCTAGCGAAATTCCGCTCATTCAAGGTCAAGGAAGCAGTGCTCGCAGCGGCTAGGCCCAAGGACTCCATCTCTTTCCAAAAGCACACGTGTACGATCTACCAAGACCTGGCGCCGGCCACTCTTGCACGGAGACAGCTGTTCAGGCCTCTCACTGCCAAACTCCGAGAGGATAAGATTAGATATCGGTGGACTTTCCCGTTTGGACTTAGTTTCGAATTTCGTAATAAACAGCGTCATATCTCTGATCTACAGGAAGGGTTGGTTCTGCTGGGTCTCTCCGTGGAGGATCAGGACTCCGCTTCGGATGCCTCCAACGCACTACACAAGGCCCGGGCGGACGCGCCTGCATGGTCGGCGGGCTCACGCAGAGGCCACAGATGAATCCCCGACGAATGCTTCACGGCATTGCATCATTCTGTTCGGGGTGGGAGTGGTTTCTAGCACAACCATGGTCAGCGGGGGCTGAGGGGACCGCTGCACATTCTCGAGGGACGAGTGGGGTGGTGTCTCACTCCTCCTGGCTGTTTCATCCTCACTGACCTCCTGCTGATGCTTGGTACTCACGGGCAGCGGCACCCTCCATTGCAGTTAACACTGCGAATGATCTACTCTCACTCCTGTTGAACTCAGGTATACTTTGATATATGCTCCATGACTGTCTGGTGTCTACATCCCCTTTCTCAAAGACCGTCGTGGTGCCGCTGGGGCAGAGGCATATGACCAGGTCCTACTCATGGCAGCGGGGGCTTTCCTTAGCGAGGACTTGACGGCGCCTCGGGGTCGTTTGTATATGAATCCTGTTGGCATTGCTCCGGGATGGGTGCGGACGGGGACCTCGGTCCCACCGCCTCCCGCATTCCTGGGGTTTTCGTTACACTTCCCGGGGAATGGACTTTGTTTTCTATGTTGCATATAAGGTTTGCATTTTGTTTTTTTTTTGTTTTTTGGGGGGGATGGGAAGGGAGGGAATGGGTGGGTCATGGTGGTGGCGTTTTAACATCTCGTATAGATAGGTATGCAGATCACACAGTAAGCCTGCACTTTGTTAGAAGGGGAGAGGTCACTTCTTGGGGGCAGCTGATGGTGGGGGAAATGTTGAGTCTAGTGGGGTATTTATTGAGATGCTGTCTCACTTCTTGATACTATGACAATCTCTATCGGTACCTGGAACGTTAAGGGCCTTAATTCCCCTCAGAAGCGCCAAAAGGTATGGAAATACATTATTGATCACCACCTTGACGTAGTGGCCCTACAGGAAACACATCTGGCTAGAGCTGAGGACACACGGCTCCGACACAAACACTACCCTCTGATTTATAGAGCGTCCGCTCCAACGAAACATAGGGGGTGGCACTCCTGTTTCGGTCCTCCACAAAATTCCAGCCCTTGGATGTACAACGCGACAAAGACGGTCGCTGGGTCATGGTAAAGGGTCGCTTAATGGGGAAACTTTGCACCTGTGTAGCGGTATATGCCCCCAACACTGGCCAGACGGTCTTCTTGCACACTTTTTGGGGAGACTATTGGATTTCCAGGAGGGGCCACTGGTACTTATGGGCGACTTCAATTTAACTTGGCAGAAAGACTTAGATAGCACCCACCCGCAACGCTCAGATATGGGTTCCTTCTCCCCGGACATACGACAACGACTGCACGACATGGGACTCCGTGATGCATGGCGCTTTTTGTATCCTAACTCACGCGATTACACATTTTATTCACATGTTCACCGTACATATTCCCGTCTTGATTATATTTTTATTAGCCAATCACTCCTGGGTGCCTTACAGGATGCCAAGATCTTCCCCTCTCAATATCTGACCATAGTCTCCTGGCAGTCTCGATGGGATGGAGGGCGGACTCCTCTGCTTCTCCCAGGTGGTACTTCCCGGCTGCGCTGGCCAGAGATAAGGACTCCTGCACTAAATTAAGGGAATCTATCACTGAATTCTTTGACATTAACAAGTCGGAAGACACGTCGGAGTTTACTAATTGGGACGCCTTTAAGGCGGTCTTTCGAGGAGGTGCATTTCCCTCAACGCCGCGCTAAACTCGCAACGTGCTAAAGAAAGAGAGCGGTTAGAGTCGGAACTGACTTCCACTGAACACGCGCATAAATCAAACCCCACAAGGCAGACCCTTCGCAACCTGACAGCGCTTAGGGGTAAACTCCGAGCCATCTACAACAATAGGGCGGAGTACACGCTTCTTAAACTACGTCAACTATCCTACTCCCAGGGCAATAAGATTGGCAAACACCTTGCTCGGCAGCTTAAAGATAAACGAGAGAAGGAGTACATAGGCGGTATACGGGGACCACATGGGGAACTTACTCATAGCGACAAGGAAAAAGCGGAGACCTTTAGCTCCTTCTATAAACATCTCTACACGGGGACCGCTTAGATCCCGACGCCCAACGGGAATACCTCCACACCCTCCACCTCCCGCAGGTTTCCCCGGACGGGAATGAGACACTTTCTTCCCCCATCACCTCTGATGATGTTCTCTCTGCTATTAAGGCTCTCAAGCTCCATAAAGCTCCTGGTCCGGACGGCTATACCGCCATATTTTATAAAACTTTTGCATCTGATATCACCCCGCATCTTACACAGCTCTTTAATAAGATGGCGGAGGAAGGCTCAACCTCTGGCTCCATGTCGGAAGCAATGCTTACTGTTATACCCAAACCAGGGAAGGACCCTCATGAGTGCACCTCCTACAGGCCTATCGCCCTGCTCAACCTCGATGCGAAACTCTATTCCTCCATTCTGGCAAAGCGGCTCAATGAGCTTATGCCCGACCTCATACACCCGGACCAATCGGGATTTATTAAAGGGCGCCAAACCCACGATAACACCCGCCGAATAGTCCACCTTATTGAGAAGGCCAATAGACGTCGGATTCCCGCGGTCCTGGTGGGATTAGACGCGGAAAAAGCCTTCGACAGGGTGGATTGGGCGTTTCTTTTTCATACCCTCGCGGCCTTTGGCTTTGCACCCCGATTTCTCACTATGATTCGGGCTAACTATCTTCAACCCCATTCTAAAGTGATGATCAATGGCACACACTCGTCCTCTTTCTCCCACTCCAGAGGTACCAGACAGGGGTGTCCCCTCTCACCGCTGCTCTTCGCCCTTAGTATCGAGCCACTAGCGATAGCAATTAGAGCGAACCCTACGATTCGGGGATCCCTTTCACGGGGGAACAACATAAAATCTCCCTCTTCGCTGACGACGTCCTGCTGTCATTGGCGGACCCAGCCACATCCCTGCCACCCCTACAGGCTGAACTGGTTCGGTTTGAGGCGATAGCGGGCTTCAAAATAAATCTGGGCAAGTCCTACATCCTCAACCTCACACTTCCTACAGCGGAGGTTTCCAGGCTGCAACCCCTCACACCTCTTCAATGGGCCACTTCCTCTATACAATACCTGGGGGTTCAGATTACTCCAAGAGTGGAAGGACTATATGCCGCCAACTTCCCCCGATACTCACGCGGATACAAGCAGAGCTTACGAAGTGGAAGCCCCTCTTTCTGTCCTGGCTGGGTCGGATCCATGCCATTAAGATGACGCTTCTCCCCAAGCTCCTCTATCTATTTCAAGCCCTGCCCATAGAGTTAGAGGGGACTTCTTCCGACGCGTTAAGGTTATGATCTTAAATTTCATTTGGCAAGGGGGAAGGGCTCGCTTCTCTTTTCGATACTTCGTCGGTCCAGAGCGGAGGGTGGAGTCGGACTCCCAGATATTCATTTATATTACAAGGCCGCCCAACTCCGCGTACTGATTGAATGGACAAAACATGACTCCGACAAACACTGGCTACATATGGACCGCAGTGTGACCGGGCGGACTATATGGGATCTGATCTGGCGGCCTAAACAAGATAGACCCAAGAACACTTACATCAGCACTCCCACACGCACAACCCTTAAGGTATGGGACTCAGTGGCAAGCGATGAGAGATGGTCCTCTTTTCCCTCCCCCTTCACGCCTCTTCATTTCAATCCAGCATTTCCCCGGGGATGCAGGCGGGACCGTTTGACACCTGGAGGGAGGGAGGATGTTTAGCTCTAACACACCTTTTCCATAACTTTGACCCTCTCACTTTTGATAACTGTAAAAGGGACTATGGCCTGGAGAATACAGAACGATACCGCTATAGCCAATTACTGCATTGGGCCCTTACACCACAGGTCCGGGAGGCGGCTACCCGTCCCCTCACACAATTTGAAGCCTTTCTCACTAAGGCTACCACTATGAAAGGCGCAATTTCCTTTTTATATAAGTTTCTCCTTACCACTACGCGCTCCCCGCGCCCTCGATACATGGCCATGTGGGAGGGAATCCTCCAACGAGACATCTCAGACGACGAATGGTCCCATCTGTGGTCCGATACCATGAAATTCAACCACTCCATAGAGCTCAGGGAAGCACACCTTAAGACCATGATGGATTGGTATCTCTATCCCTCCAGGCTTAGACGGATCTTCCCCACTACCTCTGATCGATGCTGGAGGGGATGCGGGCTTCTGGGGGACTTCCAGCATATCTGGTGGGACTGCCCACATATACGACCCTTCTGGGAAGAAATACTTGCACACATTAAAGATATGTTGGGATATCCGGTTCCTACTACTATGGCAGAGGTCCTGCTGGGGCTCCGTGATCCTGCCTTGGAACACCAGACCCGGGCTGATAAAACCATCATGTGGCTCTGTATTGGAGCGGCGAAGGTCACACTGGCAGCCGCCTGGAAAAACAGGGAAGCTCCGGCAATTTCCCTCTGGCACTCTAGATTATGGAAGCTACTCAGTATGGAACGTATGTCGGAAGTCTTTAGAGATAACTTTACGAACTTTGAATTTAAATGGGGCCCCCTGGTCACCTTTCTTTCTCATGGCCTTCCATCTGCTGTTTGCCCTGCCTCTATCAGAGCCTTACACCTCTTTCAGATATGAAGTACAACCTATCATGACACAATGATGAAGATATTTTTAGGTGCCACCACCATGTTGGGGAGGGGAGGGAGTTGGGACAGGGTTGGTTAATTATTTTATGTTTCTTGATGTATTGCTCCATAGAGGAGAGCTGTTCTATTAAGCCCGGTAGCATTTTCTGTTTAATGCCTTCTGATTAGACGGACTTGAGAACATGCCCTATCGAAAGATGGTTGAACACATTCTCATTTTATCCATCGAACTGTGCAGGACACGGAGACTTGCTCCGCACCCAATACTGTTGGACACTGTGCCTTTACTGTTACATCATGTTTAGATTGGATCGGGGTCGATCTTTAGCGTGGAGTACGCTGCACAATTTCCGTTCATCCCAGTTTTATATCGTCATTCGAGCAAGACAAAAGATGGTAAAAGCATATGTTGTATTATGTTACGAATTCAATAAAAATATGTTTGACAAAAAAAAAAAAGCAGAAATGCCAAAGGATAAATCAGGGGCACTCACGCTAGTCCGAAAAGATCAGACTTGTCCCAGTCACATTCTTAGGGAGGTCCTGCCAAAATGCATCAGCTAAAGACTAAACAGCACGAATCTATGAGTCAAGAGAGGAGGGGGGAAAATTGAAAAACCAAAAACTACATGGATTTCCTGCTGTCCTTACATACGCATTAACCAACTACCTCGTACATACTAAAGAAATGATGAAATACCTGCTCTTTCCACCAGAATACTGCGCACACGAGGGCAAAGAGTCTGTGGAGAGAGGGCAAATAAAAACGGGCATGGAATAATTAATAATAGCCCAATGGTGCCTGGAGCGCTAGGATACAAAGGCCAAGAACGGACAGAGTACGTGAAAGACTCACCGCTCCTCGTGGTATTGAAGCGTATCCCAAATTGTCAAAGCCGGGCAGTGCTCAATCTGGAGCAGAAAGATAAAAATTGCCAAGCATGAGTCCGTGTGCGGACAGAATGGAGTATTTAAAAAAAGAGATGTGGGAGTCATCATACAGCGAGGCTTACCGCTACGTGACGGCTGTAGACTGTGGCAGGATGGAGGGAAACGAAAAAACCCTCCATCATCCTTAAATGGACGTGCGCATCGTCAAACGTGCTAGGATGACGTGCCGGTAGCAGTCGCTAGATGCTGTTAATACCGCATCACCGCGTAGTGCACCGTTCAAAAGGAAAGAGACAATAGACTCAGGGTTAGCGCTGTTGGGTCACTAGAAACAAATTCGGAAAATGTGAAAAAGCGGTATGGATGCATACTAACGTAACTTGGAATACACAAGTAATGAAAAACAGTGTTAATCTGAAAAGGATCTCATGGCATCGGTGTAATTGTTATTACATTGAGGGTCAGAAAAAGTTATACACATATACATGGTCAAGATACATATACGGTCAGCATGTTAGATAAGGACAAACATGTTCCATCACATTCTTGGTTAACATAGAAAGGGGATATTAGATCACAGCCACGAAGTCAAAGATATAAATTGGGATGCTAAACTTATGCAGGTTCTATACAGTGATTGAACGCCAGAGTGGATAAGGACAAACCTGTTCCATCACATTCTTGGTTAACATAGAAAGGGAATATTAAATCACTGCCACGAGGTCAAAGATATAAATTGGGATGCTAAACTTATGCAGGTTCTATATAGTGATTGAACGCCAGAGTGGATAACCAGCCACTATGACTGAAGTACATGTGATTGAACATATGTTGAAATTCCATGTGAGCAGTCATTATTAGCGCATAGTCTGTCATGTTAATGTGTACATAATACATGTATGTATCAGTGACCACGAGAAAAGGTTAGAACTGCCTGTATGCTGGTACATTATCTAAACCATTCCCTGGCATAGTGCAGATATGTAATGAACCTACAGATTTAATCGGATTACCAGAATAGGAGAAGATCCTCACTCAGATGTAAGGCACGCCAACTGTGCGTAACTGGAATCAAGTTCATTGAGTCCATTTTGTATCGAGTCCAGACGTGTCATCCATTTACATTCCCTTACATTGAGGATAGACCCAATGTTGCCTCCTCTTGGTCCCAATGTTGCTTTCTCCAAAACTATCCATCGGAGTTCCTCAGCGGTGTGTGTGGCGGCTCTGAAGTGTTCTACAAGGGGTGCCCCCTGTACATTTCACCTTATTCTGCTGCAGTGTTGCAGTATTCTGGCTTTGATTTTCTGCTGTGTCTGGCCTACGTAGATGAGATCGCAGGGACACAGAATTCCGTAGATGACGTTACTGGTATTGCAGTTGGTAAATGTTTGCAGGTCAATTTGATGTGGTTTGTATGTGAACCTTTTGGTTTGAATAGTCATTACACAGGCCTTGCAATGGCTGCATTTGAAGTGTCCTAGTGTAACCGGCAGGTTCCAAAGGGTTTGCAGGGATGGTGTTGCTGGACTTTCAATGAAAGAGCGGACCACGTGGTCTTTCACGCTCTTCGCTTTCTTGAATGAATGCATGGGCAAGTTAGGTTGTTCAATGTCCTCCGATATAAGGGCCCCATGTTTGTTAATAGCCTTTTTGATGACATTACTCTGGGTGCTGAATGTGGTAACACAGATCATCCTTTGCAGAGTGCTGTCACTCTTGTCCTTCACAGTGAGTAAGGCTTCCCGGGGGCTATACCAAGCCCTCTTCTGTGCTTTCTTTATCAGACGTTTGGGGTAACCCCTCTCAAGTAGTCGTTGGCTCAAAACTGCAGATTCCATCATGTAGTCTTCCTTCCTGGAGCAGTTCCTACGAATGCGCAGGAACTGGCCCACCGGTAAATTATCTCTCAAGCCCCGTGGATGGTGACTACTGTACCGTAGGAGTGAATTACGTTCAGCAGGTTTCCTGTATAGTGTTGTTTGTAATTTGTTGTCCTCTTGGAAGATCGTGATATCCAAGAAATCAATCTTCTTCCGGTCTGACTGCATTGTGAACTGTATATCCTTGTTTCGCTGGTTGAGCCAATCATGAAAATCGCCCAGTACTGCATTGGTACCAGTACAAATCATGAGCACGTCGTCGATGTATCTTCTCCACAACACCACTTGGTCGCGGTATGGGTTATTTGTGTGGAGAACAAATGTATGTTCAAAATTATCCATAAAGATAATAGCCAGATCTGGTGCAAATGCAGCCCCCATGGCCACACCCTTGGTCTGTAGGTAGAAGTTGCCTTGAAAGAAGAAAAAGTTTTTCATCATGGCAATGGAAAGTAGTGCAATAATGAATTCTGTAGGTACAGCCATAGGTGCAGGTCGGCGGTCAAGTGCATGTCTGATCACTTCCAAAGCTGGTATCTGGGGAATACTTGTATATAGTGATACAATATCACACGTCACCAACAGTTGCTTGTCAGAATCAAAAGGAAGTTGATCAATCAGATTGATAGTTTGTAAGGTGTCCCTCAAATAGGTATCTGTAGCTTCAGCAATTGGCTTCAAAAAGAAATCAATGTACCTGCAGAGTGGCTCTAGCATAGAGCCACAGCCAGAGACGATGGGCCTTCCTGGTGGGTTCAGCATGTCTTTATGGATTTTTGGCAGGGTATAGATAGTTGGTAGCCGAGGGTCTTTTTGATTCAAATAGTGAAATTCGTGTTCTGACAGGAAGCCTTGTTCCATCCCGTCCGTGGTTATAGACAAAATCTCCAATGCCAGATCCTTGGAGGGATCTGTTCTCAATTTGCAGTAACTGATACCATCCTGCAATTGGTTCATGATTTCCAACTTGTACTTGTTGAGGTCTTGTACCACAATCGCACCGCCCTTATCCGCGGGCTTAAATCACGATATCCTTATTGTTCTTCAATGATGCTAGCGCTTCTCTTTCCAGCCTCATTACATTTATGTTAGTGTGTTTGTGGTTTTCAAGTATCTTGGAAACTTCTTTCAGCACGATGTTTTCGTATGCTAAAATCCGATTGGTCATAGTGTTCGCCGGCGGAACAAAGGTAGAAGGAATTCTCAAGCTGGTCTGCGACATTCTGGATGGTGTTGTTGAGTGCTAGAAAAAATATCTCAGGCGGATTTTCCGGAAGAATCTTAATAGTTCAGTCTTTAATGTAAAATGATTAGGTTGTGCTGTTGGTACAAATGATAAGCCTTTACTAAGGATCTTAGTTTCATTATCCTACAAGACGTAGGAGGAGATGTTCACTACTGGACTCTGTTGCCTGCTCACCACCTGTAGACTTTGCGTCGTGTTGCTATTTCTCCATGGCTCTCCGTCGGGAATCGTACTTGCTTCTGGGTTTTGCCCCGGCCCCTCTCCCAATTCACGTTGGGTTGTTGTTGGCCTCGTTGGGATCCTCTGGGCCAGGTACCCAGGTACCCAGGGCCTATGTTCTTTACCTAAACTGTACTGTTGCAAAACCCAATTGGCAACTCTCTGGCCACATGTAAGTCCCTTATAAAAGATACCCTAGGTACCAAGGGCACTGTGACCAGGGAAGGCCTCTAAGAGCTGCAGCACTTATTGTGCCACCCTTAGAGTCCATGTACCTTTACACACACACACTGCCATTGCAGGCTGCATGTTTTCGTGCAGAACAAAGTGAAGAGTCGACATGTATGTATGTATGGGATTTATAAAGCGCCGGAATCCCCCCAGTAGGGGTATCTCCGCGCTACCAGGAAGAGAGGGTACAGGACAAGCACAAATCAGTCCCGGAATGGTTCAGTCTTCAGGAGTTTCCTGAATCGAAGAAGACTGGGGCATTTGCGCAGGACCTCCGACAGAGTGTTCCAATATTTCGGGGCAAGGTATGCGACAATTCTGCCGCCTGTTCGTAATTTCCCGTAGCGGGGGACCACAAGCAGCCCTTTACCTTCGGATCTAAGCAGTCTGCTCGGACAGTAAACTTTAAACTTGTCCGCCAAATAGCTAGGACTCATACCATAAAGTGCTTTATGGGCGAGGCAGCAAAGTTTAAACTTAATTCTCTGGCGGATAGGCAGCCAGTGAAGCTGTTTCAGTAACGGCCCTGAGGAGGTACGAGGCGGCTTTTTGAGAGCCAGGCGTGCGGCAACATTCTGGACTATCTGTAGTCTACTCAGAAGAGATTCGTTTGCTGATGTTAACAGAGCATTGCAGTAATCAAGACGACCAATGACCAATGCCTGAATCAAAGTTCTTCGGACAGATAGGGACAGCCACTGGAACACTCTGCGCAAAAGACTCAGGGTGTGATAGCAGGTCCCTGAGGTGGTCATGACTTGATCTCTCATAGACAACGAGACATCAAACAGACCCCTAGATTTTTTGCCACAGATGAAGGGGCGGGGCCCAAAACAGCCGGTGACCAATTAGGGGTCCAGGCTGTTTGAGCCGAGCCAAACAGCAGAATTTCGGTCTTGGCCGCATTCAATTGGAGAAAGTTTTCAGTCATCCAGGCTGATATGGCTAGCATGCCCTAGGCAAAACGATGTTCAACTAGCTCAATATCCTTATCAAAGGATAGGAGCAGTTGCGTATCGTCAGCATAAGAGTAGGGAGTAAATCCGTACTCCCTAATAATCTTGGCAAGGGGGGGCCACATAGACATTAAACAGGGTAGGACTCAAACAAGAGCACTGGGGCACCCCCTTGGTATACTTCAATGTTTTGGAGCGAAAGGGGCCTAGATTGATCGTCTGGGTGCGCTGATCTAGAAAGCTAGTAAGCCATTTAAGTGCCTGTCCCTGCAAATCAGACTCTCTCAATTGATAAATCAATTTCTGATGAGAGACCGTATCGAAGGCTGCTGTCAGATCCAACAAAACCAGCAGCACTGCCTTGTTGTTATCCAGAGCCATTTTTATATAATCTGTGACACCAATGAGGGTAGTTTCTGTAGAATGGTTGGGTCTAAACCCAGACTGGGAAGGGTCAAGGGTAACTTGACATGGCACACATCCCTATGTGCCATGCCTACAATCCACTGCCCTGGCATAGGTAAGCCACCCCTCTAGCTGGGTGCACTATACCAGTGGTGAGGGTACAGGTGCATGAGCCCTGTACCCCTACAGTGTCTAAGTCAATTCTTAGACATTGTAAGTGCAGTAATGCCATAAAGAATATATGGTGTGGGAGTTTGTCATTACGAACTCCACAGCACCATAATGACTTTACTGAAAACCTCGTAAGTTTGGTATCAAACTTCTCCGCACATTAAACCCACACTGATACCAGTATGGGATTTAATGAAAAATGCACTCAGAGCGCATCTTAGAGATGCCCCCTGAAAAACGACCTAACTCTAGTGTCCTGGCTGAGTGGCTGCTCGAAAGCTGCCACCACCAGACATGTTTCTGGACCCCTGGGTCGAGAGCCTGCCACTCTCGGGGTCCTGAAACAAAGCACATCCTGGGACGAGGTGCCAAGCCTCCTCCCCCAGGATGGGCAGGGTCCACGAAGGGGAAGCTTCATAGGCTTGCCGCCTTTGTGAGTTACCCCAGCCATTTGCTGCTCCCAGCAACTGGCCCCCACCGGTTCTGACCCCCAAACTGGGCGAGAGAATCGGTGGGAAAACCAAGTTAGGATGAGAGGTGTGCCCACCTTTGCCAACTCCACCCCTCAGGTGGGGGAGGCGAGGTGAAGCACAACTCTCAGTCCCTGCCATCTTGAAGATGGGGGGACCCAACCAACCAGAGTGAGGCTTATGCTCACCTCCACTGGAGGGTGGCATAATAGGAGGTGTACCCTCCCCAAGGAAGGGACCCATTGGTCCCGACGTGTACCTACCTGTAACGCCCCTAAATTTAGTGTCTAGGGGCAACCCTGAACCTTGCCTCCTCAGACAAGAAGAAACGAGAAGAAGAAGGACCGAAGAGCCATGCTGAAGAAGAAGAGGACACCAACTGACTTGGCCCCAGCCCTAACGGCCTGTCCCGACCTCGACCTGCTACAGCTAAATCCCGGTGTGTCCTGCAGCCAGCAGCTCCCAAGAACCCAGAGGACCTGCCCTGCCTTCCCAAACTAGACTTTGTCTCCCGTGAGCACCAGATTTGCTCACTCACAGACTCTGGCTCCGGCCAAATCCGCGAGTTTGCACCACTCTGCACCCTACGCCCACGGCCCGAGTTCAAGTGGCCCAACACGATGAGGAAGTCTCCCCGGCAATCCTGACCTGGGATCTGGTGATAACTACATACAAGAAAAAAGAGGGATCCCGAAAAACTGATGTAGGCAGGGAAACTCGTTTAAAATTGGGCATTTTCAGAGCGTTAAGCCCAATCTGCAGGCCGATTTCATTTAAACAATTTAAAATATGAGATCTCCAGGTAGCAGCATAGGCAGATTTAGCTATTTCAAGCCAGCAATTGTTAGCTAGGAAAGCAGAGTCGGAGGAAAACATAGAAAACATGCATTTCAAAAATGCCCCTTTCGACACCAAACACTGTCTTTGGAGACCAAACTCCAATCTTATTTCAGCTTGACCCACTGACCTGGGGATCCCAAAAGTCGCTTTATAGGCCTTAATTACTAATAAATCCAATAGCTTTGCATCTTTCCCCCTAGTGATGGGTGAGCCATATGAAATAGTCGCCTGCAACTTTGCTCTCATAACTTTGAGGAGATGATCATACGATTGGCAAATCAATGATTTGTGCAAACATTTGAAAGCATGAGTTAAAGTTACAGTTTTTGCCCTCAAATCTTAATAGAGTTTCATTTAAGAATCACTTTAATCAAATAAAATCCCTAAATAGTTATAGGTTTTTACGACTTCAATTGGCCCACCTCTGGCCCTCCAAATATTTGTCTTCAGTGTTGCTGGACCAATATTCATAATTTTAGTTTTTTAACATTCAGTTCCGGGCCATTCATTAGTATATAATCATCAAAATCATTTATCAATCTTTGTAGACTATAGGGGTTTGACTCAACAGAATAGTATGATCTGCATATTGAAGATAGCTAGTTTGCACCTCACCTAATCTAGGAGAATGGGCGTTAACCAAGTCCAAATGCAGCAGGAGATCTGATAAAACTAAGTTAAAAAGGCAAGGACACAACCTTGCTTTAAGCCATTATAGGTTTTAATATTTTGTGATAGAGTGCCACCATCACCCAGCCTGACCTGGACCCAGGTATTGGTATACAGAAGAATTATGGCCTCTACCAAGTTCCGTGGAATGTCCCAACCAACCAGTTATTTCCATAGTAAATTTCGTGGGACTGAGTCAAACGCTGCCTTTAGATCTATAAAGGCAATATATAGATTTTGTTTTTTTTAAGTTAGCCCGCTCTGCTAATAGAGTAAGGGCCAACAGATTAGTAGTGGTGGATTGTCACTTGCGAAAACCTGTTTGATTGAGTGGGATTATACCTTGCTGTGTTGCCCATTTTTCCAGATCTATCAATAGACGTGAAGCTAAAACCTTAGCGTCAACATCAGTTAAAGAGATTAGCCGGTAATTAGCAGGGTTATCAACGGGGCCACTTTTATAAATAGGCTGCAGGATACTACCTTGCCATGATACAGGCACAGTTTCCAATGACAATACCTCATGAAACAATGGGGTTAGTATTTCAGCACACATATCAATATTGGCACGGAAAAAGGCATTAGGCAGCCTGTTAGGGCCTGGAGCACCATTTGAACGAAGGCCACATAAAAGAATAACTATTTCATTACGACTTATGCAATCCAGGACCTTCCTCAAATCAGGACTACTGTCACTAAATTTCACAATGTTGTTCGTACCCAGGCTCATACCACTCTCTGTTTCAGTATTTAGTTTATTAGTTTTATAATAGTTGAAACACCCATCTTGCTTTTTCACAGCTTGACCCACAGTGCCATACATATTAGTGATAAAGTTTGCCCATTCAGTTTCCGTTATATTAATGCAATAAGCCTACTGCCTCCCCTTTCGAGTTCGTTGATTATTTCCCAGAACTTTTTCACATTATTTTGTTTAGAGGCATGTAGTAATCTATTCCAAAGCCCTGTTCGAGAATATGATTTAGCCACCCAAACTTCTCGTTTATATGATTTTCTTAGTGCCGTCGTTTTGTCCTTAAAGGCACGGTAAGATTGCTGGTGTCTATGGGAATAGGCATCCCGTACAGCTCGATTAAGTGGTTTTGTTTAGTTTGAATAACTTAGAAGTGAACCATTTATTCGGAGATCTTAATGTAGTATTAGTTTTCTTATGATTTTGTGCTGATAATTTTCCCACCAGGGATGATGTTATATATTTCCATTTATTAATCATATAGCCTACCCCCACCTCGCACTAGTCACTATCCTTTATTATTACTTCTTTTGCAGCCTGTACTATTTCTTCTTTTTTGTCTATATGCCAAACCAGTCTTTTCAGAATATTTGAAGAATAGGCCGTATTGGGGAACTCATTAAATCTAGGGTTGCGATTTATTAATGATTGTAGTATAACTATCTGAGGATTGTGATCACTCTCTAGACGCAGGGTCACCTTATATTCAATCACTTTTAGGCTTAAGTTTTCTGAGACAAAAGTATAATCAATAATTGAGCCATGTTTAGTATGTTTAAAAGATGGAAAGAAGTTAGATTTTTCTTTTAACATGGTAAACCCAAACTGGTACATTATGTCACAGCACTCTTTTGCAGTACAATTAATCTTTCCGTTTACCAGGTTTAAGGCGATCAAATGTAAATTGAAATCGCCAGAAACTATAAACCCGGCTTCTGAGTGCCGAATTATTAATGTACTTAAGATATCTCGTAAGATATACAAATGGGTGATTTTATATTTCGTGGCACTTAAATATACATTAAGTATTATCAAACTACAACTTTTGTACTGCAATACAAGGTATTGTAACCAGTCCAGTTGAAAATCAACTACTTCTACTGTTAAATTTAGTTCTGCCGAAATATAGCATGAGAGCCCACACATTGCACGGCCTGATTTATTAGTGCGACTGCCGGGAGACTATACTCATTAAACCCAAGAAAAGGTGTCGCTTGTTCTCTCCACGTTTCTTGGAATATTAGAATTGCAAACGAGCTTAAAAATAAAATAGTATCTGGATCATATAATAGATGGGCCAGCCCATGCACATTCCATGAACATATTCTCAATTGCACATCTTTATCGTTTGCAACAGACAGAGTTCAATTATCTTCAACTTGATGCACATTTGCAAGGGTGGCTGGAAGCCAAGACCAATTCTCCAATTGCGTATTGTTTTTAGGTAACAATTCGCAGATATGCCATCCTGTTAGTGTATTTGTAATCAACAGGCCTGAATTGCAAGATGATTTATTAGTTGGGCTGGTCGCACCTCTAAGTAATGGATTTAACTTTTTTCTTTCAACCTTTATTCTATCTTTCTCCACATTTGGGGCTAATACCTCTAAAATCGGGGGGTATTTTACAGGAATGCAATTCTCGACCTTAATACCACATTCCATAAAATATGCACTTAAATCTAAGATTTTGTTCACTATTTCATTAGTAGACCATGTTGTTATAGTGGACTCACGGGATGAGTTGGGTTGTAGTTGTTTGAACTGTACAGACAAAAGATCAATGGTTTTAATGAATGATAAATCAGGAATGGTTGGGATTATTTTCAGAATTAAACTCCAATTAAGACTGTTGTGAATGCCCCCGGACTCATATAACGGATGCAAAACTAATTTCACCCTATTAGAAGTATTATTTTCTGGTAACTTCACCCTATTAGAAGTATTATTTTCTGGTGTAGCACATGGAGCTCTTGCTGAGCCTGGTTTACTATCATTAACTAAATAGTTAATTTTATATTCTTTAAAGGGTGTTAGTCTCTGAGTGACACAGGGCTTTATTATATCGGCTAGACTGATCCCATGAGTGGTGTAGGTTACATGATCGTGGGGCATGAGTGTATTTTCATTGTGTACTGGTAATTTAGTCTTAGATTGCGGATGACAGACTATTTCTCTTCCTGCGTTTCCCGGGATCTGCTTACTCTAACTCCAGATCTGGGGCTTACTGTCATACTTAGGCACAGCTCCATTAACAGTGCCAACTATATCAGAGGTCGCCATATCGGCGGCAGTCGGAGGCTCTTTTTTACTACCCTTTGCAGGGTGCTGAACCTCAATCCTCAGTTCGGAGTTCTTATGTATTAGACTTGATAGGTCAGAGGGGGATTCTGCACACCTTTGGGTGCAGTCCTGGCATTGAGATTTCTGATTAGTTTGTTTAAAAAATAGGGTAACAGTCCCTGGGTTTTGCCACTAAGGCCTCTGAAGCAATGGACTTCTTAGCTTTATTCCGAGCCTTACGCAACCTTTTCCTGGCCCTTTTTGATAACAAGGGAACATCACTAAGGCTATCCCCTAGGTCTGAACCACTGGAGTTAGCAACCTGGTTTATTTCAGCTTCAACTTTTCCCTGAGAGACATGACGTTCATCTACTGATGTGGCCAAATCCAAGCATACTTCTGTCTCCCCAACAACCCACGCTGATGCCCTAGTATTGTCGGTGGGCACAGCTTGCTGAGTCTGTTGCAGCTTTGTGTTCACACTTTTTACACCTAATCCCATTTCATTATAGCGAACTGGTGTTCGTTCTGGGTATGGTATCACAGCTATTTTTTTAACTTCATCAATAAGGGACCCTACTATTGTCGGGAGGTCAGATACTTTATCTAGGATGTGTGAATATGTGCATTTAAGTAATTGGTTGTTAACATCGGTCTGAGCTTTTACCATCAGTTTTGTTAGATTGTGTAATTATGTGTCTATACCCGCCACGGAAACTGCTAAAGTATTTAGTACTTCCCCTGTATGTCAAGCTTATTTGAGTGGAAATTTAATGCTGTTGTTACTGCGTCCACTGTATTCAACAGGCTTCGCCACACTCCATTATTATCTGCACTTTGATGTTTAGCAGGGCACTCATCTGTTATTGTAGGAATATCATATTTATCTAAGAATGAGAGGTCTGCAGAGTTCAAAGAGCTATCTACTTGGGCTAAATTATTAAGTCCCTGATTAAAATTTGTAGATTTACTCTTTAGGGGAGTTAAAGTTGGATGAACGTCTGGACCTAAACACCGTCACATATTCCGGGACTAAATGGGTTTAAAACATTCTTATCACTCGATGACTGAATTATAGATATCCCTAGACTCTCGCAGGCACTCTCATTCTCAGTCTTAGACAACCGGGATTTAAAAGAGCAATGGTTAATTTGAAATTCTCCCAAACAAATAACAGAGACATCACAATCATTTGAGGCCTTATTACACTCAGTTATAGCCCAGGATTTTTCTTCAGCCTGTAGAGCACAGTTCGTTTGGGGCAGCGACCTAGTTTGAGTTGACAGCCTGTTTACTTGACAGACTTCTGGAACATGATGGACTTGGGGTTTAGCTACCACTACATGAGGATGTCCACTTTCATATGCGATATTTTTTACATCACATGCAATTAAACTTAAAGTAGAGGCAGCAGACTGTTTCAAGCATTCTCTCGTTTCTTCACTCTGGGATAAAACACCACCGCAGACAATCTGGGCTAATGATGGACACATATTTATAGATGCAGCCTCACATTGGACTTTGACTGTTTAAAATACTCCATGATGCTGGGCTGAGAAAAGTGAGTCCCACAGACGGAAGTTTGATTGTGTATTTGACCCAGAACAGTTATTGCACACTCTGGATTTGATAATGACCTATTATTGACTGAAAGTTCTTCAAGGTCCATATCATTAGCAGGTGATATATCTTTCTGGGAACGGGTTTGAATTTTCCTTGCAGCCTTTCGTCTTTTTTGTAGTTGGGCTTTTAACAATAGTTGTAATGGTACCCTTATGCAACCTGATCTCATAGTGGAAGGCTTGTTACTCTGAGAAAAACAGCAGGAAAGCAAACCTCACCACAACTGTATTTCTATTATGGACCCAATGGCGAAAGCCCAAAAAATCCAGGCTATAGTAGCTCCATAGGCACCGAAAAGAAGAGAATAACCTTGAAGCTCTCCAACAGGTTTCAGCTCAGAGCCTCCATAGATACCGTAGGACCACAGGGCCACGGGTAACAGACCTCCTCCTCTCACTTTTTTCCCGCGTGCCCCACTTAGCACACAATGCCTTATACAAAAAAGTAGAAAAGAGAAAAGAAAGGTATGAAATACTGTTGCCTGGCCGCCTCAGGCGGGATTTGCAACAGCGTGTTTTATCCAGGCAGTCAAATAATTAAAACTAAGTGGAACTTGTAGGGCTACAATTGTTTCTGTGCCAGCAACCAATTGCCAGAAAAGTACAGATGTAATTGCGCAACCAGCGAACCCAGCATACAGCTACTTAGCCTCTGCCAGAAGCCGGGAATAGAGGACCAGCTTTGCAATTCGGCTTCTCTTTCCTTCTGTTTCTGTTTTTTCTCACCCCTCCTTATACTCCTTACTCTCTCCTGGATTTCCCTTGCACAGGAGCTGGAGGGACAAGGCAGAGAATTACCCGGTAATAAAGAGAAGGCTGCTGCCAGTAGCCAGTGGAATCTGGCCCGGGACCTCGGTGATTAGTTGGGGACAAACTTTTAGATTTATAGGAGAGCGGGCGGCGGGCAGCAAAACAAACAAAGGGCAGCAGTCAGCGTTACCGAGGGCAATGCGGGGCCTCCACGGGGGAGCAAGCTGCACCAGCCTACCGCTGGCCGCTTCCGCTATACCTAGGGGGCGCACGCGGCTCTAAGTCTCACCTCTACAGTATGCTCTCACCTTTGTGCGCTGCGTCGTTCCTCACCACACCCTTACCGCTTGTCCTTGCTCCTCTTCACTCTTGCACGCTCCTATGCGCTCCCACCTAGTAACACCGCTGTGCAAGGCGGCCAGCCAGCCAGCCAGCTGCGGCCGAACCAGGACCTGGAAAAAACGTCAAGGGCCGCCGGGGTCAGATTGATGGGGGAGGAAACGGTGGAGTAGAAGGAGCGCCTTGCTGAGCCCTGAGCCGAGCAGAGCTGCTGTTGAACCGACGTTGAGCACGTAATGCATGTTCAGGCTTCCGTAATCCGTATCTGCGTAACATTCTAGTAGAACCCAGCATAGTAAAGGTGCAACAGTAGCCCATTTAAGCCCAAAGGAAAGAACAAGTTACTTACCTACGGTAATGCCACCCCAGAAGCGATGAACCATGAGTAACACTGACCACTGGTGTGTAAATCTATGGCCCTTATGGGGATCAATCTTTAACTCTATAATCCGGTCACAGAGCGGAGAGGATGGGGAGCAGTAAGGAATCTGCAGCTAGATACAGTCTCTAACAGGTAAGGCTTTACCAAAGGTAAATAACTTGTTCATCTGATAGAGACTTCTAGCTGCAGATTCCTTACCTTAGCATAGATACCCAAGCAATATCTCCCAGGAAGGCAGGGCTGCGATACAGATTATACTGAGAAGCCCAGTAGGACCGAACTGGCACAATGACCTTCACCGGACCTGACTATCTAGGCAGCAGTGCTTTGTAAACATGTGTAAAGTAGCCCACGTTCCTGCCTGAAAGGTATCCAGGGCAGGAAATCCGCGAGCTAACTCAGTGGTTGTAGCTCTGGTAGAATGAGCCCGCAAACCCTCTGGTGGTTGGTTTTTGGCCAGTATGTAGCATATTTTGATGCATTGAACTATCCATCGGGAGAAGGTTTGCTTCTGCACCGCCTTTCCTATCTTGGCTCCAACATACCCAACAAAGAGTTGATTGTTCACCCAGAGCTCACAAGTGTGATCAAGGTAGAACAACGATGGTCTTTTGGGGTCCAGTCAGTGGATTCTCTCCTCTTCTTTCATTCTGAAGCATAGGCAGCCAGAGTGAACGACTGGCATACATGAAAAGGGGTAACCACTATTGGTAAGAAAGATGCCCTAGTTCGCAGAACCAGCTTGTCTGAAAAGAAAGTGAGGTATGGAGGATGCACAGAGAGCAACTGTAGCTCACTGACTCTCTGGGCAGATGTTATAGCCATTAGGAAGGCCGTTTCTATAGTAAGAAGTCTGAGTGAGTGGGCATTTGTGGAGTGGCTCAAAGGGAGCGCATATCAAAAAAGTAAGAACCAGATTTAAGTTGGGCGGAGGGGTGGAGACAGGGGTCAAAGGTCTTGCCCTGATTATTTATTCTGCATGGATTCCTCGTCGCGAAGCGGACGCGCGCAGCGGGCGCGCCTAAGGCAAGCCCGTCTGCGCCCGTCCGCGCCAAGTCCGCGTCTAGCGCCAGAGATGTTGCCCTTTTACCCTCAGACCTAGGATCTCAGATTTCCTACACAAGAGGAGCTCTCCTCGATATCCGGGTAAAGAGGGTTCCATGTCACCACACTATGGACCCTCAATCCATGGATAACACCAACTTGGACCTCCTATGCACCTCGTGTAATGTGTGTGTGAAACCGGGGGTGGGCGTTAACACACCTGACCCCGATGAGTCAGCCAGACTCCCCCTGAATAAGCAGCTAGGACAGGGCTTCCTCATCAATGCGAGATCGCTCATTAAAAACAAGATAGCCTTTAGAGACTTTGTCTCAGCGAGGAAACCCATTTGGGTGTTCGTTACTGAAACCTGGGCCTCGGACTCGTCGGGTCCTGACCTTGTCGATGTCATTCCATCTGGATATACATTTACTAGGTTGGACAGGACTGGACGAAGGGGGGGTGGCTTGGGTATTCTCCATAGAGACAATATGATTTGCCGTATTCAACAGCTAAATACTCCCACAGATTCATTTGAGGCACTGTACTTTTCTATTAATGTCCACCCCTCGGAAAGTTTCTCTGGCGTTCTGTGTTATAGGCAGCCGGGCCCCAGGGCAGCTTTTAGTCATGATTTTAGTAACCGGTTAGAACCCTACTTAGACAGATCTAACTTTACTATCTTGGGTGATTTTAACTTCCACCTAGAGTTGTCTGATTGTAAAGACACGCAGGTATTTCTGGATACCATGAGCAGCTGTGGTTTCTCTCAATTGGTTAAGGGACCCACCCACATAGCAGGCCATTCCCTGGATGGTGTATTTTCTAGTGACCATCGGGTAGTGGTCAGAGCCCCCATACCACTTTCCTGGTCGGATCACTTTGCGGTCCCTTTTGATCTTAGCATTTCAACTCCAGTAAATGACTTAGCTGGAACTGGGAATATGGAGAATAAAAGAAATCTTAGTAGGATCAGTAAGGAATCGCTGTCTCTGCTCCTTAGTAAAATCCATCGGTCAAGGTCCCATGATGCCAATCTGGCCGCAGCTGAATTGGCACACGAACTCTCAAAAGTTATTGATGAACTGGCACCTTTGAGGAAACACTATTCAGCAAGAAAAAAGCCGTCTGCACCCTGGTTCACAGAAAGATTAAGAAAGATGCGGCAAAATTGCCGTAAACAGGAGAGGCAATGGCGGTCTAAATTAGAACCTTCAGGCAGAACCCTACATAAGAACTGTCTGAAAGAATATAAGGCTGCTATTACTGAGGAAAAGAGGCTTTACTACCTGAACTTAACAGATGGAATGAATTCCTCCAGGGAACTCTTTAAGGCTATCAAATCCCTCTCATCTCCCCTTGTCACTGACTCCACTGATTTTTCCCAAGAATTTTGCAATACATTATCTGATTTTTTAAAGACCAAAATATCAGATATTTACTCCCAGCTGGAAGCTTCCAATACGAGTTTGAGCCTTTCTAGTTGGTCGATCCAGTCTCCAGGAAAAAAAACTTACTCCATGGAGACACCCAAACTGCTCGCCTTCCCTCTCTTGTCACCAGATGTGACCGATCGACTCCTAGAAGGAGTCAAATCTGGATCACCCTTAGATCCCTGTCCCCTCAAAGTATTAAAAGCTGGCAGGGAGGCATTTATCCCCCATCTTACCGCCGTCCTGAATATAGCCATTTCAGAGGGACAATACCCTACTCTATGGAAGACGGCAGTTGTTAAACCACTCATGAAGAAGCCTTCACTGGATCCTACAGAACCTAAGAACTATAGGCCCATCTCCCTCTTGCCTGTTCCAGCCAAGATCCTGGAAAAATACCTACATTTGCAATTGAGTGCTTACCTTCAGGATCACCATCTATTAGATGGCTCACAACATGGGTTCAGAAGCCAACATAGTACAGAAACAGCCCTTACTGCTGTCTTCAATAATATTCGGACCCAGGTTGATGCAGGACACACCACTCTACTGGTTTTACTTGACCTAACCGCAGCTTTCGACACCCTTTCTCCTCAAAGGTTGGTTGCCCGCCTTATGGAGATTGGGATCGGGGGTTCGGCTCTGGATCTCTTGGCCTCTTTTCTCAGTGAGCGTGCACAGACTGTCAAACTGGGTCCTTTTTACTCAGCCGCTAAATCTGTATCTTGTGGTGTACCCCAGGGCTCGTCCCTGAGCCCTACACTTTTTAATAATTTATGTTGCCCCTTTGGCCGAGGTGGTGAGATCTTTTGGCTTAGAGGTGTTGTCCTATGCGGACGACACACAAATAATGGTGTCTATCACACATGATGTCAGGGACTCTGCTCTTAATTTCAGAAATTGTATGCAGGCAGTCTCCACTTGGATGACGGAAAACTTCCTGAAATTAAATGGGGAAAAGAAGGAGGTCCTTATCTTTGGCAACCACTCAGATATCTGGTCCAAAGAATGGTGGCCAGTTTCACTCGGTGCTTGTCCCTGCCCAGTCTCCTACGGTAAAAACCTAGGGGTCATAGTGGATAACTCCCTGTCACTAAATCGACAGGTCAGTAGAACAGTCTCCACCTGTTTTGGGATTATCAGAATCCTAAGAAAAATCACTCCCTACCTCTCCTTTGAATCACGCAAGCAGGCGGTCATCGCCTTGGTAACGCCCAGATTGGACTATTGCAATGCCCTTTATTTGGGCATTAACAAAGGACTGATTAATCGTCTGCAGTTGGTGCAGAACACGGCTGCAAGGCTGGTGACCGACCTGCCTAAATACCACTCAGTCAACACAACAATTAGATCTTTACACTGGCTTCCCTTGGACCGAAGGATTCTGTTCAAAACATTATGTTTAACCCATAACGCCTACTATGATGCTGGCCCCGAGGGTATCAAAGCTCTCTTTCATCGTTATGTCCCCACCAGACAGCTTCGATCCTCGGAAAAAAAACTGCTTAGAATTCCGAGATTCAAGAAGGCCAGATGAGGAGGTAGAGCGTTTTCCACTGCTGCCGCCAAATTGTGGAATTCACTGCCGCAAGAGCTCTCTGGTCAGGTGTCACACTCTCTATTTCGAAAAGCAGTGAAGACCTGGCTTTTCAAACAGAGCTTTCCCTGAGCATTTTTACCCGGTTTACCATCTGTTGTCTCGCCTCGTTATCAGCGCCTTGACGCCCTTGGGCTAAGTTAGCGCTATACAAGATTATATTCATTCATTCATTCAAGTCCCTCCAAGGCATAATAAAGGCCGCTAGTGGGAACAAGTGTTGGAGGCCATTTAAGAACCTATGGACAATAGAATAGTTGAAAAGGAATGGCAGATCTGGATACTGTAGAAAACCAGAAATTTCAGAAAGGCAACCTTTTAAGGTGTCCAGAGAAGAGCCCTGCTGGGCCAAGGAAAGAATAAATAAGAGATCCTGAGAAAGGGGTGCAAATAGAGGGTCAACATGCCTTTCTGTACACCATGCCACAAACTTACTCCAATGGCAGGCATATACCCTCTTGGTGGAGGTGCGCCTGGCTGCTAAGATAACATTGCAGACTTCGGGCGGAAGGTCAAAAGCTGTCAACTGTCGCCGCTCAATCTCCACGAATGAAGGCAAAGCGTTTTTAGGTTCGGGTGCAGGATCCTGCCCTGTTGCTGTGACAGAAGATCCTTCCGAAGAGGCAGCCTGATCAGAGAACCAATGCTTATGCTCAACAGCTCTGGTACCACACTCTCTATGCCCAATCGAGGGCCACAAGAATGACTTAGGGTATGAGTGGTATTGGTAGAAAGATGTATAGAAGGCCAGAGCTCCACTCAAGATGAAAAGCATCTCCAAGCGAGAGCAACCCTGAATACTCAAGCGAGCAAAACTTTTGACATTCTGTGTTCTCAGCGGAGGCAAACAGATCTAACCAGGGTTCTTCCCCTCTTGAAAGAGACCTTACATCACCTCCGGGTGGAGATGCCATTTGTGATCCGCTAGGCACCGAAGACTGAGCTCATCCGCTCTGGCTTTCAGAGAGCCCACCAGGTTTTGAACCCCTAGGGAAAGGCCCTGGTGTTCCAGCCATGTCCAGAGGCGCAAGGCCTCTTGATAAAGGGTCCACAACACCACCCCGCCTTGTTTGTTGGAGTACCACATGGCAGTGGTGTTGTCGGTGAACACTTGTACTAGCCTTACTCTGACTGAAGTAAGAAAGGCTTTCAATGTCAAATGGATCAGCCAAAGCTCCAACAGGTTGTTGTGAAGTCCAGATTCCGCCAGAGACCAGAGTCCTCTGATCTTCAGCTCTCCCTGATGGCTGCCCCAGCCCAGGAGTGCCACATCTGTCACAATAGTGAGCTCTGGTTGGGAAAGGGACAGGGTCTGCCACTGACACAATTGCGGTTTGTTAGTCACCACTGCAGATCATTTGCAGTTTCATCTGAGATCTGGACCATGTTGGAGAGATTCTCCTGATGCTGCGCCCACTGGGACTTCAGGTCCCACTGCAGAGCCCACATATGCCACCAGGCATGTGTAACAAGCAGGAGGCCATGAGGCTCAACAACCTCAGGGTCATTGTCACCGAAATCGAGGATAGAGCCTGAAACATCGGTATCATAGCCTAAATATACTGGACTCGCTGCTCGGGAGGATAAGCCTGAAACTGCAGTGTCCAAGACCGCTCCGATGAAAGGGAGTGTCTGAGAGGGAGTCAGGTGTGATTTCGGCACATTGATAGTGAACCCCAGCGAGTGCAGAAGGTTCGCAGTACTCTAGAGGTGGGAGACGACTGTCTGGGATGAGCCCACCTTCAGTCAATCATCGAGGTAGGGAAAGACTGGAACCCCTGACCTCCTTGGGTGAGCTGCAACCACTGCCATCACTTTCGTGAACACCCGAGGGACTCTGGTAAGGTCAAAGGGGAACATGACAAACTGAAAGTCTTCTTGGCCCACCATGAACCATAGGTAACGTCTGTGGGCAGGCAGGACGGAGAAGTGGAAACAGGCTTCCTGCAAGTACAACGCAACCATCCAGTCTCCCAGATATAGGGCAGACAGGACTTGTGCGAGCGTGAGCATCTTGAATTTCTCCTTTTTATGTAAAAAGTTCAGACGGCGCAAGTCTAGGATAGAACAAAGGTCTCTGTTCTTCTTGGGCACCAGAAAGTTGTGGGAAGAGCAATCACGACCTACTTCTGATGCCGACACCCACTCTATACCTCCCTTGGCCAAGAGAGCTAACACTTCCTGACGGAGGCCAGGTGGTCCTCTGTCAGCTTGTCGTAAGTGGGTGGCATTGGAGTGGGGTGGTCACGAAGGGGAGGGAGTAGCCCCTCTGGACGAGCTGCAAAACCCAAAAACCAATTATTTACCTCCAGTGGTGCAGATGATGGATGGTGTATCCTGCCCCCCACTGGATGCTCATGATGGTCGGAGGCAAACTAAAGGGATTTGGAGGCTGCAGCTGCCGGGGGTGGTGGACTGGCCCAACTTCTGGCTGCCTGTCCCATGTGGTCTGTGGGAACAGTGTCCTCGTCTGCAAAAAGATTGCAAACCTCGCTGGTCCCGGGTGTTGCGACTGTAGGGACAGGGTTGGAAGACCCTTCCATGGCCACGAAAGGATCAGAAGGCGGACTGGGGTTAGCAAAGGGCCATAGAAATGCCCAAGGACGTGGCTGGCCGTACACCTACTGTCTTTAGATGGCTCCAGCACTGAGTCGGCCTTCTCACCAAACCGACGGGAGCCATCAAAGGGCATGTCCATGAGCAAAGCTCGGACATCCTCCAAAAAAGCCAGTAGTTCTCAGCCATGCATGGCGTCTAGGTGTCACTGATGAGAAAATCGCTCTGCCCAGCAAGTCAGTGGCATCCAGCCCACATCTTATGGTGAACTTGGCTGCATCTCTCTTATCTGCAATTGCCTGAAACAGTATGGCTTGGGCCCCCTTAGAGACCACGGACAGCACCTGCGCAACTGAGTCCCAGATAATATGGGAGTATTGGCCCAAGAGGCATGCAGTGTTCACTGACCGCAATGCCAGGCTGGCAATAGAGAACATCCTCTTCTCAAAGGTAGCTTGCCTTTTGGATTCCCTATACGGTGGGGTGGTAGGGAATGTGCCAGGGTTAAATTTGGACATGGTGGGTTGGACCACCAAGCTCGCCGGGGTGGGGTGCTGTGTGAGGAAACGGGGGTCCCCTGGTGCAAAGCGATGGTGGCAGGCAATCGTCCTGTGCACAGGAGCCCCTGTGAAGGGCTTGGACCAGGCCAGAGAAAGATGTATGTTAGGGCTTCATTAAAAGGAATTAATGGTTTTGTGGGGCAACGCCCAGCTAAAGCACCTCCCTCAAGACGTTTGTCTTGACTGCCACGTAAGGTCCAGGACCTCAGCCGACCTCCGCACCACCATAGCAAATGAGGCACCCTCCTCTGTAGTCATGGTAGGAGGAGAGATCAGGCCAGTATCTGGGGTGGTGTCCAGGCCTCTGGCATCCGCCAGATCCTCATATAAGGTGTCCTCAGGAACTTCTGTTTGGTAACCATAAGCTTCCACACACCCCTCCCACTCATCACCCAATCCAGGCCTGTTGTAGAAATAAAGCGATGGCTGTGATATCGGGGGTCTGCCCATGGTCGGAGCGAGAGCTGGCATCGGAAGACACCCGCCTGGCTCCATATCGGAGTCAGAATGATGATGGTGGAGCCGAGGGTGTCAGCACTGGAGCAGGTGCCGGGGAAGGTCGTGGTCGCTCGACAGGCACTGCTTCGGATCAGTCAATGGATCCTTGGGGCCACAATGGCGCCGAGGGCGAACCCGCCAGCGGAAGACCAGTAGGGGCCTCTTCCGGACCTGTGGAGCCCTAGGGCGTTGCAGAAGGGTTGGGCCGCCTAAAGATGAGGTGCATGGCCTCATAAAAGTCTTTCAGTTGGGCAGAGGGTCACTCCAGCTACCGAAACTCAGGGAGGCGCGGAGGTGGCCCAGGTGCAGGCTCCACCACAGATCTAGGCCTCGAGTGCCAATAGCCCCACAACTCGTCTGAAGACTTGTGCAGCGATGTCGAAGACCTCTTCAACAACTTTTTTTCCTTGTGGGACTTCCCCGACGACTTGGCGTGGAACGACTATCATCAGGTTTGAATTCGCAAATGACCCAACGACTGAGATCTGGAGACATAGGGTGGCGAGGAGCTTGAGGGACTGCTCCCTCAGCGCCTTGGGCTGCATGGTGCAGCAACCCTCGTATGTCTTGATGTCGTAGTCACGCTCAAGATACCAGAGGCAAACCAAGTGTGAGTCCATCACTGACATCTGCTGGTGGCAGGCGCTGCATCCTACACATCAGAACATTCTCAAAAATTATTCGGCAAAAGATTTTTAAAAAGTCAGTCAAGAAGAGACTAGGGTAACTCTCTAGGTATATGCGCTGACTGGCACAGAAAGAAAAGAACTGGGGTGGCGCCTATATAGGCACCGCGCATGTCACTTTCGGGGCGGATGATGCCGAGAACACCACGCGGAGCCGAACGATGCCCCCTACCGGCAAGCAGGGGTACTGCTCACCAAAAGTTTGCGGATCTAGTGTGACACCTGGGGAATATTCTAAGGTAAGGAATCTGCTGCAAGAAGTCTCTATCAGATCAACAATACACTTAGATACAATTAAAGTTACTATGAATAATTTTGTCTTATGAGATATGGTACACAACTACTTTCCTAGTTTTTCGGCAGCCCAACAGCAGGCAGCTACTTCTTAATTGAACAATAGTGTGGTTTGGTAATGTTAAATCGCTCTCTCCTGTGCATTTTTAGAATTGTTACTCATTTCCGAATTCTCGGTCAAAAAAGCTGAATTCCAAATTCTTGTTTCATCTTCTCGTATACGCTGAATCTAAACTCCAGTTGTATCTGACTTCTGGACTACTGTTTCTGCTTGCTCCTTTCTATCATTCCCACTTGCTCCTGGCTTCATAAATTCCAAAACGTTTTAGCAGACAAAAGCTCTCAGTTGTGTCCCCTGGAGGAATTGTTCAGCCGTCAAATATTTGAGACTGTCATTATTTCGGCAAAAGCAACTCTTGTGTGGCTAAGTCGCACTTTACATTAAAAGAACAGTTTTGGGTGGCTAATAACTTTGCTTTTCTTAATGAATCTGCAGTAAACTTTCCAAAACTAGTAATGTATGTTACACTATGCTTTGGTTTTACAAAACACATATTTTTCACTGAAAGTTCGATAGGAATCTTTTACTCTCCGTCAGCGTTCTTAACCTGTGGTCCGCAACGCCTATTCTTCCACAACTGTTTAGAAAATGAATTACGATTACTAAATTAATTAAGCGTACATACAAAAGCAAAATATAAAACTGAAAACTTTTAAATGCTCTGTAAAAGTGAACCAATTTGAAACTGGGGGCTAAAAATTAAGCTGTTATCCTTACCTTGATTGTGGGAGCAACGCAAATTATTTGCAAATGGTGGGTGTTGGACTTGGCCCTGCTTGTAGGGTCATCCCGGAACTTTTTGCCTTCCGCCTAGCCTTTTTGCTGCTATGGTAGTGGTGGTTTATGTACTCTGAGCACTTTGGCACGGGAGTTTGGTGTAAAGTGCCTGTGCTCTCTGCCCTCCATAGGCTAGCAGTGAGAACTTCCCCCCCTATGGATAACCCCTACATGAAACACAATCAATATGTTATGGTTGGTGGTTGAACTGAAAATAAGAAATGTTGCGCAATGGTGTACGCAGGGTTATTTTCACCATTGTAGAAATGTCACTTTTAAACCGTCACCCTGTCTGTGCGCTGGTGCCTGCCTGAGGTGGGTTGCCGGTCTAGCGCTCGAAGTGACCAAGGCTGACTCCGACCCCCCCCCCCCCCCCAGCTTTTGGAGGGAAGATTGGCAGACAGGGTGCTCTACACCTCCCCCAAAACCAGTTGGGACCGGTTTCCCCAGAGAGCCTTCTAGAGGGTTCTGGCCTTTTCTGGTAGGTGGGGTGAGGGGTGTATATATAGAGGAGCTGAGACTCCATGTGCTGAGTTGTGCGTGGACTTTGATTGAGAGGGGACACTCTGCCAGGAGGTACCGCCGCAAGGGCCTGAGTGCTGGCCCCTGAGCCCATCTGTACGCCTCTGCTGTCCACAGGGCCAGTGAGAGCCCTTTGCTGGAGTGAAGACTGCTATGCCAGGAGGAGTGCCACATTATGGGGGGTTGACTGTTCCTAGGGACGGCTGTCCTGTACTGATGAGTGCTCACTGCCTGCTGATCTTGCCCAGCATTGCCTGCCTGCTCTCCTGCCCTAGCGCCTCGTGAGCGCTATCGGTTGTTGGCCTGCACTCCAAGGAGGTGAGGAGCGTGGGCACTACTTTCTAGTGTGGGACCCTGGAACTGTGAGCCATCCAGCGCCTCATGAGCGTGCCTCCAGCACCTGCCCAGGAGAAGAAGGTGCGTGGGTCCCGCAGCGCGTGCTGCCAGGGAGAGCTGTTTATCTTGAAAGTACAGCAGGGGCCTACCCTCGTTTGTGGTCCTTCGCGGGTGCCCACCCTGCGTTATTGCGCCTTCTGCCTATCTGAAGTAAGCGGGTGCCCACCCCGCGTTTCTGCAGCCGAGTTCACCGCACTTTTGCTGATTTAACAGTAGCGGGTGCCCACCCCGCGGTTGTGCCGCAACTTGGTGCTTATTAGAACCAGCGGGAGCCCACCCCGCAGTCGTTATGCCAAAAATAGCGGGAGCCCACCCCGCACTTTAATCTTGCCGCAAATCACCGCCGCAGCCCGGGGCAAGAAGAAGGAGAGAGCCGCCGCGCTGCCCGCGGCGACCCGGAAGGGGACAGGGCCTCATCCGAAGCCGGCCGGAAGTGAAGACGGGGGCTCCTGTGGTGACGAGGGAGCCCCGTGCCTGCCAAGAAGCCAGGCGGGAGCCTACCCCGCGCTGGCCCCACGTCAACCGGACGCCCGGAGCCCCGCAGCCTCCGGACCGAAGTCCCGGCCCCTGGGAGAGGGACCGGGTGAAGAACAGGATCACCGCCGCGACCCGAGCAGCACGAGTAGGGTCCCGTCGAGAAGCCGCCAGGAAGGTGTTGCTGCTGGCGGGGCTCCCGTGTTGAAGAGAGAGCCCCGCCTGCTGAGAGAGACCGGAGACGGCAGACAGGAGCCCGGTGAGTGGGGCTCGCCTGCATGGTGATTGGGCCAAGTCTATTTCCTTCGAGTCCCAGAGTGGGGCTCCCAGGACACAGTGGGCCAATTCTTCTGATGCTCATCACAGCTGAGCCGCAGAAGAGCGGGCGGCTGCACAACAGGGGGCATCTTTAATCTTCGAGTCCCGGAAGAGGGGCTCCATCTTCCACAGTACTGAACGTTACTTTTCACAACTGCCCCACTGGACAGTGGGCAGTTGCAACGTGGGGCATTGTTTTGACCTTAGAGTCTGTGGGGGCTCCCCAGGCGAGGTGGCGCCAAAGGCTAACCTGCCATGTTGATGGCATTTATAAGGTGTGCAGCTTTTCCCCAATGCCTGCATCGCTGTTAATGTTTTATGCCCCATTCTAATGTGGTGATACTGTTGGATTTCGGCCTACTGAAGCTGCCTTCATGCTCATGTTGTTATGCCCCTGCTAATGTCGTTTATGCCAACAAGGTGCTGATGTTATGCATGGTATGTTTTACACTTCATGCCCATGTGCCTATGCTTAATGGCAGACTAGGATGTTCTGGGTTTAGGCCAACAGGATTTCGGCCATGCTAATGTGCCCCATGCCTGATACATCTATGCTAAGGCTAATGTCCAATGTCTTTCCCTTAACGCTTATCGGGTTGGTGTTCCGCATCACGTGCTATGCCTCATGCTGCTAATGAGGTTTATGCCTATTGTGTTCCTGCGAAAGAGGTGCCACATGCTGATGTGCTTATGCCTGTTCGGATTTAGGCCAATGTGATTTATACAAATGTTCTTATGCATAATGGGCCTGTGGTTCATGATAATGTTTTCCCCTAATGCTCTTATACCTAAATGGGGTGTTCATGTTTTCATGCTAATGTCGGGTGACTCCTGATTCCGGCCTAATGAGAGGATTGTGATTGATGCTCAATGTAACGGATGCTTAACGCGTCTATATGCCTAAGGTGGATGCCGAATGTTTTTATCCCCTAGTGCGTGCATTGCTGGTGTCCTGTATTCGGTGCTGTACCTGAGCTGAGGTGGCTTATGCCCCGCCTAAAGTGGTCTACACCTGATGAGAGTATCTCCTACGGTTCCATGCCTAACTGTTGCGCCTAATGTGTTCTTATGCATATTGAGATGCCTCATGCAAGTTTGCCTAATGTCATGTTATGATGGGCTATGCCTAGGCCTAATGCCCCTGACGGTGCCACGTGCATGAGGTAGCCAGGAGGCACTGGCTGTTACACCTATATTCCTACTGACTCCCATTTATCTTTGGGTACTGTTGTGATGGTTCTGGCAGCGGCCCGATTTGCCCTGCCCTGTAAATAATTCTCCTGTAAAAGTGCTATCCGGTGCCAGTTGGCACAGTGTTATATGTGACTGTGATTACGAGTCTAATGTGTTCTCTTAATACAAAAAGCTACTTTTACACAACCTGGTGTGGAGTCTCTTTTGTAGTGTGCCTAGTGTGTCGCCTGTGAGGGTGTGCTGCGCAGATGCTTTACACAATCCTCCGGAGATTAGCCTACCCGCTCCGCACCACGCTACCCTGGTTCTAACAGTGGGCTTAATTAAATCACTGGTACACCCGGATAGAAAGAGAGCATGTATTAGGAGCAAAAAAATCAAAGTTATATGCTAAACTCTAGCATACTGCTTTGTCTTTTAGAAATAAAACCACATTTTGGAAAGCTCCATCCTTGCCATTAAAATTGTCATTTCGATTTTTGTATATTGTTGAAGTATTAAATAAAATATTCCATAATATGTGTATTTGTTTGATGTACACTTGTTTCTGTATTTTTGGTGTATTTTTTCGAAGTGAGAAGAGAAGACAGTAAGTGCCTGTTTAAAGACTGTGACCCTGACATGGGCAGGATGGGTGGGGCTTTTATGAAGTCAGAGAGAATACCCAATGTGGCGAACTATGTTTACAAGTAACTATTCTTTCTTCACAACGGATTCTCTCCAATATTCTTAAGAGGTATAATAAGGTAGCAAGCGAACCCAATCTTTAAAATCATAATATCAGCCACAAAGTGAACTCTCATGCAAAGTAATTGTAAAGCAAAGCCTGACTGACCAAAACATCAGGCTGGGAGACCGAGTCAAAACAATAATGCAAAGGTATGGATCAACTTCCAAGCAGCAGCTTTACAAATGCCAGAGATGGCGACATTTCTATTGAGAGCAGCAGTAGATACTTTTCTTCGTGTAGAACGGGCCCTAGGGTTTCCAGGTAACGGCCTCTCTGCTTTCAACAGTTCCAACACTAGGTAGAAAAACAAGAGACTATGTATCAATCTAGGAACTGTTTGAAAGAGGTTAAGCCTGTTTGAAATGCTCCATTCACAATTTTCTTAGTTATTTAGACACAAATATATTAATAGCCTCGCGTCATTTGCGCTCTACTGGCAAACATTTTGTTTCTATACTACGGGTTAAGAGGGCCCGTGCTGGTTGTCGCTCGATCCGCGTTCTGGCTGCCAAGCTCTGGAACGATCTTCCGTCTCATATCCGGAGTATGGACAACTACTTATCCTTTCGCAAAGCGCTAAAGACCCATCTGTTCCCTCATTAGACTTCCCCCTCTTTTGTCTTACTTGTCTTTCCTGGTCCTTCCTATCTCCTCTTAGGCTGGGATACTCGCAGTTTGAGCCTCTCTTTTGCTATAGCGCCGGGACGCCCCGTTGCTGGGGCAGCTGTGCGCTCTACAAGTTATCTTAACATAACATAACATAACATCAAGAGTGTACAGAAACCTTTCCACTGGAGATGTAGGATGAGTCTGATCAAAGTGGATATCAAAAAAAGCTTTAGGTAGAAAAGAAGAGGGAGTCCTTAATGACTCCTTATTTCAGTGGAACGGCATGTATCCTCAATCTGTACATACAGCTTGGAGCTCTTTCAGCCTTCGAACTGGCATAATGGCTACTAAGGTAGTCGCCTTCAAAGACAGGTGCTATAAATCAGCCTTGTACATTGGTTCAAAAGAGGAAACTTGGGGCTCACTCATCAATTTGAAAGAACCACATTCAGTTCCCAAGCAGAGGTATATTTTCTAACTGGGGAGAAAATCTTCCTAAGAACCTTCTAAAAAACATTCATTACCTGAACAGTGGAGAAAGATCTGAGAAAGAGACTTCTAATAAGCAGAAATGGCAGCCAAGTGTATGCTAAAAGAGGAAAAATTCAAGCCAGATCAAGCCAAATAAAAGGGGAAGGTAGCACCATTTCTTCCTGGCATGTTTTTGGTCTGCATGTTTGTTGATGCATCATTTGCAGAACCTCTTCTACCAGAATGCATATGATGAAAATTTGGAAAAGCGTTTCGCTTCCTTCAGAATTGACATATAATCATCGGGCAGTTTCAGATTATCATACTGTAGTATTTCAGGTCCCAGGTAGTCAAGATCAGCGATGGCAGGCACGGATGAAAGATCCTGATAGGAATGCTGGAAAGCAGAACGGACATGTTGCAAATTATCCTGTTTTGGAGATGTGGAAGTCAAAAGGAGGTCTAAGTATCACCACTGTCTTGATCAAATTGGAGTAATGAAGATAATTTTTGAGTTGCTGAGTCTTAACTTGGTGATCACCTTTGGAATAAAAGGGATCGTAAGAAAAGCTCAGTGAATGCCTCTCAAACAGGTCATAGAAAGGACAAACCATGGGGAATATGGTTGCCAAACAAATTAATTTCTGTTAGCTCCAGCAAAAGATGATACCTGCCACTGTTTATGATCCACTGTTGCTCTAGGAAATGGTAGCTTAACTTGTCTCCTTTGGAATTCTAAAGACTTGCCAGATGCATTGCAGATAGAGGAGTGCCAATAATCAGCATTTAATGCCAAACAGTCTGAGCTACTTGACAGACAACAATGGACCTTGTTCCTCCTTGTTTAATAATTAAGCCACTAAAAGAACACCGTTCAAAACAATCAAGCTCTACATCAACCCCTGCCAGACCCACTCATTCCTCACTACACAGAAAAGGGCAAAGCCGTCAACCTCTTATTCAGAGAACAAATACAGAAAAACCAAACTCACATCAACAATACCAGGCCTGCTTAATCTTTCACACTCATCGACCCCCGACCCCCACCCCAGAATCCAGCAATGGTCAATCTTAAAAGAGCTATCTCTCCCAGATCTGGCTAACATAATCAACATCCTCAAAGCTACTTCTTATGAAGATGAAGTCTTAGAACCGTCCTTCATCAAAGCTCTCTCTGGGGATGCTCTCTTGCCCCTAACTTACCACTATCAATACCTCTCTCACTTAAGGTACCTTCTCAGAAGTTCTCGAGACTGACTAGATCATCCCACTCATAAAGAAACCCATACAAGACCCTGATAACCTCGCCAACTACTGGCCCATCACTAACCTTCATTTATTGGCAAGATTATTGAAAAAGCTTATCTATGCTCAACTCCAAGATCACATCAATAGTAACCATCTGCTTTTTGACTGCCAGTCTGGTTTCAGATCACACTGCAGCATGAAGAACACCACCTTAAACATCGTAGATGATGTCCTCTTAACCACAGACAATGAGGGCCCCTCCATCCGGATATTGCTGGACTTCTTAGCTGCCTTCGACACAGTTGGCCATCCCACCCTCATACACAGCCTTGAGTCACAAATGGGATTCACCGTCAATGTCCTTCACTGCTTCTCCTCCTACCCTTTAATTAACACCAGTTTGTTCCCATGGGCACCTCCCGGTCACAAAAGATCCCTTTCACATGTAGAGTCCCCCAGGGATCCATACTGTCTCCATCTTCAACCTTTACATGGAGCAGTTTAATGCTCTATTCACAGATAACCGCATCAAGATTCACTGATATGACAATGATATACAACTCTACTTAAAAGTCTCCTCTGCTTCAGATAGCTTCAGATTCTGCTTGCACATGATCCAGTCCTGGATATCAGCAACTAGCTGAAGCATACGATTTCAAACATATGCCATCTTAGTGGCTGTGTGACTGTATTAGTGTCTGAGTGGATGTATTGGTGTGTGAGTGGCTGTATGTGCGTCAGTGGGTGTGTGAGTGGCTGTATACATCTGTCAGTGGGCTATGTGAGTGGCTGTATGGGTCTGTGAATGGGTTTGTGAGTGGTTTTCGGAGTATGTGAGTTGTTTTCTGGGTGTGTGAGTGGTTGTATGCGTGTGTGAGTGGTTGTATGGCTGTGTGAGTGGTTGTATTGGTGTGTGAGTAGGTGTATTAGTAGCTGTGTGGGTGTGTGAGTGGATGTAGGGGGTGAGAGAGGGTGTCTGAGTGGTTGTATGGGTGGGTGTGTGAGTGATTGTGTGGGTGAGTAAGTGTGTGAGTGTTTCTGTGGATGATAACATCTCAAATGGCATCACTGATGACATCAGTGACATCATCAGAAACGTTACTGACCAGTTCATGAGTGAAGTAATTTGTGAGGTCACAAGAAGTGCATTGTGGGGTCATAAGTTACATAGTTAGCTCAGGTAACTATAACTGCTGAATTTCTATGGTTTTGTGAGACACTAACTATAACGTCCCTGTAACCTTTGTTTTTTTCAGTGAACTTCAAAAGTGTTTTAATATTATTTCCTAACTATACCGTCCCTGTAATCTATGGGTTTTTGTGTGAAATTCAAAGGTTTTTTAATTCTATTTCCTAATTGTAACCTCTGAGAGTGGCTGTATAGGTTGGAGAGTGAGTGTGTGAGTGGCTGTATGGGTCAGTGCGTGGGTGTGTGAGTAGCTGTATGGGCCTGTGAACGGGTGTGTGTGTGTATGTGTGGGTCTGTCAGTGGTGTGTGAGTGCCTGTGTGGGTCTGTGAGTAGATGCGTGAGCTCCTGTGTGGGTGTGTGAGCGGGTGTTTGTGAGTGGCTGTGTAAGTGCCTGTGTGGGTCTGTGAGTGGGTGTGTATCTGTGAGTGGGTGTGCAAATGTCTGTAGGTGTGGGGGTGCCTGTGTGGATCTGGGAGTGGGTGTGTGAATGTCTGTGTGGGCCTGTGAGTAGGGGTGTGAGCTCCTGTGTGGGTCTGTGAATGGGTGTGTGAGTGCCTACATGGGTATGTGAGTGAATCTGTGAGTGCCTGCATGGGTCTGCGAGTGGGGGTGTGAATGCCTATGCAGGTCTGTGAGTGGGTCTGACAATGTCTGCATGGCTCTGTCAGTAGGTGTGTAAATGCCTGCATAGGTCTGTGAGTGTGTGTGTGTGTGTGACTGCCTGTGAGGGTCTGCAAATGGTCTGGCAATGGTGTGTGAGTGTCTGTGTGGGTCTGTGTGGGTCTGTGAGTGGATGTGTGAGCTCCTGTGTGGGTGTGTGAGCGGGTGTGTGTGAGTGGGTTTGTGAGTGCCTGTGTGGATCTGGGAGTGGGTGTGTGAGTGGCTGTGTGAGTGCCTGTGTGGATCTGAGAGTGGATGTGTGAGTCGCTGTATGAGTCTGTGAGTGGCTGTATGGGTGGGTGTGTCTGTCGGGGTCTGTCAGTGGGTAGGTGAGTGTCTGTGTGGGTCTGTAAGTGGATGTGTGAGTTCCTGTGTGGGTGTGTGAGTTCCTGTGTGAGTGCCTGTGTGGGTCTGTGAGTGGGTGTGAGAGTGCCTAAGTGGATCTGTGAATGGGTGTGTGAGTGGGTGTGTGAGTGCCTGTGGGCATGTGTGAGTGGGTGTATGAATGCCTGTGTGGATCTGTGAGAGGGTGTGTGAGTGGCTGTGTGAGTGCCTGTGTGGATCTGGGAGTGGCTGTGTGAGTGTCTGTGTGGGTCTGTGAGTGGGTATGTGAGCTCCTGTGTGGGTCAGTGAGTGGGTGTGTGAATGCCTATGTAGGTCTGTGAGTGGGTCTGAGAATGCCTGCATAGGTCTGTGAGTGGGTCTGAGAATGCCTGCATAGGTCTGTGAGTGGGTGCGTGATTGCCTGTGAGGGTCTGCAAATGGGTGTGAGAGTACCTGTGTGGGTGTCTGAGTGGGTCTGAAAGTGGTTTTTTTTTTAAAGTGGGTCAAGATTTGCAGATCCGCCACGGATTTACACAGGGGCCACGATGAGCCTTGAGGGGGATCCGCGTATTCCCGAAGTAGAAAAAAACCGATATATCTCCATTTTGTACCCAACATAGGTCCCTCTCACACTCCTTTAACACACCCATGGTCAGGGTACCTCAAAATCCATATGGGAAATACAAATTTTTATACCCCCCCACCCCCTTTTTTCACTGCCCCTGCTTGGGGGATCACTTTGAAACTTTCTATGCTGAACTAGACATACCATGCCACTTTATTTGGAAAAGTTTGTGAAGATTCGTCAAACAGCACCAAAGTTATATAGCAAGTCAAAAAACGTTTTTCTACTTGCTTATAACTTATAAGCTTATAACCTAACTATAACTACCTACTGGCGAGTGCAGTAGGTAGAATGTAAATAAATAACTTAAAAAAAAAAAAATTATATATACATACACACATACATACATATATAGATAGAGTAAGGGAGAGCGGTGCATTTGGATACAGAATTGATTTCTTCCCATTGAGATGAAAGCCCAATTAGCAAAGTGTATTTAATGTCAACTGACATTGGGGAGAGGATATGCCCTAACAGCTAGGGCGGTCGATCTCAAATCTGGGGAACCGGGTTCGAGTCTCAGCAATGACTCAACATCCTGTAATTCTGGGCAAATCACTTAATCTCCCCGTGCCTAACAAAAAAATTAATGTGTCCTTGTGGTGCTCATGTAAAGCGTTCTGACACCCGATATCTTCTGGTCAAGTTCGCGCTATATAAAACTCCAGAACAAAAAAACTGAAGGTCTTGGTGAAGTCTATGACCTAAAGAGGCTTTATTTAGACAATTGTATAAATAAGGGAACATGAATACTCCTATTCTGGAAGTAAAGCTAGTATACTATTGGGAAAAGCTTCAAGAAAGCCCTGGGTGCAGACTAGGAGGAGGAATTATGTATTTATAATGACCCTTGCTGACTTTGAAACATAGAACTTTCCTATGTTTCGTACAACTTGGCCCATGAAAATATTCATTTGGCAAATTCAGACCACACAACCAACCCCCATCCTTAAAATGAGGGAAAATTTGGTGAAGAGTCAACAACATGAAATTTTCAATTTTTACCCACTAGTTTACCATCTTGAAAGGGGAAACTCCTGTTTGGAGCTGCTGCTCTTGATTAGAAAATAACAGACGTAAATTACTCTAGTGCATGTTTCTCCAGTAGGGACTGAGTTTCTTGAACCAGCTAGTCCAACTCTGCATGATTCGTCCCTTTTCGAAGTAACTGCGCATAAGAGCTGGAAATCTGATTTTGTACCTATTTCATAGAATATGTACAGTACTCATGTGCCTTTTGGAATTTTTTTAAAAGATAGGAGATGGTTGAAGTTGCGTCCCTCCCACCAGCATGGTGGGTAAGCAGATGGAGTCACTGTTTCCCAGGGGCCTTCACTGCAGCATCAGAAGACTGCTGGTCATTACTTCTTCCACAGGAGGACCTTTGGAAGTGAAAAACTACTTTTGCAGTGTTTGTTCTTGAATCTGCCTCTTCCAGTATGGAATGTGAGAATGTTTCTTGCCAATACCCTTAAAGTGACTAAGGTTTCTACCTCTGTCTATATTTTTGGGATTTCATCATCTGGCAGGAACCAACTACAGGCGACCCATTATAATGGGAATACAAGCATATGGTGTTGCACCTCAGGACCTAAAGATACAAGTCTTAGCCTATTAGACACCAAAAGACTGAAATACCATGGTAGATGCCCACAGTGGCATGATGCTGTATTCCATGTCACATCAATTAAATTGTCTGAAGTGATCATGCCTTCCTTCACAATTTTTTTAACGTCTTCACTTACTCTAATGAGAAACTCAAGCAATTGCTTCATCATGGGCAGGGTGCAATAACACATCCATAAAGCTTTGTTTGGATGTTTTAAAAAAATATCTAAAATATCTAATGGGCAGCTCATAGATAGCCATGGGGTTATCAACAGAAGAAATCCTTGCTGAAATGAATACAGGAAAAGCAGGAGTCAGTTTCTTTAAGATGATAAGTACCTTTGTGCCTTCTTTCTCTGTGCAGAGAGAAATGTTTAATCTATTAAACAGCATGACATCTCTGACAAGTCTCTTATTTAGGCTCAGACACTTGGAAACAGCCAGAAGCAGTGTCAGTTCAAGTAGTATGACAGCTTTCATAAGGAGTAGTAATACTTCTATGCTGCAGATGAATCAGAGGCTTTGTAATCTGAGGAGGCACTGGAACCTCCTATGAAGGCTGAGTAAGTTCTGCCCTCTGAATAGGATGTGAAGCTACATCATCTTCAGGTGTTAGGATAGGAATCACTGCAGTCAGAGGATCTGGGGAAAGCAGAGAGGGTAGCACAACCCTCCTTCAAAACTTGCTAGGCAAAGGCGACTCATCTGTTGTCAGAAAGGGAGAGACCCGAGCCCCTCATCACTGAAATGACTTTTGACGTTGACTGAAAATACTTACAAACCCCTCAACCTTGATAAATGGGTGAATCTCCAGGGCTGATTTTTAATACAGAATGATTGTCAGAAATGCCTCTTCATTTTGACCGTCTAGATCCAGAAATTGAGTGCTAGTGACTTTGGGAAGCTGTCCTCAAATCTCAATAAAAGCGGAATTATGAAACAAAGAACTCTATGGAACCACGAGGCAAATATAGCAATACAGCTCTGGAAGTGGAGTCTGATAGCATTCATCCAACTCATCGCCAGGGATCCCAAATCCATGAATAAAATAGGTCAAAAAAGCAAAATGAATAATAATCTAGAAAATGTATACAGGTGAAATCATATTATTTGGCAGATTTATAGTTCAACCAAAAGTATTTTTGGTCATGTATATTAGAAACACTTACCTGTCTGTCTGTTGGAATCGGTGTGTCTTTATCAACTGCCTCATACTTTTCCTGAATGGCACCCTGAAAACAAAAGATATAGTGAAAATGAACATGTTATAAGTATGAAGCACTTGGAAGACTTTTCCACTAAACATGGAAAGCTAGCAATCTATTCATTCTTCATCTGTCATATAAATAGTTTTTCTCTACCATAAATCTTTATAGTAAGGACCTAAATACTTTATTGCTTTTAGACTTATCAAATTCAATTTTACATTATCATTATTATAAAATACAATACGAAAATATACAACTTATGTCGCACCAATACAAGATTGCACACGTATTATGAGCTGCTGAGCTATATGTACATTTTTATTGATAAAATGTTCATATTAATGAAACAGAACTTCTATTAATATGCAAACAATTTAATCAATATCAGTGTAGGCCTGTGATTTAAATATGTTAGAACAAACCTAGTGATTCTATATCTCACAGTAACATACAAGCAGCATTTTCACATTAAATGTTGAATTATCTCAGGACAAGGGTCCTCAAACAAGAAAACATCCACCATATTTTTGGTTCTGACTCTGAGTTCTTCACCATTTTTAAGAGACATCGGATTCAATATATTCTTGAAAAATGTTCTCTTATTTTATGTCAAATTATACAGATATGGACATAAAGTTCTCAGTCAAATTATACTGATATGGACATAAAGTTCTCATACAGAATTTCTAGACTTCTCTGACAACAATAATTTAACTGTCCTCACTATAAAAATCAATAATATTCCTATCATCCTACATACAAATAAAGCAAAACTTTGCACAGAAATGTTTTGATTTGCAGCACTGACCTGTAATTGTAAGAGAGTTCAAGGTTCAATTTTTTTCTTGTTAATTTATAACTGTTAGAACTGGGGGTCTCTAGTTGGCTGAGGCAGTGACCTTAGTCCAAATAGGGACCCTTGCTTCTAGTCAGGGAAAGGAGGGACACCCTCGTTGATAACCCCTGCTCACCCCCTGGTAGCTTGGCACGAGCAGCCAGGCTTATCTTCAAGGCAATGTGTAAAGTATTTGCAACCACACTCCCAGTAACACAGTGATAACACCACAAATGGACACCACACTGATGTATGAAAATAGCTGTATCTTTATCAAGCAGAAAAATACGGTAAGACCAAACGATAAAAATCCCACATATACGTATTCGTAATATTTCACTTTGCCGGTTATTAGGCCAACAAACACTTGTAGGTTCTTGCGGTATTAATGAGCAGTTCACGATGTTCAAATGCAGTCCTAATGCAATGCTATGCAGTTCGTATTATCAGACTAATGCAGTTCGTAATGCAAGAATAATGCAATCCTCAATGCACGTAATCAGGCAGTTCGTAATGCAAGAATAATGCAATCCTCAATGCAAGTAATCAGGCAGTTCATAATGCAAGTATAACGCACTCTTAATGCAAGTAATAAGGCAGTTCGTAATGCAGGAATAATACAATCCCTAATGCACGTAATAAGGCAGTTCAGTAATGCAAGAATAATGCAATCCTCAATGCAAGTAATCCGGCAGTTCGTAATGCAAGTATAACGCACTCCTTAATGCAAGTAATAAGGCAGTTCGTAATGCAGGAATAATACAATCCCTAATGTACGTAATAAGGCAGTTCGTAATGCAAGAATAATGCAATCCTCAATGCAAGTAATCAGGCAGTTCGTAATGCAAGTATAACGCACTCCTTAATGCAAGTAATAAGGCAGTTCGTAATGCAGGAATAATACAATCCCTAATGCACGTAATAAGGCAGTTCGTAAGGCAGGAATAATACAATCCCTAATGCACGGAATCAGGCAGTTCTTAATGCAGGAATAATACCAGGCCAATCGACGTGATTAGCGCGGGCACCACTAGGCCCCAACCAAAGACAACAGTCCTGAACTTCCGAGGGCGGCCCGGTACTGCCGGGCAGGTCCTGGCCGCTCGAGGACTCAGCGCGTCTAACGCAATGCAGAAGGAGAGAGACGGGAGCACTCCGGTACTCCTCCTGCGCCTCTCCAGGCCACACACGCTTGCGGCTCCTGACCGGAGTCCAAGCCTTACCTGGGGGATGCGCTGCCTCGCTCTCTCTCTCTCCCCGCTCGTCAGAGGTCCTGCTGGGCGCTCCAGATGACGATGCAGCTCCGATGCAAGGCGACGCTGTAGCCGGACAGGTTACGGCGCTGCCTTCTCCGTTGCTGACGATCTTGGGCAGATTCCTCTTGCGAACAATGATCACGATTACCTCGCGACTTCCTTAACTTTACGAAGTCCTTCAGCACGTTGCGGCTTGGGCCGGCGGTGGCGCTCTTGATCCGCAGCCTCAGTTACGATGACGGCTCGGGCCACAAACAGCTACACAGCAGCGTGGACGATGATTCACGCTGCGGGGGCACTGCAGTCACGGGGCACTCTCCAACCAGTACCACGGACCCCATGGCAGTCTCAGGCTGCACACGCACAAAGCGCCGCTGAGACTCGGTTGGGTTGCGGGCCACACAGTCCCGGTGCAATGCTTACGAAGGTCTCAGGCTGCAAAAGCACACGCACACAGCGCCACTGAGACACACTTGGAAACTTTGATGTTCCTGAGTTTCCACAACAGGGAGCCAGCTCTCCTCGGGCCCTTGGGGACAAGTTACTTCGGGACACAGCACACAGCAAAGTCCTTTCAAGCAGGGGGACACAGCACACAGCAAAGTCCCTTAGCCTCTCCTTAGTTAAATCAGCAAACTGCAGGCCAGCCCCAGAAAACACAGCAAGGGTCAGTCCTTCTCTTCAGCTGTTCTTCCTTGGCAGAGGTTCCTCTTGACCACGAAGTAGTTTCAATCCTTTTCAGTCTTGATCAGTCCAACGTTCAGGGCTTCAGCTCTCATAGTTATACCCCTAAATGTCTTTGTGTTCAGGGGGCACTGACCCCTGTCCAAACCAGTTCTGGGTGTCTTCCTGCCAGCGGCACCTTCTTCCTTTGATAGTGGGGGTCTGGTTCCTCAATCACTCAGCAGGAGGGGGAGCCATTCTTTTATGGCAGCAGCCCAGGCCTCTTCACCTCCAGGGGGCTTCTCCTCCCCCCTACACTCCAGATGCAGGTCAGCCTGTTGATGTCTCACCTACCCCTCCCCTGGGTCAAGACATTTCCCAGATCCGATCACATTCAAATCCAGACAGTCAATTCACAACCAGGCAGAGACACACAGAATTGTTAGAACAAAAAAACCAGCCACTTCTAAAAGCGTGGTTTCTAAACACACAATTCAAAAACCACCTTCACAAAAAGATGTGTTATTAAATTGTGAGTTCAGGCACACTAAACTTCACCTCTCCATCTTAAGCCTATGGGAAGATAGGCTGGAAACATATTACACAGCCTTCCCCATTCTGTCCTATGGGCAAGATGGCCTTGCAACAGTGAAAAACTAAATGGAGAGTATTTCACTGTTAGGACATGGTACACACCTCAGTACATGTCCTACCTTTCACAGACACTGCACCCTGCCCCGGGGGGTACCTTGGGCCCACTATAGGGGTGTCTGATGTGCAGGGAAAGGGAAGGGTAAGGCCTGGCAAGTGGGTGCACTTGTCAGGACAACATGGCAGTTGGCAAACTGGGCACAGGCCCTGCCGTGGCAGGCCTGAGTTCTCTCTTTAGGGCTACTTGTGTGGGTGGCACAATTAGTGCTGCAGGCCCACCAGTAGCATTTGCATTACCAGCCCTGGCACACATAGTGCACTTTACTAGTAAGGCAAACATACCAATTATGGACAACCAATTACCATAACACTTTATACAGGGAGCACTTGCACTTTGACACTGATCAGCAGTGGCAAAGTGCCCAAAGCATCTAAGCCAGTAAAACACAATCCATCACAGCATCAAAATAGAGGAGGTAGAGGCAAAAAGTCAGGGGTAACCACGCCAAGAAATGCCAGTCTAACAATAACCCTTCTGATACCAAAGAAAATACTGCTTATTGGAATACCCTGGCTTATAAGATAAGATATTACAAATACTGGTGTACCATTCCCTAGAGTCAGTTCAAGCATATGCTTATTTAGACTTTTAGTCTTTTAAACAAGAATTCTTAAAACAAGATAAAATACAAATACAAAAATACTCAATATAAAACACACTATAAAATACATTTAAAACTCAATTAATCCAGCCAATGAAATCTGCATTCTCTAAAATCATCCTTATCAAGCAAACGATTTCACATAATTCAATAAGGCTTTCTTAGTTTAACTGTAAAAACGTATCAACAGATAATAAAAATCGACCCATGGAACAAGCCACATCAAGAAATCTCCGTTCAGCCAATAATTTAATCTCTTGCCCTCTATCCTTTATGTGATATTTTATAAAAATAGGTTTTAAAAAGTACTTCCGTTGGACCAAAAACCGCAAGCAATCCACTAGGGTGTGGATTGAATCTCCCTTCGTATTGAGACCACACTTACAGATTACTCCTTCACCTAGCAGAGCACCTCCTCTTACTGACATAAGGACTTGATTTAACCTGCATCTAAACCTTTGGATGCTTCTCACACCTTGCTATTTGGGAGTCTCTCTAGATAGGGAAAGGTCTCGCCTCCCATCCACGAATTTATCAAGTGGGAGACAGAATGTTTCTTCCATAAATATAAAAGATCCTCCTCCCTGGAGACCTGCTTTGTTATTCTTTTCAGCTCCTCCTTACACACCCCTATTGCATTAGTACCTTCTGCTAATTCTATTTTTAGTTCCCTACAATAGGTTTGAATCCTCCCTCTTACTCCCCAAGCCCAATTGAGCTGACTTTGTAATATCTCCCTTTTACATAACAGGGAGATTTTGGGGACTTTTACACTTTCTATTCTCATTAAAAATTGTATAATCTTTACCAGTGCTAAATACGTCCACCCCGTTAGGCCTGTTTCCACTCTAACTGCCTGCACCATAGAGCAGGGGAGGGGGAGAAAGCCGTTTTTTCCGACACCCTCCTTCTTCAAGATCCCAACTCTTTTTGCCCCATAAGCCTATCACCTCAGCACCATACTGAAATTGTGGCTGTAATATGGCCTGATAGGCCAGCAGCATCGGTTGCATGGAAGGCCCCTCCATAGCGGTAATTAAATTTCTTCAGCCCCAAGATTGTTAGAAGCACCTTAGCTTGTGTAGAGGCCAGGTGATCTTTCCATCCTAAATCGTGAGAGAACCACACTCCTAAATATTTGTGTTTTCTTTAACTCTTTCTAGTTTGACTTTATTTATTTCCCAGGCTATATTTTTCAATTGCTTCTCTATCAGGTGTACCTTGGTCTTTTCCATGATTATTTTTATTTTTTTCTCCTTACAATATTCCGCTAAAATATCTAATTTTCTCTGAAGACCAATTCCTGTGCGGTCTAAAATCACTAAATCGTCTGCATATAACACAGCTAATATGCACACCATTCATTTTCGGCCTAAACGCACTGGGTAAACTGAGGACTTTTGGCAGATCAGCCAGGAACAGGGAAAATAATGTAGGTGCCAGTACACACCCTTGTCTCAAGCCATTTTTTATATTAATCCTCTTGGTTAGGGAGCCTTCGCTGTCCAGTTCGATCTGGGCTGAGTTATCCTTATGAAATTCCTGCAGAATTAAAAGCAAATCTTTTGGGATCCTGTAAGCCAATATTGCTTCCCATAGCAAAGTTCGATCGTCAGAGTCAAATGCAGAACTAAAGTCTACAAAACAACAATACAGGACCCCAAACTGCTCTATAGATTTCTTGTCAATGGCCCATAAACTAAAACAATGATCGATCGTTGAGTGGTTCTCCTTGAAACCATCCTGTTCCTGAGGGATGACAGTTTGCTTCAAATCACTCTAGCATCCTTAAGAAGATTTTTTGAGAAACCTTTCCCACTTATGTCCAAGAGATTAATTTGTCTATAAATCGCCGGGAGGGCGTACTCGCCTTTTTTGTATATTGGCTTGATCACTGCTCCTTCCAACCATCCGGAAATATTCCTCATCTTTACAATTCTCCGAATGCAAAACATAAATTAAGGGAAGTACGAGGGATAGTTGTTGTAACATTACGTTTCACTGGCTATGTAGTTTTAAATGGTTTTATTACCTAACGCGTATCAGGCCTTCCCCAATAGTAAACCAACCTACATATTATCTGCAAAAAAACTATTAGTTATTTCAATTTAAGAGAAAGACATCTAACCTTTATCTAATATAGAACTGTTCAATATAGAAGAGTGGGCAAAATGGGAAAGGTAAGATTGGATAGGTAGCCCAAGTCATGCTGTTCCTAATTTGAGTCCACCTAGAAAGGATTCCACTGCTTCCACATTCAAAAAGCAAACTTCCTAATGGTGTGCCCGACCCCCAGTTTTGCCACATTCCAGAATGAAGTCCTGATTCCCACATTTACAGCTCCTTTTGAATCGCATGAAATTGCTGTTGCCTGCACTGCATTTACTCAATCAAGTGAAGGAGTCGGAGCAGCCTGCTCCCCTATATCTGGAGTGATCCATACAGGGAAGCTGCTATGCAGAGCACTTAGTTATTGAGTTCTGGGTTTAGGACCGCCACTATTACAGTGCCCTGTTGGGGGTTTCTGTCGATCCATAGGGAATAGAGGAAAGCTTCTGGGTGATGCATACAATATCAAGCATATCCCTTTCTGGGAGGACAATGCATTCAGTAAAAAGTGTATGCATTACCTCCAGTATGGATTTCTCAGCCTCAATGGGAGGAAACCCCAAATTATGTATATTGGCCGGTCATGACTGCATTTTCCGGCACTATCAATTTGTTGTCTATTAGGCCCATTGCTTTCACTAGTTTCTTTGAAGTTTGAATGCTCCCTGCTACTTACTCCATTGCATGAGATCAGACTTCCAGATTTAACCCTCTGGTATCTCAGCACCATACTTTTGAGCAATCATTTACTGATTTTCAAGTAGCAACATCTAGTGAGTGTGGATTTCTATCCACGCTCACTACATATGTTTAAATTTGGACAATTGCAATGATGTGAATGTGCTACTACATAATGTATTACTAATGTATTACAATCATAAGTATTAATGCTGGTTACTGCTATATGTTACTGAGTAATCCAAGCCTGATGACAGGGAATGATTGAAGTATATGAACCTGTACAAGAAACAATGCTCCAAAAAATCTTATTCTAAAACTCTTACTGTCATAAAGGTGTTTGCAGAAAACAATGCACTCAAATTGGCTATGGAGGTGAGAAGTGGAGGCAAGAATACAGAATTCTCATTGTTCTTACCTCCACTGCAAGTAACGCAGCCCAAGTAAGGCCTCTCAGCAGAGGAGGGATATCCACTCTGGCTTCCTTCCAAATTAGATTTTTTTTGTACGGATAGGCCTGCAAAAAGAAAGAAGTGTTGGAAATGTGCCCAAACGTTTTTGGAACAGAAACATCATGTAGAACATCAAGAGCAACACAAAATGAGTATTTGAATGCAAACAAATTTACTGGAAAAACAATTGGATAACTTGAACTGTACATTTAATGGTGATCACTATAGACATGCACATTCTTTTATTCAGTTCGAGGAATGACCAAGCAAATCAGTCATTTTTTTTCACAGGGGTATGTCCCTCAAGTTTTCATCATGCCAAATTTGTGTTAGATTGGTCGAACAATTCAAAGTTTTAAAGGGAGTGCCCAAAAATAAATGTTTTTTGTTGTTAGCATGGGAACTGCCATATATGACTTAAGTCATAAGAAAGTAAATAAGCACTTGCAAAGCAAATTGAACTCTGTTGCAAAATTGCCAATTACTGGCTGTTCTAAGGCTTCTTTTTTCCACTGCTTCAGCTAATGTCAAAATGGACATCAGTGAATCGTGACATCTGTGGGCACTTGGGCAGTCACCTTGGAATGGGATTTCTATAAAAGAAAAGCCATTCTAAGATGAACACCGATGTGTATGCATGCATCATGATGTTCCCCGTTAGGCATGCGAGCGCAGGAAGCCATTCTAAGATGGATGCTGATGCATATGCACGAGTGCAGAAGTCGTGATGCATGTAGGTTTATGTCTTGTGATGCACCAAAGTATGCAAAAAGTGATGTATGGGATTACCACATTTTCTTGACACAGGAGAAGACTGTGGTTGTTTTGAATGCACCAAATGCAAAACGTTTTCTAGTGGAAGGTCATTTGGCTTCTTGTAGAATGTCCATACAGTCTTCTGGTAAACTAAGATGGCCATATTACAGGAATTCATGAGCCAGGCTACTAAGTTCAATGATGGAAGGTTGGCTTGCAGAACCTGGACCTCCAAACGTATACGGGAGATCCTGTCGGCACAGCAGTCTCTTGTATGGATGTTTAGATAAGTGAAGGAGGTCCATAAACCACCCCTTACAGGGTCACTCTGATGCTATTATCATTCTGGACTTGCACTGGTATAATTGATCAGAACCTTTGGAGTGAGGGGTATTAGAGGAAATGTGTATTGAAATTTCCATGACGAATTTATCAAAAGGGCATTCTCTTTCAACCCTGGTTGTTAAAATCTGGAGACATAATGTAGGAAAGCAGGATCTGCTTTCATGGTTATCCCCACTTTTTGCTGGTGTTATACTGTTTACTGACTAGTCTGGCTGGGATCCTGCTAATCAGGACCCCAGCCACTGTGCTCTCTCCCTAAATTTGACTATGCTAAATGCTTTGGTACCTTCCCAATTGGCTACTGGTGTACCCTTTTAAGTTCCTATGTACCCAGGGCATAGGGTCATCAGGGGTCTCCCATGGGCAGCAGCATGTATTCTGTCACCCATGGGAGTCCACTCAACCTGTGACTACAGGCCTGACATTGCAGCCTGTGTGAGTTGGTGCTAGCACCACTTACAACAGATATAAGTTTCCTTATATCTGAGGTCACTGCACTTAAAACCTATAAGTCACCCATAAGACAGGCCTTTCAATCCTGAAGGCAGGGTGCTAGGTTATAAGTGTAAGTGTGCCATGAACGAGCGGGACACCCCCTACAAACCCTGGAGTCAATTCTCCAGGCTTTGTAAGTGCAGTCAGCCATTTAATACATATAGTGGACATCAAGTCAATTACGAGATGTCTAACTATATATTGGCTGCACCGAAACTGGTCATGTTTGGTATCAAACATGTTGGAATCCAACCCCAACACAGATTACAGTGTTGGATGCAGGATCCCATGTACTCCCCCCTGTATTTCCAGTACCAGCCTTTCAGGGTCTAAGAGCAAGCTAGTGCTGCTGCCGACCACAGACACGATTCTGCCCTCCTGCTGCTGAGCTGAGCTTGAGCAGGGGAAGGTCAAACAATAGGTTTCCTGTCACAGGGAGGTGTAACCACCTCCCAGACAGGACTAAGTGTATTGGGCTGGGGTGGGGGCGCTTGCCAGCGCCACCAGACTGCTTTGAAAGGCACATTTGGTACCCTCTTTGCATAATCCAGTTGGAACCAGTTCAGGGAACCGTTGGCTCCCGCTCTGGTGCGAAACTGGACAACGGACATGGGAGTATCCTCCCCTCTGTCCAGCCCCTCCTCTGGGAGGGATCCCTGAATCGTCCCAACCCTTTCCCTAGGGTACTTAAGGGCATACCTGGGGGTGGCTCTTCAGATTCATCATGGGACAAGATTCAGATTCGAAACCACTTCAACTTCTGTCGTCTGGGCACTAGGGACTTCGTTGGACTTCGCCTAGGAACGAGACTCCATCAAGGAAGACTCCTGCTGCTCCTGGTCTCGTCATCCTGCCAGTCTTCTGCGTCATCTGTGCTTCATCCAGGTTCTTCTCCAGTCCTGTGGGCATCAAGGAAACCCTAAGTAATCTCCCTTGGAGTGAAGGAGTCACTCCCATGCATCTGCAGGCACTGCAACTAAGCTGACCGGTCTACTGCGCCTGACGTCCCATGGACTTCAAAAGGCTCAGCAACACAGGTGGTGGTTCTGCAACTCCCTCGAGGCCTGCACTGTCTTATCAGCAAGTTTGAGGCCAGCATCCCTCGTCGGAACCACTGGAACAGAACCCCTGTGCACCGCGTCGACTTGCCGTTGCCAAGGCTTGTTGACTCTGTCCTCCAGAGATCTTTGGGCTACAAGAAGCTCCGGTCTCCAGCATCTCTTCCTACCAATGTCTTTGTGCTCACCGCATCCTCTGCACCGTGGGTCCGCTTCTTTGGTGAGCTGCTCGAGGTCCTCTGCGACTCCTGTGCCTTCAGGCTGTGGGTCCTCTTGAGGGTCTTCTTTGGCTTCAGTGGGCTCCCCAGCTTGCTTGGGGCCTGCTCTGACTCTCCTGCACTTGGTGAGCCCCTTGGACCTTGCTGGTCCCAACATTACGCCTGTGCACCGCGTCGACTTGCCGTTGCCAAGGCTTGTTGACTCTGTCCTCCAGAGATCTTTGGGCTACAAGAAGCTCCGGTCTCCAGCATCTCTTCCTACCAATGTCTTTGTGCTCACCGCATCCTCTGCACCGTGGGTCCGCTTCTTTGGTGAGCTGCTCGAGGTCCTCTGCGACTCCTGTGCCTTCAGGCTGTGGGTCCTCTTGAGGGTCTTCTTTGGCTTCAGTGGGCTCCCCAGCTTGCTTGGGGCCTGCTCTGACTCTCCTGCACTTGGTGAGCCCCTTGGACCTTGCTGGTCCCAACATTACGCCTTTTTCGTTTACCACGTCTGTTGCTGCTGCCAAGGCTTGTTGGTGCTCCCGCCAGACACCGACCCCGGGTTCTCGACTTCCGATGTGGGACAGCTTGTGAACAGCTCCTGGTCTTCCACAGCGTTGCCTGGTCCTCACAGATGCAGCGACAAGGTCACCGTCAACTCTCCTGCATCTTCCGTAATCGGTGGTTATCGGTCTTCCGTGCCTCCTAGTCACTCCCGAGTGGCATAGACTCTGTCCCCTCTGCTTACAGGTACTTCTCTTGAAGAATCCATCCTTGGATTCCACCAGACTCTTTCACCTTCTTTGCCAGCGGCATCTTTACTGAGGTCCTCCATTGTGGTCAACGGCAGCTTCCGACGTTGCGTCACACCTATGCACCCGGCTTCCCTGATTTGGTATCCTGATTCCTGGGGTATCCACAGGTGGGGTGACCTAGATATGTATCCCTTTCTGAATATAGATATAAAAGGAAGTAACTTCCACTGGATTTATTGCCTGAAGTTTCTGATCTACAAAGAAATGTATCCTCTGATGGTTGATAAAGACCTTATGTGCTTAAAGATAATTAATTGCACGTAAGTGTTCCATTTATCATAAAGGGTTTGATGATATTAAGCATGAATGTGACAGTAGGGGTAACAAAGGAAAGAACATTTAGGGTATAGATTTGGTACATAGTGTAATGAGAGTGGAGCACAAACTCTGGTGTGAGTGACCTTATGATAATTTCAATAATGTGAAAGAGCGCGCTACTGGAAGAGTGTGGATTGATGGACTGAATGTGGTTCATAGTATTTTCCTGTTTTTTGTATTCAGAGGTGATCCTCTGTTAAAAGATTTCTGATGTGTTTATTACTTTTATCCATAGAGTGAAAATTACTGTTTTAATATAAAGTTTGTCCTGAAGAAGGTGGTGTAAGTCAAGACAAGTCCACCGAAACGCTGCGTCGACAACTTGCTTTTTTATAGAGTTTTGATTATTGATAAATGTATTAAATTTTAAAAATTGTTCATATGGGATTCGTTCATATTTGATGTATGTATCAACATTAAATCCATACATTATGATCTTCAGCAAAAACCAGTGTATAACCAGCGTGTTTGATAAATACAATCGATAGTAAAAAGAAGGACAAAGGAAACCATCTTTTGTTTAATACGTGACTGTAATAGATTTTGATAGACAAATTGGTTATAAGTACTTGTTTTACATATAGGAATCAATCCCTGTGATCTTGTGTATATATAAATGTTTTTTTATGATGCTTTAAATGGTATTTTATGGATATATGAATATAAAAGGAACATATTCAATTAAGGAGGAGATACTTTTTACAAAAAACAGGACTTGCAGTGTGATACAAGTGTGAATGGAGGAATGTAAATAGGTAGTAGAATAAGTGGATGGGTTCTGAGATAACATTCATGAGCACAGAGGGATAAGACATTGTTGGTTGGTGACTCTCCAACCCTCCATCTTCCACAGAGTTTCTTCATGGTCCACTGGGAAGGGTCCTTCTTCTTGAAAACTGCAACCGAGACTTCACTATTGACTTGCATTGAGCACGCTACTGTGTTTCCACTCTGCACACAGCCTCCGTGGGGTTCCTGGGTACTTACCTCAGGTGGTTCCTTGGGTCCCCAGCACTTCTGAGTCTTCTGGTCCAAGTCTCGACTTCTGTCGCAGTTCGTATTCCACTTCTTTAGTATATGGTTTGGTATCCCCCTGGAGACCACTGTGTATTTGTGCTTACTTATCTGTTTTCATTTGAAGTATTGTGTGTATATCTCCGGGTAGGAGTTATACCAATGTGTTAGTGAGTGTGTATAATAAATATACTTATTTTTATAACTACACTGTGTGGTTCTTTTTCGTTTAACCTACACTATATGATTAGTTCTGGTGAAACAAGCTGATTAGCACTCCTTCTGGACTAAGCCTGAAGGCTGCTCTCCACAGCTACCACTTAGAGAGCTTTATATGGTTGTCTAAGACCACTAAAATCACCATACGTGTTGTCTGGATTAGTGCAAGGGGCTTCACTTAAATAAGTGTACACCATATTCTAAGCCAGCCTCCTACACAATCTCAGCATGTCTTGTTTTTTGTGCCGGCAAACAAGTCTATGTGCAGATAGCCCCAGTTTTGAAATATATCATCTACAACCTTGTCATGTAGAACCTAGTCATGATTTTCTTCAAACATTCTACTGAGGGAGTCTGTTTCTGGGTATTGAACATCTGGTAGGTGGACAGATGTAACTGTTAGATTCCTCACTATGAGCCATTTCTAAATGACTTGAGACTCTAGAGATAGTGGTCTTGAATGAGCCCATCCCTGCTTGTCCAGGCAAACTGTTGTTGTGTTGTTCGTCTGAACAAGATCGGAGTTTGTCGTACTCTCAGGTAAAAAAGATTTTAGGGCCATATGAACTGCTGTTAACTCTAGTAGGATAAAATGGTAGGTTTTTTCTTTGTCTAACCATAAACCTTGTGTTGTTTATTGGCCCATGTGAGCTTCCCACCCTTTCCTGGGAGGTCCTGATGGAATGACGTCCCATCACTAAATTCACTGGATTGGCCCACCATCGGAAGGACTGAATTGCTGATTTTGAGAGATTCCGTTTCTTCTTTCAGTTATAGGAGAACTGATTTCACTGGTCTTCTGGGCATTGTTGTAGATGCCTCATGTTAAGCCTGGAGGAAAGGACTGGGATTATGCAGGACGCAAACGACCCTAGCAAGGATATCTGTTGTGATGGTGGGTGATGAATCTGCAAAAGATTGTGACACTTGAGACAGATAGATGACAATCTATACTACGAAGGATACACTTTTGCAGGTTGAGTCTCCAGTATCGCATCAAGGTAGTTAATCGTGCACACTGGGTGGATTTTTGACTTGTTGATTTTCACCGGCAGACCCAAACTGCAGAGAGTGTTGAAGCGTATTTGAAAATGCTTCAGAGCTTCGTTTTGAGAATGCAACTTTAGCCAGTCGCCTAGGTAAGAGTATACAAAAAATGTGTGTTTCCTTAGATGTGCTGCAACAACGGCTATGCTTTTTTGCGAATGTGTGTGGTGCTGACTTGAGTCTGAGTGGCAGGACTTTGTATTGAAAGTGTTTGGAGCCTACTACAAAACAGATATTTTACATGCTTTTTTGCAATTGGTACATGAAAGTAAGCATCCCAAAGGTCTATTGCACACATGCAGTCTCCTAGATGTAGTTGAGTGGTGTAGTGAGTAGTTGGGTGGTATAATGCAAGTATTCTGAACTTTACTCTTCTAATTAATTTGTTCAACATTCACAGACTGAGGATGGGTCTGAACCTCTCTTTTGACCCTTTTTTCTGAACCAGAAAATACTGGGAATAAATTACCAGTCCTTTTTGGTGAAAAGGAACCACCTCCACTGCATTTTTATGTAGCTATATGTTGACTTCTCTTTGCATCAAATCTAGTTGGTAAGTCAATGTTGTGGTTGCTGGGATGGAATATCCATTCTGTACAATATTCAAGACCCATTTGTCCATTGTTATGCCTCGCCTCTCTTGTGGGTAACTGGATACGGCCCCCCACCAGAGTGAGCAAAAGAGTAAGGAATTAAGTAAATCATTGCTTGGCAGGAGGTTTCTCCGCTGGCGCAGGTTGTTGTTGCTGACCTTGAGTACCTACGAGGGTGGTAAGGTTGTCTCTGCTGTTGGTGTGACCAGTAAGAGGTTTCAATCCTCTGAGGGAAGTAGAGCCTATCACAGGGCCTTTATCTCAGTCTGTACTCTTTTTTTCTTTCTAGCTCAACAGCCTTCAGAGTCTCCACGTCAGTTTTCATATAGAACACTTCATCATCTGCATGAGAGCTGAAAAGTGTAGTAACTGAAAAGGGTAAATTCAGGATCTTGTGTTGTGCCTCTGGCTTTAGACCAGTCAGTCTAAACCAGGAACAGAATATCATGCAGATTCTGTGGAAGCAACCATGCACCACTAAGTCGGACGTGTCGGCTGCTTCTACAATGATCTGATTAGAGGCAAGCATACTTCCTGGAAGTCCTGCTTGTTTCTTTGGGAAGTTTGTCACAATATGTTTGGAGAAATTCCCAGAGGGGTCTGTTGTATTTCCCCAAGAGAGCATTAGCACTGGCAGCTTTCATAGTAGAAGCAGATGTTTCGATCATCTTTCTGCCTACAGAGTCCATACGGTGGCTCTTTGTCCAATGGAACAGACGATGAAGGAGCTACTGTGTGAGATTTTCTAGTTGCAGCCACAATAATTGAGTCAGGTATGGGATCTGCTCTCAGAAAAAGAAGGTCCTTATCTGGTGCTTTGTACTTTTTTAGAAGTTGAGATGGAGCTGACCCTACTGAAGCTTGTGTTAAAAACCACTGCAGAGCAGGTTACAAGCAGATCAGGAACTAATGGATGCAGAGGCCTTGAGGATGTTTTTTGATGTAAGGTCTTCAATGTGACAAATGCTTAGGCACAAGTAGTGGGCATTGCAATGTTTTGCTGCTCCTTACTAATACCTCATTAAATGTGGTAAGAGCATCAACTGGCGAGACAAAAAAAGGAACTGACATCAGCGTGCAAGGGTGGTGCCTACGAATGGCACCGCACCAACACTTCTGGATTTAGTGCGACGTCGTTGTGGAGCCAATGGCACCCCCGGCAGGCATGCAGTAACAGTTGCTGTGAAAAAGTCCAGATCCAGTTTGGCTCTTTGGAATATTCAAAAGCTGAGGAATCAGCGATCATAAGTATCCTTCAGAAATAGATCTACAGTATACAAGTAAATCCTTGTTAATGTTAATGTTAAGAATGATTTATAAAGCGCGCGTACACCAGGTGGTTTCATGGCGCTGTAGAAGGCTCTGTGTGCTATCAATGAAAACATTAATTGTAGGCTTGTGCAAATAGCCATGTTTTAAGGGACTTCCTAAACTGCAAGAGGTTCGTGCAAGACCGTATCTCAAGCGGGAGGGAGTTCCACAGTTTGGGGGCAAGGGTAGCAAATCTGCGGCCTCCTTGACGCACCCGCTTGAATGTCGGAGTGATGAGGAGTGAGAGGTGGGCAGAACGCAGGTTACGTGAGGGAGTATGCCTAGATATCAGGCTATTAATAAATGCGGGGCTATTGCCATGCAAGGATTTAAAAATGAGGCAGCCTGTTTTGAAGATGCAGCGCTGGGAAATGGGGAGCCAGTGCAATTTCCTCAGCAAGGGAGTCGCTGGTTGCCATTTAGGTTGTCGAAAGACCAGTCTGGCTGCATGGTTTTGGGCCATCTGAAGCTGTTTGAACAGGTGTAGTGGCATGCCCAAGTATACAGAATTGGCATAGTCCAGGTGTGACAGGACGGTGGCTATTATGACCTGGATCAGTGCTTCCTGAGTGAGAAGGCGATGTATCTTCCTGATCTTGCGCAGTTGAAAAAAACACTTAGAGATAACCGCGCCAACCTGGGTTTTTAGTGATAGGTCATTGTTGAGGGAGACTCCTAGTGTTTTAGCCGAGGGGGAGGGGGAGGGAGGGGATCCTAGCTCTGGTGGCCAGTAGTGGAGACCCCAGTACTTGTGACTGTCCCCAGTGAGAACAAGCTCTGTCTTACCAGGGTTTAGTTTGAGATGGTTGTGGTCCATCCATTGTTGGATATGCAGCATTGTAGCCTGGAAATCGGTGACCGAGTTGGGTGAATTGTCAATCTTGAAGAGTAGTTGAAGGTCATCTGCATAGTTAAAAACCGTCACCTTCCTGTCTTTGAGGGACTGAATCAAGGGGGCGATATAAAGATTAAACAGGTGGGGAGAGAGAGCCGAGCCCTGTGGAACACCACAGGTAGTTTTGCGTGGGGGAGCCAAGAAGTGACCTTGACGGACGGCCTGGGAGCGATCTTCCAGAAAGGAAGTGAGCCAGAGAGCCGCCGCACCTTGAATACCAGCATGTTTGACACGGTCAGACAAAATAGTGTGGTCGACCGTGTCAAAAGCGGCGGAGAGGTCCAATAAAACCAATGCCTGAGGGGAACTTCTGTCGGCGTTGTCCCGGAGAGTGTCCAGGACAGCGAGGATTACGGTTTCAGTGGAATGAGCCGCCGAAACCCTGCCTGATGAGGGTCCAGGTATTTAGATTCCTCCAGAAAGTTAGATAAACATTTAGCTACATGGGCCTCTAATACCTTCGCCAGGAATGGAAGCAGGGAAATCGGACGGTAGTTAGACAGGAGCGCGGGATCAGCTCCAGGTTTTTTTAGGAGGGGTACCACTATAGCTTTCTTGAAGGCCATAGGGACTTGGCCGGAAGAAAGTGACTAGTTCAGAAGGGCGAGTGCGGGGCCCGGGTAGACTGCAAGGCAGTCCTTAAGTATATGAGGTGGGCAACAGTCAGAGGGGGCACCTGATTTGACTTTTACTAGGAGATCCTGGAAGGTCTCAGTACTAATAGTTGGGAAACAGCTGATAGTACGGTTGTTTCTGTGCAAGACGGGAGAGTTCGGGGTGAGAGGGTGCTTGGGAATGCTGGCCTTGATAGTGGTGATTTTTTCAATAAAATAATCATTTAATGAATTGCACAATACTTGGGAGGGCGTAGCCTTCAGAAGGATTCTCTCAGGATTGGATAATTCATTAATTATGGAAAATATTTCTTTAGAGCTTTTGTTGGAATTCAGGATGCGCGTAGAGAAGTGGGCGGCTTTGGCCGTAAGGATGCTCTTCTTGTATTCCTTCCGAGCTGTGGTATAAAGGAGTTTTTGTCGGGGGAATACTTCAGTCGCCACTGCCTCTCTAGTTGGCGCAAAGCCAATTTCTGGATTTTAAGTTCAGTGGAGAACCATCGCTGTGCGTCTGCGCGACGGGCTAATTTAACTTTTTAAGGGGTGCATGCTTGTTACTGGCTTTCAGTAGCCATTCAGATATGTTCATTTCCGTGGCATTGATGTCAGTGCCAAGGGACGGGGCTGTGTTGGATAGCGTGTCAAGGAAATCTTTTTTATTGACAGTGTTCCATTTCCTAGCGAGGCCGCCATCGGCCGTATTGATTTTCTCGATGGCCGGGAAAACAAGTGTAAATTTTATTAAGTGGTGGTCAGACCAAATACAGGGAGCAGTTGTGGGGATGGAAATGGTCAGGCCAATAGTCCAGACTTGGTCAAGGATATGCCCTTTCAAATGGGTGGGGGATGAGACCTGTTGGGTGAAGTTTAAATTGGTAAGGAGATCAGACATCTCAGCCGATTGTGCCCCTTCATGAGGGTCATTGTACCAGTAATTGAAATCGCCTACGAGGAGGACATTGGCATGCTCAATCACAAGTTTAGCCATCTGTTCACTGAGTGAGAGGGGAAAATGAGGCATCTGGTGAGGTGGCCTGTAAATGAATACGCAGACGAAGGAGTCGTTGACGGATTCAAGATGTATTAATATATTCTCTGCCTCCTTGAGAGCGAGACATGTCAAGGAGCAAAACCTGAAATCAGTATGGATGATGGCTGCGACCCCCCCCCTCTGATTTACCAGGCAGGCGGTTAGCATGAATGATATAGTAATCAGGGGGGAGTGCCGCCAACATTTCAGGGGCAGAGTCGGCGGTGAGCCAGGTTTCAGTCAGCAGTAGGATATTAGGTTTATCAGTGATCAGAAGGAGGAATATGTCCAGCTGATGTCTGACAAGGGAGCGAGTGTTAAGGTAGTAGATAGATAGGGGCATAGCCCCGAGTTTAGCCTGGCTATGTGAAATGTGCTTGGGGGTGGTGGGAATCTGTATTTCTGGGAATGTGCTCCGTTTAATGAAGATTCCATGTTTAGATGTAAGAGACAAGGTTTCACGGGCGAGGTGCAAATGGGTAGAATGCATAGTTTTCAGTGTTTCCGAGGGGTAGATAATAGGACGGGCATAGTGACTGGCCCCTGGGCCCGGACGGGCGCACGGACGGGCTTGCCTTTGGCGCGCCTTCGGCGCGCCGCCGGCGCTCCCGCGCTGCGTGCTGCATTTACCTCCGTTCCCCGCCCTCAGCTCCGCCCTCTTGCAGCGTGATTGGCTGCTACCGGGGGAGTCTCTAGGAGCAGCAAGGAAGCCGGAAACAGCAGACTTAAGCGTAAGGAGCAATAACGGTACACAGTAAGACAAATTTAATTCAGTTCTAAAATACAATTTTGTTTTTAAAAGCAGTTTTTTAAAATAGTAATAGCGCTTCTAGCGAGGCCTACAATCAAGTCCTGATGGCAAAGAAAGCCTAGTGAGGAACTCCCGCGCTGCGTGCTGCATTTACCTCCGTTCCCCGCCCTCAGCTCCGCCCTCTCGCAGCATGATTGGCTGCTACCGGGGGAGTCTCTAGGAGCAGCAAGGAAGCCGGAAACAGCCGACTTAAGCGTAAGGAGCAATAACGGTACACAGTAAGACAAATTCAATTCAGTTCTAAAATACAATTTTGTTTTTAAAAGCAGTTTTTTAAAATAGTAACAGCTCTTCTAGCGAGGCCTACAATCAAGTCCTGATGGCAAAGAAAGCCTAGTGAGGAACTCCCGCGCTGCGTGCTGCATTTACCTCCGTTCCCCGCCCTCAGCTCCGCCCTCTCGCAGCGTGTTTGGCTGCTACCGGGGGAGTCTCTAGGAGCAGCAAGGAAGCCGGAAACAGCCGACTTAAGCGTAAGGAGCAATAACGGTACACAGTAAGACAAATTCAATTCAGTTCTAAAATACAATTTTGTTTTTAAAAGCAGTTTTTTAAAATAGTAATAGCGCTTCTAGCGAGGCCTACAATCAAGTCCTGATGGCAAAGAAAGCCTTGTTGGAGGCTTGTCAGGATAGGAGAGTACTCTCTGAAGGAAGAGCTTGATGTGGTTGTTCAGGATGGAGTACGCCTTCTATGCTGAGATTGTGACCTTCTGCTAGATCTTCAACTGGATCTCTTTGACTTAGAATGAAGAGATTAAGATGTCCTTCTTGATTTTCTCTGAGGTCTTGTCTTTGACCTGGAGTGTGACCAATGTCGTTTGATTTCCAGACTTATGTGGAGATGAAGAAGGCAAATTTGAACTTCTATGTCCCTGAGGCCTTGTAGGAGCAGAAGGAGGTTGTTGAGGGGAAGTCCTGGGAGAAAGCCTAGGAGATGCTACAGGACCTGGTGAAAGCTTAGGAGATGTTACAGGACCTGGTGAAAATCTAGGTGATGTTGCTCCCTCTAGTGATGAGGTACCAGAGAGCAGTACTTCAGAAGTATTCCAAAAAGTTAAATATGTTCATGAATATACCCCGAGTCCAGACTTCCAGATACTAGTTTTTTTTCTAAAGGTCTTGAAGCCATCTTAGTGAAAGATGAATGAATGGTGATGGAGATCTTCTTCTGGACGTCGAATGATGTTTGGATGGAGTTTTCAACATCAATGGCATAGATGTTTGTGACTGTGACTAAGAAGTCGATAGATGTTTCATCAGTGAGCGCCAGGATTCTTTCTAAGCCAAATGGTGTCTGAACGTCGAGTGGTGTCTTGGCAGGGTAAAAGATGATGGCGAGCATGCAGGCAGATTGCCCATCTTCGACATCATGCTCCCCAACACAGTTCGAGAGCGACACCTCTTCCTTTGGAGACCCTTCTCCTTGGATCTGTCCTGGGTGGGAGTCCTTGGATCAGGTAGAGGGCACTCAGGTCGAAGACTGAACTTCCCCATAGCCTCTTAGAGATCCAGTAGCATCTTCATACTGCTTTCTTTCCTGGAGTCAATACAGCCTGATTTTCTCCCTATCCTTCAGAAAACTTCTGGCAGTGGCTGCAGTATTCTGGAAGATGATCTTCATGAAGGCAAAGGATACAGACCATGTGGGGGTCTGTATATGCCTTCTTTGTTCCACAAGGGCACTCACAAAAGTGCAGACATTTTTTAGGTAAAATAAAATACTTTCCTGTCAGCCAAAAAAGTTAGAGCTCAGTGCCCCAGGATCCTGTTTCCAAGAGTCGGAAAAATAAACTGACCTAACTGCCATCATCCAGTACAACTATAGGGGCCGTGATTATAGTTCCAAACTGTATGTGTGGCAGCTTTTTATGGAATTCTAGAAATTCAGCATGATTTTAGAAGCTCAGGGAATGAAAACAAGCAATGTTTGGGTGGAGTGGTTTAAAACTAAGGATCTGAAAAACATCCAAAGGTAAACAAAAGGAAAGCGTCCATACCTTTAACAGCCTATCAAAGAGGATGATCCTGTTGAGCTGGTACTCTGTGTCCCTCTCTCGGATGATCAGTGGTAGAGTGGCAGCCGCAGACAACTCGTTAGTGCTTCCAGAATGGGGTAAATTGGACTGACTGCAGAAAGGACATTAAAAAAACAAAAAAAGGTTATTGTACAGGGCATATGAATAGAGGAAAATAAGAAGTTGCAGTTCACAAAGACTTCAGTCTCAGCTCAAATGCAGAGAATACTGTGAATTTAGATAGCAAAATGCAAACATGCTTGAAACTGTATCTCCCTCCTAGCCTCCCCCCGACCTCTCCTAGAGTGGAGAAAAACAAAATGTAATTTGCTCAATGGCATTAAGGATTATATAGAAATCTTAGTGAAATGAGGCAAATCCAGCTTATCCAAGACAGCCGTTAATGCTTTCAATTTTGGATGATGCTCAAGACTCAAAATAGCTAACAGTGTCTGTTAGTATAGTTTCACCAGTAAGTCATGCTGCTAACACCATGCTTTGAGGATGGACAGCTCCAAACTTACTCCAGGTACTGCTTCTGTGATAGTGACCTCTCAGACTGAGATGCAAAGCTCTTTAGTGTCTTCTTGTTGTTACCACTTTCAAATTTAATGCAAGTCCCTTTCACCACAGCGACATCTACAACTTGCGCCAGCACCTCACTTTGAGTGGACCGTTACTGCCACCATTGCACTGGCGTCGCTGCGTTCGTGCTCCAAATAAGGTAGTGGCTGAAGAAGCCACCAACAGGTAGAAGCTCACTCATTGCGGAATTTAAACTTTTCATGCACAGAGATGGACCCAAGTGAAGGCAGACTGATTTCAGTGTGTGCAATGTAGACCATCCTGGTGCGCTAAAGATAAAGGTGGAATTCTAGTAACAATGTTAAAAATGGATAGAAAGAAACTATTGAACGATGGACACTCACTCATCTTCCAGCAACGGATAAAAGGCTTCCCCGGGAACATCCTTCAATCTCTGTGAAAAGAGAAAGAAATGAGGAACAGTTACAAATGTTTATACCATCGTAAAGTAAAGACTGAAAGCGTTGCTTATTACACATATATTTATGATGGCTTTCAATGTTTGAAATATTAGATTGTATCCCAAATTAACCACAATTTGAATTGCTATAAATTTAGATTCAACTTAAAATCACACCGCAGAGCAGTGAACAGAAGTTGCTACTTTTCAAAAAAAGGAATATCACTCCAACCTGACAAATCGGTCAGCACAGCTATCCGCAGTCATTGCTCGCTCTTAACCTGTGCCCTCTCCCCATTTCAGTAGATCCAAGAAATATTCCACGGGAAAAGCAGCACACTTATAATTCCCATTCACAACTGACTAGTAAGATCCCGCCCAATGAACACGTCACAATAACCTAGGTCCTGATTATGAGTGATGAGGGAATTCCACTTCAGTATTCCCACATCCAGAAGCACCAATGTCTAAAGTATCTTTATTTTCGGGTTGCAGGAATAGAAGTTATAATAATAGTGGTAAGAACTGGTGGTCCTATATTGCTTTCTACGAGTTATTCCCTATTTCGATCCATTTCATCTACTTTCAGTAAACTCAACTGTAAGGGATTAAAACTACAGGGGTGTAGTTTTTCCGCATTATTCATAATCCCAGTTCTGCTGGTACGAGTCTGCAACTCAGCACACAAAGCAGTTAACATGGCCCTATCGGGCGCATTAACAGGATTTATACAAATCATGCAGTTCCACTATAGTGTATGCCATCATTCAGCTGTGGCAGTGTGCTGTAGATTTCAATTGAGATACGAATAAATGCCAGCAATCATTGCCTCCAAGAAGATCTCTGCAGGTGTGTAGCATAGCAGGTGCATCAGGGAGCATTTGTCGCACAACTTCAAATGACCCCAGACTCCACAAGCAAACATCACGCGGATCCATGACAACATCACGCGGATCCATGACCGGCAAACGCCTACTGCACTAGAGGCGCAGTTTGAAGCCAGTGGCATTTGGGAGTAGATATTGTCCTGCCACACTGTCTGTTGAAGAGGTAGATTTTTGGTGAAGTTAACACAATGACAAAGTAGAGAGCACAGATCCAGATCCACATCAATGGGAGCAAAAAGAAAGTAACTGACATCCAAGTGCAAAGGTGACGAATAGAAGAGGCGCTGCACCTAAACTTCTGGAGGAGGTGCAAGGTCACAGTGGAGCCAATGGTGCCCCTGATAGGCATGCGGTAGCAGTTGTTGTGAAAAATTCTGGATCCAGACCAACTGTTGGGGATTTTTAAAAGGTGAGGAATCTGCGGTAATAAGTATCCATCAGAAACTTATTTACAGGATAAACATTAACCAGAAAACATAAAGAACACAGGACACAATGCAGAAATGTACAGTGAATCCATATTCTAATGTGGAAAACCAGTCATCAAATAAAGCAGTTGTAAAAGCTCTTAATAGCAATGAAACCAGGGCCACTAACTGAACACTATATACAATGTCTGTGAAGCTCTAATGTTCGCAAAGCTTGGAACATACCTGGAAGGAAAAGGCACTGAGCCAATGCAATGCATTATGGATACAGAAAACAAAGCTAAAAAACTGCTCATACTCGGAAAACATTAAGCAAACACTGCAGCAAAACCAAGAATAACAATCTTCCTACCAAAATGAATTACTTTTTATATCTTCTTTCGTGACAAAGGTTTGCAACCATAAAGGTTCATGAAAATCTGAGTACCACTAAGCAAACGCCATGGTAATTACAGTATTCATCGTGCCCGCAAAGGAAGAGGACAGTGTCTCGGATTGAGTGTGTGTCAACCTGTTGACAGAGAGGTAAGGGGTTTCAGGTTAGGCATGGGTCAATAAGCCCAAAAGCAACCAAGGCCAGTACATTGCACGAGATGTCTCTGGGTTCAGTTAATTGGCTATTCAGTCGGGTGATGAACAGCTGCACTTGGCAAGGTCAAGGGAGCAAAAGATGCAACTGTTAAAAATAATGAAAGACATGCAGAAAGGGGTGTGCTCCCAGGCATAGTCGCAAGGGTCCCACCCGCACAGTATAGCAGCCTGTATTTCAGGGAGTGCTTGTCACTATCTGTACGCAAACACCAGCAGTTGTGGAGGTTCATCTGGTTAGCAGCCCAACTTTGACCTCATGGTGAGAAGTACAGCAGACTCCCAGGCTTTTACAGGTCTTCTTAAGCTGGATAAGGTCATCAGCAGGAAAGGCCAGAACAGCTTCAGCAGGACCATCAGGCTTAGGACTGCTGGGGAGGAAGAGAGCGTTACAGTAAACAAATAATGGACGGAATGCTGACAATGCAAACATTCTCCCCCAGTCAAAAGATCTGGGTTAAATCCATCGTTCTTTTGCCCACTACGCCACCCCAGTTTGGACCCAGCCATATGCAAATCAGTCTTGACCCTGTGCCCCGTGGGAACAGTCCAGACCGAACTGCCAGGCCAGGTCCTCCCTGGACCGGAAACAAGCATCCTGGGACCGGTTTCAGGGTATGTCACCCTTCTTCAGCCAGGCTAGCTTGAATCCAGTGGCACAGTGAGCAAGGGACCCACGTCTGGGCATACCCATCCCACTTAGGGCGAAAAGTGTTACAGCAAACAAATAATGGACGGAATGCTGACAATGCAAACATTCTCCCCAGTCAAAAGATCTGGGTTAAATCCATCGTTCTTTTGCCCACTACGCCACCCCAGTTTGGACCCAGCCATATGCAAATCAGTCTTGACCCTGTGCCCTGTGGGAACAGTCCAGACCGAACTGCCAGGCCAGGTCCTCCCAGGACCGGAAACAAGCATCCTGGGACCGGTTTCAGGGTATGTCACCCTTCTTCAGCCAGGCTAGCTTGAATCCAGTGGCACAGTGAGCAAGGGACCCACGTCTGGGCATACCCATCCCACTTACGGCGAAAAGTGTTACAGCAAACAAATAATGGACGGAATGCTGACAATGCAAACATTCTCCCCCAGTCAAAAGATCTGGGTTAAATCCATCGTTCTTTTGCCCACTACGCCACCCCAGTTTGGACCCAGCCATATGCAAATCAGTCTTGACCCTGTGCCCCGTGGGAACAGTCCAGACCGAACTGCCAGGCCAGGTCCTCCCTGGACCGGAAACAAGCATCCTGGGACCGGTTTCAGGGTATGTCACCCTTCTTCAGCCAGGCTAGCTTGAATCCAGTGGCACAGTGAGCAAGGGACCCACGTCTGGGCATACCCATCCCACTTAGGGCGAAAAGTGTTACAGCTAACAAACAATGGACGGAATGCTGACAATGCAAACATTCTCCCCCAGTCAAAAGATCTGGGTTAAATCCATCGTTCTTTTGCCCACTACGCCACCCCAGTTTTGACCCAGCCATATGCAAATCAGTCTTGACCCTGTGCCCCGTGGGAACAGTCCAGACCGAACTGCCAGGCCAGGTCCTCCCTGGACCGGAAACAAGCATCCTGGGACCGGTTTCAGGGTATGTCACCCTTCTTCAGCCAGGCTAGCTTGAATCCAGTGGCACAGTGAGCAAGGGACCCACGTCTGGGCATACCCATCCCACTTACGGCGAAAAGTGTTACAGCAAACAAATAATGGACGGAATGCTGACAATGCAAACATTCTCCCCCAGTCAAAAGATCTGGGTTAAATCCATTGTTCTTTTGCCCACTACGCCACCCCAGTTTGGACCCAGCCATATGCAAATCAGTCTTGACCCTGTGCCCTGTGAGAACAGTCCAGACCGAACTGCCAGGCCAGGTCCTCCCTGGACCGGTTTCAGGGTATGTCACCCTTCTTCAGCCAGGCTAGCTTGAATCCAGTGGCACAGTGAGCAAGGGACCCACGTCTGGGCATACCCATCCCACTTAGGGCGAAAAGTGTTACAGCAAACAAATAATGGACGGAATGCTGACAATGCAAACATTCTCCCCCAGTCAAAAGATCTGGGTTAAATCCATCGTTCTTTTGCCCACTACGCCACCCCAGTTTGGACCCAGCCATATGCAAATCAGTCTTGACCCTGTGCCCCGTGGGAACAGTCCAGACCGAACTGCCAGGCCAGGTCCTCCCTGGACAGGAAGCAAGCATCCTGGGACCGGTTTCAGGGTATGTCACCCATCTTCAGCCAGGCTAGCTTGAATCCAGTGGCACAGTGAGCAAGGGACCCACGTCTGGGCATACCCATCACACTTAGGGCGAAAAGTGTTACAGCAAACAAATAATGGACGGAATGCTGACAATGCAAACATTCAGGAAGAGAGCAGCACACAGGCTCCACACTTAAAATGCAAGATAGCTTCTGCACATCATATGGGAATCCGTCAAATTACACCCTTACTGGAGACAGATAATCTCCTGCTTAGGCCAGGAGCTGGGTTGGACCATACCACATGACCCTAAACTGACCCTCCTACATTTCAAAGCAGATATTGAGGAAGACCGTTATAAACTGGTGTTGCTCTGGCTGGGCATGACCGTGGCCAAAAGAGACATCCCCCGCCAATGGAAATCTAACGCTTCTCCCCTTGGCTGAGGAGCGGAGAAAGGGACTAGACTGGTGCATGAGTAGGAAACAACCAGATTACAGGGCGGTGGGGGGGTCACCATTGCACCAGGAGGCTCTCGAACCATGACTCCGGAGACAGAAATCTGTACCTATATGGGATAGGGGTGTTCGATCTTAGATGGGCGGAATACCCTACATGTAATTCCTGGTTCTGGGGAGGGGTGGGTGGTGTCGGGGAGGGAGACTAGGGAATGCAGCGCCATTGCTGTAATGTTGATATATTGTTTTTTGACTCTGTAGATTGCATGTAAAATCTCTCAAATCAATAAAATACGTTTAAAAAAAATGCAAGATAGCATCAGACTCCATACAGTTCTGTAGGAATAACTTCAGTTCACATCAATGACTCATTTTTTTCAATGCTGTATTAAGGTCTATTACTTCATATATCCGTTTAGCCCCACAGGTCAAGGAACACAACTATTTACACAGCTTCTCAGTCCTTCATAGCTTCCACAATTATCCCAGAACCAGAATAGGTTTTCTCCCTCAGGTATCCTAAAACTGTTCATGAGTTATCTGTATGGAAAAACCGTGGTTCAGGTCTTCTCTCCTGGGCTGTTTCTCACCAACTGTCCATTTAAACCTGCCACTTGTAGTGGTTCCTTAATGATGCCCCCCCCCCCTTCTGATTCTTGCTCATTCTCTTTTGGGTATGCCCTTTTTAGAAGCATACTCCTTGTGAATATCCCCTTTCCATTGGTAAATAATTTTCTAGCCCCTCCCACTTTCCCCTACCTGTCTCCAGGTCTTTCCTCCAAATTCCCTCCATTGCTTTCTATTGCCTGTAACTTGCAGGGCAGATTCCTCACAGCCCTGTCTATCCTACTCCCTTTGGTCTCTGCATCCCTACCTACACAAGCTTGGACTTGCTCCACGCGCGCCAGTGAGCCATGTTCGCCGAACTCCTGTTTAACCATTACCAACTTGGGGAGTGCTGGGACTGTTGTCTCAGCCTGTCTTCCATCCTAAGCTGCAGTGGCGTTTGACCCTACTAACCTGCTCCTGCCAAGAAAGCATGCCAGCAGTTGCTGCCATCACCTGCTCCACCTCGCTATCCAAAGGTAAATCCTCAAAGGTCCAAGAGAGGATGTGGCCTAACGGCTAGAGCAGTCGACCTCGAAGCTGGGGAACCGAGTTCGAGTCTCGGCAGGTGCATCAAAATCTTGTGATTCTGGGCAAATCACTTAATCTCCCCGTGCCTAACAAAATGAATGTGTCCGTCTGTAACGCAACTGGTGCTCATGTAAAGCGCTCTGTACCTTCGGGTCGAGTTTGCGCTATATAAAACTCCCCAACAAAAAAAAAAAACAAGCCCAAGAGATGATCAGTAAGCTGCTGGCCAGCTCAAGCTTATTGTCAGGTTTCATCAGGGAAGACACTGACGAGGCATACGAACGGGATTAGAACTACAAATCCCATGATTCCATGCGGTGACCACGTCGATGACGTCATCGCGCTTCAGGAAGAGCGTTATTTCTTCTCCTCCGAGGAAGCAGTGGGTGCCGGTTACTCCTACCGCTGAGACGCCGATTCCTCGAGGTCTGGTAAGGGTGCAATACTGCACCGCTTCTCTTTGCTTCCTATTTTCCTGATCGCTCAGCGGATGCGGCGTACCTTGGGTATCCTGATTAATATCGCTGCTGACCCGTTGGCTGAACCTCATACCGGGTTCTTGCGGGAGAGCGGAAGGAACCCTGTGTGTTCTAAATTTGGAGAACAAGCAGGGGAGTTTTGTTTGCCTGATTGGTACTAGTTACAGTTCAGAAGGGAGGCGGCGGCCTTTCCTAAATCCTCGATGGCGATCTCTCTTTGAGGAGTGTTCTAACTTGAGAGATTGCAATATTTACTTTGTCCAAGCCGTGATCTGAACGGTGGTATTCCTATAGTACATTTTGTGAAACACTATATATCGAATCTTCCTTGGGATTCTTTTGCACTCAAGGAAGATAGAGAGCGTATAACTTGCTATCTTGTTCTTTTTACGCGCCTATGTTTATAGAAGCAGATGACTAACAATCTGTTCTATAAATCATTATTCTGAGACGTATCAGGAGTTGGGTACATTTGTGTTATTTTTATAAAGCTTGATAACTGTGGAGCTGGATTATGAATATTTCCTGAGATTAAGGAACATCGTATTTAATGCATCGTATGTCTACGTGCCTATGCCTGGGGCCCTTTTTGTGTTGTATTGTTACAGGGGAACCTGAAATTCTTCAAGTCAGCCCAGCACCCCTGTAAGGCCACGCACAGCACATCTTTGGGTAGGTTCTTCAAGAGAGTCAGAAGAGAGGTGTGAGTGAGACAGCGTAATTATATGGTAAACGTGTTGTTTCATTCCTTAGATATGTGTGGAGCCATGATAACCTCTATATGCTGACTAGAATACAAAGGAAATTTTCTTTACAGGTACATAGATAGGGTATGAAACATCTGTAGTCTTATGTAGATTTTAGGTTGCGTGTATTCCAGTACATTACCTGATTGTTATTGTCTTTGCAGGTCTCCCTCCCCGCTTGATCACTCCATGGAGTCTGTATACTAAATCAGACCGTGGTGGTATCGACAGGTGGACCATAACGAGCAACTTACGACCCTGAGGATCCAAGGCTGCGACACTTATAGGTACAGTTCGTGTCCAGTGCATCCTTCCTGTTCAGATGTTCAAATGCCGAGCCAAACGGGCTTGTCTGCCTTTCTCTGGGAAGGGCCTTACACCAGAATGAATGCAGGTGCCCTTGCCTACGTGCAGACGCTCAAATTATTCTGTTTGAGTCTACTCTGATGGAAAATTATTTTATGTGCGTTCTCTCAAGGCAGGTTTATAGATAAAGAAAGAAGAAGAAGTGGGCAATGGTGCTGTCCTCTGTTGACAGCACTTATACTTCATGATACAAACACCAATTCTTACATCAAAGTACATTTGTGCTATTAGTTAGGAATAACCATGGTCAGTGTATCCATTTTATTGGCAAAGGGTAACACCAGCAATAACTAAATATAGGAACTTGCAACATTACATTACATTATTTGTTGGAAGCACATGACAACCACGTTTAGATGCCGATGTGTTTCTTTTTCTTTTTTTATTGTCTCTTTATTGTTGTGGCACATGCTAGCAATAAAAGATAAAATGTTTGCCCATTGCACCAGCGTGACAAGACCAGACATATCGGCTTTGCTAATGTGTGTTGAAATTTGCAATAAATATTATGTATTTTTATTTCGCTTCATGTGAAGAAAAATCTTTACAATAGTAAACACAAGAGCATCATTACTTCCTAAAACTTTTGAAATGTTAAATAGTCCCACAATTCAATTCAATAAATCTTTATTCGGTTGGAAGTACGACCATAAAAGCTCATAAGATAAAAAAATGTATTTACAGCAATGTGTAATAAAAAGCCATAAAAGGCAATTAAATGCACAAGTTACTACTTGTGTAACGATATATCTGTAAGAGACATTAGTTAGTGATAGATTCCTTACCTTAGAATATCCCCAGGCGTCAGACTGGATCCGGAAAGTTTTTCGTCAGCAGTACCCCTGCGCGTCGGTAGGTGGCGTCGTGCGGCTCCGCGTTCATCGCTGGCGTCGTAAGCGCCGAGATGACGTCACGGAGACTACTTAGGCGCCACCCATACGCGCTGACGTCAGTTCTGTACACGACTTTCCGCACCAGGAACGCAGAGCCATGCAAGAAACTGACCACTGGTGCCATGAAACTAGGGCCCTGAAAGGGATGACCTTAACCCTAGAATCAGTTCACAGAACGGGGAGGATGGGTGGGCGGTAGGAATCTATCACTAACTAATGTCTCTTACAGATATATCGTTACACAAGTAGTAACTTGTGCATCTGAAAGAGACACGTTAGTGATAGATTCCTTACCTTAGAATAGATACCCCAGCAATACCAACCCCGGTGGTGGGTCTGCGAATAGATTACACCAGAAAGTCACGGAGAACAGAACGGCCAAAGAAGCTGTCCCTCCGGACTTGACTGTGAAGGCAGTAATGCTTGGTAAATGTGTGCAGCGAGGCCCACGTAGCTGCCCGACAAATATCCTGCAAGGGAACGCCGCGTCCCAAGGCAGTAGTGGCTGCCGGCGCCCTGGTAGAATGGGCACGCAGCCCCACAGGAGGCTCCTTATTAGCCAACGAGTAACACGCTTTGATGCACAAAACGACCCACCGAGAGATGGTTCGTTTGTGCACGGCTCGTCCTTTTTTTTTTTTTTTTTTGGCGCCCACTTAGCCAACAAAGAGCTGGTCATCCACCCGGAACTGTTGTGTGCGCTTCAGATAGAACGAGAGCGCACGTTTGGGGACCAGACGGTGGAGCCTCTCTTCCTCTTTTGAAGGATTCGGAAAGAAGGTGGGCAAGTGATGGTCAGCCCGATGTGGAAGGGCGTGACAACCTTTGGCAAGAAAGAAGGATGGGTCCTTAAAACCACCTTGTCCGGATGAACAGAAAGGAAAGGAGGTTTAGAAGAAAGAGCCTGGAGCTCACTCACTCTTCTGGCAGAGGTGATAGCTACCAGGAAAGCCGTCTTTAGAGTAAGAAGACGTAAAGGACAGTTATGAAGGGGCTCAAAAGGAGCGCACATCAGATAGGTCAAGACAAGATTTAAGTCCCATTGAGGCATTATGAAAGGCACGGGAGGAAACGTGTGTGCAATGCCTTTCAGGAAACGGGTAACAACCGGGGACTTAAAGAGAGAAGGCTGAGCTGGAAGCCTGAGAAAGGCGGAGATGGCCGAAAGATAACCTTTGATAGTGCCCAGAGCAGAGCCCTGCTGGGCCAAGGAGAGCAGGAACAGAAGGACCTCAGAAAGAGGGGCAGAAAGGGGATCCAGACTCAGCTGTGCACCAAGCCACAAACTTGTTCCACCTGCAGCCGTATACCGTCTTAGTGGAGGGACGCCTGGCTGCCAGAATGACATCACAGACTTTGGGAGGAAGATCGAAAGCTGTCAACTGTCGCCGCTTAATCTCCACGCATGGAGGTGGAGGCTGGACAGGTTCGGGTGGAGGATCGGTCCCTGCTGCTGCGACAGAAGATCCTCCCGAAGAGGCAGTCGGATCGGGGGATCGATCGCCATGTTGAGGAGCTCGGGATACCAGTATCTTCGTGCCCAATCCGGAGCCACAAGGATGACTTGGGCCCGGTCGCGCCAAATCTACTTCAGCACTCTGGGCAGAAGTGGTATAGGCGGAAAGGCGTACAACAGACCTCAGCTCCACTCGCGACGAAAAGCGTCGCCGAGCGAGTGCCGCCTTGGAAATGCCAACGCGCAGAACTGATGACATTGCGCGTTCTCTTCGGTGGCGAATATATCTAACCAAGGCTCTCCCCACTGCAGAAAGAGACCTTGCGCCACGTCCGAGGTCAGACGCCATTCGTGATCCATGAAGCACCGGCGGCTGAGTTCGTCCGCCCTGGCTTTTAGAGAACCTGCCAGGTGTTGAACCACCAAGGTAATGCCTTGATGTTACAGCCATGTCCAGAGGCGCAGAGCCTCCTGACATAAGGTCCACGACCCCACCCCACCCTGTTTGGTGTAATACCACATGGCGGTGGTGTTGTCCGTGAACACCTGCACTACACTGCCCCGGACAGAGGGAAGGAATGCCTTCAGTGCAAGTCGGATCGCCCGAAGCTCCAAAAGATTGCTATGGAGCCGGGACTCCGCCGGAGACCAGATGCCTCTGATCTCCGCCTCTCCCAAGTGGCCACCCCAGCCCTGGAGGGACGCATCCGTCACCACTGTGTGCTCCGGTTGGGGGAGGGAGCGGGATCTGCCATTGACCTAGTCGCGATTCGTGAGCCACCACCGCAATTGTGGTGCAGTGCCCTCTGAGATCTGGACATGATCGGACAGGTTGCCCTGATGCTGTGCCCGCATATGCCACCTGGCATGTTGCACTAGCAGAATGCAGGAGGCCATCAGGCCCAGGAGCCGGAGGGTCATCCTGACCGAAACCCAGGATAGAGGCCGAAAGATTGGAACGATAGCCTGAATATCCCGGACTCGCTGCTCGGGAGGATAAACCCGAAACCGCGTCGAATCCAGAACCGCTCCGATGAAGGGGAGCTTCTGAGAGGGACTCAGGTGCGACTTCGGCACGTTGATGGAGAACCCCAGCAATTGCAGGAGGTCGGCCGTAGTCCGAAGGTGGGTGACGACGGCCTGGGGCGAGCCCGCCTTCAACAACCAGTCGTCGAGGTAGGGGAAGACTGACACCCCTGACCTGCGCAAATGAGCTGCGACCACCGCCATCACTTTTGTGAACTCGAGGGGCGCTTGTATGGCCGAAAGGGAGCACGGTAAACTGAAAATGCTCCTGGCCCGCCGTGAACCGCAGGTAACGCCGGTGGGCCGGCAGGATGGGAATGTGAAAATATGCGTCCTGCAAGTCCAACGCTACCATCCAGTCTCCAGGGCAGCCAAGACCTGAGCCAGAGTCAACATCTTGAACATGCCCTTCCGGAGGAAGCGATTGAAGTTCCGGAGGTCCAAGAGGGGGCGCAAGCCCCCCTTGTCCTGTTTGGGGACCAGAAAGTAGCGGGAATAACAACCATGTCCTACTTCTGGCCCAGGAACGCGATCGATGGCCCCCTTGGCCAAGAGGGCCATGACTTCCTGTCGGAGAAGCGCTAAGTGATACCCCGACATGCGGTGGAACTGAAGCAGCATGGACGGGGGGGCAGACTCGAAGGGGAGGAAGTAGCCCCTTCGGACGATTTGCAGCACCCAGCTGTCCGAAGGGACAGAGCGCCAGTGGGGGAGGTGATGTTGAATCCTGCCGCCCACCGGCGTGGGGTGCACCCTAAAGCGCAGACTAGGAAGGCTTTGAGGCGGATGCTGCGGGAGCGGTGTTGACCGACCTCAGCCCCAGGCTGGCAGAGGAAAACAACCGTTTGCCAAGCTGCTCCAGCCTGTTTGATTCCTTATCCGGCAGAGCGGTAGGGAATGCTGTTTGGGAAGTGGAAGCCTGAATGACCAGGCTCTCCGGTGTGGGATGAGACTTGAAAAAGGCAGGGTCACCTGGTGCCGGTGGTGACGCCTGGCCACGTTTTTATCCACAGGAACCCCTGTGGCTGGCCTAGACCAGGTGCCCATCAAAATTTCCGTGAAGGCCCATTGAACGGAAGCAGAGGTTCTATAGAACTTGCCGCCGGCTGAAGCACTTCAGTAAGGAGGATAGAGTTGAGGGTAACAGTAGGCAGGTGAAGGTCAAGAGCCTCAGCTGCTCTACGGAGTACCACAGTGTATGTGGCGCCGTCCTCCAGGACAGTGGGAGGAGACACAAACCCAGGCTCAGAGGAGAGGGCAAGGCCACCTGCATCCTCTGAGTCCTCCGCTCCAACGGCGCCGGGACCGGCGCCGATCCGGCTCCATGTCCCACTTAGGAGGTGGGACAACGGAACCCAGTGCAGCGCCGGGAACGGAGCCGCAGGGGGCGCCGGGGCCGGAGCCGCTGGCGGAGGACCTACCCGCGCCGGGGCCGGAGCCGCCGACGGAGGACCTTGCGGCGCCGGGGCCGGAGCCGCCGGCGGAGGACCTTGCGGCGCTGGAGCCGCCGGCGGCGCCAGCGGCAGAGCCGGTGGCAAGCAAGGGCCCTCAATAGGGACCGCGGGCCTGAAGGCGCGCCGGCGGGAGCCCTAGGCCTGAAAAGGCCGCCCATGGCGGCAAGAAACACTTGCACCTGGGCCGGAGCCTCCGACGGACCCTGGTAGGGCGGGTAGGCCGCGGGACTCACAGGCTCCAACTGAGCCATGGGGGAAGGACCCCCGGCCCCCCCCGTCCACGTCCGGAGACCGACGGGGGGGGGGGGGAGGTCAAAGAGCGTACGCGCTTCTTCGACTGTTACATGCGACGTCTCTTACCCGATTCCGAGGGTGAAGACGTGGACCCCGAGGAGCGATGAAGATGGCTCCGCGGTCGGTTCCTCGAGCGACTCCTGGACCTCTAACGGCGCGGAGACGACTGTCGGGCCTCCAGCAGCCTTCGGGACCGCTCCTGCAAAGCCTGCAGAGCCATGGCTAGACAGTCGGAACATGACCGGAAGTCATGGCCGCGCTCCGTAGAAACAGACGCCATGGGGGTCAGCCACCGACATCGTACGGCGGCAGGCCCCGCAGGATGTAAACCGAGGCATCCCTACGAGGCACCAGGAGTCAAAGACTCAAAGAAGTAGGACAAAGTCCCAAAAAGAAATTAGTCAAAAAAGGACTAGGGTATGTGTTCTAACCGGATCTGCGCTTGCTGGCGCGGAAAAAGAAAGAACTGACGTCAGCGCATATGGGTGGCGCCTAAGTAGTCTCCGTGACGTCATCTCGGCGCTTATGACGCCAGCGACGAACGCGGAGCCGCACGACGCCACCTACCGACGTGCAGGGGTACTGCTGACGAAAAACTTTCCGGATCCAGTCTGACGCCTGGGGATATTCTAAGGTAAGGAATCTATCACTAACGTGTCTCTTTCAGATATCAGATAATAAACAAATCATGCAGTATAACATCGGCAATTTAAATTCACGATGCATACTTTTTTCTCAGACTCAAGGCCTGAATAACAAAATTTAAGACAACAAAACAAATAGCTGGAGACTCAAGGCGCTGGAAGAAAATCAAGCCCTCATAGTGAAAATTAAAAAATCTCCCTTTAAGGATTGGCCATAAAAATTGGGATCTTTAGACTTCATACAGTGGGCAAAATAAAATAAAGTGCTTAATAGTTTGACTGGAGGTCCCGTCACAGCGGCAGGGCGGCAAGGAAGCAAAGCAAGATCCTGTGACCGGGAAAGACCCTAGATAATGAATCATATTAGTGTGAAACCGTGAAAGGTAAAATCTATGTAGAGGACCACAAAAGATAGAGCTCCATGCCATTGCATGTCGAAAGAGCTATGTAATGTTGAACTGATATCATATGAATAGCTTTTTCCAATCTTTAACTTTTCTTTACATCTAAAAACGTCAACATAATCTGCTTCTTGGAAAAAGTGCTAATATATCTGTATTTCCCCACAGGTCTGCCAACCTGAGATCTTGCAAGGATGATTTAACACACTTAATCCACGGTATGGCCTGAACATTACTTTGTTTCAGACAATCTTCAACAATATCACGCGTGAATTTCAAATCCTGAGACCGCCATATTTTAACCCATAGCATAATAGGAGCTAGCCCCACCAGGTCTTCCAGGAAACCTAGCCCCGTTTTGCTATGAGTAATCAGGCTCGCAATGGATCTCGGGAGACCTAATAGTCTAGACAAAAATGTGTTCTCTACTGTCTGTAAAGATGCCACCAGAGCATAGACCCACACTCTGGCTCCATACGTAGCCAATTACAAACACTTACTTACTTTTACATAGCATCACTATTTCTTTTGGGGGTTTGCGGCCTAACTTTTAGGCAAATCTATAGAGTGCTTCACATGCTGCTTCAGTGAATTGAAACCTCTGGTTTACCAGTCTATCCCAGTTCAAATCTGCAGAAAATAAAATCCCCAAATAACTAAAAGTTGGTATTTTCGTTATAGGTATGCCTCCCACAAAGAACTTCCTAGAACGGGTGATTTTAGGACAGCTGGTCAGAATGTATGATTTCTTGTGGTTATCCTTGAGCTTCAAATCATCCATAAAAGAATAAACCATGTCCAATAAAATCTGCAACCCATTTGCGGTGTGTGATAAAAGCACTGCATCATCCGCGTAAAGAAGTACGGGGACCAAACGGGTGCCAACTTTGGGAATGTCGGTGGTTAACAACCTTAAAAAGCATCTAATGCACGGATATAAATTAGAAATATAAAGGGGGCCAAAATGTAGCCTTGTCTGGACCCACCCCCCCCCCCCGAGTAAATTGAATAGGTGACATCAATCCCCTTTCCTGTGTAAAACGGGCCCTCATGGTAGTATCTTGGTGTAGCCTCCTCAAAAGCATTAAAAGAGGGGATCAACCCCAGCTCGACTCATAATGTCCCAGAGTTTATCTCCGTCCACTAAATCCAGTGCTTATTTGAACTGGTGGTTTCCGGTGCTCGGCACCGGCACCTATTTGTCAACACCGGCGCTGTGCCAGTCTGCAACATGGTGAAGTTGTTGGCTTAATTTAGAGAGGAGCACAGCAACAGTAATTTTTTTACACATTAAAAATGACTAATACCTGTCGCCTAAACCATGCTTGTAGCTTTGGGGACTTGGAATAGCACTAATTGTCACACTTGTAGTAGAGCAATGGTTAGTAGTTGTGTTGGTTATGTCACTGGCAGCGCTCGCAGAGGCAATGATTAGTGCAAGCTGCAGTGGCCTCCTGACTAGGGCCCTGGTACTTATTTATTTACAAATTAAGCACGGACTAAATCAAAGGCTGAGGAGAGGTCCATAAAGGCCATATGCATGGCACCTCTCCTGGCCTTGACATATTTACCTAAAATTAGGGACAGATTGGGTGCTTGTTCTGAGGTGCCTAAACCTGGTCAAAACTCATTTTGGACCTCCGTAAAGAAGGCTCTCTCTTCTGCCCAGGCTTCCAGTTTCCCCAAAATCACTCTCCCAAAGATCTTAGCATAAGAGTCGATAAGAGAGAACAGTATAGCAAAAAAACAGCAACCTTCATGTGTCATTTTTAAAGTACAAATACCAACTATTTTAAAAGGAACAGGACAATTTGCGAAATATCATGCAAACAAGTTTAGACGGGCTCTATAGCTATGTGAAATGGCTGTGGTTTCAGGAAATTTGGCTCAAATTGGGTGTGTGAGCTTCAGCTCGTTAATCCCCTTCGACCTGATTGACCCTAGACAACTGTGAGGGGAGGCTTTCCTAAGTAAAAACATTTATCCATGAACCTTGCTACAATGACCTACACGTGCATTTTGTGATATTTCTGGCAGAACATTTGCTTGCTCGTTCCTTGTTCCAGCAGGAGGACTGCTGAGACAGGCAGGCAGAGAAACAGATTGATTCCTCGATATGAGGCAGTGGCAGACGCCATCATCTTCCCAGAGAGGGGTGCCTGAATCTAATCTCTCAAAGCTTGTACACTTGGAGCAAAGTTTTTATGTTGCCTGTTTCTATCAGCAGTCAGTTGGTGTTCAGCAGTGGCCAAATGGATTTTGATGTGAGGTGAAATGCTCTTAGCGGCTGCATGTTTACGTGACACAATGGCACTCCTGGGTAGTGCATCATACAGCTCTGCCGTCTGCATGGGAGAGTTTAGTTTATTTTATTTAAATAATTGCTATATTACTTAAAACCATTGCAATAAAAGTTATACATGATACAAATACATGATGTGGATAAAATTGGTAATTCTGCATGGGAGAGGTCATTAGACCGGTACCCGTTTCATGGTCTCGGTCCCCATGGGAAAGATTGCAAAGCTGTGAAAACACGAGAGCGACCCCTTGTAACCAAGAGTTAGGGTACTATAATCAGTATTCAAAAAAGGCAACTACTCTTGGCTATGATCTAACAAATGCCTATATGCACTTAAAAAATACAAACAATCACACCATACCAAGATTGCAAAGCTGCCACCGAAAGCGTATATTTGTTGTCCCACTTTCAAAAGTGCGGATTAAACAGGTCTTCTAAGCATGTCTGCATAGTTCTCACAAGCAACTTCGGTTCAGTAACACGAGTAGCTCCATTTAAAAGTTTGGGAATTAAGAGTACTCGTCTCTTAGCAACAAGGCACTTTGGATTATTTGATGAAATATGGAGAGAACTTGAGGTCTAGTGGCGTTAATTTAGCACCTGTCCTGGATTTCATCAGCTATTGGATGAAGCTTTTTTATAAAAAAAAATCCTTTCACTGTGACATCGGCTCCCCTTCAAAAGATAGAGTTTTGAGCGGCTGGTGTCTAACAGTGCTCACTGATAGTGAATTCTCAGCACTAGGGGAGGAAGACGTTTACTAGTCAAAGACGATGGGTAGACTCAGACTTTGCATGGTTAGCACTGCTGCCTGGACATCTTGCTTTTAGTAACCAATCGCCCACATAGTGTAGTTAAAGGAAGGATGTCATTACTTCCACACACTTGGTAAAGGCATTTGTGCAGATTTTAGTCCACACGGAATTGGAAATACTACTTTTTTTTTTTAACCAACATCTGAGAAACATTTTGAATTTTTGTGCTAATGTGATCTGGAAATAAGCATCTTGCAAGCCTACCCACTCAATGCTTCAATGGATTTGTAGGCAAATATGATTAGCTAGCTGGATGTTAATTTTGTCACCCTTTTAAAGTAGCTCTTTATTCATTCTTTTGAGCTCTTATTCTGGATCAAGAACTACCCAGAATAATTGTATGTCATTGTTCATGAGGGACCAGGAAACTTGCTTTATCAACTGCTTGTGCTGCAACAGACGGATTTCTTTTATCAGCTGGTTGAGGTGAAGTTGTCGTGGTTTTGTCAGTGTGTGATTCGAACCTCAGACCTCAGGAAATCGTCAGAACAGGTAATACCCATTGCCTTCTTTTGGCATCTACTAATTAATAGATGATCTACGTTCAGATTTCATATCCTAGTGGACCATTCGCCCCAATGTAATCACCTCTCCAAGTGCTCAAGTGAGTGACTTTATCTAGGGTGCCCTTGACCCCCTGCTCCCTCAGATCAAGATCGCTTAGTGACTGCACAGGGTGAAAATGTCGCCCAAACACTTTTTTAAACTACTTACAACTTTTCAACCCATCTACACACCAAAATATTTGTAAAACATGTATTTGCTTTGGTATGTGTAGCGTGCGCCAGTCAAATGGGTTCCTCTTTTCTTTACATTTGAATGCAATTGTGAATATTAGTACTGAACACTAAGCACGGCAATGACCACACACTTGTTTTCTCAGTCTACTTTTCTATTGGTTACCCATTAAAAATTTGCTTTCAAATATGTACAAAAGAAAACAACTTGAAAGTTGCATAATTATTATTTCTTGGTCCTGAAATGTACTATAATTTCTACACAACTGGGATAAAACTGATAATTTACTTACAATATGGCCTAGATGTGCTGGGACAGCATAGATTAGTAAGGAATATCTGCAGGGCCCATTTTTGTGATCTGCTTTCATCTTCAACATTTTGTGGTCACCACGGGAATGAAAAATACTTTTAGAAGAGAAAGCTTATTTTCAGTCTATTGAGTGTCAGGTGTAAGCCCAGTTAGCCTCAATTACAATACAAATGGCGACAAATTCTCATTATCTGTTAAGGCACTGATGAAGTGGTTGGAAGCCAGCATGCTCACATTCATTATTTCCACGAGGCCATGTTTCATGTTTTTGGAGAGGCATTCCGAAAAGCTGTGAATTGCCTCCCACAGTGAATGATCCAATGGAGGGCAGTAAAACTTGCCTTCTTAATGACAGTGGCAGAGGTGCTGAAGATCTTCCTGCCAGGAGCATCATCTTCCGGCTTTAACCAGTTGCACCAAGGATGATGCTTAGACTGGCTACCGAATCATTTTCTCACCACCGAGGCAGTAACCCAATCAGGTGGTGGTTGTGGCCTAAGGAAATATGGGCCCTATTCTGGAAGCCAGCATTACTTAACGAGGTGAGTCACTGCCTTTGTCATAGCCAGGATTAAGGATATCTCAGTCACTGGCTCAAGGAGATCCGAAACAGGGGGCATTTAGGGTGTTCCAGATTCCCGGAGTTGTAATTGTTTCAAATACAAAAGACCTAGCATTGGGGACAGCAAATTGGATGTCAGACTTGTGGCAACATGTTTGGACTTGGTACTTTTCTTTCTTATTCCCATCTTTTGACCTTGTCTTTTATGTTTTCCTGGTCCATACCTACCCAGGCTTTCCTGATTTTTGTTTTTTCGGTGTAAACATTTTAAAATATTCCTCACTTTTTTGAGAAGTAAAGCTTCAGACGATATTAAACATTTTAGAAGTGCAGAGGCATTACATTTCAGGACTATAGAGAAGAGCAATGGGAAACTTACATTTCTAAGTTGGCACAAAGATAAAGTCACAGTGGTGTCATCCAAGAGGCAGCTTCGATCCCTTCCTTGCCCAAAACGTTCGCCATCTTCAAATAAGAAGCTTGTGAAACAAACAAAAAAGCCAACATAAAAACATATTTTCTTAGCATTTTGCAAACTACACTAAGAAAATGATTATATACACAAACGTATACGAAGCTAAATGTGACCTAATAAAACATTTTATTTGGAACAGACAATAATAAACGCACATCCGTAAACCTACTGCTCCTATGCTTTGTTCCAGGTTAACATATAACACTTGGGGGGGGGCGAGGGGGAGCTTAAGAAATTCACTGAAAAAAAGACAGTTAAAGTGATATTATAGTCCCAAAGCAAAATCTACAATCACCTGAATTTCACCAGTTATGGTCCGCAATACAAATCAGAACTGGTGCCCCCACCATGAAAGCATGTCAGTAGTACAGTGTTTGCACTACCTGAACCATAACTTTATTTTATCAGTATATACATATACTAACTATGAACTGTTGTCAGAGTATTGGCCTTTTTCTGCTATGCTATGGAATACCAAAAGGGGAACACAGTACGCAGGACTGAGAGAAAGGAACTGTAAGGAGGTTTGAAGCATGAAAATAACCAAGACAATAGAACACAATATGGTCAACCTCCCAGTTTGGGGGGCACACCCGGATAGATCCTCTAAGCCCCAGGAAGGTAAAACGTATTGCACCCTCCTTAGGGAAAAGAAAAACAGACTGGTGTTTCTCCCTCTTCTCTATAATGAGTTACGCTCATCTAAATTCAGTGGTATGACTCCGACAACCCTGCCAGGGAAACTCTTATCTGCGTGAACCTTCACATCATCTGCTAGACATAGTAGACAGACAGTTATTGGTATTTTACAATAAAAAGTTATTTGTTATGTAATACATAAAAAAAAAAAAAAAAAAAGTTATTGATTATGTAAGAGTAGCACATAAATCTTATGGAGCAGAATGAAGCACCAAGTTACAGCAAAGAACGCCTGGAGAAATATGTCCCCGGCCGCACCCTTAGGTCTACCACTGATGGCCTACTAACATGTCCACGGTTCAATTACACAACTAAAGGTGGGCGAACCTTCTCGGTCCTCATCCCGCAACTATGGAATAGGCTGCCAGGCCACCTCCGGTCCGAAAAAAGCCCTCCTTCCATTCAGGAAGAAACTGAAGACTCTACTCTTCACAGAAGCCTGGGCATAATATATACCACTCAGAGGCTAACACTCACTCACTTCCGGAACTTTAGCTAACCTCCTCACGGCGCTTAGAGACCTGTCGGTATAGGCGCTCTACAAATCAAAATTAACATAACATAACATTCTAGGTCAGGACCGGAGGCGAGGATTATACTCCTCTTTTTCCACTTTATTCCATACAGCAGCCTTTTAATAAACAACTCCCTTTCCCAAAAAGCCTTTAGGGAAAGAGAAAAAACATTACAACCAATCACTAAACAGTCCATGTAATTTAGTCCATCGTCTCGGTTTATGCCTCCTCTTTTTTCACTGCTCAGCAGCCACGAGTTAAGTGCCTTTCATTGTCTCCTCACTTCAATGTACAGTTTTGAAGCTGTTACTGGTGATTTTTGTAGTGATTTCAGGGTGATACTCATACGCTAATGTTACACTTGTTCCAACGTTGCCTTTTGTTTCAGATGGGAGCGCTTCTCATCGCTCCTCACGTGGCTTACATACTTTGACAGGGGCCAAATGTGCGTGGTTCTGCCCACCGGCCACTTGAGGGCGCTCGAACGCTCCTCAAGCTCTATGAGCGTCGCATGGCGTTTCTGCAGTGACAGAGACGCCGCCTCGCATCATGGGGCCTTGGCCAGTCGCGGGTGCCCGCTTTTGCAGCCTGGAAGCCTATACGCCCTATCTGGGTCTGTAAATCCGAGCGCTAATGATGGAAGACGCTCAATACAAAGTGCGGTGACCAGGGCCGGACTGGCCGTAGCGGGCACCGGGCATTTCCCCGGTGGGCCGCCAGGGTGGGGGCCGGTTTTGGCCCCTGGGGGCCGTTTTTGTTACAGGGCCGTTTTTGCAGCATAGCTGCAATATCGGGCCCTGTAACAAAATCGGCCAAAACCGGCCCCGGCAAACAGCTCGGGCGCACCCCTAACCCCCCCGAGGGGGCCGGCCTAGCACTTTGCCACGGCCGGTTTTGGTTCCCAGTCAGGCCCTGGCGGTGACCGATATGCCTGCGGGGTCGGGTATGTAAAAAATTACCCCTACGGGCCAGAATTACTGTGCAGGTGTGCCTGCAGGCAGCACATTTTGTTACAAAGCCTGTTATGTGTGGTTTTGGGACTTGCTTCTTCAGTGGGGTCGAGATCCCCGTTTGCAGGCCACACAGGGCTCATAAGCCCTTCTCAACCTGCTTTCGGGTGTCCTGGTTAACATGCCAGATAAGGCGTTCTAGTCACCTGTCAAGCCCTCCGGCACCGCAGGGACTGGCCCGGGCCTTCTACCCTCTGCATACATTATAGGGTGAGGTCCTACTGTCTTGAGTCCTTGACTCTTATATTAGGGAGGCTGCCTAGTGCCACAGAGCTTTTTCTGTCATGCAGGAAGCAGAAGCTGATTATATGTAGGAGTTATCTATTTCCTTCCTGCCTTTAGATGAGTTTTGTGAGGCAGTGGACACTTTGAAACAGCACGCTGTGTCACTGGCCTTGGCCCCCCTAGAAAGAAAGATTGAGAAGCTGGCAGAGACGCAACACAAAAAGGTGCCACACCAAGTGATCAAGCACCCTGCAGGCCATGGCGTTGATAAAGACGCTTTTGAGCGCCTCAAAAATGCCTTTCTACAGGATCAGCCACAGACGCCAGCACCTGACCCCTTTGTTCTGCCTCCCTCCTCCCCCAGCCCCCTAGGTGAACTCAGGGCGAACTGATGGAGAACCGGGCCCTTCCAGGCCATGGTGCCCCTCTGTGGACGAAGATTCCCTTCCTCCTTCCACTCCTGCTGCTGTCCAAGACTCCTTAGTGGCGGACATGCTGAATTCAGATGATCTACTTCATCCGAGGTAGCGGCATAAGTGACGGGGAGGCTTCACAAGCCCTTGGACAAAGATGTCAGGTCCTGTCTCTGAGCAGAGTGTCCCCTTCCATTCATGGAGAGCAAGGTAGCCCTCACTGCTGAGATAGACGAGTGCATTGTTACTTTCTTGACAAAGTATATTAGGGACCTCAAGAAGGGCATAGATCACTCCTGGCGGTCATGTCAAGACAAGTTATTGGATCTTACCGGCCGATTACAGAAATCTTAGACATGGCTGAAGAAGCCAAGCAGTCAGGTGACCTCATATCGCCTGAGATTCTGTCGGGATGGGCCCAGAGACCATTCATACTGTTGGACAATGCAAACTGTGCGCTCTCGGTAAAGAGAAGGCGTTCTCTCAATTAAGGTGGACCCGAAGTTTGAGGACCTGGCAGTGTCAAAAGCGGGCCCCACTGTGCAAAGGGGGTTGTTCGGGGATCCCTTTCTAAAGGAACTCAGCAAATTTGCTGCCACATTCAACTCTCTGGATAAGGCGCAGGCCTCTATTAAAAAGATTTTTCCCCCCCAAGATTTTTGCAGGAGCCGGACAAGGTAGGGGGCGGTTGTTCGGCCGCTTTGTTATTAATGCCTCCCAAAAAGGCCAAGGACCCCGCCAGGGGCACTACCAGTTCTCCACGATGTTTGGCAACTTTTGCCCCTCCCGACATTTCCAACGCTCCTGCAGGGGCAGAGGTGGTGGACGTGGACGCGACCAAGAATCTGCCCAAGGTAAGGACTCTACTTTCTTCCCAACTAAAAGTGGGGGGAAGATTGGCTCTGTTCGTAGAGAACAGGTGGGGGGGGTCACATTCGATGCTTGGGGCCTTCAGACGATCCAAGGTTTTTGACTGGAGTTCCTGGGGACTCCCATTCAGGTTACAAAGCCCTGTCCTAATGTCTTCAACAAAAGTCAGGCTGCCCTCATAGATCTAGAGGTAACAGAACTGTTGAAGAAAAGGGCGATCGTGCCTTCAATTCTTCATCTGTCTGGGTTTGTCAGCAACATCTTCCTGGTGGAAAAGAGAGATGGGACCAGGGCCCAGTACTCAACCTCAGAAAAGTCAACAAATGGCTGGTATACCGATATTTCAAGATGGAGAAGATCCATTTTCTGCAGGACCTTCAGCACCCAGGAGATTTGCTAGTTCGTTTGGACCTCAAGGATGCCTACCTGACAGTCCCTATTTCTCCGCCTCATTGTAGATTTCTGCAGTTTCTTTGGGGTCAGCAAGTATTTGAGATTGGGACCTTACCCTTCAGCCTGTCATCTGCCCCTTGGTGGTGGAGTTTCTCTGCACCAGGGGCATACGCCTAATCATTTATCTCAATGATATTCTGCTGATGGATCAGTGCCCATGTACGCGGTCATCGCAGTTCCAGATGACAGTAGGTTTGCTGGAGCATCTGGGATTTGTGATAAACGAAAGGAAATCCCTGTTGGCCCAGTCTCGGCAAACAGCTTTTTTGGGTTTCGTAATCATCACCCAAGAGTCCAATCTCAGTCTCCTCTCCAAGAAGATGGCGAAAATTCGTCACAAACTCAAGAAAACTCAGAAACAGGCACAGTTTCCACAGATAAGAGTGTTTTTTGTTTTGCTAATAACTTTGTCGTCATTTGCTGAAGTGAATCTTCACGAAAATGTTAAAAAAATAAGTTTACCCACAGCAGCTCCTTCCTGGAAAGTTTCAGGGTGATGCATCAAGCAGAGGCCAAGGAAAATGGGAGGGGCGGGTCCCAAAACACTTTTTGGCAATACAACATTCGAGAGGGAATTTTAGAATACGGTACAGAAAAAACAAATGCACAAAATTATACCAAATTTGGTAGAAAGTTAGATCTTTACTCAGAAAGAGTGCTTTTAGTGATCTGGTGCCCATTACACAAGAGGCTTGACATGACCCTCTAGTGTGGATTCTTGCTACACTATGAAGACCTCTATGTTGATGAAATTGAGAAGAGCCTGGATATACCCGTCCCGCTGGATGGGAATCCCAATGCTCTCACTCTGGCTACCCACACAGCATTGTCCAAGTCCTCCAACCTTATTTTCAAATATGACCATAGCAGCAACTGTGCAATTCGTGCTGTTGGAGTTCTGCAATATGCTTGTGGCCGTGAGATCATAGATGCCACTGTATTCAGCAAACTTAGCACCTTGTGTCCAGCACTCACCACCCACACATATCTCTTTTACCACTTTCTGTACAAAAAAGAATTTCCCCTCAACATGCGGCTTGACTTGTTGACCAAACAAAATCAATTACCTTCGAGTCAGGCTAGGCATGGCAGGGATCACCAGGCCCTAATATCCACCATTATCAGCATCCTATTGCAACATCAAGGGTCTGGAAATGAAAATGTTTTACATTGGGCCAGTCAGATTTGGTCTTATTTTCTTTGGGATGCATTAGGATGAACAGCTCGGCTAAGCACATCTCCCTAAAGTGTCCACATAGGTAGAAATTACTCACTATTCTTATAGTTCAACAAGTACGCACAGCAACTCATTGAGATTTTTAATCTTATTCTTAAAACAGGAATATTCCCTAAACCTTGGAAAAAGGCTTCCTTTCTGCCTCTTTAAAAAAAAAAACGAATTTGGACTCTCTGAACCCCAGTAATTACCGTCCTATCTCCCGGTTGCCCTTGCCGGCTAAAATCCTTGAAAAATTCATAAATCAAGAATTGACTACCTTTATTAACAATAACCATATCCTGGATTCTATCCAGTACAGGTTCAGGAATGAGCACAGCACACAGCTCGCCCTGATAACCGCCACTGAGGAGGTCAGACGTGTGGTCGACAGAGGAGGCAATACCGCTCTGATTCGGTTAGACCTCTCTTCGACTTTCGATACAGTGGATCACAGCTTACTGAGAAGTCATCTCCCAAAAATTGTTGTAGGCGGTTCAGCTCTTTCTCTTTTTAAATCTTTTCTGAGCGTGAGCAACTTGTGGAAATTGACATCTACGTGTCACATACCTTCCAACTTTCTTGCGGGGTTCCACAGGGCTCTTCGCTCAGCCCTACTCTTTTCAATTTACATGTCACCCCCTTGGCCAGTCTTTTCATGGTGTCTTATGCTGATGACACGCAGATTATGGTCTCTGTCACAAACAATATTCAAGACACACCTTCTAAGTTTCAAATCTGTATGCATCAGGTAAGTGGATGACGGAGAATTGCCTGATGTTAAATTCAAGCAAAACCAAAGTACTGCTCTTCGGTGGTAACACCTCCTTTTGGTCCCCTGATTGGTGGCCTCAGGAACTCGGCCTGCTCCCTATTCCGGTGACAAAAGCAAAAAACCTGGGATTTATCTTTGACACAACTTTGTCTTTCAAACATCAGGTAAATGCCATCACCTCATCCACTTTCTTCACATTAAAAACTCTTAGGAAAATCTTTCCTTTCATACCGCTCCGTCTTAAAAAAACTGTTGTTTCTGCGCTTATCCTATCTAAGTCAGACTACTGTAATGCTCTCTTTGTTATTCTACAGAAGGGTCTTCTTAACAAGCTACAGGTTCTTCAGAACGTGGCAGCTCGACTACAGCTAGGGGTTCCCAGACATCATACAGCCGAACAAGCTCTCAACTCTCTCCTTTGGCTCGCCATGGAGAAAAGGATTTATTTTAAAGCCCTTTGAATCACGTTTAAGGACCTCCACGACTATGGACCAGAATACCTAAAACACCAGTTCCATTGGTATGTTCCGTCGAGAAACCTCCGGTCATCCTCTCTAAATCTGGTGGAGGTTCCCAAATTCCGGCTAGCACGCTGTGGGGGCAAAAGTTTTGTTACTACTACATCTAGATTGTGGAACTGTCTTCCCACCCATTTAAAAAAACTCCTCTGACTTGCTTTCTTTTAGGAAGACCCTTAAGACCTTGCTTTTTTCCTGGTAGCCCATCTTCTACAGGTTCTATGATTGAGTGCTGCTAGCTTTTAGTTTTCACCCCAGGTATTCCAGCGCCTAGACACCTCCGGGTATTAGTTTGCGCTTTATAAATAAATAAATTGATTAATTAATATGCTTCTTCCCTAGTTTATCTACTTTAACTGATACACTCTCACACCTGCTGAAGGTAAAACAATCAGGCTGCAGCCCCAGTCCACTGAGTATTAAAACCTGTACTACTTCTGTCATAACGCTTCAAAAATCAACCCAGCCTCATGGCTCCATCCAGCTTCATGGACTATAGGAGGAGCTCATCAAAAATCTACCTTTATCACAAAAGCAGCTCAGTCCCCGTTCTCCCTACGCAGGAGTGCCTCACCCTGAGGTTGCTTCAAATGCGGCTGCTCCATCTGAAAGGACACATCTTAGAGGGAGACCTGTTTCTCAGTCTTCCATCGGCCAACCAAAGTAACAGCAGCACTCAAATCAGGATGGGTAGCTGTGCAGCAGCTTCTCACACACGCTGCCACCCTGAGAATGAGACCATCTGAAGCTCAGAAAGTGAGTCACACCTCAGCTCCATGCAGAAGAGACGTTCGTGGAGCCTAGAAAGTTTCACCCCTCCTTTTTCAAGGGTACAGAGAGCAGAGGGTGACACCACTGGAGTAAATATAGCCTAATAGAAAAATGGATATTCGAGGCAGCCAACATCTGTGAACTTATTGTCTTCGGAGACAGTTGTGGCGTGGAACCTCATCTATGATGAGGTCACTGTCAGAACTCTTACAGAAGACTCTGCGTGTGAGAGGATTCTGAGAGTTGACAGTTGCTGTGCCATCGCCGTTGGATGAGTTGATAAGAATAAACCTCTCTCACCTGATCTGGCATCGTGTCTTCTTTCTTCACAACATCACATATTTTGGCGACGAGGATGGGATCCGTGGTCACGCTGTACAGATCACCGTGGAACACCTCAACAAGGCGAGAGGCAGCTCAGTGTTACATCTGTTTGATTTGAGGGGCGGAGCTGGTCGCTGTTCCTAGCAGGTCGTCACTGAAAGAGAACCGGAGTTTTCCTTTTCTTCGGTTTTGAGCCGGTGATCCTCCGAGAGTCAAGTTGTCTCTGATTCCGAGAGACCGCCTTTGTTTGGAGTCTGCGCAGTTCTGCGGGACCCGAACGCTGCCGTTTGAGGTGAGGTACGCGCTTTTCCTGAGCGGTACCAACAGCACACTCTGGTCCGACGGCGCTCTGAGGTACGTGCACTTTTGTTGCCCTTGGGCTCAGAGGAACGGCCATTCGCCCTCTAGCCCCTGCTACTTCGCATTCACTTGTAGTTGAGCGAAGGGAGTTCGGAGGAACGACTCTTCGCCCTCTGACTTGTTGCCGTTTTCCATGCACTGCGTATGTGTCAGCTTACAGGAAGGGCTTGCTTCATTTCTCCTGACGACTAGAGCGCAAAAAGTTTGCTTCGGAGGAACTGTTTTTTCACTGTCAGATTCTCGTTGTTTCTGCCTTGGTTTAAGTGCTTGTGACACCTTGGTCTACTGTTTTTTTATTCTCACTGTTTGCCAGTGCAGTCTTGACATAGGAAGCTCGGAGGAACGTCTACTTCGCCCTCCAGCTTGTTTGTTTACGCTACTGGTTGAAACACGACGTCACCTCAAACTAGCTTTGGTTTTTTTTAAATTTTCAAAGAAAGAAACCCAGCCCTTCCCAAACAGCGGTTGACAATGAACTCAAGAGGTTGGTAGAGTGTGGGGTTATTGAAGGAGTTGAAGCTACGGATTGGTTGGCTCCCATTGTCGTTGCACGCAAGGGCAATGGTGACATTCGCCTTTGCGTGGACTTGAGGGCGCTGAACAAAGAGGTTGTGGTTGACAGATTACCGCTGCCCAACATGGAGGAAATGATCACGACATTTACTGGTGCTAAGGTATTTAGCACATTAGATCTGATGTCGGCCTACCACCAGGTCGAATTACATGAGAGCTCGCAGGATCTGACCGTTTTCACTACTCCTTTTGGCATTTTTCGTTTTAAAAGGATGCCAATTGGTTTAATTTCTGCTGCTGCAGTCTTTCAGAGGATTATGTCAGTCATTTTGAAAGACCAGCCTGGTGTTAAGTGCTATCAGGACGACATAATTGTCTTTGCATCTAATAATGAAGAACATAACCAGCGTGTTCGCCAGGTTTTGAAGAAGCTTCAGGTTGCAGGTTTGACTCTCAAAGCTGAGAAGTGCAGGTTTGGCGTCAGTGAAGTAAGCTATTTGGGATACAAAGTTACTTCAATAGGGATCAGACCCAAGAAAGAACTTGTGGACACAATAAAAGCTCTGAAGGAACCCAAAACCAAGGAGGAACTTTCATCTTTTCTGGGAATGGTTGAGTATTATAGCCGTTTCATAAAAGACTGCTAGCAAAACATTTCACATGAGGAAACTGTTAAAAAAGAATAGTGATTTTGTGTGGGGAGTTGAATGTACCCTGGAATTCACAGATGTAAAGCAAGAGTTGAGCTGTGCACCTTCGCTGCAGTCCTTTGAGGCTTCGTCTGAGACAAAGATTGTGTGTGATGCAAGTGGTAAGGGGCTGGGTGCATTGCTCATTCAAACTAGAAATGGCAAGGAAAATCTCATTGCGTGCGTCTCAAGAACCCTCAGGGACACAGAACGCAACTATTCTGTAATTGAACGAGAGTCGTTAGCGGTGTTTTGGTCCATAATGAGGTTTAAAAAATTTCTCTGGGGCACAGACAGATCATAAACCCTTAATTGAGGTTTTTGCAAAGAAAGGTCTTGATTCAATTTCATCTCACATACGGAGATGGGTTGTGGGGTTGCAAGACTTCTCCTTTACTGTCCAGTATGTTCCAGGTGCGAGCAACTATTCTGCTGACTGTCTATCTAGACTTGTAGACTTGGATGATTCCCAGTCTGACGGTAGCGAAGAACTGGATGAGGAGGAGGGAGTGAGTGTATGTGAGGTGACTGAGGGATCCATTGGTGAAGAAGAGTGGTTAACTGAACTTCAGAATGATGAGACTTTGTGTAAAATTAGGGATATAGTCAGTTCGGGTACGAGGTGTAAAGCCCAGCTCAAGGATTGTGAAGGAGGATGGGAGAAGATTGTGGACGAACTGGCTGTGGACAAAGGGTTTTTGTTGAGAGGCACAAGACTAATTCCTCCCGAGAAGTTAAGAGGGAAAATTTTACATTTAGCCCATGAAGGTCACATGGGCATTGTAAAGATTAAAGGGAGGTTTCGTAGAGATTTTTGGTGGCCCTCACTCGATCGTGATGTTGAGTATTCGATTAGAAATTGCGTTGAATATGTAGTCTGTGACAAGGGGCTTAAGACTAGTCAGTTGCCCATGGTATGCAGAACACTGCCCAAATATCCCTGGGAAGAGGTTGCGATGGATATTTTGGGGCCCATAAGAGGTGAACATGCTACTCCCTATGTCATTGTCATTATGGACTTATACTCCAGGTGGGTTGAAGTATCATGTGTGCAAGACATTTCTTCTTCGGCTGTGATCAGATTTCTGGAGGGGGTGTTTAAGAGAGAGAATTTTCCCAGATACCTACTTACGGACAATGATGTACAATTCTGCTTTCGTGAGACGGAGTTGTACTTGCAGAGGTGTGGAATTGTACACACAAAATCGGCTCTTTAACACCCTGAGACGAATGGTGCCATAGAGAGAGAGTCATTATAACCTTAAAGGAAGGTATACAACTAGCAAGAGTGAATGGTTTGGATTGGAAGAAGGAGTTGTCAAGTAGATTGTTGGGTTATCGTTTTTCACCGCATGGCTCCACTGGCAAGACTCCTTTTGAACTGTTTAAAGGAAGATCCCCGTCTACACGTGTATGTCCTGGTTGGATGTGCTGGGGGAAGGGCTGTGTTGATAATACCCCTGGTGAATGGAGAGAGAAAGATTTCTATTCAACGCAAGAGGAAAGAAGATTTTGACTCCCATAAGTGTATGAGAAATGTTGAAGTCAGTGTGGGTGATTTTGTCAAAATTAAAGAGCCTAGAGGGTGTGCTGATTACTTGTAATTCTCTTGTGAATTTTGACCAATCAAATGTTTCAAGAATGCGGTTAAGACACATGATGGTCGCATTTGGAGCAAGAGTAGGGTTGCTGTCATTCGGCAATCGCAGGCTTCTTCTGACAACTCAACTTTTAATTCACAACCGGGTGGAAGTTGGGTCTGTGATTCAGGTTTACAAGGTTCATCTAGTAGTACTCCCTCAGTTCACAGGAGAAGCATTAGGGAGATTAGGAAACCTGCTTATTTGAAGGATTTTGTTGTGTAAGATTTTCTTCATGCTTTTAATGACTTTGTTTTAATTGTTTTGAGATTAGGTTCTTCCTTTCTCAGTTCTTACCTTATACTATTTCTATTTCCATGCTTAACTTTGTATATTTCACATTTGTTTCCTGCATTCATTTTTATTATGCACTGCTGTGCTCTTTGTTGTATGAGAGGGAGAAGTGTGGCGTGGAACCTCATCTATGATGAGGTCACTGTCAGAACTCTTACAGAAGACTCTGCGTGTGAGAGGATTCTGAGAGTTGACAGTTGCTGTGCCATCGAGGTTGGATGAGTTGTTAAGAATAAACCTCTCTCACCTGATCTGGCATCGTGTCTTCTTTCTCCACAACAGTCAATGAATGTTATTGTCAATTATGCTTTATAGGCATCGTCACAAATAGGTGAGCAACAATAATGGTGTTGTTAATAACCTGCAAGGCAATTAATGCTACTTTAACAAGCGGGCAGATCTATAGACATCATCTGATAGAAGGTAATATGATCACAGTGTTTTAAGAGAGAATAATGAGAACACACCTTTGTTATAAATGGCTACCACTGGGAGCCTCTATTGTGAACAAAAGGAACAAAATCCAGTTATTCACTGCTAATATTTAACAATGGGTACCACAAGGGGCTACCCTCTGTTGTGCCCTTGCCACAGGAAGCGCTCACTTCTTGTTATGCTGCCTCACCCAGATCTCAAGAGACCCAAGCGTGGAGGTGAAATAGCAGTCTCAACCACCTTCACAGATCCAAGTGAGGCAGAAGAACAGAGGCGCTGCTAGGCCTGCACCAACCGCCTTCTCTCATCAGTGTGGGTCTCTGCAAATCTGCGCTGACAGAAGACAACAACCCGTGGTGAACAAGAGCTCTCTGACTGCCACTGACATGACACCCTCTTGGTGGGGAGGGGATGGGAATGGACAAAGTGTGGTCTCTGGGTGGTAGGAGACAATTATTATTTTTTTGTATTTGTATGGGGAGGGTCATTTTTCACTAGCTAGTGAGGGGTGAGTGGCAGGAGGTCAGAACTTTATTTTTCATTTTAACTACGTAGTTGAGGAGAAAGATTTATGTCGATGAGTAGATGGCTGTAAGTCAGGTCCTTTCTTTTTTATTGTTTGGAGGGCAGGCTACATTCTGTAAGGCTCTTCCATTTCTCCTCTGCCCATGCATGTATGATGGAAAAATGGACAGATGATTTGGGGATAGGAGCTTAAATAAAATGAATTTATAAATGAGTAAACAGTGAATAAGGGAGATGTTTTTCGTCTCGGTTTCTCAGTGACATCATAGACAACTCGAGCTTCGCCTTCATCCCTCTGATGATACTAAGAAGGCATTCCGCTTACTCAACATTACCCATCTACAAATCTATATGTTATACAAGGCTTTCATAGGAAGTCTTGATCGGAAATAACTGGATCAAAATCCAGTTATTCACTGCAATAGTGTTTCAACTGTAGGTACCCAAAGTGTCTATCCACACTTGTAACGTCACAATGGAAAGCCCTAAATTCCCCTTTGTTCCTCCACTTCGCCTTGGTGTCCAGAGACCCAAGAGCAGGGACAGAATGGCAGTTGGTGGTCTCAGTAGCTTTCTTCTTACTTACCAGGTCTCGAGACCGAAGGGAGACAGGAGAACAGGGGCAGTGCTCTGCCTTCACCAAAGGCCTTCTCCCACCTCCACGCATGTCTCTGCAGACCCACGATGATAGGACAAAAAATCCTGCGCTGACAAGTGTGTCACAAAGCGTGGTGCCGGCACTCTGCTCTCAATGTGAGAGTGGAGGGTGCAGATTTAGGGAAGGGAGGGTGCGGAATGGCACATATGTTAATGGGGGAGGGTGGCAGGAGGCCAGGTATTTTTATGCTATTTATGCCCCCCCCCCCCATGACTCCTCTACCCATGCATAGGTGTAATAAGTAACATAAAAGTGTACATGGTACATGGTTAATAGCTGGGATATGGTACACGGTTAATAGCTGGGATGTTTTTCACCTAGGGGTTCAGAGTGACATCAATGTAACTTAGAACCCCTCACTGAAAACATTTCCGTTAGTCACAGTTTCCCTGCTATAATTCTACATTTTATCCAAAACATCCTAAAAGAGCATACATCATTTGTTGACGAATTCTAATGCATTGCTGAAAGGAGAAACGGAGGCCTACTACTGTATAATGTTTGAGTGAGAGACACTACATCTGGGCTTAGTGGATTAATGCGTCCACTGTACGGGCCTGTGTTCGACCTCATGGTCACAGGTTTAAATCCCGGCGGGTCCACTCAGCCTTTCATCCTTCTGAGGTGGAAAAAATGGGTACCATTGAGTTGGGTAACAATAAACATCTGTTATTCAGTACCTTGATACCCTTGGGTGATAAGTGTGCTTTACAAATACATGTTATGGTAATCTAATAGAAGATAAATGGATGTAGGAGGCTTGCAGTTCAGCATTATATTAAATGATCACATAAACCACAAAATGCCTCTTAATGTATCCATCCTGTAAGATACTACCACTTGTTGCTGCATAACGCATTGGAGCCTAGGTACATCTGCAGAGAAAGGGGTGTATGATTCATCTGAAATCTAAGGTGTCTATGACTGCAAATACATGCAAGCTATATTTGAAACCCAGTCTTTTGGAGGCTGTGATGAAAGGACACAACGGTTTTAAGATGAAAGATTAACCAGATAAACATCAGGCTGGCTTCATGCAATCTCCTTACACCAGCTCTAACCCACTGATTCTCTATCCTGGTCATAAAATACAACAGCTTACATTTAGAAAACGGCTAACATTTGACTTTGCTTACTTGGGTAGTGTGCAGATTGGCGGCTTGGACAGAATGATTTCCTGGTTAATGAGCTCCTTCTCCAGATCTCCACCAGCCAAGCACCAGAGGTAATAAACCTCATCAATGGATCTTTCTGAAAGATAATCACTGCTATCACCTTTCGATGGCAGCAGAAAGAAATGAGCATTAGAAAGTTTTAGTTAGGGGTGTCTGTGGATATACTTGCAGAACACTGCTGACTGGACAGCACTTTTAAAACAATTTGCAAGAAGAGCATTTTATACAACGAAAAAAGCTACAAAGTGTTGTTACAGCTTTAGTATCTGCAGACAAGTATTCTGGGGAAATATGCAACTGAATAGTGTACCACAGAGCTATACTTTCACAAAACGTGCCATAATCCACTCTAACTCCCACCCTCCCCACAAGAAAACTCCTCCCCATATAACCCTCCATGAAAAGGAAAGGAGGAAGAGAGGTTAGTAGTCAAGCATTACCCACACAAATTGCACTTATCAATACAGCCACAGACCGCATTTCAATGGATTTGACCACTTCTTTGCTACCTAACCATTTAACTACACTTTTAGACTCTTCTGGAAGAAAAAAGGTGTACATAATAAGGCACTCAGCTGTTTTAGTACCTGTGTTCAGAACTTAACGATTTGCCCGGTGTTCCTCAACGAATATAGGGCCAGATGTACGACCATTTACTTTTACCAATCGCAATTTGCGAGTCGCAAAAGGAAACGTATTAATGTGTCTCAGACACATTTTGCGATTCACAATGGGGGTCGCAAATGACCTGCCTCATCAATATTCATGAGGCAGGTCACAATTTGCGACCCACTGGGAATGGGCAATAACACAGGGATGGTGGCCTGCTGGGGACAGCAGACTCCCATGTCTGTGTTTGCTTTTTAAATAAAGCAACTTTTTTTTGGTAAACGCAGACCGTTTTCCTTAAAGGAAAACCAGATGGTTACAAAAACAAAAATAAAAAGTTTCAGTTTAATTTTTTAAGAGCCTGCTCTTAAAAAATGTTTTTGCTGCCAATCACTAAGGAGAAGTGGTCCCCTGGGGACCCCTTCCAGTTTGCGACTGGCTTACCACCTTCTTGAAATAGGCGGTAAACTGCGATTGTTTTGCGACCGCATTCGGGTCGCAAAATAATCGCACACCCCCTGCAACTTGCTATCTGGAAGGGACACCCTTGGCACGCCCCTTCCTAATAGTGACTTGCAAACCCTATTTTGCGAGTATTTTGCGAGTTGGTAACAGGTTACTGACTCGCAAAATAGGGTTGGTACATGCTACAAACCTTTTTAGCGGTCGCAAAAAGGCCCGAACCTCTGTTTGCGACCGCTAAAAATGGTTGTATATGTGGCCCATATACTGATACAGTGGAGTGCATTTTATCCTTAGTCAGTGACTACCACCGCTTACTGAGCTCTGCAGGCCGATGGGGGCAACACAGCAATACTGCATGTTTCCTGCGACTCTGAGCTGCAAAACTCGGAACACTGTGTTATTTACCCACATAAATGTCACCAAGAATTGCAAGGAAAAGTGTAGAGGGGGAGGGGGCAGGCTTGTGCGAAATTTGCTCATAACTTGTAAATGCCAATTCCGGAGCAGAAACCCATGTGAAGCCTTATTAGCCAATTCAGAACGAAGGCCTAAGTTAGAAGTCCTATGTCAAAAAGTGCCCATCATTACCCCCTAAAAGTGTATACTATATAAGGCTATACATTAATTACACAAGCTCAAATACAGCGAGAACCACGAGGACTGCACTGTCCTCATGCGCGGAAGCAGTGTCTTCAACTTCTCAGTTCTTTTGCCTTCACTGGCAAGCAGGATGGCATTATCCTGTGACACAGCCAAGAACTATGGGTATGGAAGGGCTGCTGGGCTTACGATTCAGTTCTCATGAGCTCCACCATGCCAGCGTTGGAAAATGCAAAATATGGGGCTGAGGATGGAATGAAGGCTGCCTAGAGAAACAAGTGGTGTGGACGATCTGCTCAAACTGCTGTGAACCTAGGAGCCATGGAAAATCTTTGCAATGTGCGAATCCTAAAAGGAGTATATTGTTTTATTCTAACTGTTTAACGCATGGGCTCTGCTGGATAACACTTTAGGGTCGTGATTTTAAACCTCACTCAGGTTGGTACTAGCATCGAGCAAAGCCTCATGGTGGTTGTTGAAATAGGTGTAATTCTCACCATGCCTGCCACCGTTCTTTCCATTTTATTCTCGGTATTTCTTATTACCATGACTTTCTTCGGGTGTACGAAAAGCAGCATTTTGTGTAGAATCCCTCAACGGTTCTTGTTAATGTGGCTCAGAAAATAGTATGTTTTTACTTTTACAATAGATGTTTAAGTGACAGTTCTTTGTTATCTGAGTGAAACGATCTTTCATTGGTAATATTTAGTCAAATATACCCCATGTGCTATAACGTCCTATGTAAGGCTTAACCCGGTGCGTAGCTTGGTCAGTACGATTCTTCAGATTTCCCAACTATCACGCTGGCACATAGGGGGTCTATTTACCAAATTCTCATGCAGTGCAGCAGGCAAAAATGTTGTGCAGAGTGAGAAGGAAGAGCAGGAGAGCGTCATCGCCATATTTGCAGAGATATGGCACTCTCCTCCCCACTTCCTAGCAGTGGCGCACAATCAGCTGCCGTGCGCCACACACACACCTTTTCACCATAGTGAAAGGGTGGCTGCATGAGTCTAGCATAGGTTTTCTACTGGAAGGTTACCATTCCAGTACAAAATACAATGCTTAGACTAACTTTAAAACTTGTCCCACTTTGTATGTGTGGTGTACAGTGCAGTACATATGCAAAGTCAGAAAAGAAAGGATAGATAAAAGCATTTCTCCTTGATAGTGCCTATCTGAAATCTGCATTATTCTTTGACGCAAAATCTGTCTACTTTTTTTTTTTTTTTAGTAAATAGGGTTTTGCATCAAAAACCATGGGTGGTTGCATGGGAATGCCCATGCACCACCCGTGGATCGCCCCCTTGGTGGTACGTAATGCAAAGCAGTGCTAGCGCTTTTTTGCATTACTTGCTAGTATATTTCCAGAGCAAAACAAGTTTTGCGCTGGATAGTAAACTGGGAAAAAAAGATTTTGCGTCAATTTACGTCACAAACAACAAAAGATATTAGTAAATATACCCCATAATGTTAAAATACATTATACAACAAGCAGGGGGCACGAGACGGGCTTAAGGGGCAGTGTAAAGGGAGAGAAATGAAGACTGGCAAGGATACTAACTGAGAGAAAACACATTATTTTGTGAACTAACCAACATTTTTTTATTCTCTTCCCAAACAGAGAGAGTGTGCGAGTATGTGTACGATTTTAGTCTGTGTGTGTAAAAATGCTTGGTGAAATCCGACAGACACCTCACCATACCCGACTGATAGCACATGAACCCAACTGTTTATAACAAAATATATTTATTAGGTGGGGTGTAGCACCCCAAACACCCCCCTTTGAAGCTACGCCTCTGAGGTTAACTAGCACAACCAAGGTCCATGTGGTATGTGAAGTGGGTTCATCTTCATTATCCAGCCAACCAATTTTGGTCCATCCACTGTTTGATAACCCCAAAGTACGTGTTAACGATTCATGCATAAGGCACAGAGTAAAAAATGGGTTCTGCCCATTTAATCCCCATGGATGTTTTGCTGTCTGCCTACTCGCTTTTGGACTTTTACTGTGAGTGAGTCCCACTCGCAGTAACATTTGTGGAAATGGACTGACTGCTAAATACAAGGGTCTGCCTTTTAAAATCAAGTCCACAGCTCTGCAGCTATGGAACGAGATGCTGGGCTGGATAGATGCAAACATGTGAGCACATACTTGTGCACGTGTGTAGGCTGAGTGACTGTGACTACAGTCTAGCTTAGCCCAGTAAATGCACATAGGTAGCGTGTCGTAGAAGAGACCCTTCAGGAATTGATGCTGACATGGTTTAGGCTTTTTAATGCGAGTGGGCATTCATAGTGTAGGTGTGTAGTTTCTAATGAAAAGGCTATGTGTACACTGCATTATACCTTATGCACCACTGCACAGTTTCACCATACTTCGGGGGTCATTAGGATGGCAGACGGACTTTCGTAAGTCCGCCATCCAATCGTATTTGGGACCGCCTGCCTACAAGGCGGCGGTCCCACAGGGCAAATTAGGATGTGACCGCCACTGTGGTGGTCGCATTGCCCATGTTTTGTATTGCGGCGAGTGCTGCACTCTGCAGCAGCCGCCGCAAGACAAAACAGACACCCCACACATATCCCTGCACTACATGGCAGGCTCCATGCGGTGCCTACCACATGGTGTAGGGATATGTAGGGGGGCACCATAGGTGCCCCCCAGGGCCTATGTCCCTAGCCCAAGGGGTTAGGGAGGCCGGCTACTAATCTGTTTCCGCCTGCTGTTTTGCTGAGGTTTGACCACCGCAGAACGACCGGGCAGAAAGGGATATTGTAATCCCTACGGCGGTGCCTGACAGGCACCGCCGCCATTCTGGGACTACAGGGAGGTCCGACAGGCGGTCGGATAAAGACCGCCAGTCAGGACCGTGGTGGTCGGTGTTTCCGACCGCCACCCGTTCAGAAGCCATTGTAATATGGCAGACGGAGATCCCGGATACGATGGCCGAGGGACCGCCACTGACAGCCTGTCGGTGGCGGTCCCTCGGCCATCGTAATGAGGCCCCTAGTCCTAGAGACACCAGTTAGGTAGGAATTATAGGGTAAAAATACTCCATTACTGCAAATCCATTATCACTTTGTGATAACTGTACAACTTATTGCACTCTGAAACTCTCAGGAAAGATCTTTCCATAGACCATTAGAAGCTGCCGTGTTGAAATGTCCCAGAATGCTGAGCAAGAGGTTTGGCCAGGGGTGGAGGGATGATGGGGCATCCTTCCAGAAGTCTCCACCCTCACTTAAAAACCCCTGCACAAGCAAGAGAAGAGACACTTAAAAGCTCACTGGGCCTGGGAGTGACAATGGCAAAAGAATCCAACTGGCACCCAGGGACTGGGAGTCTTTCTCGCCGAGCAGCAAGATGGCCGCTCTCTGAGTGCGCTCTGCCGGCCGAGGCTAAAATCCACATAAAATCTGCTCTTTAGTGGGACCAACGGTGCCAGATATCCCGAGATCTGCGTTCCCAGAGACACGAGGCACGTAACGATACCAGCTGAGAGGGAGCGGTGGCTCTGGAGGCTCCCTATGACAGTGGCGAAATACGGGCCTGCCGTGACGCCTGCCGGACCGCGCAGTTTGTGAACGCCTTTGCGGGCCTGGAGCGCTGGGGGCCCTGGCGTCCCGAATCGAAGCGCGGAGCTGGCGGCTGTGAGGGAGCAGGTCGGTGACTCAGGCTGATCCATCTGGCAGAGGAGCGCCAGAGCACGCGCCTACCTCTGAGCCTGTGGGCCCGGGACGGCTGCGTCCGCCATCTTGCGGAGGGAGAGAAGGGTCGCAGATGCCCATCGGCGTCTGTGTTGAGGCTCCTGTGCTGGCGTGTGGGAGCGCCAGACTCGGCCCGGGAGAGATCGGTGGAGGCGCTGGACAGTGAGTCCCTGAGGCACGAGCTGGGACATAAGTAGAGGTGAGGAGCAGGGCTGGAGCGGCGGACGACTGGAGGCCCTCGCTCGCGACGTAGGAGTGCCTGCGAACTAGCCCCGGGCCTGCATCTAGAGGCAGGCGAATAAATACCATCGCACGTCTGACCCTTGGCTGCGTCGACACCCCTGGGCGGATTCCTGGCGATAAGGAGGTTTCAGGCACGGCACCGAGAGCACGCTATGCGCATTTTGATCTGATAGCCCCGGGGCCATTACCGGAGGCGGCGTGGTGAACCAACTGAGATTGGAGCGCCTCGGCTCCACTGGGACTACCTCTGGGCCATTTGCGAGCACCTGTAAGACCGCCGCTGGGTGTGGATGCACTGAGGGAGACGGTGCGGGCAACTTCCCGTGACAACCACATCGCAGCATCACCGCAGCCTCCCCTGTGACACCTATTGATATTAGCCTGCTGCTGCGGGGGATGGGACGAGAAGATCGCAGGAAGCGTGCCGGGGGAATTACACACTTGCGGCCTGGACCACTGAGGGTGACCCTTCGTGACGGACCCACTGCGTCTCCGCTGGGGGCTACCCCGAGGCACTAGCGGATATTAACCCACTGCTACTGGAGGGACCCTTGGATTATGTCTGTCTGCTGATCAGGCTGCAGCGGGCGTCCTCAAGGTGGAGCACAGACGTCTGTTGGTCTTTTTGAACATAAAGACTTCTGGATCTGGCTGGATTCCCCACCTTAGCATTGATGTCGGAGCTGGTGCACCTTGAGATTGCAAACCACTGCTAGGGGCGCTGGGTGCCCTTGTCGCCCTATAAGAGTTTGGCGGAAGCTCTGCGGCAACGAGAGGACAACCTACCTTCCAGACTACAATCTCGATCGCTATCACTTCACAGCCATGGGCAAACACGAGGCCAAGCAGTCTAAACTGTCCTTTGAAAATAAAAGGCTGACAAGACAAACGGACTCTGGAACGGAGGGAGAGAGAGACAACCCCACTGCACCCAACACAGATGATCGGGAAGAGGACATGCGTGCACTTCTGCTAGAGATGAGGTCAAGCTTAAAGACCATAGACACCAAACTTGATGTTCTCACCTCCCAATTGGATCAGGTCAGGAAACGGGTGGATATGCACGAAAACAGGCTTGACCAGCTTGAGAACCGTACCTCCGATGCACATGACTTTCAGGTTGAGGCCAAGGAACAGCTGTTGCAAATGGACAAAATATTGACTCTGATCAGAGCTAAGAACGACGACCTAGAGCCCCGATCCAGGCGTAACAACATCCGCATCACGGACGTGCCTGAGACGACGGCCATCTCTAGAATGGAGACGTTTGTGGAGGAACTTCTACGCGAGTTGTTCGGATCAGACCTATTGACTGTCTATATTGTGGAAAGGGCACATCGTATGCTGGGACCAAGGCCACCTGTGGGGGTCACTCCCCGTCCGATCCTGGCTCGGCTGTTGAACTACCGAGACCGAGGGGGACGCTAGGTGGCGCGCGACCAAGATGGCCGCACACCTGTAAGGCTCCAGCCCTGCCGAGCGGGGAAATATCCTTCAACCCCATCCTGACCTATAAAAATACACATCCGACCTCACCATAAAAGACCCGCTCCACTGCTGAGGCCAGCGATACCTTTGTTGTACGACTGGCCCGGATTGCGGAGGACGCAGTGGCCGCCGAGACTGGGCGCGGGCTGCCGAGTTCCGGACCAGAAGCAGGCGAGCGGACGCGGCAGTTGGGAAAGGCCGTGGCTGCGTAGGCTCAGAAGGTGAGGAGTCGGACGGCGGGCTGCTGCTGTTCGTCGCCGCTACAACACGGGAGCCACTGGGTGAGATGAGAGGCAGCTAATGGGGGCGCAATTACACTAGCGCTGCTACAGGATGCATCGTATCCCATGCAGGATTATATGAAATAACGCTGTACAAGTGGGACCAGCCAAATACCGAAGGGAGCAACCACCGGCTGTGTACAGATGCGGGAGGCTGTGGGGAGTCGGCGGAAATAAGTGCAGTCGGGACTGGCGTCGCACCATGAGCGCCCCTGCCCGCCAACTTTAATGTGTGCTCCGCAGACCTGACTGACGTGCTGGAACCTCTATTCGGCCGTTACCGCTGCGAGGGGTTGCCGCCATTTTAGATTTCAGAGGCCACATCGCTCATAGTAGGAGAGACTGCCCGGGACCCCGTCGCTTGGCTGCTTCCCACGTGGATGATCCAGCGCGAACGACACACAGTTACCGCACCCTGCCAGCACCACGTTGCAGACGTCCATCAGGCGGCTGCCTCAAATCACCTGGGCCGGGGCATTCATCAGTGGCGCTCGCTACGAGTGGAGACTGGCACCGCCGATCCCCCTATTGACAAAGTGCGCCTCGCGAACCACTGCCTGCTACCCAGCTGACCCACTGGCTGATCGACACAATCCTGGTGCTCCCTGTGGCACCGTTGATACATGGGATTCGTCTAATAGCTGCACATTTACAAATACAGGCCCTAGTGGGGGCGGCTCGCCGGCACAGTGTGAACATCCTCAGGGTGGGCCAGGATAAAGTGCTGATCGCAGCCTGTACTGGTTGAGAGCCAAGAACATTACTTCCGTGCACTGTGCTGCTGGCATTCTTTGCTGAGGTCTACACGCGGAGGGTACTTCTGGAAGCTACCTTGAGACAGCGCTCGACGCTAGACCACGGAGGGTGCCTCGTGAATTCTTGCCCCGCGCTCCTGGTTTGCTCGATCTCCTACATCATGGGACGTACCGACGCCAAACAATCCAAAATACCTTTTGCAATGCGCAAAACACCTACGCCCAACTCGGCGGAGCATATAGAATCGGATGCCACAGACACGCCAGAGGAGGACTGGAGGGCGCTCCTGCTTGGCATGAAGCAAAGCCTCACATCCATAGACGCTAAAATTGACACGATGAGCATGCGGATAGACTCTGTGGTTACGAAACTGGATCAACATGAGCAACGCCTTAAAGAAGCAGAAACCAGAGTGTCTGACTTAGAGGACGGCGCCACCGCAAGCAGGAGCCAAATATCGCAGATGGATAGGCTGCTCAAGATCATTGCTGACAAGAACGAAGATTTGGAGGCCCGTTCCAGAAGAAACAACGTACGCATCCTTGGCCTGGCAGAATCAACCAATGCGGGCCGTATGGAAGACTTCATTGAGAAGCTGGTTGTGGAGCTGTTCGGCAGGGACTCCTTCTCAGCACATCTCACGGTGGAGAGGGCACACAGATCCCTGGCGGCTCGTCCGCCCCCTGGGGCGCCACCACGACCTGTGATAGTCCGGTTTTTAAACTATCGAGACAGAGATGCGGTCCTACGCCTGGCGCGTGAAAAAAAACAAGTTCATCACGAAAATACTACACTGTCATTTTCCCCGGACTTTACTCAATCAGTGCAAGACGCCAGACGAAAGTTTGCTGCTGTTAAGAAAAAGCTCCAGGCGCAAGAGATCCCCTACGCCATGATGTATCCGGCGAAATTGAAGATAACACATCACGGGAGACAACACTATTTCCAGAACCCGCAACAGGCTGAGGACTACCTCAAACAAAACCGCCGTGCAGCATCCATGGAAGCAGGAGCTCGGGGGCGCTCCAGATCTCAATCGCCTCTGTCGAACCCAGATTGAGGCGCGTAACTTACAGTGGTATATTTGGGACTCTCACTTATGAGCTGACTCTGAAGAACTGATCTGCATTGGTGATGTATGGACATAACTAATGCTTTGTATGATGTCCTGCTCGGCCACTTACCTCCGTCCCACCTTCGAATAGGTGGGTGCAAGTATGGAGGGGAGAGGGCGGGTCGTGGGCCCCTAGCGATGTCCCTACGAGGGCGAACCCCCGATTTTCCACTAAAGAGGGAAAGTAATTGTTGTGTAATGGGTTTTTTCTGGGTGGGAAGGGAACAAATGCCCGGCAAGTTGGGGAGGCCGGTGTGGGTGGAGGGGGGATGTTACACTATTGCAGAGAGGCATCACGTCCGGTTGAATATTGATTACAACATATGGTTATGTACAGATTATTACAGACGTAGGAATGTTGGACAACACAAGGGATCTTAATAGTTTTAAGGTGACATCATGGAATGTACGGGGTCTGAATAACCCTAGGAAAAAAAGGCAGATACTAGGTTACTTAGATAGACATCACATCACAGTCGCTCTGTTGCAGGAAACGCACCTGCACCCCGGAACTACACCTCAGTTTGCTTCAAGATGGGCCTCGCACCGCTGTTTTGCGTCATATTCGGGATATTCCCGGGGTGTAGCCATTCTAATTAAGAGAGGGGTGGCGTTCGCTTTCAGTGGGTCGGAAACTGATACTAATGGAAGGTACTGCCTGGTATGGGGGAAGACTTCACTCCTATGACGTGACATTCGCCAACTACTATGGCCCCAATACTAACAATCCTCATGCTCTTCTCCTGTTATGGAGTAAAATTCAGGCGATTGGTACTACCCATGTCATATGAGGGGGAGATTTCAACACAACAATACAACCCCGAATGGACAGGTCCCGAGTTTCCCCAATGCACTTTACGACCACGCAAAGAACACTGACAGACATCATAGACACCAACTACCTACTCGACTCTTGGCGGTACAAACACCCAACGCAGCGGGAGGGTACACATTACTCAGCGGTCCACTCAACCTGGGCTAGGCTAGATTACCTGATTGTATCCGTAGGAATGTCTCACTGGCTGGGACCCGTAACCCATCTAGCCCGCACGTATTCAGACCATTCCCCTGTTGTGGCGGAACTGCATGCCCCCCTTAATCACTCTCCGTACAACAACTGGTGCCTCAACCCATTGCACCTTCAGGACACTGTATTCAAGGCTGAAATAGAACAAGACATTCAGGATTTTTTCGAGCGCAATATGAAGTCAGTTTCTAGCATCACGACAGTATGGGAGGCATTCAAAGTCACGGCTCGGGGTTGGTGTATATCCAAAGGAGGGGGTATCCTTAAAACGCTTCGTAATGACCTGCATAAATTGGAAGGGGAACTCAAGAAATTAGAAGGTGACCTCAATTCCAGTCCCGATGACAATGCAATTAGGGCCAATATACGAGACAAACTCACTGAAGATGAGATCATTGCAGACAGGGAGAGTCAATTTAGGGGAAAACCACATATGGCACGGGTTTATGGCGAAGGTGACCGCCCAGGGAAGGCTCTGGCAAATGCGACCAGGCCCCCCAGGTTCTCCAACTACATATCGGAGATACAAGATGCACAAGGCAATACACATCGGAATCTCCCAGATCAACTGAATACGTTTAGAGAATTTTATAGCACCCTCTACTCTTCCCAAAGAGGCACCCCGCTAGATTTGCCGAAATATTTTGAAGATACTGCACTAGCCTGGCTGGGAGATACCCAGCGGGAATTCTTGAATTTAGAATTAGAACTGGACGAAATTACTGAAGCCATAATGCAGATGAAATCGGGACGGGCCCCGGGATCTGATGGGTTATCGATAGAATTCTATAAAACATACGCTTCGCTTTTAGCTCCCATCCTGAAGGAGGTGTTCTATGTGGCATTAGAGGAGGGCTGTGCACCCAGAACTATGCGCGAGGCCCTCATAACATCACTGTTAAAACCTGGTAAATCTCCACTCTGCTGTGACTCGTACCGGCCCCTCTCCCTATTAAACTGCGATACTAAAATATTAGCAAAGGTTCTGGGGACCCGACTTAATCTGCTGCTGGAACGACTCGTACTACCTGACCAAGCAGGATTCATCCCAAACCGAGCCACGTCGCATAACCTTAGAACCCTGGCCGCTGTACTACAAGACATAGACCCGAACTGCTCGGCGGTATTCCTTGACGCCACCAAGGCGTTCGATTCTTTAGAGTGGGACTACCTGCTGGGCACTTTGAGGCATATGGGGATGCCTCCTACCTTTCTTAGCTGGGTACAGCTGCTCTATAGCCAACCGATAGCTTCAGTACTCCTGAATGGCGCCAAGTCCTCCACCTTTACTATTTACAGAGGCACACGACAGGGCTGCCCATTATCCCGAATTTTATTTGCTTTAGCTATAGAACCCTTAGCTGCAAAACTTCGACAACATCACAAGGACAAGGCACTGATCTACCCGACTAGACAACTGCTCATCTCTCTATATGCAGACGATATGACACTGTACGTCAAAAAGCCTCACGACAATCTCAATCCGGTACTGCGGGAGATCACCAAATTTGGTGCCATATCCGGAATACAAATAAATTTGTCTAAATCTGCAATATTCCCCCTTACAGATAATACCCTGCCACATCAATTAGATTACCCACTAGTCTGGGAAACTGACGAACTGACATACCTGGGCATACGTATCACCAGGATAGGGACAACCTGATGCGAATTAACTATGGCACAGCCATGGATAAGATAACTGACACCATCACCAAGTGGTTACAGCTTCCCCTCTCCATGGCAGGGAGGATCTCTCTTATCAAAATGGTACTGCTGCCCAAATTGTTATACCTTTTCATTAATATACCATATCACCCAGGGAGTTTTTTCTTTAGTACATTAAGAACTCAAATAACGAGGCTTATATGGGGCGGGAAACAGCCACGGCTCAACCTGAACACGATGATGCTACCATATCATCAGGGAGGGTATGATGTCCCCAATTTTGAATTTTATTATTACTGCGCACAGGCCCACTTCGCAACATATTGGTTCCATCCGCCACCCTTCATGCCTCACTTGGAAGATGGGTATATGAATCCGACGCCCCCGGCAAGCTATCTCTTTACAACAGTAATGGAGCGGGGGCGCGACCCGTCCACAGTAGATTGTACCATTGTAGCGTGGCGACAGATTGCTCGCAAACTAGAGAGCCCCATGTTGTACTCACCTAGGATGCCCCTGGTACGTAATCCCTTACTACAAGTTACTTATGAGGGGATATGTCGGAGGATGTTGGCAAGTTTCGGTTACCATACCTGGGGAGACCTTTATGCAGGGGGGCAATTCCGCTCCAAGGACCTATTTTTTGGAGCACGCATACCCACGACGATGGACACATTTATATACACTCGGCTCCGGCAAAGTGTGAAGGCAGCAACCCCTGCTTTTCCCGAAGAACCAGATACACTTGCACCTCTGCATGCATTGCTACAGGGAGCGACCCCTCGTCATGTCATATCCCTCTTGTACAAACATATACAAAATGCACCACCCACCCATACTCTATGGGCCAGGCAGGAATGGGATAAAGATCTAAGTATCCCGTTGACTGATGAACAATGGGAAAGTAGTTGCACGCAGACAGCAGCAATTACAGGAAATAGCAGGCTACGCCTCATTCATTTTAAATTCTTGCATCGCTTATATCATACCCCGACTAAACTACATAGATTCCACCTCAGGGACAATGACCAATGTGCGCGATGCGGGAGGGAGGGAGCGGATTTCCTACACTTAGCGTGGAGCTGCCCCCAGGTAGCAGCTTACTGGATACAGACCTTTGAAGGACTGTCGACTATGGTGAATGTCCAGCTGACTCCATGCCCCATCGTGGCCCTTTCAGGTTTATCCCAGGGGATAAATACAGTACACAAAAAGTTCTTGGCAATGGGTTTGTTAGCGAAACGGCAGGTAGCGTGCAGATGGGGAAGGAGCCGGGCTCCCAAGTTCAAAGACTGGATACACACTATGACTACTTGGCAGGATCACATGCATCATTACGCAGAACTACTACCTACTAAATCACGCCCTAAAAATATCTGGGGTCCGCTCACCTCCTTCCTTCTTGCGCAGGAGGGGAACCAAGAGAGGGACCAGGGGGGTACAGACCAAACAACGGAGAACGAAACCAGGCCTATGACTCGATCCCAGATCCCACCAGGGGAGTCGAATGAGCACTAGTCCTGCACTGAGAAAGAAACTCGGGGGGAAAAATCAAATAACAGCTGTGAAACGACCTCACTCTTATAACCAAAATGGGAGGAGCGGTCATTGCTGATCTAGGCTTTAGCGATGTTTGTGATGTCTCTGTAAAATCTATCGTTATAAGCTACTATATATTGGAAAGTGTGCTGAACTGTACAATATGCCACTATGATACATTGCTAGCAACCGGGCTGTAGTTCATTGTTTCTTGACTTGCGTCATAGTTATTTTGGGGGGGGGGACTTTTCATACTGTGCATATACTGTTACGGGAAAAGATTACCAAAATGTATGACAATACGTCATTTGATTTACGCTTTACTTACACTGATGTACCGTAAAATCTTACAATAAAGGTTTTTGAAATTTAAAAAAAAAAAAAGAACTACCGAGACCGAGATGTCGTGCTGCGCCTGGCCAGAGAACGTGGGACTATCCAACACAACGGTAACAATATCTCTTTCTTCCCCGACTTCACCCCCACGGTGCAGGCAGCGCGTCGTGAGTTTGTGCCGGTCAAGCGCCTACTCCTGCAGGTGGAAATTCCTTATGCGTACTCTACCCTGCCAAGCTAAAGGTCTCTCATGATGGCACTACTCACTTTTTCACATACGCAAAATCTGCTATGGAGTTTTCAAAACATGTATGTGGGATGAAGCGAGCTACGAAACCTGCGAAGACTCGGAACACTGATGAACACTTAAGTGATAATGACTGAACAATGATAGCGGTAGCCCCCCTGTTGCGTTGGCTGAGAGTTTGGGCCAGTCCCACTACTAATTTAAACCAACTGATAATTAATGATTGTGTAGCGCTGGAGGGAGCTGTGCACATCCCTTGGTTAAAATACGTAATGGACCTGACAAAATTGCTCGGCTGTCCAGACTTATACCGTAGCCCTAAATCCCTGGGTAAATCAACAATCAAATCCATTAAACAACAGTTCCTGAACAAACGTCAGGGACTTAGGGAGGAAAAGGAGCTAGCAAAACCAACGGTGAGAAGATATGCTACTTTACCCCTGTGCAATCAAGTCCAACCGCATCTACTGGTTGTCAGTAATGCCTTTCATCGCTTTGTGCTGACCAGATTCCGACTGCATTTGGTTCCCTGGCTTTTGGCTGTCCCCCAAGGTTTTACAAAACCTGGTACCCTAAAACCTTGTTCTTGCGACAACTTCTCTGAGCAAGATACCTTACATTTTACTTTTTTCTGTGATTATTATTACTCACTGCGCAAAATGTTTATATTTCCATTACTCGGAGATTGTCACTTTACCCAAGTCAGGCCCGCTTTGTTGTACCTCCAAATGCTATCTTCCCCTATGGTCTGTTTCGGGGTTACAAGTTTCCTAACAGGTGCTATTAGGCGTAGGAAAAAGTTGTTTTATAGCAGTCACTTGTCTTTGCCTGTTTTGATACTAGGGCCCATCTCATGTTAATATTGGTATTTTTATGATAGACTGTCTTTTGCACTTGGCCTCAGCACTTTGCACTTTATATGATGTTTTTGTTCTCATTTTATAACTCGAATTTTGCTCTTTTATTGATAAAGAATGTTCCTATTTTAATCCTTTTAAAGCTTTTTAAGTTTGTTGATGAAATGTATCCTTTTAACATGTTCACTTTTATGGCATTGAGTTGCTGAATAAAGTATCTTTTGATTGACTGAACACTATGTATAGCGTATGGATAACACTTGTCGAGTAACAAGCGGCCTAAGAGCACTTTTATGTTTCCAATTTTTTGTGGGATACTAATATTACTTTAAAGCCCTCCTGCTGACACAGTTTGGACAATTTCTGAAAAACCCTGTTGGTTCCCTTCATTGGCCTTGGCCACCCCGCCTTCTGGCAGGGCTGTTTGCCGGTAAACCTACGCCTCCGGGGAGAGCTCCCACATTCCGCTTCCAGGCGCTGATCTGGAATGCATTGTTTTGTTTTCTCTTAAAGGGGGGGATGTCATGCACAACCTGATTGGGGAGTTGGTGTGGGTGGGGGGAGGGGTCGTGTTGATTTGTTGGGTAAGTCTGTCAGGAAAGCATTTAATGAAGAGCTACATAATGTAATTAATCGCAACATTCAGGGCGGTCTAGCATGGGACATACGAGAATTAACTGTTTCCGAACCGCTGGCACATGAGGGGAGATGTGATTCCTATGCACTGATCGTCCTGATATTGGGTATTACACACACACGCCCCAGACGGGATGACTGACTACAGATTCCTAACTTGGAACATCCAGGGATTAAACGATCGCAGGAAAGCTAGATTAGTCCACTCTTACTTAAGCAGGCATCATATTGACATCTGCCTGCTCTAAGAGACCCACTTGAACAACACATCTCCCCTTAAACTGCACACCAAGTATTGGGGTTATGCCTTCTCCTCCATCTACTCTAATTGCGCGAGAGGGGTGGCGATAGTGATTCGGCAGGGGCTTGACTGGAAAACTGTAGACACACAGTTAGACCCTGAAGGCCGTTTTGTGATTCTCTGTGGGACATTGGGAGGGGTGAAGGTGACAATCGCAGCAGTGTATGGACCGAACATCGATTGCCCCGAATTATTTCGTACTGTTTGGGCCAAAATGCAAATTATTGGGTGTAATACTATAATATGGGGGGGCAATTTTAATGTGGTGCTAAACGATTCCTTGGACAGGAAGGGCAGCTCTCGCACACTACATCCCAACTCCAGGGATGCCCTAAACACTATAATAGAGGAGGGCAGCTTGGTTGATATTTGGAGGCAGAGGAACCCGGGCGTGGCGGAGGGCACATGCATATCAGCCCATCATAGGGTTTGGTCCAGGTTAGATTATTGGGTAGTTTCCCGAGACATTGCAACATGGACCATAGATACCACACATCTCCCCAGAACGCTGTCTGACCACGCTCCGTGTTTGCTACAACTAACTGTCCCAAACACACCACACAAGATGTTCAGCTGGAGACTACCCCCTAACGCCCTGCTAGATTCTGCTTTTAAGGAGGAGATACACAGGGACATTGAGGAATACTTTGCCACAAAGGCCGGGTACGTCTCCACGCATGCAACACTTTGGGAGGCATTTAAAGTGGTTTTAAGGGGGAAATGTATTTCACGCCAGGCAGGGGTGCTCAAGGCCATTAGAGGCACGCTGACTGCTCTGGAGACTCGCATCAGGGAGCTGGAAACCAAATATTACGCCAAGGAAGAGCCTGCGCATTTACTGGCTATTAAGGAGTTACTCATTAAATTTGAAGAGGAGGCCCGTAGGGAGATACAATTTCTGGGCAAATATTCCCAAACTAGGCGATACGGGGAGGGGGACAGACCTGGCAAGACCCTGGCGAATATGCTAAAAAAAAATCACACACGGTCACTTATATATCGGAGATAGCGAGTGATGACTCCACGGTAGTCAGAGGTCATCAGGGGGTCATGGACTGCTTTACCAAATTCTATACTAGATTATATACCGCCACTCATCAGATGGTACCGGAGGAGCTCCAATCATTCCTTGAGTCTATTGAACTATTTTGGCTCGGGAGGGCACATAGAGAATACTTAGATGAACCCTTTACATCCAATGATATCCAGCAAGTTATTAGTAGTCTGCCAGAGGACAAGGCCATGGGATCCGACGGCTTGACGACTGCCTTTTATAAGCCATATGCTGACCTATTAGCACCCCAGCTTCTTGCTGTTTTCGAGGAGGCCCAGACTTCTGGAATACTCCCTCCGTCTATGTGAGAGGCGATAATTCAGACTATACCGAAGCCGGGTAAACCGAGCCACGAGATAGATTCTTACAGGCCGCTTTCACTGATTAATATTGACGCTAAGATCTATGCCAAATTGCTCGCAAACCGATTGCAACCTCTGCTCCCTCTGATAGCAAGACCCGATCAATCTGGATTCGTACCGGGCCGGTCCACTTCCCACAATCTGGGTACATTTTTTACAGTGCTGCATTATCTGAATCCCAAATTTTAAGCGCTTGTGGCGTTTCTGGACGCGACTAAAGCGTTTGATGCACTGGAGTGGCCATATCTCTTCGCTGTTCTGGGGAGGATAGGCATCAGTCCGATCTTTATAGCATTAATAAAACTACTCTATACGGCTCCCTCAGATAGACTGCGCATGAATGGGCTCTTATCGGACCCTTTTTATATATCCCGCGGGACTTGTCGGGGTAATTTTTACATTACTGGTTGCATCCCACTCCATTCCAGCCTCATGTAGCGGTGGAGGCGGACGTTGCAGAGCCAGTTCCCCTTCAAGTGGCCATCTGCCAACCATATCGCAGATCGCGGGACGGAATAGACACTGTCGAAACCCTTCGCTGGGCCTAGGACAGGCTGCGCACCAGAGCCAACTTGAAGATTTTATATGCCCCATCTATCCCGCTTGCACGGAATCCTATGATTCCGGCATTGGCAGACGGTGGAAATGTTGCTATGGCAAAATCCATCGACTTTGAAACTTCTGCCAATCTCTATCCTGGCGATGCTTTTTGCGATCAGCCAGGCCCCACGGCTGAAGGCACGAGGAGTTTCTTTGAGCTGTTTCTATATTACAAGGTGAGAGCGACATGTAGACAGCTTCACGCCACCTTTCCGAATCCCCCCACCCCATTGCCCGCACTCGAGGAGATGATCACCAACGCATCGCCTTGTAGACTGATTACACGACTATACAACTCTATGCAAACCACAGCACCTCTGACTGTGCCTAAGGCCCAAAACAGTTGGAATTTAGAGCTAGATAACCAGATAACGGACGACATTTGGGTTTTTTGCTGCGCCCAACTTCTAAAGCTCTCTCCAAATTACAAGCGGAGGCTAATACATTTTAAATACTTACATAGGTTCTATAGAACTCCTTCTCAATTACATCATGTGGGTATCCGACCTGATGAGAGCTGCTGGAGGTGTGGCTTCGCCCCCGCTATTTTCCTTCACATGTCCTGGCTTTGCCCACCTGTAGCGGCCTTTTGGGCAGATATATTTTGCAAAATACATGAGATTCTGGAGGCTCCAAGCGAGCCTCAGCCACTCATCGGACTATTGGGATATGTTAAAAACACCAAGCCAGAGAATCATAAATTACATGCCATGTTGCTCTTGCTTGCCAAACGACGAGTAGCGATACATTGGGGTGAAAGACGTACTCCCACGAGCAAGGCGTGGATACATGATGTCACTTTCAGCCACACTCAACTGACCACCTTTTGGGAGCTAATGCCAACGGCCTCTCGCCCCAAAAATATATGGGATCCCTTTCTGGACTGGCTGAAAGCACAGCAAGGCAGCAACACACCTTCCCCAATCCCTGCTGATGCTTAAGGGTTGCACTAGCTGAGACTGCACAGGCATAGATGGAATGTCAGGCCGAAGCACTGGATAGTTATGCTAACTTGATGCCTAGGAATTACCCGCAGATGGGGCTATGCATGAATACATATCGTGTGTCGCACTGCTGAGCTGAACCTGTGAACCAGTTATTATCCCAGGTTATTTGATACTGAACGAAAATATATTGCTTCCTGCCTGATTTGTTAGGTTTTTGTGTTTACGCATTCGAACTACATTTTCACCTGATTATACTGATTGTAATGTGCCCTACAATGCAACCTGTTTTTTTTCTTGTTTGAAAATGTCAATAAACAAATCTAAAAAAAAAAAAGATTTACAAAGACATGGCGTACGGCAGAAAGGGTATTCTGCTGAAGGGCTAAAGAACCCAGTGGGCAAACTAAAGCGACTTGTTGGCTGTTATGGCAAGGGAAGAGGAATAGGATGACTGATGCCCCTGGTGGCCTATGCGCTGTCTGCCGGGTTTGTGTCCATGGCCCAGAAAGTGCTGGGATGTCTGCTGCATCACTGGTTGGAAATACTGTCACTGCTAATATGCCAGCCTTATGGAATAGCCCCTACATTTGCAGAAATGGGAAGGAAATGTCTTTGCAGGAGTCAACAGCCCCAGGGAACATGCTGTATCACTACTATCTTTAAAGCATTTCAAAGCAGAATCCACCTTCTCTCCAAAGAGGCAAGACCCATCAAAGGGCATGTCCATTTGTTAGGCCTGTGCATTGCCAGAAAATCTAAATGATTTCATTCAAGTGTGTCTGCAAAGCACACCACTGGTATTGACTGCCCTGCCAATGCAGTCTGTGGTATTAAAGTTTGCATAGATGACTAACTTCCCCCGCATCATGCCAGTTATGGATCGTCTTGAGCCACGGAGGCCCTAAAGTCCTCTGGGACCTCCAGCAAGATCTTGTTGGCCAAGTTCCAAAGGGTATGTATGTATCAGTCCAACAGACAGACTAAGTTACATATCTCAGTACCAGGCTGGCAGAAGAAAATACGAGCTAACCAAAAGCATCAATCTTTTTGGATTCTCTATCCAGGGGACTATTTGGAAATTAATTAGGATTCACCTCACTGGTCAAAGCCCGTACAATGAGACTTTATGGAGTAGTGTGTTTGGTGAGAAAATCTGGGTAACTGGGCAACGACCTACCTCGCCTGGCCACCTGCCGACTAGCATGCATTTGTATGTGGCAGTGATCCGGTGTGACTCCAGTCTGGGTTTTACATCTCTCATTGGTCGTCTTGGGTTTCTACACATTCCTGAAATCATGATAGAGCGAGCAGGCAGGCGTTCAAAAATCAGAACCGAGTGAGGGAAGAAGGGAGTCTTGAAACTTCCACCTCACACCTAAGAGCTGCAACTACACCCTCCACCTCCCAAGTCAGTGTACCTGCAGCCTCCACTCCCAAGTATGGGGAATGCCGGCCTATGGCTTACGTATAAGAGTAAGGTGTACAGCTTCAGCGCCACTCACTAAGGAGCCCAAGCAACAGTAACATGGTTGAGGGAGGGGTGGGGGCAAGGAACAGGTGCCCTCTGAACACAGCATCTGATATTTGATCTTGGTCTTTGAATGCTCAGCAAATGTGATAAAATAAGATTTACAGGCCTACTTGCAAAGGAGCTCACAGCGAAACACAAGAGCTCTTGTGAACTGCACTTGCAGAGGAGCTCACAGCGAAACACAAGAGCTCTTGTGAACTGCTGCTAGAGAAAGAAAAAAGTAGTTCCTAAAACAAATACTAAAATGGGGATCAGTGGATTGATATAGAACTTGGTCTCTTGCTCTCGGGGTAGGCTGAAACCAGGAAGAGGCATGACCCATGCATGCCATAAACAAATGTGGAGAAACAATAGGAGAGAAACATTGGAGTCAGCAAATGAGAAGCCTGTGGGCGGGCTGAAGCCCACAAAGTATATACAACATGTCTCTTCGAGGCAGCGTATGCGCTGTCTAGAGCAGGGACCTAAAAATGACATCTATTCATTCAAACTAGACTGGCTTGTTATTCCACCAGATGACCACTATGTTCTTCAGATGTTTTGCTACCTGTGGTGTCTTGGTTCTCGACTGGGCAGAAGAGCATTTTCAAATCTTGCCCCTAAGATATGGAATTTGCTGCCCATTATACTTCAGGCAGAGGAGATATTCTGGGAATGTTGCAAAGGTTTGAAGACCTGGTTCTTTGGCTAGATCTCTGTGCTCCTAGCAGCACAGTACCAGATCAGAAAGTTGGGTAGCTGTTCGTGTTGTACAAATAGCATATCATCCTCATCATCACAACCACCACCATGGATTCAAACCACATTGGCGACCCCTATAACGATTGTGCTGGCTTCAGATCACAAACTGCATTTTGCTGGAGGTCTTCAAAGAAGGTTCCTTATAGCAAACGCCTTAACTCTACCTCCTTCGCAAGCTCTGCGTCAGTCATTCATAAAGGGCTTTTATGAACAAAGGCGCTCTAAAATGTTTCAAATGTAAAATCAAGTCGTCTTTGGGTAAAGTTGCTTTTTAACAGGGATTCCACAAGCATCTCTATCCTCACCCAAGACGGATATTTGTATTTACATTCTGCACCTAACAAAACTCATTTATTAGACCTCCTCTTCAGCCCTTTAATTGAAGAACATGAGCATTAACAGCTTCAACATTTATAATATAATAAATAATGCAGCATGTCTATCTAGCATTGGTTAATTCTGAAGAATAAAGAAGCTTAATTTATCATTTCACATACACTAATAAACACTAGCAAAAATCTCAACAGGCAGCCACGGGTTGACTGACTGAAAACTGAAAATGGTACTGGATAGCAAAAATGCTGAAAAATAAAATTAATTTCAATTTCAGTAGCATGTTGTATGCGTGATTTTGTACCTTTGTACTATCACACAGATCCATTACCTATATACTTGAGAACTCAAAGTTAAATGTAAATGTATTCGCCCAGCAGATGGCAGCACTGCTACATGTAAGAATATTGTAATTCCTTTCATTTGTATTTGGGCAGCCTTGTTTGTCGCAAAAGGCGCGTCTCGTGTAAATATTGAGTTCTGTTTACACAATTTTTGCTTGCACCTTTTTAGAGGACAACTGCACCTGTCGGAAAGCAGTAATTCACCCTAATTGAGAAATAGGATTACACTAGCGAACTAGTGTCCTTTTTATGCTCAACTCTATCTCTAGGAATCTATTTGAAAAGATGCGTTTTTACAATTCTGTGTATCGTTTACAACCTATAATTTCCAGCGCTCTATCATGGCGTAACTACCACAAATTCACAGAATGCAGACACCAGAAGTGACTTTTTTTGTTTAAATTGACTCTCAATATAGCACATACTTGCCAGCATTCTGTGGTTCAAAAAAGAGATAGGATTTTTCCACGTTGTGAGTTCTCAGTTTCCCCGGAAGGACTTTGTTGGGTTTTTGGTAACACAAAACGATGCATGACACTATCGGTGTGGAGACAATGGCTGGAAAGTGAATACCGTGTTTTTACTGGCCCATAAATAGCGACAATTTGTTTAGACTTTGTCCGGACTTTAGTTTTATCAATAGAAACTGAGGACCCTTTTAACATCCAAAGTGAAGAATGAGATCACTGCATTGCATCATTAATCAATCAACAGGGAGTACAACAAAAACTCAGGCCTTGATATTTTGGAGAAGTAGTAAAAACTTGGTCCTTGGGTGGTAACCCATGGGCACTGCCAAAGAATATAATTAGTTTAGGGGTAACCTTCCCAAATACTCTGAACTGGAAGAATCTTAAGAAAGTTACTCCTAGTAAGGCTTTGATGTCGATGCAACACTGCACAACAGGCACCACTGCCACGGGCCTGCAGGGCCAAGGTGCTCCCTACAGGCGTGTCAGCGTCTGCAGAAACCCTTCCATGGAAACGTGTGACAGGCTACGGGGCTAGCCTCTCCACTTCTTTAAGAAAGTAGAAGTATTTCTGAGAAAGATTTAAATGTCCATGGAGTATGTGTTCAGCAATCCCGCTGCCAAGCTCAAGGGCGGTAGGTTGGGGTGCAGATCTGACCGGACGTCTACAAACAAGGCTCGGAATGCAAGGAAAGCTCATGTGCAACAGTTCCAACACGTAAAGAGAGTTTAGATTGTGTTTGTAACCCGATGTCAGCTTCTGTGCGTAGGTTTGGCCAAGTCCTGTGCATAGAACCTTACTCAGAAAGCGTGTTTTTCATTTTTTGTTTGGTGTAAATACTTTCAGAATTTTTAGAGAAATTCGAGCTAAAAGAGGTGCTTTGGTGGTCAGGAAGGAGTTAATTTCTTGGAAAATGTTGTGATATCTTGACCGCAATGTACATATGGTACCAAAAATTAAAAGTACTCAAATCTCATTGGCTGATGGAACCTTTTTCCTGTCAGCCAATGGAGTACCACGGTACCCAGGATGGCACTTAGATACCATGCGATCTGATTGGCCAGCTGGTGCATCTCAAGAAACTGTTATGGGCGCCATTACAGGACTTGAAGACTCGATCCCTGTGTTCTGAAATCATTTTTAAATATATATATATATATATATATATATATATTTTTTTTTTTTTAAATATCAAACGTTTTACCATGGAAGCATACAAACATCAACTTCTAGTTAAGAGACAACTGTCACCTGTGTATCCTATCAATATCTCAACAATGCTAGGATGCAGTGGGTGGGGTGGGGTGCAGGTGGGGGACAAAAATACATAAGCCTGGTCTGGTTCAGTCTTCTGAGTGTTCCTTAGGCCATCAAAATAGAAACAGAGAAGCTAATACCCCACAAATCCAAGAAAGAGAGCTCAAAATGTATGGAACAGGGTAAAAAATATATATTAAGAGTTCTTCAATCCTCAGTGGCTGCAGAAACGTCACTCAAGAATTGAAACTATAACTTCCTTTGTGACTTCGGCCTGCAAGAAAACATGCCAGATGGCAATGTCCAGGATCTTAAGTTTCAATGAGAGCCACAGAGATGCTTAGATTTTTAGGTGAATCTGCTCTTTTTATTTTAGGTCTCGCCTGCAAGCAGCACACATGCGCTATCACTTGGTGACTATCCATTGTGAATAATTAAAAAAACAATATGGTGTATAATAAGAGAAAACCAGCCTTGGCAATGCCAATAGGTCTGGCTTTAAAGGAATGTTGCATTGTAATCTGAAGCATTGCAAGTAAATAGCAGCATGGGTATGGATATGTATTTGTGTGGAAGCAAAGAACTGTAGAATAATATTGGTGTAGTTCTAAAGGTCAAGTGACAGTTGCACTGCCAAGCTAGACCTAAACATCCATGTAGGTTAATGACTGACCTCCTCCCAACTGTGCTTCTGCCAAAGAAAAACACCAGAAATTATCTAGTTTTTTTAAGACACTTTAATAGCATTACAATGCCATGTATGTGCCCCTGAAAGTTCAAGCTTAGGCAGCTGGAATTTCTGCAGAATCAAACAAAACATGTACTCCTGGCCCACAACATATGTGGGCAGAGCCAAAGCCGCTCTCTAGTGATGCTCACATCTGGCGACAGCTGCGCTGTCAAGCCAGACCATAAAAACCCTAAAAGGGGCTTTTAGTCCGCCCATTACTTACTATTCGTTAGCATCATTATCACTCTTCTTTGCTGCCTTCTAATTCTGCAACGCATCCCAGGCGTCACTTCAATTTCTTTGTGTGGACCAAGTACAGATTCATTTATCTTAAGTGTCGCCACGTGCTCGCGCTGTGATTGAGGTACTATGTCTTCTTTTCTTTTTGCATTTCATGTAGTGCAACTCTGCCCTCTAGTGGTCGAGTCTGATTATTTCAGACCAAAACAGCGAAAAGCCAAATCATAGAGCTAGTTGACTTAGTCAGTTTTCTTTGCTGTGTTGTACAGCTGCGCGGCTACTGTGCAGCATGGATAAAAGTTTTTAAAAAAAATAAAGCGCTATAAAGCGGCCAGCGTTGGCCACGTCATAGCACTTTTTTGTTTAGTTTACTTTTACCATGCTGCACAGCAGCTTTGCTAATGTTTGTTTAATTTGTTGTAGCTAACTTCATCTGTGCTGTGCAGCTTGAATGTAGTTGTAAAAAACAGAATCTTCACCCCGTTCAGAGTTGCACTCCTCCGCTTGCTAGCTTCACACAGCACCGCCTGTCATTGAAACGGGCTGCCTTACTTGGGTCTAACCAAGCTCGGTATTCTGTTCTCCAAACACCTCTTCAACCACTTCTTGGGAGACTGTAGGCTTTACACATGCTTATCCTGGCAGGAGGATCACTTCACAAGGATCCACCCGTCCAGAGATCTTTGATGGGTGGAGTGGCTCTTCATCGGACTCTTTACAGACACTCAAAAGGTGGATATGTGCATAAACTCCACTTGAGCAGTCGTGTGGATTACTGCTGGAACATTCAGCTCTTTAATTCACATTATTACACTGTGCACGCTGACTAAAGCTCAGAGAGAAGAATGCGCACTGAAGGCTCGTGTTGACAGTTTCTTGCCCATGGACATCAAGTGGCGTCTATCTGGGGCACCTTCTACTCTGTGATTGTAGTGGTTCTTGGTAAATCCTGCAGGGAGCCAACATTTTCAACTGGACTTAAACGTTTGTTTTTTACTATCCGCCTCAAGCCTTCTCCTCAACTTCCAGTCAAGCTTCCTGACTTGAAGCAAAGAACTTTCAGTGTTTACCCTTCTCTTTTTTAATGCCGCCCCAGCCCTCCTTGTAAGCTGTCGCTGAGTGCGTAGTTCCTTTTCGTTAGGACAATGAAAATTCAGTTATGTACACACCTCTATGGGAAGCAAAAGCTATTGCAGTGGTTAAACAAGCGCTATTAAAATAACGTGTATTTGTAAAGCGCACGTTCACCCGTAGGCCTCTTGGCGCTGAATAACATGTTTATTGTCACCCAACTCGATGGTACTCATTATATCGAACTCAGATGGATGAAAGGCCGAGTGGACCCGCCCGGGGTTTGAACCTGTGTCCACGAGGTCGAACACAGCCCTCTGCAGTGGACGCATTAGAACACTGAGCCACCAGACCCAGCTCCAGGCCTACCCTGCCCTGCGCCCACCAATGGTGCCGTCTCCCTCATCTTCTCCCATGTCACAGCCCCCAGCAGCGAGCGAGGTGCCGTGGAGACGGCTCTGATAAACCATCTCCCACTCAGGGTGGTTGCATGCCGCACCTCGATGGATGCACAGCTCCTGGCAGGATCCAGACCTCGAGCTGTAATCCCCCATCAGAGAACTCGTCTCCGTAGCTTAGAAACTAAGCTGGCACCAATCTTTTCCCCAGTGCATGGGAGAGCACGCCGCTCTCCCTCCCTCTCCTTGTGGTCCACAGTCCACCTTAAGACCACCCGCCGAATGGACAGAAATCCTTCCTGCATCCCCCCGGCCTCACTCAAGCCCTCCGATCACTATTCAGAATTGCAAAATAGAGGGCCGTGCCTGAGGTTTGAAGGAGCCTGCACCGTAGCCAAGCAAATTCCTCCCCTTATAAATTTTGAAGACTAACCATTCTGTGTATTGGTAACTAGTAAAGGTCTTTGAGTGCCAGGCAAGGTGGTTGTGTCCATTTTAGGCTAGTAATAGGCATCATAAGGTCAGGAGGAGTGCACGCTCACCACAGAAACATTCTGTGTACGAATGGTCCATTCACATCCCCGGTGTTGTGGATGACAAGATGCCCATGGCTTCTGGTCAGTAACTTCTTTAATGAATCTTCCAAGCAGGCCATCGAGTGAGTCGATCCTGCTCTTTTCCATCCTGGTCAAGGGTGGTCCTTTCATCACAGTCCAAAAGATTGTCTTCCAAGGCATGGCACATTACCAGCAGGGCTCCAGTCTCCCGGGCTTGTCCCCATCGTTGTGGAGATATGGCAATTTAGGGGGTGTGTCATGGTGAAACACCTTCTCTAAGCAGTGTTGCATAGTGTCTTCCGAGTCCAAAGAAAATACAAGTAACCAGTTCTGGTCGCCAGATCGTATTTGGTTGTTGAGGACTGGAGATTCAGGTGAGACACAATAGCTAATTAAATAATTAGCTAATTTCGATAATGATAACTCTTATCAATTTGATACAAGGCCTGCCTTTTCACAAAAGAGGGGACAGGAAACAAATGGTGAAAGGGACATGTATTCCAGGAGCGATGAAACAGACTTCCGATCTGCCGCCTTCCCTTGTCCCAATCAGCAATCAGCTCAACACATACAGGAAAGGTTCTGTCAGAAGTATTTTGAATCGTCTCTGCGTGTTCAGGAGTAAGTTACCCAATCACATACATTGCATGACTCAATCATTTACAAAGGGAAGAAACATTCAAAAAGAAAGAAATCAAAAGCAAACAAAAAACAATGGGTCTGGGTCACTAGATTGATATGCACCATATGCACATACACGACAGACCAGAAAGCACAAAGTGGAGGCAGAATACTCGCAAGGGACTTTTTTTGTGTAACCCATGAAAGCAATAGTGTGAGGGAAGTACATACATTCTTATGATTTGTAAATAAAACACAAGAGGGAGACAGAATCCTACAGAACCAAGTATGACATTTGCAAAGGAGACATTTCCTGATACTAGTGTAAATGTCAATCCAGATGCTCTTAAATCCGAGACTTGCTTAACAAAGCCCTGGCTCAGAAGACTGCACAAATTCAAGTTTAGACTAAGAAAGCCTTTTGGGACTCTGGGAATATGGTAGTTCGAATGATGCGTATAAGATCAAACTAAAGCCGAGTCAAGATATAAAGAACGTGGATACATCTTGCTTTAGAAATCTGCTGAAACTTTCCGGTAACGGATTAACTGTGAAAATCCAAGATGTACCTATGTATGTATAAATGATGTCTCCATAGTGCAACATTCAGCTAAAGCGACCTAGCTGTTTGCAATTAGATGTTGGGCAAACAATCTCAATCTACGCTTTAATCTACGATCCGTACCGCATGTAACTGTTAACCTTTGTAACGAGAAGCCAAAATAAAGTTAATAAACTGATACTGACTACTTCTCCCCAGGGAGTAATGGTGGTCTGCACTCCACCAGGGCCAGTGGTAAATAAAGCAAACTGTACAAGAGACACATGAGCTCTGAAAGAAGACAGGAAAGCCGAGAATGATCCGGGATAGACACTGACTTTAGTATTACCTACATAGCATTATTTCAGAGGCCAAAGACTGCATGTTCACGGACTGAGCCCTGTATTTTACCAACATGATACCGTACTAAACAGGTCCACAACTGTATTGGCCTGGATAATGTTCTGGTGTGCTACCTTCTCCGAGAGGTCAAAGACTACAGAGACATGGATGGAACCAGGAAACTCTAATCGCCCACTAAAGCTGATCCCTCCAGGGAAAGCCAAGGGGTGATTCAGCAAGGACAATGACCTGCAGAGTTACCTACAAGTAGCATAACAGAGGAACCAATGATTGAATGAGCACGGACATTGAAATGAAGTATTGCTTGCAGCTGATCAAGCCAGAGGCCAATGACAATGGGAAACGTAGTCTGCACTGTAGGCAGACCAGACAGATCAAGGGCTGGAAGGACGTATGGCACCTGAACTGTAGTGAAGAATCAGAATCAGAAAAGCTTTATTCGATTGTTTAAACAAAACAGTCATAAAAGCACAATCGTAAAAACATTTCATGGGTACAATAAGTTAGTTAGACAGATAAAAAGATATTAAACTAGAGAGCTTTCCTAATTCAATCATACCAAACGTTTTCTATGATAAAAAACAGTTTTAAAAAAATTGGAAACATTAAAAATAACATGTACATTGTCCAGTTGTTGCAGAGCTAACAGAGCTGGGCGACAATAGCGTAGGCCGAATTTTTTGAGAATAGGTTTTAGAAAGAGAATTCGAGGTGCAGTATAATATTTACAAAATAGGGTGACATGAATCGTGGTCTGTGGGGAAACATTATCACAAGGACAGGGCAGGAGGCATTGGGACCAGTCATGCGTCGTGGGAAAACTAACAAGACGGTGAAAGGTTCCCATCCTGAAGCGGGTCAGTAAAAATCTTTCATAAGCACTAGAAACAATGACTAAGTATGGTTGTATTTTGAGAGTGCTTAACACCAGCTGATTGTGCAGGACGGTAGGCTTCGATATCTCTGTCGTTAGTCTCAGAGATTCCAAGAGAGACAGAGCCTTCTGTTTTAAGTCCTTTCTTGATATAGAGTTCGAGGTACTGGGGTTAGTAAAAGTTCTGGATAACCAAGGTCATTTAAAAAGTTAAAAACATATTTAAGCCACGGTATCTTCAAAGCCCCATCCAATTTCATAATATCTGATAGAATTTCCCGGTTCAGCTTCGTTTCATCTTTGGACCAAAGTCTGTGCCACAAGAGTACCGGTTCAAGCTTAATTAGATCAGAAATGTGCGTCAGACCCAATTCCGCGTGGCAGACATATGTGGAGGAGCCAGAAGGGACAGATAGGACATATTTTAAAAAAGAATTTTCGACCCTTTGGATTGGTGACAACTCAGCAAAGCCCCAGATCCCACTCCCATAGAATGCCACGGACACACATTTGGCTTTATAAATTTTTAGGAGCTCCACCGGAGGTCTTTTACCCAGTTTCCTAGCAAAAGTGGTTAATGCTGCAGTGGTCCGCGCAAAAGCCAATTTTTTAACAGATACGGCATGTGTCCATTTATCGTTATTGGCAAAGGGGATACCTAGGTATGAGAATCGGGGGGTAACAGCAATTTTTTGTCCGGACAGGAACATGTCCTTGCATTTCTTAATGCCAGTACCACATCGCATTATAAATGTCTTAGCAATATTTACTCTCAGACCCAGGTTGTTCCTAAAGCGAGAAAAACTATTCAGTACACGCTGAAGGCCAACCTGGGTGCGTGACATTAAAACAGCGTCATCCGCATTTAATATAGGTGGTATTGGGCGACCAGCAACTATAGGAAAATCCTGATTCCCCGACAAGAGGGCCTCCCCTAGCCCATTTATATACAGGTTGAAAAGGAACGGAGCCAGAACGCACCCTTGTCTGACTCCGCTCCTAATCGGGAATGCTTCAGAACATTCGCCCTTCATACCATATCTAACCTTAGCCTTGGCGTCCCAGTAAAAACGCTTAAGGAAGTTGATAATATTTTGATCTACTCCTATGTTGTCTAAAATTGACCATAATTTCTCGTGGACCACACAGTCGAAAGCGGCTGTGAGATCCACGAAAGCTAAAAACAAGTGCCCCCTCCTTGCCCTAGTATATTTCCCCACAAGAAGCAAAAGATTCAGTCCCTGCTCTATAGTCCCCAAGCCGGGGCGGAAGCCATACTGTAAGTCACAGAGTATTGAGTTCGCTTCAGCCCAATCTTGAAGGCGCTCAAGGAGCACCCTGCCCACAATTTTTGTGATGGCATCTAGCAAGGAGATTGGACGATAGCACCCCAGATCCTGCCTATCACCTTTTTTAAATATGGGGACGATAATGGAAATGACCCAAGTCAGTAAAAAGCTAGTAGAGCAGCTGGCGTTAAGGACCTGGACCAGAAGCGGCCCCCACAAGGGGAAGTTAGATTTAAATATGTCAATCGGCACCCCATCTGGGCCCGGAGCCTTACCACCTTTGCTGGCACGGAGGGCCCGCTCGACCTCCTCTAACGAGAACCATAGTTCCTTGTGTGGCTGAGGGAAACCTTCCCCTTGCGGCACGCGTATACACTTATTAGTCGTGGGGGGTGAACCTTCACCTATATAAACTGAGGAGAAATGGTTAATCCATTGTTCCTCTGGAATCGCAGTTTCCACAGACGGAGCGCCATTACTGGTCAGAAAAGGGGCCCTAATGGCCCTCCAGAATGCTGCACTATCTTTCGTGAGGGAGGCCAAGAGAAGGGCATCCCATGCCTCTTTCTTCAGTGATGTCTTTCTATCGCTTAACGCACGTTTGTATACCCTGCGGGCCAACCTGATATTAGACACATTTCTAGGTACTTTCTTTAACTCAATTTTCAACTTAGAAAGTGCATGGGTGCAATTAGTATCAAACCAGCCCCGTTGCTCACCACTGTTCTTTTTCTGCCTAATGAGTAGATTACTTATCTCAGTAGATATGGCCATAAACGAAGCTAGAATTTGTTCAGGAACAGCTGCTTTGCTTAAGCACAAATCTATATCGTTTTTACAGTGCTTGACCACGGTGGTCTCTACCTGTGCTTGATTTACCATTGCCCATTTAATGGTATAACCATTAGTGCTACCTAGGGCTAGATTTTCAAGTAGCTGTATGTTGTTATTTTGAGGTTTTGACAATTTCCTTCTGGGCAGTGCAACAGTCAGGCACAGGGGAAAGTGGTCGCTTAATGGATTGTCCGAAACATAAAATGAAAGGAGGCTATGGGCGTGGGTGCTTGATATAAGAACATAATCAATTATAGAGCAAAAACCTCATCCATTAAAAGTACACAGCAAGGGAACAGGAAGTGGGCATAGTTCATTAGCAAAACCCAAATCATGGCTAAAAATGAGGTCATTAAGTTGCTCCCCCAAAACATTGTGGGTGAAATGGGACGTACAATCATCGTTATCCCCTTGAACACCACACAAGTTTACCCCAAAATTCTTACATAGGACACAATTGAAATCCCCCACAAATATCAACATAATGTCCTCAGTCCTGCCACTACTAATTAATTTCAATGCTTTAGAAATATTATTTAAAACAAAGCCAGACTGGCCTGCGGGGATATTGTTATAAAAGTTTACCATTGCTATTGAGTGGGTGGCATCTATGTCCAGTTTAATCAAGTGAATGGCAGTCTACGGAGAAGGTCTTTAGTTTCTCCTACAAAGGAGGCTAGTAATGCGCCCATCCCAGTTTGTGCGGCAGCGTTTAAATGGGAAAGCATGGTTATAAGTCATGGCAGAAGGGGATAACAGTTCTTCGCTGCATTGAGGTTTCTTTCGTCATTGGTTTATTCTAAGACTTTGGGCAGGGTATCCTTGGAAAGGGGCAGGATACATCTCAGAATTCCTTGTTTTCGGCTGCCAGCAGTTGGGACAGAGGATAAATCAAACAGGGGACAAGGGAACACCTCAACCTCCCATTCGGATGCTCTGGATCAGCTGAAATATTGCTGAGCCACAAACCACAAACACAAACAAGGCCACCAGCCAAGGACCCACAGGGGCTTTTTCCTCAGGCAGCGGTTTCGCCTGTGGCCTGGGCCCAGCTCCCCTCTGAGTGATGTTCTTGCTGTGCTTCTCGTTCGCCACCTTCATGCGCTGCACCCCTGACATGGTTGCACTCCGTCCCCTCTCGTGCCCTGCTCAGCCCTCCTGCCGCTGCCCCGACACTGACACCTCTCCTCCTCCCCCCTCCCGAGCCTGGCACCTAAGTCCACGCAGCCAGCCCGCGTGGCAGCACCGCCGCCATGAACTGTAGTGCTTTTTGCTTATGACTATAATTAATAGTCCAGGAATTGACAGCTCAAGAATAGGATGGGAATAGAGATTTAAGTCTTGCACCACTAAGCATAGATGATGCATTCAGCAACCAATCTAAGATTTAATAGGCACTGGCCCTCCTCTCTTCTGTGAGCTTCAAATGGAATATTCTTGGAAGCAGGGCTCAATATATAGTGGCCAGAACTGTTCCAAGGAGAGGCTATATATTCAGAGGGTTTAGCCCTTCATAGATTAACCCTCACCTATTAAAGAATAAAACGCATTCCTTCCTACAGAGGACAGCTGATGTCTATAGGCAGGAAGCCACTATTCCATCTCCAGAGCATCGAGAGAAAACAGCACAGTTCTCTATGAGAGAGGCTGGGAGTGTCCTCCTCCCCTCACAGAGCCAATATGATGTAGCTGAGGGGGTAATAAGCCTGCATCAGAAATATGAGGGCAGGCTGCAGGGTTTCAACCCCTTAGTTTTGCGACGTAAAAGCACTGGATGCCAACTGGAGCATAACACTAACAAACAAGCATTGGCAAAGGCAATAGATAGGGCGCCTACTGCCAGCATTTTGGCTTTCTCAATTGTTCCTCTGTTTTGTCATGGTGTTAGCAAAACCTTATTGTTGGTAAAGCTGCCACACCCTCGTCAATAACCCCCAAAAAAGTGGCTAAAAGTACAAATATTTTTTGGCCTCAAAAATCACACATTGCCGATAGCAGTTCCTGGCGCTGAAGGGACCTACTTTGGGTGTGAATGTGCTAATTATGAAAGGGTAGAATGCCTTCACTCAAAATGAAGTTAGCCAATGGCTGAAGTGGGCGAACCCTTTGCCACATGCTATGCATTGCAATGGGCGGAAGAAAAATGTGAATGACACTAAAACAGACCAATAAATGAAGAGGAAAGGCTGCAAGCCACTATAAGTTCAACATATTTATTTGTAAAATCAAAAGGTCTTGGCTAACGACAGACCCGGATTCAATACCCAGAGTCTCTCGATGTTGCCAACCACTATAAGCAAGCAGGAAAGATGTGTTTGGAGCAGGCATCTGATGCTAGTCATATTAGAAATAGCCTGGATATGGACTGGTAGGCCATTGCAAATTAACTCATCGTGGGCTGTAAAATGACACTTCCCCTTTGAAGAAAGTTGAAAAGTAAGCACGAAGATTAGATTGTTTCCAGAGGCCTTTTCATTATAACATCATTTTATGGAGCCGAACAGGCGCATGAAGTTCAGATAGGCAATCTTAAAGGTGTCCCTTTCCCTCACAGGGAACTGGTGTTACGATCTGCTTTTATACTGGCCTGCTCCCGGGTGTGGGGGATTATGTATAAGGAATCTCCACTACAATAGAGAGAGAAAGTAAAGTTTAAACATAAAAGGGATCAAAGTACCAGGAGAGGGCCGAGATAAATGAACAACACATCCACGCAACGCTACCAGTCACAAATCCGTTTATTAACTCACAACCATGCACCTATCACTCCAGAACAATGCCTTCATTCATCTATCACCGCCCACACACCTCAGTATGCCTAAATACTCATCCCCACCCACCCGTATATCTAACATTAAAGACTGCAAGTATTCATCTACCCATCCACCGACATCTATCCTTAAATGAGTTGATACATCCTTCCACCTGCAAGCATGCATACATCTGTACACCCACCCCCAACTGCTATTCATCTTTAAATCACCTGTGCATGCATACAGCCTTAAATCACTCAATTCACGTATATCCATCCACTCTCCTCACACACTCACATGCTCATTCATCCATCGGTGTGACCTGATGTGCGTTGTTTAGGATTGTATGTTTGTGTATGCATGCCTGCTTCTGTGTGTACAGGGGTGTCATAATGTGCGTTGGAAGCGTGGGCATGTGTGAATGCATATGTGTTGGTCTGTGTCCTCCGAGGATGGTATAAAAGCGTAATATTAATCCATCAATACTTTCTCTGCTTTGGCCCCAGGGCCGTATTACAATAAGTGCCCCGGGGGGCAATGGGCGTTTGCGCTCGCTTTGCGTGCCCCCGGGACACTTTAGTATTATAGAAGGGGGCGCAGACGCTTGTGCGTCCCCTTCTATAATACCGATAGGGCTGGAGCACTTAAAGCACCAGCGCTATCAACAGAGGGTGCTCCCTCATTTGCATAGGGGCGTGCCCTATGCAAATGAGGGAATTCCTTTGACTCTGCGCCCGCGCCATATTACAGACGCGGGCGCAGAGCATGGCCGGACAGAGGGGTGGGGGGTGTTGCAGCCGAGCTCTTTGCCGATTTTGTTACAGGGGCCGATATTGCAGCTATGCTGCAAAAACGGCCCTGTAACAAAAACGGCCCCCCAGGCGCCCAAAACCGGCCCCCACCCAGGCGGCCCACCGGGGAAACGCCCGGTGCCCGCTACGGCCAGTCCGGCCCGGGCGCAGAGTCAAAGCAGCCCTCAGGAGGCGCACTGACAGTGCGCCATTTAAAAGGTGGCAGCCCTCTGCAGAGGGTAAAGGGGGTCATCCCCTTGCAGGCGTGTGCAGTCACTGCACCCGCCCCTGCACCCGCCTGCAAGGGGATCTCTATTTCCCTGTAAAAGTGCAGGCGGGTGCTGCCTGCACTGTGAAAACACGGAGTGGCTGCTCCGTGTTTTCACATGTATGCGCTGCACTGGGGGCAGCGCAAGTTCGCGGCTGCCCTGGGGGCAGCGCAACCATCATAATAGGGCGCATTGTGATTGTTTGCGCCCGGCGCACCTTTTAAAAGGTGCGCCGGGCGCAAACAATCACAATGTATAATACAGCCCCTGGAAGTGTCCCCGATTCTGGAGACATGTTTTTCTTTCACGCAGTCCGTTATCTGACATTGTGACCTTCCCACATCTCTGCAGAGAAATTCTTGCACCCATGAAAAGAAACTAGGCACAGAATGGAGCACCTCAGCATTGCCGCTGGAATATTTGCTCTTTAATAATGACTGCGGTTTTTATACAAATAAACATCAAATGCAGCCCAAAGCTCTTAAAAATAAAAAAAAGTTGTTAAGCGTATGGCAAACAAATTTGCATCGACACCATTTCACAACGAGCAACAAAAAGCTCCTTCGCAAACTCCGAAATACGTTGCTCACTTGAAAATATAGACATTAACTTTGAATGAAACATAATAAACGAATCCTTCAATTAAATTTAACATGAAGGTGAGAGAACACTAAAGAAATCTTACTCCAATGTGAACCACTATTAACGCCATAATGGCACATGAAATGCAAAAGCAAAGTTCAAATTAATGGAAAACCGAGTTGGCCATTCCAAGATTGGAGACTCGTGATTGGCAGAAAACAGCATACAACAGTGGGCAGCCTCAATTCATTGTAGCAGTCAGATTTAAAAAGCGTACCTCAAACTAGCACATAAAGCAAACCACAGGTATCTCTCCTCGCCCTCCATCACTGATAATTGTGGGATAATGAGATACAGTAGTCGGTAACTGTCTTTTTCTAAACATCACTTGCATGCCAGTAAGGTAGTGTTTGAAAGAAAAGGAAGCGATGAACAAGTTACTTACCTTCAGTAACACTCTTTCTGGTAGAGACTATCTAGCAGCAGATTCCTCACATTTAGCACATTCCCCAGGCATCAGAATGGTTCTGGAAACATTTCCATAATACCTCTGCGTGCTGGAAGGAGGCACCTTGCGGCACCGCACTGAAGCTGTTCCGCTCGGGAAATGATGTGCAGGGCCTATATAAGCGAATCCCGTGCACTGACGTCAGTTGCTTTTGAGGCTGTGTGTGCCTCCAGATGCAGAGCCCCAAAAGCAAATTGGTGTGACCAATGTGCAGATTCCTAGACTTGGGATCTTATTAATGGATAGATTCCAAACACAGAACGGAAAGGGAGAGGATGTAGCCTTACGGCTAGAGCGGTCGACCTCGAAGCTGGGGAACCGGGTTCGAGTCTCGGCAATGACGCTAAAACATCCTGTGATTCTGGGTAAATCACTTAATCTCCCGTGCCTAACAAAACAAGCATTGGCATAACCAATAGGTCTCGCCTTTGGGACCTTATAAGTTTTTAGCCATGCAGCACATTATTCTGGGTGCTTAACATTTACAGGTTTTACTACGTGTAGCACTGGGTGGGAGATTGCAAGCAAAACAAACGTACGCCGCATGATTGAGAAGAGGAAAAACGTCCCTTCAATTTACAATTTATACTTTTAAATACAAACAAAGAATTATCGCTGCCTGCTCTCGTTGCTGCGGGGGGTAAAGAGGTGATGGCAGCTCTTATGCCCCCTTGTGTTAGCCTTCCTCAGCGCGATGTGGTCGCTGTAGCGCTGTTGTAGGTGAGGGAACCAGTGTCCCCCAAGCACTACACCATGCATCACTTGCTCTGGATGGCTCTTGGGGCGAACTGGTTTATTTATACATTTTCTGTTCGTCTTAGGTTCGCACATAATGAGAGAAACAACCATTCAAATCAGAAAAAAAACCACTGGCTCTGATTTATCTAACTACCATAAATGTTCGTTTTTAAAATTTTTATTTTAAATTACATGCTTTTCTCAAAACGAGACGCAACAAATCCTTCCCATAAAAGGAGCACCGATTTCGATTGGATGATATCTGGATTGTACGTACACTTGGGTTAAACAAAAACTCTTATACAAAAAAACGAAAATGAGCTTGGCATGAGAGCAGCCCTAGCCGTGTGCATTTATTGTTTACATTGTTTGCCCTCTGCGCACCCCCTTTCCGCCAAACCCAGCCCTGGCATCCAATAAAGATGGATACATTGTCAGGCTGCTGAATGATTAACTCTGGGGCCGACATGCAGGCTCGGCCTGAAAAGGGAGCAGGAGGCGGGGAGCTGCAAGGCACAGTCAGAAGGGGCCCTCCTAGGGAGGCTCCAGATAAATGGGCGAATGCAACTCATTTCACTGACTCTCTTTCTCGACAGAGTTTTAAATGTGCACCACATGTGCTATCTGAGCAATACGATTTATCAAAAGCCGTAGACAGCATTAAAGCGAACTAAAGACTAAAAAAATAAATATTCGTCACAATAGGTTAGTGCAAAGGATCAACTTTACCTCGTTCTTCCTGTAATTAGATGGGTGTATGGCATTGGTAGAATGCAAACACAGGAACAAGCACGGCACGAAAGTGAAAGAGACCGCGAGACAGGCAAATGTGGGGCCGTGTAAAAATAGCAGAAAATTGCGGGTGATCTAGCAATGGAGTCCGATTGATTTTTGCAGTGCTGTTGTTTTTTTTCCGTGTGTTAGTTGGATGTGGCTGACGGCTTGAGAACTGTGGAGCTGTGTTGAATTTTTGGCATGCTGCCTACGTGCCAAGCCATTGCAAAAAAAAAAAAACATGAACTCGCGCCCGCGAAACTGAAAGCCACCACGCTAATTGAAACATGATACAGACCGCAAGGTGGATGCCGCCACACGCACGAGTGTCAGAAAAGTGCAGACCGATTCCAAAAGGTCATCTCCTAGAGCAGTGCATGCGCGCTGCGCTAGGCTCGACCTAAAAATGAATGTGTCTTTCTGTAACGAAACTGGTGCTTATGTAAAGCGCTCTGATACCTGATTTCTCGGGTCTAGTTCGCGCTATATAAAACTAAAAAAAAAGGATGGGAGGGTTGGTGAGGAATCTGCAGCTAAATAGAGTCTCTCCCAGAAAGGGCATTACCGAAGGTAAGTAACTTGTTCTTCTGATAGAGACTTCTAGCTGCAGATTCCTCACCTTTAGAATAGATACCATAGCAGTAACCAAAGGGAGGAAGTGTGTGGATTGACTCAAAGTCCTGCATAACTGAGTGTCCAAAGTGGCCTTCCCAGCAGACTTGGCTCTCCAGACAATAGTGCTACGAGAACCTAAGGAGTGACGCCCACGTAGCCATCTGGCAGATGTCTAGGACAGGGACTTCGGGTGCTAAAACAGTGGTAGCAACTTGGTGTCAGGTGGAATGGGCACGCAGTCCTTCTGGATCTTCCACCCGGTGGTCTTAGGGGCAATCGATGTACAAGCTAAGTGCTCTCTTGGGATCCAAGCGATGGAGCCTCTCCTCCTCCTCCTTAGAGGGGTGAGGTGGAGCATAGAAAGCGGCAGGGTGATGGTTTGGTCAACATGGAATGGCGTCACACCTTTTGGGAGAAAGGATGCCTTAGTACGCAGAACCAGCTTGTCGGGAAAGAAGGTGGTCTGAGGAGGATGAACACACAGAGCCTGAAGCTCACTCACATGCCGTGATGGCAATGAGAAACACAGCGTTGATGGTGAGGGGCCATAAGAGACAACTGTGGAGCGGCTCAAATGGAGTACACATCAGATAAGTAAGGAAGAGGTTGAGGTCCCATTGGGACATCACAATAGAAGAAGAGGGAAACATATGTTGCAGCCCTTTCAAAAAACACATCACAATAGGTGATTTAAATGAAGAGGGCTGATCTGGCTACCATCAGAAGGAGGAAACTAACCTTTAAGCACAAGTTACTAACTTGTGTAACGATATATCTGTAAGAGACAGTAGTTAGTGACAGATTCCTTACCTTAGAATATCCCCAGGCGTCAGGCTGGATCCGGAAAGTTTTTGCGTAGCAGTACCCTTGCGCGTCGGTAGGCGGCGTCGTGCGGCTCCGCGTCCGTCGTCGGCGTCGTGATCGCCGGGATGACGTCGCGGGCAGTACTTAGACGCCGCCCCTGCGCGCTGACGTCAGTTCCGACTTTCCGCGCCAGGAACGTAGAGCCATGCAAGAAGCTGACATAGGTGTCTGAAAAATACTAGGGCCCTGAAAGGGATGTCCTTAACCCTAGAAATCAGGTCGCAGAACGGGGAGGATGGGTGGGGCGGTAAGGAATCTGTCACTAACTACTGTCTCTTACAGATATATCGTTACACAAGTTAGTAACTTGTGCATCTGAAAGAGACACGTTAGTGACAGATTCCTTACCTTAGAATAGATACCCCAGCAATACCAACCCTGGTGGTGGGTCTGCGAACAAAGATCAGACAAGGAAGTCCCGGAGGACAGAACGGCCAAAGAAGCCGTCCCTCCGGACCTGACTGTCAAGGCAGTAATGCTTTGTAAACGTGTGCAGCGAGGCCCACGTAGCTGCCTGACAGATATCCTGCAGCGGAACACCGCGGCCTAAAGCCGTGGTAGCAGCCGTTGCCCTGGTGGAATGGGCACGCAGCCCAATAGGAGGCTCCTTTTTACCCAAAGAATAGCAGGCTTTGATACACAAGGTTACCCAGCGGGAGATGGTTCTCTTGTGCACCGCCCAACCTTTTTTGGCGCCCACGTAGCCAACAAAGAGCTGGTCATCCACCCGGAAGTGTTGTGTGCGGTTGATATAAAAAGAAAGCGCACGTTTTGGGTCCAGACGGTGGAGCCTCTCTTCCTCTCTGGAAGGATGCGGAGGCGGAAAGAAGGTGGGCAAAGTGATGGTCTGCCCAATGTGGAAGGCAGTAACCACCTTTGGCAAGAAGGACGGGCGCGTCCTAAGAACAACCTTGTCTGGATGGACAGACAGAAAGGGAGGTTTGCATGAAAGAGCTTGGAGCTCACTCACCCGCCGAGCGGAGGTGATGGCCACCAGAAAGGCTGTCTTCAGAGTGAGAAGACGAAGAGGGCAGTTATGTAGAGGCTCAAAGGGAGCGCACATAAGAAAGGTAAGAACCAAGTTCAAGTCCCACTGAGGCATTACAAACGGAACAGGAGGGAAGAGGTGTGTAATGCCTTTAGAAACCTGTTAACAACAGGGGACTTGAAAAGGGAGGGCTGATCAGGAAGCCTGAGGAAGGCCGAGATGGCACAAAGATAGCCCTTGATGGTACCCAGGGCAGAACCCTGTTGGGCCAGGGAAAGAAGGAACAGAAGAACCTCAGAAAGAGGGGCAGAAAGGGGATTCACAGCCTTTGCTGTGCACCATGCCACAAACTTGTTCCACCTGCAGGCGTATACCACCTTAGTGGAGGGACGCCTGGCTGCCAGAATCACATCACAAACTTCGGGAGGCAAGTCGAAAGGAATCAACTGCCGCCGCTCAATCTCCACGCAAGCAGGTGGAGGTTGGACAGGTTCGGGTGGAGGACCGTCCCCTGCTGCTGCGACAGAAGATCCTCCCGAAGAGGCAGACGGATCGGGGGATCTATGCTCATACTGAGTAGCTTGGGATACCAAACTCTTCGAGCCCAGTCCGGAGCCATAAAGAATGACTTGGGCCCGGTCGTGCCGAATCTTCTTCAACACTCTGGGTAGAAGTGGTATAGGCGGAAAGGCGTACAACAGACCGCAACTCCACTCGCGACGAAAAGCGTCGCCGAGCGAGTGCCGCCTTGGAAATTCCAACGTGCAGAACTGATGACATTGCGCGTTCTCTTCGGTGGCGAATAGATCTAACCAAGGCTCTCCCCACTGTAGAAAGAGGCCTTGCGCCACTTCCGAGTGAAGACGCCATTCGTGATCCATCATGCACCTGCGGCTGAGTTTGTCCGCCCTGGCGTTCAGGGAACCTGCCAGGTGTTGAACCATCAGGAACATGCCCTGATGTTCCAGCCATGTCCAGAGGCGCAGAGCCTCCTGACAGAGGGTCCACGACCCCACCCCGCCTTGTTTGTTGCAATACCACATGGCGGTGGTGTTGTCTGTGAACACCTGCACTACCTTCCCTTTGACAGAGGGAAGGAATGCCTTGAGTGCAAGTCGGATCGCCCGGAGCTCCAGAAGGTTGATATGGAGCCGGGACTCCGCCGGAGACCAGAGGACTCTGATCTCCGCCTCTCCCATGTGACCGCCCCATCCCAGAAGGGACGCGTCCGTCACAACTGTGTGCTCTGGCTGGGGAAGGGAGAGGGATCTGCCCATGATCCATTGCCGGTTTGAGAGCCACCACTGCAACTGTCTTGCAGTCCCCTCCGAGATCTGGACGTGATCGGACAGGTTGCCCTGGTGCTGCGCCCACTGGAACTTCAGGTCCCACTGCAGAGCCCGCATATGCCATCTGGCATGATTGACCAGCAGGATGCAGGAGGCCATGAGGCCCAGCAGCCTCAGGGTCATCCGTACCGAAACCCAGGATAAAGGCTGAAAGATCGGAATCATAGCCTGAATATCCCGGACTCGCCGTTCGGGAGGATAGGCCCGAAACTGCGTCGTGTCCAGAACTGCTCCGATGAAAAGGAGATGTGGAGAAGGAATCAGATGAGACTTCGGCACATTGATGGAGAACCCCAGCGAGTGCAGGAGTTCGGCCGTAGTCTGGAGGTGGGAGACGACTGCCTGGGACGAGCCCGCCTTCAGCAGCCAGTCGTCGAGGTAGGGGAAGACTGGAACCCCTGCCCGGCGCAGATGAGCTGCGACCACCGCCATCACTTTCGTGAACACCCGAGGGGCACTTGTAAGGCCAAAGGGGAGCACGGTGAACTAAAAATGCTCGAGGCCTACTGTGAACCGCAGGTAACGCCGGTGGGCCGGCAGGACGGGGATGTGAAAATAAGCGTCCTGCAAGTCCAACGCTACCAACCAGTCTCGAGGGCAGTCAAGACCTGAGCTAGGGTGAGCATCTTGAACTTCTCCTTCCGGAGGAAGCGATTGACGTTCCGGAGGTCCAAGATAGGACGCATGTCCTCCTTGTCCTTTTTGGGCACCAGAAAGTAGTGGGAGTAGCAACCACGTCCTACTTCTGGGGTCGGAACATGCTCGATGGCCCTCTTGGCCAAGAGGGCCGTGACTTCCTTCTGCAGAAGCACCAAGTGATCCCATGACATGCGGTGGAATAGAGGTGGGATGGCTGGGGGGGTGGTCTCGAAGGGGAGGGAGTAGCCCCTTCGGACAATGTCCAAGACCCACCTGTCCGAGGTGATGGGACGCCAGTGGTGAAGGTGATGGCGGACCCTGCCCCCTACTGGCGTGCTGTGCACCTGAAAGGAAGGACTAGGAGGGCTTGGAGGCCGCGGACGGGTTGGAGGTAGTGGCCTGACCCGCACGCTGGTTGCCCGAACCGCCACGGCGGTATCCACGTCCTCGGCCACGCGAAGACGCTTGCTGCGCGGGCCGGTGGCTGGGCAGCTGACGTGACTGGGCGCCCCTTCCGTGGCCACGAAAGGGGCGAAAAGCAGAGGTTAGCGGAGGGCGTACAACAGAAAGGCCCAGGGACTTGGCAGTAGCCCGTGAGTCCTTAAAACGCTCCAGCGCATGGTCTGCCTTTGAACCAAAAAGACCGACTCCATCAAAGGGCATGTCCATGAGTGTATTCTGGACATCACCCGAGAAACCAGTTGTTCTCAGCCAGGCGTGGCGACGTAGCGCCACCGTCGTCGCAAGCGATCTGCCCAGCGAGTCGGCGGTATCAAGGCCACAACGTATGGTGTATTTAGCCGCATCTCGCCCTTCCGCAATGGCGCGGGTAAGCAGTGTCTGGACCTCCTCAGAACACTGCGGCAAAACAGCCGCCACCGAATCCCACAGGGAGTGGGTATATCAGCCCAAAAGACAAGCGGTGTTCACGGACCGCAAGCCAGCACTGGAGGAAGAAAAAGCCTTCTTCCCAAATTGGTCCAGGCGTTTGGATTCCCTATCCGGAGGGGCGGTAGGGAAGGCGGTTTGGGAGGCAGAGGCTTGGACAACCAAGCTCTCGGGGGTGGGATGTTGGGAGAGAAACAAGGGGTCGCCCGGAGCAGGGCGATGGCGTCGGGCCACGTTCCTATCCACAGGAGCCCCTGTGGTGGGCTTGGACCAGGCATCCAAAAGAACGTCAGTGAGTGCATCATTAAACGGCAGCACAGTCTCCGAGGAGGAAGCCGCCGGCTGAAGCACTTCCGTCAGGAGATTAGTCCTGACAGCCACAGTAGGCAATTGGAGATATAAGGCTCCAGCTGCTCTACGCAACACCGTTGCAAAATTAGCTCCCTCCTCCGTAGCCACGGGAGGAGACAGCATGCCAGTGTCAGGGGAGGTGTCTAGACCACTGGCATCCCCAAGTTCCTCAGCCCAGTCCGGATAATACTCACACTGTTGTGTGAGAGGGTCCTCGGACCCCTCCCAGCTCTCTTGGTCCTCCTCAGGTGCAAAATATGGAGGAGGAGGGACATCTGGGACCCAAGGTTTCATCGGCGCCGGAGCCGGCGTCGAGCGACGTCGGTCCGGCTCCATGTCCGGAGCCGGAGAGAGCCGGGGACCGACGCCGTCCGGAGCCCCGGACGGCGTCAGGAACGGCACCGGGGACATCGGCGTCGGTGGAGGCGTGCTTAGGTCAACCGGCGTCGATGGGGGTTGCGGTACCACCGGAGCCGGGATCGAGGCCGGGGCCGGAGCCAAGGCCGGGATGAAGGGTGGTGGGACAGGCGGCGCCGGGACCGGAGTCGATGGCGACGCCGGAGCAACCCCATCAGGGCCCGCGGGGCCCGAAGGCGCACCGGAGGCCCGAAGAGGCGGGCCATGGCCGACAGGAATTCCTGTATTTCGGCCAGAGTCGCCCCCGAACCCGGAAAGGACGGGTAATGCGGGGGCGGCTGTATAGGCAGGTCCGGGGCCGCGGGGACGGTGCCGACTGGGGCCTCAGCCGAGTCGCGAGACCGGCGAGGCGAAGTCTTAGAGCGATGACGCTTCTTAGACTTTTTGTGCTTCGACTTACCGGAGGAGCGCGAAGACTTGGACTCCGACGACCGGCGGGGACTCCGCGACCGGCCCCTCGACCTCTCCCGGGACCGGGGCTTGGTGCGGCGCGGAGCCGACTGCCGGACCTAGAGTAGCTTTCGAGACCGCTCTCGCAAAGCCTTCGGGTGAAGTTTCCGGCAGTCAGGGCACGACTTCGTGTCGTGGTCTCGGCCGAGACAGAAGAGACACTCCAGATGCGGGTCTGTGATCGACATCATGCGAGCACAGGCGTCGCATGGCTTGAAGCCGGGCATCCCTACGACACCTAGGAGTCGTGAAGACTCGATAAAGAAACAGTGAAAAAATTCACAAAAAAGTTAGTCAAAAATTGACTAGGGCACTGCTCTTCTCGGATCTGCGCTTACTGGCGCGGAAAAAGAAGAACAGAACTGACGTCAGCGCGCAGGGGCGGCGTCTAAGTACTGCCCGCGACGTCATCCTGGCGATCACGATGCCGACGACGGACGCGGAGCCGCACGACGCCGCCTACCGACGCGCAAGGGTACTGCTACGCAAAAACTTTCCGGATCCAGCCTGACGCCTGGGGATATTCTAAGGTAAGGAATCTGTCACTAACGTGTCTCTTTCAGATCTGTGTCTATAGCAAAGCCTTGCCGGGCGAGAGACGGAACAAATGGCAAGACATTGGACAACCTGTAGGGGGTCAATCTGGCGAGTGCCACAGCAAACCACAAATTTGTCCCAACGACAGGTGTATGCAGTTTAAGTAAAGGCACTCCTGGCTGCTAAGATGACATCAACCGCCTCTGGAGGAGAGTTGAATGTGTTCAGCCATCGCCTCTCAATCTCCATGCATGAAGGTGGAGGTTGCAAAGGCTGAGGTGGAGAACTAGACCGTTCAGCTGCAATTGGAGATCCACAGGGAGGGGCAGACTGAACAGAGGACAGACGCTCACGCCCAAGAGGTCTGGATAACATTCTGCCAGTGCCCGTTGAGTGCTGGGGTCACCCGAAAAGCCAGGTTTTGAGGTCCTTCCTGAACTGGGGCAATGCCGGAGGTGGAGGGGGAGGGTGTTCAAGGCTTTGGCTGTGAGGTAGGAGAAGGACTTTCCTACCATTATAGTCTTGCTGATACATGGGACGGTGGCCACTGGGAACTGTGCTAATTGGAGGTGTCTTTTGGGTGCGTGGAAGGAGAGGCAGCTGTTCAGGTATGCGGGTCCGGTGTTGTGAAGGGCCTTGTATGCGTGGGTGAGGAGTTCGAAGGCGATTCTTCTTTCGACTGAAAGCCAGTGGAGTTTGCGGAGGTGTTGGGTGATGTGACTGCGACGGGCGATGTCTAGGATCAATCTGGCTGCAGCGTTCTGGACAGTCTGGAGTTTGCAAAGGAGTTTCTTGTTGATTCCGGTGTAGAGAATGTTCCCGTAGTCCAGTCTACTGCTGATAAATGCGTGTGCAACAGTTTTTCTAGATTGGGATCCATCTGAAGGTCTTTCGAAGCATGCGGAGGGTGTTGAAACAGGTCGAGGAGATGGCATTGATCTGGCGGTTCATTGTGAGCGATGAGTCTAGTATGATGCAGAGGTTTCGTGCGTGGTTCGTCGGGGTGGGGGGATTTCTGAGGGTGGAGGGCCACCAGGAGTCATTCCATGCGGAGGGGTTGGAGCCAAGGATGAGGACTTCTCTCTTTTCTGAGTTGAGTTTTAGGCAGCTGTTCTTCATCCAGGTGGTGACGGCTTTCATACCTTCTGGGAAGTTGTGTCTGGTGATGTTGGGTTCGTTGGTGAGGGAGAGGATCAGCTGGATGTCATCAGTGTATGAGATGATGTTGAGCCTGTGGTTCCTGACGATGGTTGCGAAGGTGGCCATGTAGAGGTTGAAGAGGGTGAGGCTGAGGGGGAGCTGTAGGGCACTCTACAGTTGGTCTCTGTCGGTTCCGAGAGGTAGGGAGGGAGTCTGATCAACTGAGTTCTGCCAGTGAGGAAGGAGCGGGTCCAGTCGAGAGCATTGCCGCAGATGCCAGCGTTGTGGAGTCTAGTGGCTAGGGTGCGGTGGGAGACGGTGTAGAATGCAGCCGAGAGGTCCAGGAGGATGAGGGCTGCCGTTTCGCCCTGGCCGAGGAGGGAGTGGATGTTGTCGGTGGCGGCGAGTAAGGCGGTCTCGGTGCTGTGATTGCTTCGGAATCTGGATCGGGAGATGTCCAGGACGTTGTTAGCTTCGATGAAGTGTGCTAGCTGGGTCTTGACGGCCTTTTCGATGACCTTGGCTGCGAAGGGAAGCAGAGAGATAGACCTGAAGTTCTTGAGGTCCGTCAGGTCCGCGGAGGGTTTCTTCAGGCGGGGGTTGACTTTCGGCGCCTTTCCAGTCGTCGGTGAAGGTGGCGGTCTCGAAGAAGCAGTTGATTGTCCGACGTAGTTCGGGTGCGATGGCAGAGGTGGCTCTGTGGAAGATGTGGTGTGGGCAGGGGTCTGAGGGTGCTCCGGAGTGGATGCTTTCATGGTCTTCAAGGTGTTTTCTGTCGTGAGTGGGATCTAATTGAGCAGGGTCTGTTGGGTGGTGTCGCATGAGGGGGGACCTGGAACGGTTAGGTGGTCTTAGTTGTCGAAGTTGTCGTAGATCATCTTGATCTTGCAGTGGAAGAAGGTGCTGAGTCTGTTGCAGAGGTCTTGGGAGGGAGGGATGTCTGTTATTTCGCTGCAGGGTTTGGCGAATTCCTTGATGATGGAGAAGAGTTATTCGGTGTTGTGTGTGCTGGCAAGGATTCTGTCTTGGAGGGATTTCATCCTTGTGGATTTGATGAGTTGGTGATGTGCAGTGTTGGCTGCTTTGTAGGCGGCACGTGTTTACGGGGTTTTGTTGCTCCTTTAAGTCTTTTCGAGTCGTCTGCAGGAGCGTCTGGATTCTTGGGGTGCGGGGGTGAACCAGCTTGCTTTCTTGATGTGTCTTCCGGTAACTTTCTTGAGGGAGGCGAGTGTGACAACGCAGTTCGTGATCCAGCGGTGGAGGTTGCAAGCTGCAGTGTTTGCATCTGACTTAGTCGGTGATGGGGTGCTGATGAGGGCGGAGGTGGGCTGGTCTGCGTTGACTTTGTTCCAGCTTCTGCGGGGGAGGCGGTGAGCGTGCTTGTGTACAGTGTTTTTTTTTAAGGAGCAGTGGATGCAGCGGTGATCTGTCCAGAAGAGTTCTGTGGTGTGGCTGTAGGAGACGCTGTTTCCTCCGGTAAAGACGTGTACGGTGTGTCTCCTGCTGTGTGCTTGGGGGCGGTGACCAGTTGTTTCAGTCCTATGTTTGCGAGGTTCTCTAGGAGGGAGGCGGCGTTTGAGTCATCGTGGTTATCCAGGTGGAAGTTTAGGTCTCCAAGTAGGATGTAGTCTGTGGCTGCGAGGGCGTGGGTTGTGATGAGGTCGATGATGGTGTCGGTAAAGGGAGCGTGGGGGCTGGGCGGCCTGTAGATGAGGGTTCCGAGGAGAGTCGTTTTGGGGTTGGTCTGGAGGTGGAGGTGCTCCATGAGGGTTGTTGTGTTGTCCTGGAGGGTGGTCATGCGGAGAGTGCTTTTGTGAACGACGGCGATGCCTCCTCCTGGGCGGATGGGGCAGTCTTTGCGCAAGATCTTGTATCTGTCGGGAATGGCCGTGGCGATGTCGGGTGCAGAGTTGGCATTGATCCAGGTTTCCGTGAGGAAGGCAATGTCGGGCAAGTAGGTGTTGAGGAGGTCCCAGATTTCTATGGCGTGCTTGTGTATTTATTTATTTATTTTATGCGTTTTTATATAGCGCGGACTTTACCCGAAGGTGTCAGAGCGCTTCACAATAGGAACAGTAACATTACATGAGGAGAAAACTACAAGTGAGCATAATACAAAAGCAAGCGTTACATTACATGAGGAAAAAGTGACAATTGTGCAAATAACAAAAACAAACAAGATACAAAAAGAGGTAGCAAATGATACGTTACAAGAGGAAAAAGTGACAAGTGTGCATGATACATAAGATACAAAATACAAATAGAGGTATAATACTGCAATAAGTGGCAGTCACTCAGAACACACTGGGAAGGCACTTCTATAGGCATGGAGTACAGAATTTCCTATAGTGGAAGAACTTCCTTGAGGGAGTAGAGAGGGCGTGAATTAGGTTTGGAAGTGTCTTTGGAGAAGGAGAAATTTGAGGTCAGTTTTGAAGGACCGGGAAGAGGTGGTGGTCCGGAGCTGAGGCGGAAGTGAGTTCCAGATTCTCACTGCATTGCCTGAAAAGGATTGGGCCATCGATCTTTCCTTTTTGAAAGTGGGAGGTTCAAGCAATAAGTTTTCCGCATTACGTGATGGTCTAGAGTCTCCAGAGAGTTTCAGTTTATTCGCCAAGTAGCGAGGAGAGGAGGAATGCAAGGCTTTGTGGGTGATACAGGCAGTCTTGTAGATAGATCTTGCCTCGATGGGAAGCCAACGGAGGGAGGATAAAATGGGTGTGATGTGGTCGCTTCTTTTGGTCCCATATATGAAACGAGCTGCTGAATGGAGCACAGATTTGAGGGGGGACAGGTGGGATTTGGGGAGGCCAGTAAGAAGAGAATTGCATAGTACAGTCTAGAGAGAACCAGCGATTGGACCAGGGTTTTTCGGTCTTGCTCTGGGAAGAAGCATCGAATCCCCCAGAGAAAGCGCAATTGGTATCGAGCAGACTTTGCAATGGAATTGATGTGGGAGAGTAGATTGAGTTTTCTGTCGAGTATGACACCAAGGGATTTTGCGCTGTCGACAATGATAGGTTTATTGTTAAGTAGATTCATCTGATCCATCCATTATTGAACCGGAGGAGGAGAGAGTGAGGAGGAGAGGAGGAGGAATTCAGTTTTGGAGGGATTCAGAATCAATTGATGAGTTAGCATCCAGTTTTGAATGGAGTCGAGAGTAGAGTTTAGGATGGAGAGATCGTGTGTGGAGGACACCTTGAGGTAGATTTGAGTGTCGTCCGCATAGAGATGATAGAGGATCCCAGATTTACTTAGGAGATTTCCCAATGGTTCCAAATAGAGGTTGAACAAAGTGGGTGCAAGTATAGAGCCTTGAGGAACACCTTGACCTACCGCCAAAGGAGATGAAAGACTGTTCGCTATTTTGATCATTTGGGATCTATCAGAGAGGAAGGAAGCAAACCATTTAAGCACTGTGCCTTCCATGCCCATTCTCTGTTGAAGAGTGTTAAGGAGCGTGTTTTGTGATTGACAGTGTCAAAGGCTGCGGAAAGGTCAAGGAGAATTAGAAGACAAGACTCCCCTGAATCGAGTATCCGCAGTGCGTCATCAATCACTTGCAGCAGGGCTGTTTCAGTGCTGCAGTTTTGAATGAAGCCAGACTGGAAATTGTCAAGAAGATCATTGTCCTTGATATGACGGGAAAGTTGTTTCGCTACACATCTTTCTGTGATTTTCGCAAGAAAAGGTAGGTTAGTGATGGGGCGGAAGTTGTTGAGGAGGGCATCTGCAGAGATGGAGTCAAAGTTCTGCCAAATGGCTAAGGATTTGCGCTCCTCTGGAGGGGTAGGATGAATGACCTGATCCACAAGTGATTTCACTTTTTCGTCAAAGAATAAAGCGAATTCCGCTGCTTTCTTTGTAGAATCCTCCAACTTGGAGGTTGGGGGAGGGCAGTTTGGATTCTTGATGAGGTCGAATAGTTTTTTGGGTCTATTTTTGGCTGAGTCGAGGAGGGTTCTGAAGTGCGATCCTTTTTCAAGGAAGATGTGCTTGTGGTACTTGGATCGTGCTGAACGAAGCGTGGCCAAATTATTGGTGGAGGGCGCTTGTCTCCATTGTTTCTCCAGGATTCTTAGGTACTTCCTTTCTTCATAAATGGATTTGTTGAACCAAGGTGCTGAGGGAGTAGGCCTTTTCCTTTTGCTTTGAAGAGGAGCAACGTTGTTGATTTCGACTGCAAGGACTGAGAGGCATTGGGAGGTGAGTTCATTCACATCCAGGTTCGGGTCTAGCCTTGGAAGTGATAGCAAAGCCGAATCACAGAGGGTACCGAGGTCAATATTTTTCGTGTTACGGAACCATGAAGTAGTCCTCTTAGGTTGGCCGAGAGTTATAGAGTGTGGTAGGTGAAGAGAGAATGGGATGAGGAGGTGGTCAGACCAGTCTACATGAATAGGGATAGCGATAGTAAGCATGTCTGCTTTAGAAATAACAAGGTCCAGGATTGAGCCCTTAGAGTGTGTTGTTTCTGTGCAGTGTTGGATAAGATCGTTTGCAGAGAGAAAGGTGGCCAGCATATTCGCAGAAGAGTCTTCCAGCGAGCCCCAGTGGAGATTGAAGTCACCCACGAAGATCTGATTGTCACTTTGCGAGTATTGGTCGCTGATGAAGTCAGTGAGTTCCTCCATAAACGAAGGGCCGCTGCCAGGCGGGCGGTAAATGGCATGGAATCTGAGGGGTGAGCGTTGGTGCAATTGAAGCTCAAGAGATAGGCATTCAAAAGTGCGGAAGGAGCTGTTAGGAAAAGCCTTGAGTTGAAGGGAGTTTCTAAAGATGACTGCAACACCTCCCCCAACTTTGTCAATTCTGTCATTTCTCAATATAGAATAGCCTGTGGGTAATAGGAGATCAAACATAGAGTGAGAGGTATCGTTGAACCAGGTCTCTGTGAGGAAGAGCATGTCGATATTGTGAAGGGTGATGGTATCGGAGATTTCAAGTTTGTGTTTTATTGCAGATCTGCAGTTGTGGAGCAGACAGCGCAACTCTGCCAAGACTGTTTTGGTGATAGGGGCACTTGGGCTATGAGGGGGGGTAGGGATGTTGTACTTATATGAGGGTGCTAGGGAGGATTTAGGTGGATGATTGGTTCTGACAGAGGAGATGGTCGGAATAGTGTAGATAGTAGGGTTACTTAGAGAGGAAAGTGGAAGAAGGGTGGCGTTCGAGGACTTGAGTGAGTTTGCGATGTTTGCAGGCGACAGGTTATGATTGGCTATTTTGGGGTGTGGGGGCGAGGTGCATCTCGTGGGAAGGTGAGTGTTTTCCAAAGGAATTGAGGTGAATGGAAAGGTGGAAATCTTGGAGCTTAAGAGTGAAATGGTAGCTTCAAGCTGGGCGATGGAGGTGATGAGAGAACCTAGCTTATTTTCCAGAGAGAGTAGGGCAGAGCACGGCATGTTGGGTGGCTCGATAGAAGCAGGAGGGGGTGCAATTGGCGGCGGAGGGCAGGGAGAGGTGGGGGTACGGGAGGGGAGTTGGGGTACAGGGTTCAGGGGTGGGGAAAGGTGGTGGTTGAGAGCGGGCGTTGGTGCATCAGGGGTGAAAGGAGAGTTGTCTTTGTTGACGTTGCAAGAAGGATAGGAATTGAGGACATAATTAGGGGGAGATAGGTGAGGAACGAGGCGGTGGGGCAGAAAGGGAGGGGGGGAATGAGTGGAGACATAGGAAGGGAGGAGGTTTGGGCGGAAGAGAGGGGAGGGGGTTGGAGGGGTTCTGTAAGCTAGGTGAGATGAATGTGAGGGAACGGGCACCTGGCAGATTGAGGGGGGTTGGGAGATAGGGACGTTGAAGAGAGAAAGTGGTTCTGCTGGGTCCGAGGGAGGGAAAGGGTTACCAAGGGGGGAAAGGGGGTAGCACAGCATTACTGGAGGAGTGGGGGGAAGAAGAGAGATGCAATGGGTTTGTAAAGAATTCGGGGTACATAGCGAGGGGAGGAGGGGGTAGAAAAGAGGAGAAGCGGAGGGAATAGGGGGAACGTAAGGAAAGTTGACTAGGGGAGAAGGTTGGAGGAGAGGTGGACAAAATAGGGGGGTGGTAGGTAGGGATAGGGGGGAGGAGATAAGATTGGAGTACCGGGATGGTGCAGATTGGACGAGGAACGTATTAGCTAGCGGTAAGGCTGATGTGATGGAGGGGGCACACTGTGAGGGGGAAGAATGGGAGAGGAGGGAACAGGGGAGGGGGGAGGGTCAGCCTGTGCCTCCCGTGGGTGCAGCCTATGTAGGGGGGTCAGGGGAGGAGATAGGAAGTAATGGGTGGAGTTAGATGAAGAGTCAAGGGAGAGTCCGGTCGCAGGGGAGGGAGTAGGGAGGGGAAGAGGTGGTCAAAGAGAGAGAGACAGGTGTCTTTAGCTTGGATCATGACAGTACCGTTGTTATAGAGTGAGATAGTGAGGGATCCGTTAAAACACGCAGAGGGGGAAATCTTTAGCTGTTTCCCATGAGGGATAGAAGAGGAGGAGGTGACGTTAAGGGAATTATATAAGCTGGTGGACCAGGAGGGGATGTCGAGAGTGAAAAAAATGAGATCGTTTTTGAGCCTCCCATACCGATCATTGTAGAATTGGTCAACAAAGAGGGAATCAGGGAAACATTCAATGGTGTTATGCTTGAATCGTTTTGCTGACGCTTTAGTCAGGTTAGGAGGATAAATGATTTTGTAGCAATTAATTCCGGACTTAACTCGCGAGGTGGCCATGTTGGGAAAGTGAGGAGGAGGGGGGTGGTGGGGATATGAGAAGGGTGTTACTAGGGCAGCGGTGATGAGGAGAAATATAAGGAGAGGAAGGGGGCACATATTCCAGAAGTCGGGTGAAGATACCCGAACTGATGTGCTGACAGGGAAGTGATGCGATTAGGAACAGGTTGTTACTTCAGAACAGGACTGATTCAACAAGATAGGACTGAAGATAGAGTGGTGTAAGAGGAAGAAGAGGGCACAAATTCCAGTAGTCGAGAGAGGTTAGTCGCCATAATGCGCAGTATAGCTCCTTTGTAGGGTCAGGCATTATAGACTCAAACCTCTTCAGTCGTCATGAGGCCACATAGAATTGCTGATCGTCAGAGTCAATCAAGGTACCTTGGTCACTACCTTGGTCTCGGGATCGGTGCTCACTCTGGGTGGGATCAGCGCTCACTCCAAGGGCTACTCGGGATCCCCCAGGGTGCCCCGGTCCTCAACAGCCACACAGGTAAGGCACTACAGCTCTCTGGACTGCTCCGGTCGGGAGTAGCAGCAGCAGGCTTGCGCTTCTTTTCGCTCTGCATGTGTACCAAAGTCCCATTCAACAGTGTATTAGTGTCTTCGAAGCAGGGTAGACAATTAATATTGCACTATGCAGCTCCCACGTAGTCTACCATTTTGGAAGTGTGTGCCACTGTTAGTTTTTTGTAGAGTTGCCCAAGGCTTAAAGATTTACGTTTATTAATGAAGAATTTCTAGTTGTTTTGTTTATAAGAAGACAATGGTGATTGCAGAAAAATTAACTGCAGCCGCAGAGTTGTAGTCCTCTTTACTCCTGCCGTTCTAGCAGTTTTCCCTCTAAGATCGGCTCCAGGCTGGCTCTTTTAACGATGGACCTCGCTGTGTCCGCTACTCTGTCAAGGGCCGGTCAATGTAAAATGTGCTCCCAATATGGCCGCCGTTCTGGGTGCTCGCTACAGCCCAGCCTTCATGTGTGTGCAGGGGCCTTTGGGGGAGGTGTGCAGGGGGCCTTTGGGGGAGCTTGATTTAGCCTCACAGAATTTGGCTAAGGCTGCTTACTTAGATATCTTCGGCCGCCATTTTAAGGTCAGGCAGGCCGTGTAGCTGCTTCCCGACAAGTCTCTATTGGGTGCGGGGGGGGTTCTGCTGGTCTCCTAGGATAAGTTTGCTGAGGGCTGCTCCCTTTGCTGCGCCCCTGCCCCCGCCCCCGCCTCTGTAACTCGCGTGGGTGGTGTTTAACATTTAGGCTACGCTGGCCGCCATTTTGGTGTCAGTGTCCCGGTGAGTCTTTTCAGTCACGAGCGGTGTGCTGCGCTCTGTGGGCGGCGGGGGAGGGGGCCGGTAGCACCGCTTACCGCTCCGCTTCACCGTGGGTTCCGACCGGGTGCCGGGAGCCAGGGGAAGGGGGGGAGGGGAGAGACGCCCGCTCACATCCCCACAACTCGCAGCTCCCCTACTCACGGTTCGGCCGTCCTCGGAGGCCCCTTGACGCGGGTGCCGGTAGCTTCAGACGCTGTCAGATCGCGGCTGGAGGCGGCCCCGGGCCAAGCAAGCTGCCGGGGCCGTTTGTGTAGGGAACGTACGTTGAGGAGGATGCAGTTGAGTGGTTTGTGAGCGGTGATGTCCGGTAGGTTGGGAGATGCTGCTGCGGTACAGAGGTGGGTGAAGGTGCGGCAGCAGTGGAGACAGGAGAGAGGGCCGTGGGTGTTGTTCGGCGTCGAGAGCTGGAGTTGTAGCGGTGGCGGGTGAGAGGACCAGGGTCCCTGGCGCTGGTCGCGGACGGGTCGCAGATGGTCGCAGATAATTTGCCTTTGGCACGCCCGCTGCGCACGGCCGCCATTAAGTAGGGATCGGGAGGAGGGCGTGTCAGCTGGGAGGCGGGAAGGACACACTGGAGGGGGGAGGAGCCACAAGGGCAGCAGTGGCAGGGGGAAAACGAAGGAAAGAGTGAGAAGAGTGAGGAGAGTGAGAAGTAAAAAAGTGAAAAGTGACAGAAGGGCAGAACGAAAGCAAGAGAAAAAGAGGGCACGAAAGAGAAAAAGAGGGCACAAAAGGAAAGAGGCAAAGAGAGGCAGAGGCAGAACAGTAGAAGAGTAGAGTAGTAGAGTGCTCTCCCACTGGACCACCAGGGATTAGACGCAGGCATGAGGCTGCAGGTGGAGGAGGGCCTCGAACACCCTGCGAACAGAGAGCTCAGGGGGCAGCACTTAGTGGTGGAGCTGCGTGGGGCGAGAGCAGTCACACTGACCAGGTCTTCAGAAAAACTGCTGGGTTCCCTGCTGAGGTGGGATATGCTAACTATAGGGAATGCCTCTTTTGAAGCCATGAAAGGAACAGTGGCAGTGCTACTGCTGCTGGCGAGGCTGGGTAGAAAGACCGTGAGTGAGTAATAGCCCTACTCTCCTTAAAGCGCTTTAGGGCAGAGTCCACTTTGTACCCAAACAAGCAAATCCCATTAAAAAGCATGCCCATCAGTGAGCACTGTAAGTCACTCTACACCCAATGGATCTATGCTGCGAATGGCGACACTCCTACCTATCGCCCACCCACCAGAGTCGGTGGTGTCCAAGCTACAATGAATCGTGAACTTACCCACATAACGACTGTCCTTATTTGCCTGAGATAGGATGGGACAAAGGCCTTAAAGAAAACACTGGAGAGAACGTGTGCCACCAAGTCCCAAAGGGTGTGAGTGTACGGGCTTAGCAAACAGGAGGCCTTAATTGAATGGGGGTGGAGGGGCAAGCTGACTAAGGAGAATAACCTCTTCCCAAATGTCTCCACTCTTTTGGATTCCCTATCAGGGGGGAATGGTTGGGAAATTGTTGGGGTTAGTCGGGCAAGTGGCAGCTTGCGTCACAAGACTCTCTGGAGAGGTGTGCTGGGACGAAAATGCTGGGTCACCCGAAGTAGGATGATGGCACCTGGTAATCTGATGGTTCAAAGGAGGACAGGTCCACGGCTTAGCCCACACCCTAGGAGGATATCTGCCAAAGCCTCATTGAATGGGAGAAGAGGCTCAGAAGCAGTCTGGACAGGCTGCAGGGCTTCGGTCAGTTCATTTGTTTTCACCTCCATGGTGGGGAGGAGGAGGTCAAGCACCTCTGCCATCCTACTTATAACCATGGCATAGGAGGCTATTTTTCTGTAGCTGGTCCTGTAGAAGGGAAAAGGGCAGATTCTGGGGAAGTATCCAGCCCACTAGCGTCTTGCAAGTCCGCAAACCAATTATTGTCTGTATTGGGCTGATAGAACACATCACCCAAGTCACCATCATGGTCTGAATCCATTCAAAAGAGCTAGTGGAGAGAATGTTGTCTGCCTTGAGGTAAAGCAAACGCTGCAACCTCAGTAGGATTCGATTGAGACATCAGTCGAAGTTAGACCGGTGTTAAATTGGTGTCAGAAGGACGAAGGGAGCCACCAATTTGGGCGGCTTAGTCAGCATCAGCGTTGATGTACCTGGGCCTGGATCGTGGCTGCCGGGGACATCATCGATACTGAAGCCAAGGGCAAAAGTGGCTCAGAGGGTCCTACTGGCGAGGATGGCAAACTTGCGGGAGGTAATCCAGGAGGAGGGCCTCTCAGCTACGTGGGGCTCAAAGGCGCACTAGAGGGAGTCAGCAAGGATGCAGAGAACAGGAGCACATCTGCTAGCAATTCTTCAATCTGGCACAACGTGATTGAAGGCCCTGGAAATTCGGGTTTGCACCGCAACCAGTGCAGAATTGGCTCTGAAGTTAGCCCACTTTGGAAGCAGGAATGGGACCGTTTGTGCCGTCCAAGCACTTTGTCACGTGATTGGGAATGGCAAGAAGGAGCAGAACCCCACTTCGACTTCCTATGTTTATTGTGCTTACCTGACGATTTGGAGTGTGACGAAGTCTGGCCTCTAGAGAGGCTCTGTCGGCTCCGGGAACTAGAGCGGGTACGTGATCGACCCTTGGACTTGTGGAGGTCCAGACGCTGTGTCTTCTTGTGCTTGGAGACGTAAAGTTTCACCATGCGCTCCCTGATGACTTCCTTGTTTATCGACGCTCAGACTCTTGCAGGTCTTGGAGTCATGGAACGACCCCAGGAACCACAGGCACACCAAGTGGGGATCCGTCACAGACATCTGTCTGCGACAGTCCTTACAGGGTATAGGGGGGCTGAAAGAGAAGACAAGACAAGAGAAGCTCTGGATCCACATCTGGTGGTGATCCACATGTGGTGGCACAGAAAGAAAGTAACTGACGTCAGTGCACAAGACCACCGCATATCATTTTCGGAGAGGAACGGCGTCACTGCGGAGCCGCAAGATGCCGCAAAATGCCACCTTCCGGCACCCAGAAGTACTATGGGAAAGTTTCCAGATCCAGTCTGACGCCTGAAGAATATTCTATAGGTGAGGAATCTGTGGCTAGAAGTCTCTATCAGAAACAGAAATGTCTTTGTTTATTGTCATGGAAACATTCTGCCCATTTCTATAAGGAAATGCAAGTAGACCCTGACATGAGCTGTAAGAAGGTCAGAGCTTCAACCCACAGATCCACCAAACTTTATTCTCAACTAATGGTGCAACTACAACACCTCGTCAACTGTAGAGTACCTTCACAGAGAAGACTGATGTCCTCAGGCAGCGTCAGGTTAGCACATCTCAGAGTCGACGAGAACAGACTGGCTGGCTTGCAGAAGGGCACGTACATTGGCGATACTTCCCGGAAGACACTGTCACTTAATAACTCTGCTGCAGTTGGCCTTCAAAGGTAAAACACAATAGATAATAGGTACAGGGAACATATGCTTTCTTAATAAGGCACAATCTGATCTCCACCATTCAAAATGAAGCTGCTGGGCCTGTGTTTAATCAGCCTAGAAAATGGATATTTAACATGGTCAATGGCCTCATGAATAAATCACTTTGGAACTAGTAAATAACATCCTTAGAACCATGCAGCATCGAGAACACATTTTTTGTAAGGAACAGAAATGGCTTTCTCATGATCGGCTGATGAAATGCTACTCCAGACCCCCTCCCCAAACACCAGAATGCTAGGGTGGGAAGAAGAGCTTTTTCAGCCCAGGACTTACCCCTCCCTCCCCCACATTTGAGGTTAACAGACTACTTAAGTAACTTCAATAAATTGAGGATCGAAAATTGAAGCAATTACTTTTCACTCTGCATACACTGCATCTTAAGCTAACGGAACATTCTACCCAACAATGAAAACACAGCACCTGCTCAAATATCATCATAAAATAGTTGATCGCTTTATTTGAAAAGACATTTCCAATTCCCTTTGTTAGGACAGCACAGGAATTTTCACCTCGTAGTAAACAGACATGCACCCCTGCCCTGAGTGACCCAATTGCATGCAATATCTTTTATTCTGTCTGTTTGTGACCCAGTTTGAGCGCTATTACAGCATGTCCGCTGAGGCCTAGGTCTATCTTTTGACTCAGAGTCTGGTTCTGAGACCTGGAGGTGCGCCCTAGCGAGATCCATTTTGGATTACCCCTGGATTTACATGGCATAAGATAACATTTGAGGTACAGCCTCCTCCGACAATACAAGAGTACAGCCTGCATTCTAGAGCTGAAGGGTACAACCTAGAAATTGAAGAAAGGGAGGATGGAGATAGGGATGCTTTAAGAAATTCTACAGTGACTTTTTTAGCAGTGGTTGGTGATTAGTCTTTCTAAGCACAGTGATTTGAGTTAATGGTGGAGGAAGGGGTGTGTCGCCAGATTCTGTTGTTAGAGGGAGCAAAGCCTGCCCCTTTTGTCTCTCCCGAGAGCTCCTTCAGGAATGCTGATGACAGCCAATTGTAGTGGTTTCACACATCATTATGCTTTTCTTTTTTAGGTCTCGCCTAGCGACGCAGCGCGAAGCGCTGTCGCTAGCGAGATCTATTGTTGTCGACTTTAGTTTGGAAGGGGGACAGGACATGTGCACGCGTATGGCAAGACAGGAGATGTGCACGCGTACGGCTTGCGGCGTTCTCAACTCCTGCTCGCACCATACGCGTGCACATCTCACGGCGCCCGGACAGGCCATGTGCACGCTCACGGCGTCTCTTTCATACAGCCGATGTGCACGCTCATGGCGCCGGCAATGCACCCAGCCAAGCCCTCACTCACCGGCTGGTTCAGGACTCCCTGGCCGTCTCCTCGGCACGCCGCGGGGCTCTCCTCACCACTCGGGAGCCCCGTCTTGCCTCTGGTGCCATGCAGTCTGCCTCGCTCTTCGCCCGGTCCCTCTGATGGGGCCGGGACTTCAGCATGGAGCCTGCAGGGTTCTGGACGTCCTCTCCGGCGGTTCCTTCCTGTTTCTTTGGCAGGCCCCGCCCACGTCCCAATGAAGGCTGCCTGACTTCCGGTTTCGCCGCCATTTGCACCGGAGGCAGGGAGTGCGCCCCGCGATGTCGCCTCCGTTATTCAGCTTGTTTCTCTTGAAGCTGGAGACTGCCGCTGCAAACCCCTGAGCTGTGACCGGGGCGAGGATAGGTTCGCAGAATAACAGCGGTGGGAGGCTTCATCCACCGCAGCCCCTCCTTGTTCGCAGGGACCACCGTCTCCTGTCTTCACGGCCTCTCCTCACAGCCCGCACGGCTCGTCGCTGCATCCTTGCTCTGCTGCCCCTTACACAGGCAGACACCGCAGGGACCACAGGTGAGAGGCAAGCAAGCACCGCAGGCTGTAGTCTACGGGAGCGTAACAATGCTCCGACCGTTCTGCCGCCACTCACCACTTACTCCGGGGCCGGAGGGCCGGGTGCCACGAGGTGGGTTGCGGGGGGGGGGCACAGTTCTGCGTAGCGGGAGCCTTATAGCAGCCTTATAGCAGTCTTGGGCGGCGATTCAGCAGGGTAGATGCAGCGCCCTCCTTGCACTCTACCGTAGCTCTGCCGTAGCTGGCTGGCGGGAAGTCACTCGTTTTATCGACCTCCGAAGGATGAAAGGCAGAGTAGACCTCAGTGGGATTTGGACCTGAAACAGCGCAGATGTTTACAGACACAGCGGTATCTCTAGAAATGATTTCTAGGGGCTTGGGGACAGGGGAAGGAGATGCAACTGGCCACAAATATAATTGGTGGAGCCACCTATAATGGGCAATCATGAAGGGTGTTTGTGCACATGTGTGTGTGTGTGTACACACATCTGTACTCACGCACATACAAAGTTATAGTAATCGCACTCACAAAACACTGTCAGTTGCAGACTCATGCATTTCCTCAGTCACTGATTTACAGTGAAAGGTACTTGGACAACATGGGAAAGAACAGATTTAAATTGTTTTTCACCATCACTGATGCTAACACACCGAGTGCCAGCTGAAGTGCACAGCCTTTCAAAGCAACATTTGCATTCCGTAGCTTGTGCTCCATGCAGGTATCAGTGAAAGTTTATATGACTGTTGCCTACTCAGGCTGACGAAACGGCACTGGAAGCAACTGGAGCACACACGGAGAGTGAGCCAAGATCAGCAGACAAAGAGATGTTAAAATCCACACTGAGATGCGACCAGCAGCAAATCCGGAAGACCAAGCGCACAGCCCCCCAAGGCCGCATCAACGGCAGCACCAGCAAAAACAAGCTGTTGCAATGCAATAGGTCTCGCAGTTACCCGAGTTTAAGCTAATGGCATTGTAAATGACAATGCCTTTTATTTATGTTTTTAAAACTAAAACAAAAATAAAAGGCATTGTTATTTGCAATGTCAATAGCTCAAACTCGCATAAATGCGAGACCTATTGCATTGCAAATGCTTGTTTACATAGGCTGTCTGCGCTGTAAAAAGAATATGAGAACCATCCCAAACCAGTTCCTGGACCTCGACAGTGGGGTCAACATCTGGGAAGTGTGAGTACTCAAAGAACTGTTGAGATCCAAAACTGGTGTCTGTCACACAGCCAGTCTCCCAGATGTGAGGGGATAACACCTGAACTCTGCACCATCTTGTTGGTAGAGGTGTGGGACTGCCTGTGACCAGGGAGCTTCACTGACATGCTGAGAAGGGATCTGAGAAATGTCTGTCCCTATAGGAGCGGGCTGCTGAGGAAGGAGAATTCTAGCAGCTGAGCCCAGATGAGGAACAGCCCAGAAGACAGGACTTTTTACAGGAGAGTAAGCAGAGTTGAACAGTCTGCCTGAAGGTCTCTTGGCATCCCCAAGTGTTTCTACTTTAAGCAACATGAGCCAAATAAGCTCACAGTCCCCACTCGCCACCCCCAGCATGCCCATTCTAGCAACCGCCACAAGATGAAGACAAATGACTTGTACTGACTATCGTCTTGAGACCGGTGACCCACTCCACAGTCCAGAGGATGGAAGACAACCTCTGAGAGAGCCATGACCTCCTTGATCAGAGCTGACATCCCCAAAACACCTGTACCTGCAACGGATCATGTGCGAGGAAAAGTAGGAAGGGTTAGTATGAAAGAGTCATTGTACCTGAGGGAGTATCTGCTCGTCTGTGCCCTATGGCCCACACACTCTTTTATCCATTTTAAGGCCTTGGTCCTGGCTTTCAAGGCTCTCCCCGGCATAGGTGCCGGGTACATCATGAAAAGAGTCCAGTTCTATTGTCCTCACCGTACATTAAGGTCCTCAACACTTCAGTTGGAAAGTACTCCCAAATACCACCGAGCGCGGATTGGGGGACGCTCTTTCCAGGTACAAGCGGCGCAATTGTGGAATAATCTGCCGGTGGAACTAAGACTGATGCAAGATCTCCTTGCGTTTAGGAAATCACTGAAAACCTGGTTATTCCAGCAATAATACTCAACCTGGTTGTCATAGCGCACAGCTAATTGTCGTCATCACGCCTTAGCGCCGGGACACTCAATTGAGTAGCTGCGCTCTTTAAAAATATCCATTTAACATAACATAACTCTTGCTTGAGCCCAAGAAGCACCTATAATCTCAGGTAAAACCATTGCCTGAACTGAACACTGACTGTGATCTTTACTACAGACTTATGTGGGATTAATGCTTTAACAATACTCCTCTTTAAGGATAACTGTCTAGTAAAGGAAATATGAGCTGGCCTATGTGTCACAGAAACCAGGAGAGCTGCTCATCTGCATCCATAGTGCACCTGTGGTTTAATCTAGTCTATTGATTTCTGTGTAGATAACCCCATAGCATTTGTAGTGTGCAGTCTAGTAGCGATTAACATTATGTGTGTGGATTAGCTCATTTTGGTGTGATTAAAGTACTTCTCTTTTACTGAAAGAAAAACAGTCAGCGCAACAAAGAATTATTGTGTCTGAATGTTGGAGGTTAAGCCTGTGACTGCTCGCCATCACTACAGTGGGGGACAAGGGTGTATGTATTCCAGTTTGCAGAGGTATAGTAGGATGAACCCCAAAGGCAAACTACCCCAACCATCACAGTTGTGGCCCAGTAGCCTCTGTTTCCCCTGAGACACTCGCCCGAACAAGGTCTGACAATTGGTGGCAAGTGGTGTAGGATCTGTAGACTAGTCTTGAGCAGAACAATAAGTGTAGCTGACCACATTTCCTGCACATAGAAATAGCAGACAAAAGGGTGGTTGGAGCAGACCCTGACACTGTGTCTTTATATCAGTTAAAGGATCTGTGTTTGGAGAGATAGTGGAGGGCTCCTAGGAAAAGGATCAGGAGATCCTTGAAGGGGAATGTCCCCTGCATGGCAAACAGGTGTACCCCTGTCCTGAGTGACTTCACTGCATGTGATATCTGGTATGCAGATTTTTTTTGTGGCCAAATGACATGCAAATCCTGGATGCAAACTGAGGCCAGTATAGTGACTCGGAGGCCCAGAGCTAAATACTGAGACATGGATGAGAGCACCAAACGTGACATCAAGCTGGCATGGGACTATTGTCCATGTATTGTATTGTTGACATTAAGCAACAGTGGCAGCATACTGCATTTATAATTCTTGGATGGAACAGACCTTTTTCTCCTATTTAGGAGTGGAAAGCATACTGGCCTACCTTGATAAAAGTGTGCTTGCAGCTGACACTCACACACCCTTGTGCTGACATCTTATATGCTTGTGGGGTACGTGCTGTGTAAAGCAGACACAGTAGCATGACTCCTTGTGGATGTATGTGTGAGATTAGCGGGATTCATGTTAAATTGCTCCTGAGTAGATTCTGTTGCTCGAGGAAAGTAAGCATCTTCCCCTTTTGTCTCTCCCTGGGTGCTACTTCACAAAGGCTGATGACACCCAGCTGCAGAGGTTTCACAAGTGATTTTGCTCATGTTTTGGGTACTCCTGCCTGAATCCAGCATCGTCACTACCTGCTGGCTGTGAGAGCCATCATCTTTGGCAAAGTCTTCCATAGCGCTGCAGAATGAACATGAATTATGAAAAGGGCCAGTATGCTAGTGGGCTGGGAGGCATGTCCTCCCCCACAAGGTAAACTTTTTTTCTTGCCACAGTCACCAAGAACTGCTCTGCTGTCTTTCAAAAAAAGGAGTAAAAGATCAAATATTACAGATTTATCTTAATGACTAGCCCTTCACATACATATAGCTTTGTAAGATATGGGAGAATTAGTTGATGGGGGTGTGAACCCACCTCAAATAATCACAATTCTTGTCCGGGTGAACCACTAAACTCATTAAATAAACCTGTGCTTACAACTCAGGTAGCTTGGCACAAAGAAGTCAGGCATAACTTAGAGGCACTGTGTACAGTATTTATGCAGCACTCAAACAGTAATAAAGTGAAAACACAACACAAGAAAAATCCCAATGTTGGAAAAATAAAGAATATTTTAATAAATAAAATAAAACAAACATGACAAAAGTCCAATAAGTAGAACCAGAGATACAAATTTTTTAAAGTTTGAATTAAAAATAACTCCAAAAAGCAGAAAGCGTCAATCGCGGTTATCAGGCCACGCTATATTGGCTCAGAGTCAAAAGTTATGGCTGACCCCACTGAAACGCGAATCGGATACAAGGCCCAGATACGTCCCAGTGGAAAATGTACTTTCTGACTTAGAAAATGTTTGATGGAGAAATAGTGGTCTTTGACGAGTCAATGGTGGGGCAAGCTGGGTCTGAAGCGGGGTTGGACAATGGCATTTTGGTGAAGACCATTGTCCTGGTGCAGTCGTTGACGAAGGCAGGAAAGCTCAGCGTGGGCTAAGTCCATGCCCGGGAAGGCCTCGACATCTATAGGATTTTGCCCTGTGTGAGTCCAATGAAGCTCTCTATGTTCGGCCTTAGAAACTTTTCAAGGAGTCAGATTTCCTTCAGCAGGGCAAACCAGCAAGCTGATGCCGATTAGAAATTTGATGTCTGCAGCTTCGACTGCGGTCCGAGTTTCAAACGGTCCTGCAGGCAGAAAGTTGGCAAACATTTTCTAAGTACCACTTCTTACAGTTTGTAGGACAGGAGGAGTACACTCTAAAACCAAGTCAAGGTCCAGGACCTGCAGGGCACCACTAGGGGGTTAGGACTCACTCGGGCAGAGGACAAGCAACAACTTGGAACTGGTCAGCTGGGTAATTGCTGGGAGAGAGGCCTATGGAAGCTTGTTGTGTCCTGTAGCTCAAGTAGAAGGTCAGCCAACTGACCCTTGGAATCACATCTGGGGTCCTGGTTTCAAGGCAAGCAGGTCCAGTCTCCCTTCAGGTTCTTTAGGCAGGGTACTGGGGATGCCACATTTATGTCCAGCAGTGCTTAATTTGAGCCTGTGGTTTCCGGTGTTCAGCACCGGCACTTAATCATCAACACCAGCGCTTGAGCACCAGTTAAGGACACATTCATTTTTGGGAGGCACAGGGAGATTAAGTGATTCACCCAAAATCACAGACTGTTGAGCCGATGCCGAGACTCCCCGGCTCCAAAGTCGGCAGCTCTGGCCATTAGGCCACATCCTCTCCCCACTTGTAGGGTTTCATTGTTAGTAGTTGGTTCTGTGTTAGGCAGCGCTAACAGGAGAAATGGGCTGGTCGAAGCTGCCTCTTGACCATAGCACCAGCACTTATTTTTTCACAAATTAACCTCTGATGTCCAGTGCCAGCCTGTGGGTGGGGAAACTCCTGGTCACTCCCTAATCAATCAGGTAAAACTTCGTAGGAGTGACCCTACCCACTTTTGGAGCATCACCTGTGTGTTTTACTGTACACTATCCCACAGTACCCCCATTCCCTGAATCCAACATGGCACAACCTTCCCTCCCCAGGTCAGAGCTCCCTGTGCTTATCCAGCGGTGTGGCTATGATAATGGGCAAACCCTCCCTTGAGGTCACTCCCAACAAGTTCTGGGGCAGTCCCCCAGTCCTACTGGGTTTGGGGCCAAGCTGTCTAGTAAGACAATAGGGAGGCAGGCCTAGGTGTGAGGTATATCTGCCAGTGAAAGGGTAGACATTTTAAGCTCAGGATGGGGCTGGGCACAACCCCCAGGCCATCCTGAACAAGGAAGGAAAACACACCTCCCCATATCCCTAGCCCTTTGTTCACTGTCTGGGAGCAATCCACATCTCACCACAGAGGAGCCATCAGCAGTCATGGCACACTGGACACTGGCAGAAAAGCCCCTTTTGCTTTAAGCAGGCAAAGACAACTTACTAAAAGTGTAATTTCCAAAATAGTAATTTATAAAATATTATTTTCTTTGTGTGTCAGCACTGAAGGTTTCTTTACAAAATGAGATCCAAAATGGGTCTCCAACCACCTCATTGTTTCTAAAGCTCCTTATGTTATAAGGAGCTTTAGAAACAATCATAATATGTCTTTGAGCGCATTTATTAAGGCTTTTCATTTTCCATTTTCAGGATGACTGTTTGGAGGTCGTCTAATGATCTCAATCACATGTCTAATTTATATAATGTCTAGAAATTATTAATCCATGGAAAATGATTTTCACAGCTACAGAGTTCTGAATAACCTTCCACTCACTGAGGTTTTGAAAGTGAAGGGATTGTAGAGAAAATCTGATCTGCTTTGCATGGAGCGCCACAGTGGAAGCAGCACTCAACCTTCTGTTATTTATTCAGCATGACTGATTTAGCTGACAATAGAGTGTGGGTACTAGAACATTGATGGAATGGTTGAAAAGACGAGGATCGGCTTCCTGTTGACAACTGCAGTGTTGTTTGTCTATGTGCTTTCCAGTGAGAGCTTTACCATCAAATGGTGCAGTCAAAGTTTCAGTCCTTAACTTGGGAGTTAATTTGGAGCTGCAGTGTCACCCCCCACCAATAATGACCAGCGTATTAGGAATTGTTTGAATCCAGTGTTTATTACATCAATAGCTGCCCTTATGACATTACCCAAAGCAAATTCACCCTCTTGCCAGATGGCCCAGGCTTTGGTTCTGTTCCAGAGAATGTTGCAATGTGATTCCACATCCTTCTATCATTATGTCCCTTCAGTAAAAAGCACTTTGTAGGCTTTGTGTGATTGCTGCTGAGGCTTTTACATTTTTCACAAAAGAATCACATGTTCTGTCTGCCCTATCAGTAGCCACTGAGCTAAGGGGTTCTTTGATCGTCTTGGCAGCTTTAGTAATTACAGATTCTACAATGGACTTCCCGATGAGGTACTTTGGAAAGTAATGAGTAAACTTGCATGGTTTCTTCATCCTTCAAATGGTAACTGGAGCTGAAGACTGATTTCACTGGCAACAGATGTTCCCAATAGATTCAACAGTTCCTATCAAAAGTTGCTCAAAAAGCATTCTTTCTCTATAGAGACCATTAAGAGTTACATTTTTGCTTGAAGCCCTTTCCTTCTAGCAACGAATATTCTTACTGTTATCTGACAGGCAATCTTTTGTAAGTCTCTCAAAAGGACTCCCATTGAATATGATGTAGTTATCACATTCCTCTTCTTCGTGGTCCTCTTCACAAGAGACTTTGTCCTTTGTCTCTTCTGAAAGTTCATCTTGATAGTCTTGGTAAGGCCAAAGTCAGAATGGCATGAGAATAGGTACTGGGGGTATCAAGAGAGGGCTCAACTATTCCCAGGGCCCACAATGGGTAAAACTCCTGGCCCAGATGCTCTTAAAGGTAGAATGTAGGAGGAGCTTGAGGGGCCAAATCAAGGACATCTTTTGTTGAATTAGTTCTTAAGTGCGGATACTGAGACATTGATGGAATCTGACCTATTCAGGGTTGCTACTGCTGACGTTGGCATGTAACTGGGAACCAAACAAAACGCTCTACATCAGCATTCCCATAATGAGTCAAAGAGAAAGCTGATAAAGTGACAGAATTCACTTACAGCTCCTTGTTAATCATTGGTCAAAGTCACTGATGGCTGGTGGCATGAAATAGCGGAGATTTCTCTATTGAGCTTTTTCATCTTTGAAAAATGAGAGGCAATCTTGGTGGATTCATCCTTAGAGAGACGGCCTCATTTAAGAAAAGCACTGTACTCCACTATCTCTCAAAGTGTTGTTCAAAAAAGAGAACTTGTAGATATAAATATCATCATGAATGTGACAGTATTACACCAATAATGAAGATGATCATTAAATCACCTGCCCATAGGTTATACAGACCCTACAGATTAAGATTTACTTCTGAATAGATATCAGCCACGATTAAGGAGGATGGAGAGGATCTCTGCCAAACTTTCCCCTGGCCTACCAACCAGATACAGCCTCTGAGAGGGGATCATTGCAAGGACTGCAACTAGAAAGTGATCTGAAGCCTCCAAAGTACACCTCATCCCTAAGAAAAAGTAAGATAAAAAGTAGTTGCAGCAAAAATATTAAAGAAATGTTGATAAATGTAACAGAAAAGTCTCAATAGAGAAGCTCATACATGATGTGCAGAAGAAAATCTGGAAATGGTCTCGGGCAGAGTTTAGAGATTTCCCACCTTACTGGCTGAACTGTGAAACACAATGAAGTTGAAAGACAAAGTATTAAAGATATGTCTTCAATACGGGTATGTTAAATTGTGTGTGGGTTTACAGCATGAAAATGGTTACTCATTCAAAACATGTTAATACGTAAAACATCCACTGCTCGAGAACTCAGTCATTTCCCTGTTAAAATCTTCTATTTAAATATTGTAATACCATTCCTGGAATTCAAAATGCTTATTAACACAACCGTAATATCGAAAGGGATAGGTTTAGTTGTAAAAATGTTATTAGGATGATATAAACATAATATAAAGCTTCAATAAGCAACTTAAATTTTTTGTTTCAGAAGGGCAGTTCTTAAAATACAAAAAGAACTAGATAAACTGTTTATCTTAATTATAGTTTTCATTCTATATAAACATTTTCATACTTCCACCACATAGGCTAAGCTACTGAGTTCTCATGAATAGAATTCAAGATTTCATGATAGAGAATTTTCTAATAGCATATTGTTTCCACTACACAGTCTGATTTGCTCAAGGGAGAACTTCACCATAAATAAATCCTGTTTTCTAATTTTGCCGGTCACCCAATGATGGAGGCCATACATTAGAAATAGAATGGCTAGAGGGAATATTTTGAATGCGGAAACATTACTTTGACTATCAGCTTTATTTAGGAAGTTATAAAGTTCTTTTAAAAAAAAGATTTTGTGAATCTATTTTAACAGTGTTTGGAGACATATACCCAACAGATGTCTATCATACATATTAATTGGGACGAGTGGCAGTGACATAAAAATCTCATCCTCTTCTGTAGGGAAGCAAAGAAGCAAGGATTTATTTGTACGGGCAAAGCTTTCATTGTTTACAGCTACTAGCTAAGAATCAGGGCTGGAACATTCTTTTTAATTTGTAGGAATAATTTACAATCAACATCATGCTTATAAAGTGCTAAACTGTCACTGAAGCATCCAAGCACTAAAATGGATAAGTCGGGTCTTAGAAGTTAGAAAAGGTAAGTGTTAATGAATCCTGGAACAGTGGCAATGGTTTTTATTACATAGGTGGTGAGCTGTAATTAAAGTGCGCACATTTAAGCCTGGATTTAAGCTGTTTTGACAAGTTATAACAAACAGATTCACAGGAGAGAATGAAAGTCTCTAAATGTACTCTGGCAGAGAGAAGAACCCAAAACAATGTCATAAGCTTAGGAAACACATGGTGTCTCTTATGAATATTTGTGATTGCCATTGCCCTTGTGGCTGAGTTTTGTAACATCAGAAATCAGTAATTATTAAGAGTGCTTTTAAGGAGAGCCAACTGTGGCTCTAGCAATGTCGACTATATGGTGTTAATTCAGAAGGGTACTAATCATTCACAACCATTTTACATAGTAATTAGAAGATACTACATTTCCATGGCAGTCTGAGACACTGCAATCAGGTGGCGTATAACGTTTTGTATTTAGGTGGATATGGTTTCTGTTTACTTCAATTTATTTGCTAAAACTAGGAGCCACAGCTCAGTTTTTAACTCATTCACACACAACCAGATCTTTTCCCACCAATCTTAAATGATGGAAAATGTGATTTCAATTGCCGCAAAATCATCTTAGAGAGAGCCCTAAAGCTTTAAAACAATGTGGTAGTCATCTGCATAATTATAACACACTGAAGGCTCAACAAGGGTCAAATGCTGCACGAGGATCCATCAGCATTGCATCAGTACAACTGTAAAAGCATCATCAAAGATGTTGAGAATGGAAGAGTGGACACCTTGTAAAGCTGTTTCTTGCCCTCAAATAGGCCTGAAACCAGATTGTCAGTTACTGAAAAAGGTACTCAATTCAAGGATTGTCTGCAGCTAAAAAATGGCTGCCTTTTCACAAGCAGAAAACACTGGAGATAGGGCAACAGCTTTTACAGCAGATAGGCTGAAGAAATGCCTTTTTTTTGTTTGTTTAATCAAGGGGTAGCGCACGCTTGTTTTAATGCATTTCAACACAACCAGCACAGAGCAATGAAAGAAAGAAGTGTTTGATATCCTATTTAATAAGATTAGGCAGACAGAAATGTCAGCCTAATGAGTGAAGTGCAATGCTTAGATAATATGACTGACTTGAAAAGCAGTGTTTTCTTGGAGTTGGAACATTTTCGCTTCAGTTTGTGAAGTTTTCACAGAATTAAACTTTGAATTATTTGGCTAGCATTGGAAGTGTGGGTGAGCAATACAAGAAGCCAATGTAGCAGAAACAATTATAAGTAGTTTTTCAATGTTGAGAAAAATATATGGATCCCATTACACTCATCAGTAGCAGCCATCGCTGGCCTCGTTACTCACCACTGTCACATTTGTTTTTGCAGAAATCAGTCAAATTCTTCTTACAAATTGATTTTGATTGGTCACAAAACAACATTTGTCAAAAATTCACAAGCCAAATTTTGTCTTTTACAAATTTCTTGAGTGATACTATTTGATCATCTTGGGTTGTTCTGCAGGTCACAATTTTCTTTTTTTTCAATAAGTTGTTTCTTGCTTGAAAAAATAAACCTAGCCTTACTAGGAAAGATGTGAACGGGATTCATAGGGGTATATGAGTGTAGTAACAATGAGATGATATTTTACCATCTTCATTGGGTTGCTTACTGCTATTCCGTCATGATGACGATTTTCTGCGGGTAAGAATCTGTGGTAGTACTTGCTGAAGAAATGCATTTCAGATCGTTTTGATTTGATTTGTTTTGACAGGATGACATTTCCCCATGTGATTTGATTTGTTTCGACAGGATGACATTTCCCCATGGAGCAACAATTTCCTAGGTCTCTGAAAAGTATTTGGCAAAAGTTCCTCCCCATTAAAAAAACTTTTAAAAACTAAAAAAACATACTTTTAGTAAGATTCTTTGTGTAAAGGTGATTAAAAAACATTGGTGGTGTGAATACATATGAAGCCATAACTTTGTTCATGTTTGCATCCTTTCCAGAGACTCTGAGCACCAGCATTCCCGCCTCTACCACTAAATTCAACATAGCAGAAAATCCATAAATCTCACACATTTTTCATAGTGCTAAGATTCAACTGTGAGAATATTTGTCAGTGCACATACTTTATTGTACAACTACGATGGTTCGTAACCATGTTGACAAATTGGGCCCTATGTGTGCAGACTGATGAGCTCTATCCAGCACCACTTTTATGCAATTAAACAATAGCTATGTTGTAGCTTTTACCTCTTGGAAGGGTGGAACGTGAGGCATTTCTTCAATAAACTCAAAACATTTCCTGGGAGTTTCTATGATAAAATAGACAATAGATTAGCAAACAAGGCAGAAAAATAAATCTCTTCAGCTCACTCCCTTGTTTCTAGCACACAAAGTCAATTAAGAATGTCAACTATTTAACATTGCAATATAAGCAAACTGCTCTAAATACAATCTAATTACAATTTCATGTTCAAAAGCAATGAAAACAAAAAAGACTAGTTATTTACCTGTAATCCTTACTTCTCCACCAGAGAAATCACCATTATAGTTATAAGCACAGAATTATCCTACTAACATACTGGATGACAAAGCGCTTTTTACAAAGCATATATATAAAAAAAAAGGTATATTTCCTTAAAAAAAAGAAAAATGAAGCAGCAATTTTTCTAAGAAAAAGAAGGGTTTTAGAACAGCCTACAAACCACCATATTGCCAATTTTCAGATATTTAATTTAAAAAAGGAAAACTAATTTTAAATAAAAACAAAGGCACTAGAATTACCTAGTGACTAAAGACTAGGCCTGGGCGGTTAACTCCGCTCCGTTGGCGGAGTGCAGAAAACTCCACTCCGCGTAGTGCAGGGGAGTTTTTTCTCCGCTCGTGCTTGCGAACGGTAAGTTCGTGAGCGCGAGCTGCCGCTCGGGTAGAATTTATACCCGAGCGGCAGGAAGACCAGCGCGAACGGCAGTTCGCACTGCACTCCGCCACTTGCGGAACTCCGCAGAGTTTCGGAGTTGCGCGTAGCAAAACTCAGCGAACTCCGCCCTGGCCTGCTAAAGACAGGCCCACAACCCCTTTTTTAAAGGAAGGGCAAGAGAAAACAGGGGCAATGTAGTCTAATAAGATGAAGATTGAGAGGCTGGACAAACTGTGCTTCTGGTTTAAGGATTAGCATAACATCAGTATCCAATCATGCCCTGAAGGTAGAAGTTGAGCCAGTTCACTTTTAACTGGGATGAAAGATCATAGTAGAACTGAATATAATTCCATTTGTCCTTTCTCTGAGGAGGAGGGAAAGTTGCTTATGATTATATGGAATATTCACTTGTAGGAGAACTAGGATTACAGGTAAGTAACTATTCATTCTCCTCCAGCAAATGTTAATTATTATTCATAAGTCCAGAATAGAATAGCAGTAAAGCATCTGTCACAATTGTCTGCGACGGAGCCTCTGGCTGAAGAGTGAGACCTTACAGAAGAAAGGGTGATCACCACCACCAAGGAAGGGTGCCAACTGCAGATTATTAAAGAGTCGCTTTGTCCACCCAGCTAACGCCACTGGCCTTCCAGGCCCTGTGGTAACTGTCTTTATTTGCGGATTGGCATTTGGAATCAGAAAAATGTAGGAAGCCATTGAGCCCAGAAGTGGCAGGGTTTCATCCTTAGAAGTTTGACACTTCAGATGAACAGAATATACTCTACTTCATCTAGGATACACTCTAGCTGATAAGTTGGTATATGACTGTCCTCGAGTAATGTATGGACTGCATTAGAATCACCCCTAGGCACCAGTTGATGTAACACAGATATTTTAGAGTTGCAATTACACTGGGCTTCTTGAGATGCTGATGCCTTTATAAGCCAGTCTTCCATGTAGGAATGGGCATAGATTCCCTTTCTTCTCAAGAACAGATGCAACCATTGCCATACACTCCGAAAATGTGCTGACTTAAGGTCGTAAGGTGAAACTTTGTATTGATTTTTCTTTTATGTCTTTATTGCATTTTTTATTTTTTTCATTCTCCAACAACTGACAGTTACTGCATTAACATAGTAAACATAACTGGCACCAATAATCAATTGCACTCAATCACTCAGTAACCCAGTGACCGACCGTGCAGCTTGTGTGCACTGGAGAGGCCCAGTTAACATTGGGGATCGTTAAGTGCACCCAGACATACCAAATAAAACACAATGTTAACATGACCTGGTCAAAGGGAGTAACACCACTACTGAAGGAGGTCCAATATTCAATAACATCCATACAAGAAAGAAGAAGAGGGGGAGAGAAATAAGGGGATATAGAGGAGTCATCCAGGACATGGCACCCCTCTTCCGATGTAAGGTAGGTCCCCTACTGGTGGGGTTCGCCCAGTTTGTCCAACAATCAAGCACATAGGTATCCCACATCCAGGGCATGCAGTGCCTCATAATAATCCATGAATAGCGCATTAATATCCGCTAGAGTATTCACAGTATGACCACTAACATCTCGGACCGCCCAATCAAGATTTTAGGACTTTCTGATTTCAGCAGCGAGGCAAGGATACGTCCGGCTTGTCGCCATCAGCGTGTTGCCTGGCAAGATACGTTTTGCAGTCAATGTTGCCAAGTTGGCAGTTCAAGTGCTCTTTGGCACGTCTAGGCCTCTAAATCCCTCACTGCTTTCCTCTCGGCCTCCCAGAGCTGATCTTCTACTGTCAGCAAACTATGGATTAGAGATGTTTTGATCCCTCCCTGTGGCTTTAATACAGTGTCCTCTCATAACTGCCTTCAGGGCATCCCACTCGGCCCCCCTATTCTCCACTGACCCCTCATTGTCTTCAAAATATTGCTGTATGTGTGTGCCGATGGAGTACTGAAAGGCTGCATCCAGGAGGGCCTCTGGTAGCAGTTTCCAGGTGGGGATCAGGGAACAGACTCCTCCCCACTGGAAAGAGACACGCAATGGGCTGAGATAAGAGAATGTCTGCCCTGATATTCCAAGCTGACCACTTCTGGTAAAAACTCTGCATTTCGAAAAATGTAATCAAGCCTAGTGTGCACCTCGTGACCCAGAGCATAGTAAGAAAACTCTGCCTTCTCTGGGTGTCCCAACCGCCAAACATCATGCCATAGTCAAAAGTCTGTGGGGGGCCCTAATACCCTGCATTCCCAAAAGGGGAGGTACCAAGCGATCTGCCTCTGTACAGTGAATGCAATTAAAATCAGCCCCAAGAACCCTGGTGCTTGAGGATTACTGAGCAAGGCTGGGGACAAGGCATCAAAAACTGCCCGTGGAGAGCATTCTGGGCATATACTGCAACCACCAACAGCGGTTTGCTGTCCAACTCACCTTCCAACATAACATACCTCCCCCCTGAGTCAATTACCACCCCGTTATGCATAAAGGGCACTGCCGGGACTATCCAAATCAAAACCCCACATGCATATGCCCAGGACCCAGTCCAAACACTTGTCCTCCGCTTCACAGCTTGGCCAATTGGCCAGTAACTCTTTAGTGTGGTGTGACACTTGTATACATGCTGTATGTATGTGTCGTCGTCTGAGATGTGTATACCCTATGCCGCTACACCAGCGTTGCCATACCCCTGATATTCCAGGTCAATACATCACAGGTCGCATCCATTGCCATGTATGAAGATCAACAGATGAGTCATTTATGTATGTAACTGTGCCTTGCAAAAACAACAAAATGATGGACTGAGTGCTGAAACTTTTCAACCACTTACCCCCATTCAAAAGATCTGCGTTTAATCCATTATTCTTTTGCTCACTATGTCACCCCAGTTTGGACTCAGCCATATGCAAATCAGCCTTGACCCAGCTCTTCATGGGAACAATCCAGCCCGAACTACCAGGCCAGGTCCTCCCTGGATGGGAAACAAGCATCCTGGGATCCACTACTCTTAAGTTTTGCTGGGCAGAGCAAGGCATACAACCGACCCAGTGTCCAGAGGTGTGCCATAATAACCTCAAAAGTGGCTGTTCCCTCTGAACTTCGGCAGTATAAACCTGGTAGGCCATAATGAGATTACTGTTGTACTGCCAGGGGCCCTTTGCTCGGAACACCAGCAGCAGCAGGTCCCGATCTCAGAAGTTTAGCAGACGGGCTATCGCTGTGTGCAGCGGACCCCCCGGTGGGGCGGTCAACCTGGGAGCCTGTGCACCCTCTTGATGGAAAATAACTTTGGGACCCGATTGGCTAGGAGCGTAGATGTCAGCCAGTCCACCAAGAATAACTCCATATTTGGACCCTCCGACTTCTCAAGGAAACCAAAAAAGAAGACATTATTCCGCCAAGAGCGCCCCTCCGAATCCTCTGCCCGTGCTTTAAGATCTTGCACCTCTGCCTGCAGGGTCTTTAGTATTTCCTGCATGGTTGTCATGGTAGGCTGTACTGCAGTCATGGAGGATTCTGCGTCGTCTAGCCTATCCACCAGCTAGACATGATCGGGTCCGCCCGGAGCAACCCTGTTTCCACTTGTATTGCTCCCAGATGGGCCTGCATGGCAGTTTTTGAGTCTTGCATTGCTTGTAGAATTTTGTCGAAAATTCCAGTGTGCTTCTCCAGTGTGGCCTCCAGCTGACGCATTGGATCGGTTCGCGTGGGAGAGGCCATCAGCATGTCCATGATAGTTTTGGAGGCTGTGGTTTAGTGGTTTTAGGCCGGACCATGACTTGGTAGCGACGGCCCTAGAGTCCCACAGCCACAGGAGATGGGGGGCACCTCTTACAGTTCTCAGGTCCCCCTGGCCTGTTCCTGGAAGGCAAGGGTCCACAGGGCTCACCGAAGGGCCAGGCCTGCAGAGTCACCCTCTCGCCATGCCTCACTTTCCAAAAGAGGGGCATATCAGTGGCCGCCTCAAGACCAAAATACCCTAACCTCCAGACCCTCTTGGTGTGATCTCCCCCGGTCCAATAGGCTGTCACACTGCAGGGCAGTCCTCTAGGGTACCACATTGTCTCCAGCAGCCAGAGTTCACTCCTGAACACAGCCACCGTTCATATGGGCAGCTGCCGCCGCCAGTACCTCAGTCGTGGCTGGAGAACCATGGTCCACCAGGCAGAGGCTGTCTCCTCGCCTACTGCAGCTCCGCAGGTCATTCGGGCCCACCATAGTAACGGGGCAACCTCACCACAACTCCCCACTCCACACACCCCTCGGCACCCAGTCACAGCGTTTTATGGGCCCTTGGAGCGTCTATGTTCTCTCACAGCAGCATCATTGGCCCCAGTCCCTTCGTACTGTAGTGATGAAAGGCAGAGAGGGGAGCCCAGCCTGCTCTCTACCCATGGGAGCGTCACCTCGCCTGGCCGTCACCTTGGGCCCCACGCCTCCTCCAGTAGCCGCACCACCCCCTCCCCGCGGTCACGCCGCTCGGCCAAAGCTGCTTTTCTCCTGTAGCTGCTGTCACCTGCAGCACGCAAGCTTTATATGTTGGGCGGAGTATGTCCACTCGCTCCTTCCAATGCGTTGGCCCTTCAGCGCTGATCCTCGTCGCAAGGCTCTACCTCAACAGCCGCAGCTCCCCCCACGATTGGCCACAGCTCTCTCTGCTCACCAGCACCACGCCTTAGGCCCCATGGTGGGAAGGTCGTGCAGGCCACAATGAGTCTCATCCGCAGCTCAGGCCCCACATGAGGGACTCAGTGACACCGCCACAAGTCAAAAGCCACAGCCCCTCCCGCACTGCACAGGGAAGGTCGCGCCAGCCGGTAGGGGTCTCACCGGCATTCACCAATATAATAAAGAGGAAGTTTCAGCGAGCCAGGCAGGAGCTCCAAGCCAGTGCGACTGCTCTTGCCACCATCTTGGTCACGCCCCAAAACTTTGCACTGATAAAGGGAAATACCCATCAGAATTCTCAAGAGATAGCAATATTTTCGAATGATGGGAATATGAAAGTGTATATATTGAAGATCTATGGCATACACCCAATCACCATGATGGAAATGGGGGTATATCTGATGAACAGCTAACAACCTAAACTTTTCCTTCTTTAGGTTCTTGTCATCCTGAGGTGTAGAATTTGATGATATTCCTGCTTCGGTCCTTTCTTTCACATCAGAACACAGGAGTCAATTTCCTTCCCTTTCCGGTGCAGAGGAACCTGTTCCACTGCTTCTTTGATCGAGAAGCTGGTGACTTCCAAATGAAGTTACTCTAGATGGTACAGGGATGTCTTCTTTAGATGAATGGTGGAAGAGGCTACTTGAACCTCAGGGAATAGCCATTCTGAACAATATTCAACACCCATCTGTCTATTGTTATTTTCCTAAACTATCAGATGATTGCTGATGCTTATTCCTAGCAGAGTGGCGAACGGAAAATGTTAGCAGGATTTTCCCGCTGCAGCTGGTATTTCTTGCTCACCTCTTCGTTTCATGGTCTTTCGAGGCTGAAAGGACTTTTTATGCTATTTTTTCTATTGTTATTGCTGCTACTACTGAGGCTGCTGGTAATGTCTCATAAGGCTAGTGAGAATGTTTCTTGTACTTCTTACACTTCTCTAGGAAGACTGCTTTAAGTGTCTCTAACTCAACTTTCATGCACTGCATTTTGTTGGCCTCATTGACCCCAAACATAATGGCGCCAGAGAATGGAAGGTTTAAATTCCTTTGTGGAGTCTCCCATTTTAAACCTGTCAGAAGGACACATGAAAATGGAAGAAAGCCCAGGCCATGATAATAACCGTTGATGGTCAAGTCAGCAGAATCAGTAGAAGCACTAATCACTGGATTGGAGATCATAACCTCCTCTTAAAGTATCTCTGAGAAGTCCTGGCTATCTTCTTGAGGGAGCTTTTTCCTGAAATCATTGAAGAGTCTCCTAGAGAGACCTATTACACTGCCCAAGTAAGGCAGTGGCACTCGTCATTTTCATTGTAGCCGCTGATGTACAATGGAATTTGCTGCCTACTGTATCCATGTTCTTGCTTTCTTTCTCAGAAGGCACTGTAGATGGCAAAGTGGAATGGTATTTTCATGCTTCAAACTTGTGAAGGCTTAGCACTACCTTTTGACTTGTGGTTTTTTGGCAGTCTTATTTTTCTTCTCTAATATAATTCTTATAGGGTATATGGATGCATACGTAAGTGCCTAGGCACTCTGTACTGAATCTAACCTTTGTTTTTGTGGAACCTTTAACCACAAAGTACTTGTTCCACTCAATTACTATGAGGCTCAATTCTTCACACAAAGAGCTGGCTACTATTTTCCGTCTCTCTCTGGACATGGGCCTTGCGACTGTACCTCGGAACTATTTGTATTCAAATAAACTGTTGTCCAGTTGTTAAAAGCCATTGTGACATTCGGGAACATTTTTCTCAGACAATCAACTGGCAAAAGCCTGAGGTGATGACTGATGCTAGCAATTGTTTTCAAAAGCACTTCAATAACTGGAAGATTAAATGGGCGAAGGACACTATTAAGTATTTCAGAAACATTGTATAAATAATTAAGCCTCACAGCAAGTGAGGGCAACAGGTACTTTGTGGTGAGCGTTTCCACAAAAACAAATATTTTCTTGCTGCTGCCACTATAAAAGAGTCATGTGGGGGTCTGCATGCAGGAAGAAAGGGTCCTGTTGTTTGGGAAGCTTGTACTTCTTCTGAAAATGTGCTGGAGCAGACTTATATGAAGCTAGACTTTAAACAAAAGAATCTTATTTGTTGGTTAGAGTAGTGCTGGAACCAAGTAATTGAAAAGGACAAGCAGTGGACTGATGATGCATTGTTTAAAAAATGACTAAAGTTCTTTGGTTGGACCATAGTTGTTCGGGTGTTGAGTTTGCTTGCACCTCTCATCAAGACTCTGTTGAACATAGCAATATCAACAGGTGAAACCCTAAAAGCTGGAGAATCTAAAAGGGTCACAGAGTATTGATGAACTGAAGATGAAGTGCAATGAAGAGCTCTTAAGCCTCTTGTTGATGTGGAACAAAGTGTTGATCTTAAGCGGTGAGAAGACCTGGAACGGTGTTGAAAGTAATGACGTGAAGGCGATTGTTGACATGAATGATTAAGTCTGTTGGAACCTCTACAGCACCTTCTTGGTGTTCTGAGCCTGGGACTTGATTATTTCACTCCTAATTTGTGTCCTCTGAGTATCAGTAAAAGGCTGAGGCACATTCAGTGGCAGTAGCATTGGTGGAGGTAGCTCCAGTAGAGGAGCCATAGGGGCTATAGGCAGGGTAGGCTGAGAGCTGCTGGTGGTACAGGTGGCAACAGTGCTGCAGAAAGCAGAACAGTAGAGCCAGTATGCTCTGGAGTGTGAGCGTAGGCAGAAGACCGGGTCACCACTGGACCTCATTGGACAGTGAATAGATTCTTGTGCAATCACAGTCAGGTGTATGTGGAACCCTTCCCTCTTCAACTTGCTGACCCATTCCTCGGAAAGCTGGAAAAATACTCTTGGTGAGGAAGAACATGTCTCAATCAACAACTTTGATAGCCTTGTCGCCAACGTTGACTTACCCCTCCTCGATGAGCAAGATGTGACTAGCCCTACCTTTGACATAATGGACCTCAAAGTAAACCGATTCAGTCTTCATTTCTTTTCTTCGGATCTGTCCCTGCATCTCCCCTGCAAGGGGTCCTTGGAGACAGTGGAAGGGGAGATGGTAGAGGAAACTCCCTCTCCACGTCCTTCCAGATGCGTCTTTGCATCTTAACAGGTCTTAATGAAGACAATGCTGATGTATCATTTCCCTGTCCTTCAAAGTTCTTCTTGACATCTTTTTTCAGAATTCACAGGTGTCTGGATGATGAGAAGAAGGTAGGCAAACAATACAGAACAGCATGAGGGTACCCTTTTTTTTTTACATTTTGTCTCCCATGGATAGAAAATTTCATAAAAAGGATGGTATTTTGTGAAGAGAACAGAGAGAATGTGCTGCCAGTCCCTAACAGCATCGAGTAAAAGTACTTTTGCAAAGTTTGGAAATCTTTCCAAAGTGAAAAACATGCAAAAAGGTAGAGCTCAGTGCTCTAGGATCCTGTCAGCAGAAATGTCTCAACTGCTACATACAAGGCATGATTAGGTACTGGTGGTATGCCACTGCTTAAAGAAGGAGTACAGATTTTCCCAGCCTCCCAGGCTTCCGCCTATCTGGTCCTTATTTTCTCTCACACTTCCTTTAAAAAATGTTTGCGATAGAGTTTTCTATTCACTAGCTTATTTCTAATGAGTTTGCTTTAATTTAAAATTATTTTTCTTTTTTAAATTACATAGCTAACAATTTGCCTATATGGCAGTTCACAGGCTGTTCTAAAACATTTCTTTTTCTTACACAATTTTTTCAAGATAAAAGTGTACATACATTTTTAACATATGCTTTGTAAAACGTGCTTCAGTATCCCGCACATGGGTGGGACAATTTAGTGCTCATGACTAATACTGAGGATCGTAGTAAAGTGAAAGGGGGAGGCTGTTCCTCCAGGAGAAAGAAAGGATGTAAAGCTGTTGCTTGAGACTAGGAACCTGATCAGAGGGACCCGGGGGTGATCAGAGTGATCAGAAGTGAATGCCCTCACACACCCAGATGAGTGTCATGCTTCACCATTGGGCTGCTCCTTGTTGGGCCAGCGCTGCAATGACCAACGGGCCCCTCGAGGGGGCTCATAATCGGAGATCTTCAAACATTAGCCGTAATGATGAGTGTAAGTGAGGATGTACGTGTAGGGTGCTGTACCAGGTGATTTAAAATAGCTTAAGGGGAGGACTGTTTTAAAAAGGTGGCCCCCTTGACAGGGATAAAAACATAGGATCTGTCACAGGCGTCAATGTGCCTAGACAGCTTCAATATGAGTGCCATAGGGTCAAAGTGTTTCGTGCCTTATGGCCCAGCAGGATCTTAGGCATTTCATCAGGACCGGTTATTGACGTCTACCCTACAACTGATTAGGAGCAAAGAATGAGCAGTGAATGTGCCCAATCAAAGTATGTCACCTGCACCTGCCACGGTACAGGATACTCAAGTTACGTCCCGGTTTGCTTAGTAGCAATGCCCCTTAGGTAGGGCAGAGGACCACCTTACGGGAACAAAGTGGACCAACGGAGTAACTAACCAGGGAGCTAACTTTCTCTGCCATCCTGGAGGTGAATAATGAAGATCCCCTGGAGCAGGAATAGCCTGTAAAATATTATGGTTTTGAAAACTTATAGTCCATGAAGCAGGCAATCATCTCTAACTATGGTGGTTAATCAAACCCTATCAAAAATGAGAACATCGCGTTCCTAAATTACTTCAAATGCATCCATAAACGAAACGAGGTGAAAAACAAAAACGGGACAATTAAAGTTAGTGTTTCAAGTGACTCTTGAGGGTACTATTTGGTTGTGTTCCTGTTTTTCATTTATACTTGCATTTTATTTTCAGTTATTTTTTCAACAGTTCAATAGTTGTTCAGAATAAATTTGGATTTTATATTTTCTCTCTCTCTCTCTCTCTATACACACACACACACACACACACACACCCACACCCACACCCACACAAAGATCCATCTTAATAAATGCTATTGTTAATTTATGTATTAAACACTGAAGTCTAATTGTTATTGGTATGATCAATATTGAAACCATAACACACATGTTGTCTAACTCTTAAGAAAATAAGCATTCATTTAGTGTTTTGGGTAGAAGTGGTGATCATAACCATAACTCTGTACCTGCTGGGTACATGCAAAGGTTGAACCCTATGGACTATAGGCCACAGGTCCTTGAGTGACTTCAGTGATGTCATCAATGAGGTCATTGGTGCTGTGATATGTGATGTCACCAAACATGTCATCAATGATGCAATTTGTGAATTAGTGTGAAATCCTGTGCAATATAAATAGAACTGAAAGCGTTAAATTCAGTGTTTTTTAGGTATTGGATCGTGATTGGATTGAGATTTTTTTTAATTAAAAGACATTTTCGCATTTGAGTAAATACCCATATCTTCCAACTAAGATTTTTCAGTTATTGCTATTCAGATTGGTTGTTGTGTAATTTGGCTTCTGTCTATAATAACAATCTGTTGTTAAGGAAGTAACCAGATGCAAGATATGCAATCCACCAACCTCGCATTATTGAGATCCACCCATGAACCAAAGAAGGATGAGGCCAGAGCTGCATCAAACATAACTCACTGCCCTCCTCCTTCATGCAAGTATGACTGTATATGTGTATCAGCCCACCTGCCTGTTTCCATTTATAGGGTTATTAGTTGGTGATTTGGCAATGCATACAATCTTTGAAATTTCTGGGCTGAAGCTAATGTTCTTGGTCTTAATCATGTGGCAACCCTATATGTGCCTTGTACTTTCATGACTCGAAATAAAAAGTTGCTTGAGTCAAAAACATAACTCAGTCCCCACCCTGCACTGCTCACGAGCTCACACAGGAATTAAGTGAGGACATCTCACATGCTATCACCAAAGGCAGCTAAAGGTAAGTGCCTACGGACATGCCTAAGACCATAGTTCAAGACTAACCGGTAGGAGAGAAAAAGCATCTTTGACAGTATACCAGATTGTGCTTGTACTACTCACTGAGAGAGACGATAAACTCTTCGGGGCAGCAAGGAAAGAATGCAGAATGCAGACTGTGGCCTATGCCGATCTAATATTCAGTCTGGAAGACAGTGCAAGACAATGACTGAGGTAATAGCCTAAGAAAACCTCACACTGGGAAAGTTAGTGTGAATGAAAGCCAATTCAGAATTTCTGTTTGCGTTGTGTGGGAGGATAATACACCTCAGGAGGAAGCTTTTCTAAAGTTCTTTAAATTGGTAACAGTGATGTCACAGATAATTTAATTGATTATGTCATAAATGACAATGATCCCGAATGAGGTTAATCAGCTTTTTAATCAATGTAAAAATTCCTTTGGGACTTCTCACCACAAGACCCATGCTTTACTATGGCCCTCCAGATAGATATGCAGAACATTTGACATAATAAAGCCAAGCTGAATGCCTGTGAACCAAATTTTGTGCGGATCAGTGAAACAGTGCCAACGTTATTAACAAATTAAAGCGTTTTTGATCCTTCTTTAATTATGCCCCATCCCCTTGATGGGTGTATACAAAACTTGAGATACCAAATTTAACCTTAAGATGCTGCCTATCAAATTCAGTGTGGATTTGCCAAAAAGAGTGAAAGCTAATTAAGCAAAGGGAAGCTTTTTGTCTACACCCTTATACCTTTGTCTCTTCCTCGATGAATATGCACTTAATGTTGCATACAAGAACGAACCTCAATGTGCTAGGTGTCTTACAAATGTTGTGCTGACTCACCAAGTGATGAGAAAGGTATAAGTAAGCAAATCTAACATCACCTTTTCAATGGTACTGCAACCAAAATTTTGCATATTTAAAATAGTGATTCCAATATAAACTTAGTTTTCTAAAAGAATCACAATTTTTAAAATTGTAATTCCCATTAAAAATTGAAATTTTCATGAATATTACTGGACAGCTCTGAGACTCCACCGAGCAGGACTGCTGCTCCGTAGTTGCTGCTGCGACTGCGATATTTATTGTATTCAATGTGGTCACACTTTGACAGGCATTACCCTCACAATGTTTTTCCTTCTGCACATCTAATCATCCTTCTCAATGTGTCTGATGCACCTGATTTGGACTTGCATACTCACTGCCGGCTAGCTGCAGCATTGGCAATAGCAAAAATATGTATCTAATGCGACTGGTGGCAGCCCACGAGCCCCACTCCTACCGTGTAGATCATTGAACTCCATTGAGCAGCCCCTCCATGAACAGATTACAAATGGACTCAATGACAAGATGGTGGTCTAATAGAGGGTTTGGAAGCCTTGTTGACAGCGACTCAGATCCAATGCAGGCCCTCTAATTTCTCCTTCCTGCTCCTGCAACCGGGGAGCTGCTTACCACCCCGCAATTGCTGAACTAGAGACTCCTAGCACACTGGTCGCTCGAGATTCCATAATCGCGAACACCCCTGTTAGACCTGTCATCCTTGGGGTGGTATACCCCCAACTTTTTTGCCTTTTGCCTCCCACTTTTTTTTGGACTTAGAACTCTGGGCACGTTATCACTGCTAACCAGTGCTAAAGTGCAGCTGCTTCTCCCCTAACACATGGTGACATTGGTGTATACCTGACTGACATATTTAGCTTACTGTTAGTCCCTTGTAAAGTGGTATACCATATACCCAGGGCCTGTAACCTAAATGCTACTAGAGGGCCTGCAGCACTGATTGTGCCAGCAAAGCCACACAAGTAGCCTTTCAAACCTGTCTTAGGACTGCCATTGCAAGGCCTGTGTGTGCAGTTTACTGCCACTTCGACTTAGCATTTAAAACCACTTGCCAAGCCTTAAACTTTTATTACGCATACGTCACACCGAAGTGACCCTAAGGGCAGGGTGCTGTGTACCTAAAAGGCGGGACATGTACTTTTAAGTTTTATATGTCCTGGCAGTGACACACAGCTTAATTCGTTTTTCACTGCGGAGAGGCCCACTCCTTCCATTGGCTAGCATTGGGAATTCCCTTATAGATATTTAAGTGGCAATTCCTGACCTGAAAGGAGTAGCCTTGTCATGTTTGGTATGGTTGGAATAGTAATGATAAATCCTCTTTAATGGTAACATTGGATTTAACATTACTATTTTAGAAATGCCACTTGTGCATACTCTCTAGACAGCCACCAAACACAGGAAGCCTGGGTGTGACAGGAGATACATCTGCCTTCATCTACATACAGCCTTCCTGGGCTGAAAGGGGGAGAGGTAGTTCACACTTGCATCTGCATAGGCTGTGTCCTGCTGTCACACACAGGGCTGATTACACCCTACTAGCAGTCTGGAGACAGGGCTAAGATGAAAGGGGCCCTTGTGCACTTCTAAAGATTCTTTTGAAGTCACCCCCCCACATCAAAGGCATTCTGGGGCATACGTATGGGGTCTCTGGCCCTATCAAATCAGTACACTACTGGACCTGGAAAGAAACTCTGCCGGAGTGGAAACTGCCGTGCTGTAAGGATTGCCACTTTGCTGTGATTGACTGTTCCAAGGAACTGCTTCTCTGCCTTGTTGAGGTGCCCTGCTGATCTTGCCCTGCTGAGGAATAAGGACTGGACCCACACACTTGAACCCAGAGTGGCTCCAAGGGCTTGCTGGCTTGCCTCCTGTTGTTGGAAGTCTCAGGAACAGAAAAGACTTCCTGCCATCTTGCTGGTGCTGCTGGACTCTGCCAACTATGAGTCATACCCTTGCCTGAGGTGCCCCCTCCAGTCCTGGGCCTCAGAAGTGGGTTTTTTTCAGCTAAAATCTGCTGTAATGAGCACTTTGCACCACTGCAGGGAAATTTCAGATGCATTGTCTTCAGATTTCGACGCATCAGCTGCCCGGCGACGAAGAATCCACGGCCTACGCCTAAAAGAAACAATGCAGCGGCTCCTCATCAACGAAGATTTCTATTCACTTCTACAGAGCCCGGTGACTACGCTGTACCCGGCTGCGTGAATCGGAATCGACGCATCGTCCTTCTTCGTCGCCGTTTTACTCCATAATCAGGTACTTTTCAGTGGACCCTGCGTGGGTTCTGTAGCCGGCCTGCCCCACATCGCAGACTGCCCGTATTTTGACTTTGCACAGGTCCCTCGCAACCTCAAGTAACCTTTTGACCGCTAGTAACTTCTGAGCCCTGTTTCTGCATTTAATCTTTAAAAATTCATATCTCGACTTCTACTGATTGGATATTTGTCATTTTGGCCTTATTGTAATCAGATACATTTTTCTAAACCTGTGTGGTGTCTTTTTGTGGTGCTTTCATTTAGTTACTTTAATTGAAAGTGTTACACAAATACTTTACACATTGACTCCCAAGTTAAGCATGATTGCTCTGTGCCAAGCTACCAGAGGATGAGCACAGGTTAATTTAAGGTGTGTATCTGACTTACCCTGAGTAGAGTGGTGGTCCCTACTTGGACCGGGTGCAAACCTCTGCCAACTAGAGACCCCATTTCCAAAAAACCCCCTCTGCCTTCCCTCCTTCCACCGCCCATCCCTGCCGGAGGCAACTACTTGTGCACAGCATCCGGCCCCTGACCTGTTTTCCCACGCTACACTTAAGGGGCCCTGGTCATCAATAGTTATCAGCCCACTTGCACTGCCCTCTCCTCCTACTCTTTACTATGCTCTATACTGCCTCAACCAGAAGCTGACCATGATCTCCTAGGGTCTACTAGGATATGCTGTACCCCATAAAGCCACTCTGTTTCCAATCCCCCCCAGAGGAGACACTGGAGGGTGAGTGACAGAGAAACAGTGCTACCTAGTTGTTGTAATTAGTGTGGCACTTCTTAGTAGCATTATGATGACATGATAGATTTCTATATAATCATGCCAAAGCCATGGATCGAAGAGGAGCGTTCATTCTCTCGCTCTCTTGATTATTCACATTTCTTTGGCCCTTCTCTCCCCTCCCAACATCTCCTCCCTAACACCACCCCTTTTTTTCTTCTCCCCCTACAAAATCCATTCCCCCCCCAACCCACGTTACTCTGGTCTCTTGTTGTAAAATGACCGTCTGCCTTATATAACTTCTACTACTTAGCGAAATTCATGAGTCCGCACTGTTTATAGTCGATTCTACTTTGGCCTTGCGGGATGGATATTTCCTCTACTGCCGACCTTGCAAGTTTTACAGGATACGACTGTCCCTCTGCCGGTGTCAGCTGTTCATGATGCAATTGTAATTGTGATATTTGGCAATAAATAAATGTTGCAAACAAAAAATTTTAAAAAGCAACTTTCATCTTTAAATATTACAATTTTTCCTATGCAGATGGACTCAGGACTACTTTTTCTAGCCACACCAAATTCACAGTTTTGGCTCTAAAGCATGATTTCAAAACTGCAGAAAAAAATTACGCTTTTCTGCAATCAATCAATTCTCTCATAAATACAAATCTGAACAACAGAAATTGCAATTTCAAAATTGTGATTAGAATTGTCAAGAGATGTAATGGTTATGATGGAACCCTAAAAACCAACAAAACTGGTGGTTCATGGTGAGCTACGCACCACAGTCTCCCTGATGCATTGTTCACAACATCACACATTAAGACAAAGACAATACCACACACCACATCATCAATTACATCACTCAAGCTGCTAAGAGGAATGGGAACTGAGCACAAGGCCCAACCTAAAGCCAGGCCCTGTGCCCAGAATCTATTGGACATAGCCAAAGGATGCAGGCGGTAGGCTCTTGAGAAGCATTCCTGAGTGAAGGACATTCAAGAAGCAGACTCTGCCTGGCCAAAGGATGTACCCAGTTGGCCGCACACAGAGCTCTAGGAATGGTATCTGAAAATGTGAAGGGTACTTCTGAGTCTCCATATGAAGCACTGTACTGAGCTGATGAAGAGCACAGTGGAAAGTAATACATAAGGAGCTCGACTGACTCCACCATAAGGAAAAGTAAAGTAAATCAGACTACTTTAGCCAGACCCTGAAAAACATCCACTGGACAGAAGGAAACAATTTAGGATGCTGACCACCATCTTCAGAACCTGACAGAGAAGGGGCCTGAAACATCTGTCCCTTGATGCAAGAATGCCTCTGTTGCAGCCCTAAGGGGCGAGACAAGAGGGCAGAGCCCTCCCACAGTCATATTCTGTCCGAACTGAGTGTACTCCAATGTGTGCCTCCAACCCCTGCCCTGTCAAAGACTAAGAAGTCCACTATTTATCAGGCCAAATTCATGCTTGCAATTGCACTATGAATAAGAACAAGGTTTATTTTACCAAGCAGGCCAGGATACTCAGGGAAGTTGACAAAGAGCACATACTGCCATCCAGGCTGGAAGCTAAAAGACACACAGGTAGGTTAAACAAAATGCATTGGCTATTATGTAGTTCTGGCTTATTGGTGTTAAATCCTGAAAGATTGTGGCATAATGCTGTTCACTTCCAGTATAATGCTGGTTCTGCCATTATAGTGGAAATTCCTGGCACACTCTGGATATGCATGGTGCAATGGTGCCCAGAGCTGCTATAATGCCAGCCCTTGCATCAGTGGCATAGCTAATGCTGGCCCTGTCTTAATGGCTGTAATCCCGGCCATATTGTGGGCATATATAAGTACCTGCGATCTCAATTACAGGACACTCATGGCATCTGGTGGTAGTAGGGCCATCTCATGTTTGATGGGACACACCGTTGGCATAATGCCTGCTCTGTCATAATGATAGATATTCCTGGTATACTGTAGCCATCTATGGTAAGATGCGCATACCTTTGGCATAATGTCAGCCCTGGGTCAAAGGCAGTTATTGTTGGCATATTTTAGGCATACACTGCACCAAGGCATCCGCCAGTGGCACAATGATGATACTTTCAAGTATATTTTGTATAGCCAGTACATGATTGTGCTGAAAAGTGGCATAATACTTTCCCTGGCATAATAGTGGTAATTCACGGCAGCATGGTGCTAAACCATGACATATGGGGGTGCACATTTCTGGCAACCCTGAAGTAATTGTATATGGTATGGCATAACCTACCGCTGCCTGACAGTGGGAAATGCAAGAATTTGATGAAAGTAACACGCTGGAGACCAAACCTACAGATGTTTTTATACTTTTTTATTTAACATTTCTTTATCGAAAAGTAACAAAAGAGTGGAACAGAAGGACAAAAGACAACATTTGTTTATGTGTTACTGTACCCAGGTCAGCAGGCTCGACACCAAACGTGTAAGAGCAGAAAGACCAAGAATATGGGAGAATGAACCATATTTAAAGGGGGCAGGACGAAAAACAAGGATGAGGTGTATGAAAATAGAGAGAGGACAAAATTGAAAATCAGTAAGTTTCACAGAAGAGATTAAAAAGAAGAGAAGAAAAGGGAAAAGAAAAGAAAAGGCGGGATGGCCAACCATTCCATTCAGGAAATGATTTGTATAAACAGAGCTTAACTTAAACTGCTGGGTCAATATGGGCATTAATATAGACCAAACGCAATATGGAGAAGGAGTGAGGTTTGACAGACTTCCTTTTGACTGCTTCAGTGATGTATGAATCTTGAATTATAGTGGTTTGGAAAATTCCAAATGAAGATCCAATTTATCCCCAAGTCAGTCCCCTGGCACCTGCCTGAAAAATGCCAAAGAGCTAAGACCACCAGGTATGATGTTACAGGTTTTACGCCTTCTTCAATTAGCAGCAGGGCTCCCTGTTTTACGTTTTGTTTTTTTAACTTTTCCATCTGTATTTAGCCATTTTTATTTTTTGGACATCTTTTTGGCATTTATACATATTTATTTTGTGTTTTAAGAATAAATGGAGTCTTAAAATGGTATATTTCCACATCTATTTAACTGATAAACATGCACTCATACATTGATGCCAGTGACATTTTATCAATTTAAGCAGCCAAATATAACAAAACACTACACCCATAGGTAAATATTAGCATTATATTAATATATGTCTGTATTTAAGAAACTCTCATCCTACATTTGTAACTTCTCATCATGTCTATCTGCTTAGTTGTTGGCCTGGAATTGATGAAGTACAGCATGGAGAGTTACTCACAAGTTTTTTTCTGACTTTAAAAATAAATACAAGGAGTTGATGGACGGAGCGCTGAAACTTTTCAGACACTCACCCCCAGTCACAGATCTGGGTTGAATCCATCATCGTTCTTTAGCTCACTTCGCCACCCCAGTTCAGACACAGCCATATGCAAATAAGTCTTGACCATGTTCCTTAAGAGAACAGTCCAGCCTGAACTGCCAAGCCAGGTCTTCCCTGGACCGGAAACAAGCATCCTGGGACCGGTTTCGGGGTAACAACCCTCATCAGCCAGGCTAGCTTGAATCCAGTAACGGTGGACAGGAGGGACCCCTAATGGAGAATGGAGGTGGGTAATATAGGGGATCAGTTAGACAGTACAAAAACAGAGAAGTACCCACCCATTTGAAGATAATAAAGGCCCGCAAAGGGTCCTATGATGATAATTAAATACACAAAGCAATCTCATGCATGCAAGGAGAAAACAACAATAGAAACAATAAATCGTTTTGTCTTTTTTATTAACAACGTATCAAAGATTATCACAAAATATGTTTTATATTGCAGAAAATGATGCATATAGATGAAAGTATACTAAAAGACACAATGAATGCATTGCCCCACAAAACACTCGTCATTCATACAAACCCACTCATATCATTCATATGAGCTCAAAACATCCAACAGACATGCTCAAGAATCATCCAACATTAACATACAAATATCCAACATAAAAAGAAAACCAACAGAATGAATAAATATTCTATATACAAATCCAAAATTGGAGGATAAAGAATAAATAAAGATATTGAAAGGACAAGCGCCGACGCGCGTTTCGGTGGAAACCCTATTCACGGGCCACACCTTCCTCAGGGCGAGTCATCACTGACAAGGATGACGTGGGGCACTCAATAGACCTAAAATAATATATATGTATATATAAACATATGATTTATAATATTCTACAACAAGCATAACTTCATGTTCAGTGCATGCATGAGAAGCTAGGAAAATATGATGTAAAGGGATAAATAAATAAAAATCCAGCAACAAAAGCCAGAAAAACGAGAAAGGAAATGTGCATCCTCAAGAAATGAAATAAGCAAACAACCACACCCAGAACAATCGAGTGCCATTTAACAGAAACAATACGTCATGAAAACAATAAGTGACAGTGGTACTGAGGACCACCAATAGAATACACACCAACCACCAAACAAAAATGGTTCATCATAGTTCCCAAAAAAATTATAATAAGATAAAAACCACGTGAGGGTACTCCGATTGAATACCCAATGTTCTTTAGGTGAAGACCCAATACAGTAGTGATGACAGTAAGTTAATGAACATACCAATAGTGGTATTCTGTACAAATCAAGGTCCAACAATGGCAGACTAAGAGGATAATTCGGTCGATCTATGTAGGATCAGAGAGAGCAACCTTCATCTCTGTAAAACAAATGAGCAGACCCAAGTTGAAAATGGACCGTGCCACGCTGTAAATGGAAACTCGATAATATAGAACAAACAATGACAACGTACCCAATAGGATAGATCCTAGAGCGTGGGTCCTCTATCCAGGTAATGATACTTGCCCTAAAACACGGTTTAGTGATATGCGTTTTGCTACATAGGCCCTGTAATTGTGTGGATGCACTTTGGGCTTGAAATAACTGTTGGTCTATGCGCCTTGGGAGAACTTTCTTGCGTGTTTAGGACCTTTTTAATTATGTCCTTTTGGTATATCCCTAAGACCCACGACTGCTCGGTGTGTCAATCAAGAGCCATTATCAAATACGATCTGGCAGAAGCAGCATAATACGTGATTCTTGGCTAAATGGGCCGTTGGATCTATCCTATTGGGTACGTTGTCATTGTTTGTTCTATATTATCGAGTTTCCATTTACAGCGTGGCACGGTCCATTTTCAACTTGGGTCTGCTCATTTGTTTTACAGAGATGAAGGTTGCTCTCTCTGATCCTACATAGATCGACCGAATTATCCTCTTAGTCTGCCATTGTTGGACCTTGATTTGTACAGAATACCACTATTGGTATGTTCATTAACTTACTGTCATCACTACTGTATTGGGTCTTCACCTAAAGAACATTGGGTATTCAATCGGAGTACCCTCACGTGGTTTTTATCTTATTATAATTTTTTTTTTTGGAACTATGATGAACCATTTTTGTTTGGTGGTTGGTGTGTATTCTATTGGTGGTCCTCAGTACCACTGTCACTTATTGTTTTCATGACGTATTGTTTCTGTTAAATGGCACTCGATTGTTCTGGGTGTGGTTGTTTGCTTATTTCATTTCTTGTGGATGCACATTTCCTTTCTCGTTTTTCTGGCTTTTGTTGCTGGATTTTTATTTATTTATCCCTTTACATCATATTTTCCTAGCTTCTCATGCATGCACTGAACATGAAGTTATGCTTGTTGTAGAATATTATAAATCATATGTTTATATATACATATATATTATTTTAGGTCTATTGAGTGCCCCACGTCATCCTTGTCAGTGATGACTCGCCCTGAGGAAGGTGTGGCCCGTGAATAGGGTTTCCACCGAAACGCGCGTCGGCGCTTGTCCTTTCAATATCTTTATTTATTCTTTATCCTCCAATTTTGGATTTGTATATAGAATATTTATTCATTCTGTTGGTTTTCTTTTTATGTTGGATATTTGTATGTTAATGTTGGATGATTCTTGAGCATGTCTGTTGGATGTTTTGAGCTCATATGAATGATATGAGTGGGTTTGTATGAATGACGAGTGTTTTGTGGGGCAATGCATTCATTGTGTCTTTTTAGTATACTTTCATCTATATGCATCATTTTCTGCAATATAAAACATATTTTGTGATAATCTTTTGATACGTTGTTAATAAAAAAGACAAAACGATTTATTGTTTCTATTGTTGTTTTCTCCTTGCATGCATGAGATTGCTTTGTGTATTTAATTATCATCATAGGACCCTTTGCGGGCCTTTATTATCTTCAAATGGGTGGGTACTTCTCTGTTTTTGTACTGTCTAGCTTGAATCCAGTGGCAAAGTGAGCAAGGGACCCACGTCTGGGGATCCCTGCCAACTTAAGGCGAACAAAGCAAACACAAGGAGATGATGGACGGAGCACTGAAACTTTTCAGACACTCACCCCCAGTCACAGATCTGGGTTGAATCCATCATCGTTCTTTAGCTCACTTTACCACCCCAGTTCAGACCCACCATAAGCAGGGTATGTCCAGACGTGGGTCCCTTGCTCACTTTACCACTGGATTCAAGCTAGCCTGGCTGATAAGGGGTGTTACCCCGAAACCGATCCCAGGATGCTTGTTTCAGGTCCAGGGAAGACCTGGCTTGGCAGTTCGGGCTGCACTGTTCCCATGAGGCACAGGGTCAAGACTGATTTGCATTTAGCTGGGTCTGAACTGGGGTGGCAAAGTGATCACCAGATATGGCGGGTTCACCAGATACGTGTACAGTCCGTAAGTATCCAATCAAACATAAGTACAACTGCAGCCATTGTATGGCACATCTTTAATATCTTTGTGCTGCAGTTGTACTTATGTTCGTTTGGATACTTACACATATCTAGTGATCTCGTTGCAGAGAAGATTATATTCCATGATAGTAGGAGGTTGTGTTTGCTATATTAGGACTTGACCAGTTGAGCCCGCCCTGAAGAAGTCTGCTGCAACACGGTCAGCACAGACGAAACACGTGTTGGCAAGGACGAAGTGTATTTAAAAGATATTAAAATAAAGAACACAACTGTTGATACCACAATCTCAGTTGTGCTTTACAGAGTGCTCGGAGATTGTTTTTCATTTTTGGATCTTCCAGCAGGGGAAGAACTGGTGGCTCTCCCTCCTCCTAGAGCACCGGACAATTTTCTGCACTCCCATTTACTGTCATATCTGATAATCTATATACTGTGTAAGTGTGCACCTGTGTTCCCAGCCACCAATAATAATTTTAAGAAAAGAATTATAATCCTAGGTATTTTAATGGACATTTTTACCATCTAAGGCTTGCAGCTTACAAGGCTCTAAAATTGTAAGTAATCAATCAATTGCCTTGAAACTGCCACAGAGGCTGCAAAACACCAAGGTCTACATTTCACCCTTCTAGATTCCATCAGCAATCCTATTCCTGTTCTATCTTTTCTAGTTAGTGTTAGTCAAGTGATCCAGACTAAACACACAAAAACAGAAGCAATTTGAATTTCAGATCACACCTGCATTAATTCTAACTAGGGCTGTGATGAAAGGAACATTCTGACACTTAAACATTGACCTACTCTCGGACCATAATAACATAGAGAGAACAAGTTCTGATCTCAAACTTCTTTTCAAAGAAAACTCCACTCTGAACTGGTCACACTGTGGGACGTCATGGTAACAAGTATCAGAAGTTACTTATTCACACAGCAGCCAAAAAAGAACCCGATTAAGAAGAATATAATCCTAAACATGAAAAAACTATCCACGAGCTAGAAAGGGCATAGCTCGTCAAACAGTCAAAGCACTTTTGACTCGAAGAAAACTAAAGAGTTCTGTACGACTAGGAGAACAAGCAGAGTATTGGTGAACTCAAGACAAGAAAAAAATAAATCAGGATTACTCATCAACGTTATTAATACTTAGGATGTAGATATCTCTGTTAGAACTGGGGGTCTCTAGTTGGCAGAGGTAGGTACCTTTGTCCAAATAGGGACCCTTGCTTCTAAGTCAGGGAAAGGGGATTACACTACTGGATAACCCCTGCTCACCCCCTTGGTAGCTTGGCACGAGCAGACAGGCTTATCTCAGAGGCAGTGTGTTAAGCATTTGTGAACACATACAGTAATACAGTGAAAACACTATAGATGGACACCACACAGGTTTTATAAAAATAAGTATTCTTTATATAGACTTAACAGAAGAACACAAACGACAAAAATCCACAATACTGTACTCAAAATAGACTTAAATATGGTAGAAGTAACTTAGTTCAAGATGATGATAAATGCGACAAGTTTCTCACAAAAGTACCTTGGATGCGTAACGCAAAACAAACAAAGGGTCTGCTGGGAGGGCGATGCAGCAAGCAGGCGCCTCGATCCGGTGCGACGATCCGGTGCGATGCGATGAGAGTGCGCACTTGATGCGATGCGACAATGTGAAGAAGATGCGTGCACGCCCGACGGCCGTGCGGCGAACTCTGTACCTTTGGAGCCGCGACAGGCCCTGCGACACGCTTCTCCAGTGATGCGACGGCAGGCAGCTGCAACGGCGACACGCTTCTCTGGTGATGCAACGGAGACCCTTGCGGTGGCGACACGCTTCCCCGGTGTTGTGATGGCAGGCAGTTGTGACAAAGCCACGCTTCTCCGAAGATGCGACGGCAGGCAGCTGCGACGAAGACACGCTTCTCTGGTGATGCGGCGGTGGCCTCTGCGGCGGCGACACGCTTCCCGGCTATGCGACAGCAACAGCTGCGACAGCGACACGCTTCTTCTCATTGAGTCGCGCTTCCAACTCCCAGCGACACGCAGGCTTCTGCAGACAGAATCCCCAGCAAGGGAATTCAGAAGGGAGCTGGTGGTGAAGTCTTGTAGCCCTGAGACTTCAGCAGGAGGCAAGCTCTAGTTCAAGCCCTTGGAGAAATATTCTGCAAGATGATGAAAGTTCTTTGAAAGTTCCTTCTCCTTTCCTTGGCAATGAAGACCACTGCAGGCCAACCCAGCAAACAGCACACTGGCAGAGGGGCAGTCCAAACTCCTGCAGCTTCCTTGGTTCTTCTCCTTGGCAAAGGTTCGTCTCCTTGTTCCAGAAGTGATCTAAAGTCTTGGGGTCAGGGCTCAATATTTATACTAGTAAATCCTTTGTCCTCTGAAGGCAGAGGGTCCTGTACCTAGTCCAAACCAGTTCTGGGTGCATTCTGCCAGTGCACACCTTCTTCCTTTGTCAGTGTGGGCCAGGGACATCAGACGCACCACAGGAGGTGGAGCCAGCATTGTGGAAGGCAGGCACAGCCCTATTCAGGCCCAGGTGCTACTCCTCCCACCACTCCCAATGCAGATAGGTCTATTCAGCCTAGTGCTGACTCACCCTGTCTCCTGGAGCCCCCCAGCCCCTGTCACTCACAAAACCAGACATACAATACACAAGCTAGCAGAGGCAGGCTGGATGGTTAGGTATGAAAATACCTACTTTCTAAAAGTGGTATTTTCAAACACAGAATGTTAAAACCAACTTCACTAAACAATGTATTTTATCATTCTGAGTTCAGGCATACTAAACTCGAATTTCTACCATGTTCCCTGGGTCAGTTAGGATTATAAGATGTTATAATCAAGCTTCCCATTCTGGCCTATGGGGACAGGTAGCCTTGCAATAGTGAAAAACGAAATTGGCTGTAATTCACTATCAGGACATGCTACACACACCAGGGCACGTCCTACCTGTTACACACAATGCACCCTGCCCATGGGCCTACCTTAGGGGTGACTGACATGTAGAAAAGGGAAGGTTTGGAGACTGGCAAGTGTGTGCACTTGCCAAGTCGACATGGCAGCCCCAGGCTGCACACAGGCTCTGCAATGGCAGGCCTGAGCCACAGTTTACAAGCTGCTCCGGTGGGTGGCACAACCAGTGCTGCAAGCCCACCAGCAGCATTTGATTTACAGGCCCCGGGCACACACGGTGCACTGTACTAGGGTCTGATAAGTAAATCAAATAACCCAATCATGGAGTCACTAATCCATTACATCACTTTACAGGGAGAGCATATGCACTTTAGCACTGATCAGCAGTGGTAAAGTGCCCAGAGTCATAAAACCAACAAAAACAGGTCAGAAAGAATACAGGAGGAAGGCAAAAAGTTCAGGGATGACCCTGCAAAAAGGGCCAAGTCCAACAATCTCCATAAATAACAAAACAATAGTCCAAACTTTCAAATATCTTTATGAAAAAATATACATCTATGAAACGATAGAAACTAAGGCAACTAAAGAAAAACATCTCATTTATTTAAATCTGCCAACATTCTCTAAAAATCAAAAACTCACTCAATGCTCCTCTGACTAAACAGAAAAGTGTCATTACCATGACATAACTGTTACTAGGCAAGGCTTCAGACCTAGACAAACTGCCAAACTCTTTTACAAAACCTTTAAAAATACTCTATTTCCACATTTTACACTTTTTCGCATCGACGGTTGCTGTGCCTGGAACAGCGACCAACGTCACTAACATCCTGATTCCTAAAGCAAAAAGTCCTTTCCAGGAAACAGCAAACTTTCAGCTAATCTCCTAAGTATATACTGTAAAAGTGAATGCTAAAATACTAGCAAACAGTGGTTCTTTTATGACTTAGAAGTCCAGCTCAAACTGGGTATATGAAAATCAGTCTGTCAAATGACTATGTGGGACTGCTTTGGTCACATCATAAACAAAGTGGGAAAGTCTGCCACAATTGTGCTGGATGCTGAAACGGAGCTTGATAGGAAGTCATAACCCCAGAACCACCCTGGAAAGGTCACTTCTTCATTAGAAATATCATGACATTCTTTCAGAAATACAAAGCCTGCATCTGGTTGAGTGGCTTGGCCGTGGACTATTTTAACCCGAAACAAGGTACTACCAAGGCTGCTCCATTTCCCTCTACTGTTCTTGTTTTTTTGTTTTTTTTGCTCAGAGACTTAGAATATAAGGATGAGATTCAGGGACGGACGAGGGGCAAAAATATACTGCAAACCTTCTTCATATACAGATGATTTAAACATAAAGTTTTTCAGAAATAGAATCCTCAGTCCTAGCAATTCTGAATACAATCAAAGGCTAATCAGTAGTCTCTGGGTGTAGTTTAAAGAGGAATAAATCCAAAAGCATGACTTTAGACATCTGTTGCTCCAGTAACAAGATGAACAAATGTTTATTCATTACAAATGAAAACCTATGTTTTTAAACACATTTTTTATTTTATTTTTCTAATGGAAATGACATGTTTTTGGGAACATGACTTTATTCAAAATGAAAATGTTTTGTTTGACCGAAACATGTTGATCTTTCCAAAGAATGGCATGCAGATATTTAGGTGGTCAAATTATTGAATTTCCAAAATATTTTTAGAATTGTGTAAGACTTATACAGATGCAAACCTGGATAGAAAGTAACAGCAGGAAGAGAGAACACAAAGACAAGATTGAGCGAGTGGGTAGATAGAGGTTTTCAGGGGCTTCGCCATGTGATGGGGAAAGGGAGGAGGGAGGCAGGAATAGGCACTCAGAGGTGAGCTAGAGAATATTTGTGTAATTTACCTACTAACATATGACTGTGGATGTAATTTAGTAACTTTTGGCCATGGTGTGGGAGTAGTAGCAGACAGCCTCCGCTGAACAGCAAGGAGCCTGACCTAGCATGTGTTTATATTTAATGTTGCCACCTAATTGTACATTTTACTGCATTTTGATGGTGTGTTTTAATTTTGTTCTTTGGCATGAAAGACACAAGCCGAAAGTCTTAATACGGAAGACGAAGTAAATGAGAGAGGGATGAGCAAAGGATACATGCTGCTTAGCTGGAGAGTGTAAAGAGCTAAGGTTGGATGTTGAGGAGGGTGACATGCTATAAATGGGGGAGGGGAGGAGCATTCGCTTTGGGTGGATCTAGTTACCAGGTAAATGCAACATTTTGAGGTGTTTGGTCTATTGAAGGAAGTGTTGGTAGAAGGGAGAACCTGAGTCTTTACAATGCGGTCTGGTCAGGAGTAGCAGGGGGTGGCTTACAACTCTCACAAGGTGAGTCTTTAGCTCCTGAAGTTGAGAAGGAATTTCTTTTAAGCTCATACTTGTGGGATAATTCAAACTGAGTTCATGAAATTTATTGAAGTTGTCACCTTGGCTGCAGAGGCCACTTTCCGCTATGGTTGCTCATGAAGAGGCATTTCTTCATGCATTACGGCTACTGCTATTGAGGTTTCAGTCTATTACACTGGTGTAACCTGTATGCTATCTGAAAGTTTAAGTTCTTGGGAACCTGGAATGTCTTTATGTGATCTGCAGTATGAGAATAACAATTATGCGGCCATTAAAAGTTATGTTACATGCCCCGCGAGTGCTCCAGACGCTTTTTTTACATTGTTGAAACAAAGCAGGTCTCACCCCCGCCTTTTGGAGGCACCCGTCGCGAGGTCAGCGGGATTAGTGGGAAACGTGTAAGGATGTTTATTCAAACCCGTTTGAACCGTCGCTGACAAGCCCCCGTTGATCACCGGAGGTCAAGGACTATTCAAGTCTAAGGAAGCCAGTCATTTGTCTGACTCCTACGGAAGGACTGTATTTGATCCAGCGACAGACGAGGGGCATCTAGGATTACTTACCGAGCACAGCCCATGTAAGATTAAAAGCATAGAAGAAGGAGGGTGTTGATGGAAACCGACGTCCCAACTTCGGATGAAATAACTTTCATTGGGCATACAAATCCCATAATCCTTCAAATTACCAATGGAGATGCCGGTCTGCCATCCCCATACCGGCTCGATGACTGCCTCCCGTTTGGACAGAGAACAGCCAATTGTGGCACTAGATGATTTAAATATCTATGGCTGTGCATGTCGGACATTTACCTTTGTCGCACTGATGAAGGCTGATTGCTGAAACGCGTATGTGGCCATTAAAAGTTATGTTACATGCCCCGCAAGTGCTCCAGGTGCTATTTTACGTTGTTGAAACGAAGCGGGTCTCACCCCCGCCTTTTGGAGGCACCCGTCGTGAGTTCAGCGGGATTGGTGGGAAACGTGTAAGGATGTTTATTCAAACCCGCTTGAACGGTCGCTGACAAGCCCCCGTTGATTACCGGAGGTCATAGACTATTCAAGTCTAAGGAAGCCAGTCATTTGTCTGACTCCTACGGAAGGACTGTATTTGATCCAGCGACAGACGAGGGGCATGTAGGATTACTTACCAAGCATAGCGCATGTAAGATTAAAGGCACAGAAGAAGGAGGGTGTTGATGGAAACCGACGTCCCAACATCGGATGAAATAACTCTCATTGGGCATACAAATCCCATAATCCTTCAAATTACCAACGGAGATGCCGGTCTGCCATCCCCATACCGGCTCGATGACTGCCTCCCGATTGGACAGAGAACAGCCAATTGTGGCACTAGATGATTTAAATATCTATGGCTGTGCATGTCGGACATTTACCTTTGCCGCACTGATGAAGGCTGATTGCTGAAACCCGTATGTGGGCATTAAAAGTTATGTTACATGCCCCGCGAGTGCTCCAGGTGCTTTTTTACGTTGTTGAAACGAAGCGGGTCTTACCCCCGCCTTTTGGAGGCACCCGTCGTGAGTTCAGCGGGATTGGTGGGAAACGTGTAAGAATAACAATTATGTATAAATGTCCATTCTGACTATTTTAAGTAGTAGTAAAAATTACAAAAATTACGTAAGGCCTAATTTAGAGTTTGGTAGATGCAGGACATCCACCCAAAAAAAAAAACAGCAGATGTCCAGTCCACCCTATTTAAAGTGCAGCAAAGTCCCATACATTCTAAATAGGTGGACGGGACATCTGCTGGTTTTTGGTGGATGCCCCACATCCTCAACTCTAAATAAGGCCCTTTAAATCTGTTTGAAAGGGGTCTTAAAAAATGAAAGGAGGTGGAATACAAATTGAAGAAAGAGGATATATTAGCTTGAAAAAATGTCTAATTTGCCACCAGCTTTTTATCCAATTTGTAGTCACACATAGTTGAAAGTGCAACATTTTGCTACAAGCTTTAAAACCTTGCCTCAAGTTTGCAAACTTTTCTCATGGGGAGAAAAAGGACTTTGAATCCCACATCCATTCATAAAATTTGGATTCTGCTCAGTACCCACACTCTAATCTCATACTTCAAACATTAAGGAAAAAGGATCAACATTTGATTTCAGAGAGATACCCATTTAGTGGCTGGACTGCACCATGGGAAAGTGGAAAATTTGGGATCAATCCCAGCTTCCCTGCTTTTACAAATGTGCAATCCTGGACAAATACTTTATTTCAAAGACCATCCTTTTTATTCATTATCATGAATGAAAGCACCTTCAAATAGGTGAGTTCCAGATGTGCTCTGTAAAAAAACCTCTCAGGTTATTTTTCGTGGCCTACAATGTTGTTCTGAGCCTAATAAGAATCTATAGGCCACATATATGGTACACATGGCAACTGATTTGCCTTTTAGTTCACTAACAGTATTGCCATCAGGGCAGGGGCATGAATATTTTTCATTTCATATTTAAAACTGTCACTTTTAATAAATGCTCCACAATGCAAAGATATAATCTGATGTACCAAGGAGTACCGCAACGAGTCTTAGAGAAAATACACTTTTTTGAATTTTAATGACACTGTACCATATTCTAAATGAAGTTTGTTGCATGATTACATGCTAAATATTTCACATGTTCTCTTGCACGGGCTCTTCGAGCCAGAGCTGGCCCTTGGCTCTGCTCTGGCTCAGTTCTCCCTGTTAATTTGTTGGCTCGCCCACCTCTACATTGAAAGTGAAAATCTAAAAGCTACCAGTGACCATGGCACCCCTTGAGGAGCACTGCACCCACTCCTTGGACAAAAACTTCCTGCGCCTCCTCCTGACCATAAACTGAGGTCCAAGAAGGCAAACCTGATCTCCTGTACCAGATTCAACTTCAATGGTAGAAAGACAAATCCATCAAAATCAGGAGGCTCACAGTTTCAGAATTACCTTAGCCCTCTTCTGAGAATCTGACACAAACAATCCAGACTCCAAAGCAACTTTGAAAACAAGTCTTTTGAAGAAGGCTTTCACCCTACTCTGGATCCTCTCAGGGAAGAAGGGACTAGGTCCCAAGCATCAGAGCACTCAGGACTCAGCACTGCTGCTATGACAGACATCTGGGCAAACATCGTGCATACAACTCATAACATGAGAACTTATAGGAACTATTTCTGAATCAGAACTTTAAGCCCTGCAAAGTGGCCATAAAGTAAAAACACTGGCACTTTACAAAACATGTCAATAAATTATCCTGTCACTGTACAACTGTTAAATTGTTTTACCTTATTCATAATGCAGCAGCTAACTCGCTACTTTTCTGTCTTGTATTATTACTTAGGCACGTTGCTCTGAGCCCAGATAGGGTCTGAGTAGGACTTTACAACATTTTACAAATAAAAGTAATTTATCCACATCAATTGTTCATTCTGAGGGTGTCCATAGCCCTGCATGTAATTCCATTCTGATGCTTTTCATTAATTTGCATCTGAACATAATATTAAACACTGTTACGCACTATATGCAATGAAGCTTTAGGCACTGAGTTTGTTTGTCTATGGGGGCACAATAGCGTAATGAAATAAAACATTAACATTAAATATTACAGCTGAACTTTTAGATCATCCCATTAAGGGAAAGTATTTATTTGAATACATTCTGGAAACATCTGCCATCTGTTAACAGAAAGAGCATCTTAAGTTAAGCCAGGCCCTTGCCTTGGACGTCTTCCACATTCCATGGGGACTAAAAGACAGTTCTTATGCTATGCTATAGGATATTCATAGCTAACAAATTTTCAGCTTGGTTATGTGTGACATTACAATGGTTTCAGTGCAACTTATGAGTGACATTCCACCGCCAAATGTGTGACATTTAGAGTGACACTTTCTTGCGAGTTAATTCATTGTTAGGCTGGGACCTCGTAGTACTATAATACAGAAGTCATTATTCCCTACTGTGCTAATCAGGGCCCAAATATATTTCTCTCTGGTTATACACAAAACATCAGTTAGGAAGTGTGAAGTGGGTCAATGCAGACATATGCATAGCCTGTGAAGACATAATTTGTGGATCTATACTGTGCAACAGAACCAAGGAAGTTTTAGGGCCATTGTCCTTTTGTAGCAGATTTGTAGCACATATTTATGGCAAGGCTCTTTCTTGTACTCAGTCCCTTTTGCGATCCTACAATTCGTCGTATGCAGTGTGTGCACCACACTCCTTGCATAATATTAAACACATGGAACAACCCCTGGAATTTGTGCCTGTGAGAAAATTTTATTAAATTAAGATAAACATGGCTCTGGTTGTCAGTAGAATGTAAACTGGAAGGATGGCCTAGTGGGCTAATGCACATGCTGTACAGATGGACACGTTACTTACCTTCAGTAATGCCTTATCTGGTAGAGACAGAATCTAGCCGCAGATTCCTTATCTTACAATCCTCCCCAGGCACCAGACTGGATCTGGAAATCTTTTCAGCAGTACCTCTGCGCGTCGGTATAGGGCATCAAGCGAGTCCGCAGCAACGTTGTATCCTGAATGAGCCAACAGAGTCCATATAAGCCCTTCCCCAATGCGCTGACATCAGTTTCCTTGTGACCATTTCCGCGCCAACAACGTGGAGCCACTTAGAGAAACAATATCAGGAAACAGTCTGCCAAAAAGGGAAAAATCTTGTATCAACAAGTACATATTGAAAGAACTGCAATAGAATGCAAACCGGAGATCTAGGAGACCACAGGGCCCTCATTTTGCAGAGTGGGGAGGATGGGTGGGTCGGTAAGGAATCTGCGGCTAGATCCTGTCTCTACCAGATAAGGCGTTACCGAAGGTAAGTAATTTGTCCATCTGATAGAGACATCTAGCCACAGATTCCTTATCTTAGAATCAGATACCCAGGCAATACCATCCTTGGAGGGTGGCTGCGAACCGACCTCACTAATGATCCCCAAATAGGAGAAGCCGGTCTAAAAGGTTGAAGGGACCAGACTATCAGAAAAATGATAGATGAAGCAAAGGTGCTCACCGAAGGACTGATCCCCAAGAAGGACCATGGGAAGCCCGTCGGAAGTAGAAAGCTACAAGACTGTGAGAAACATGGTATAGAACCAGTAAAAGAGGCAGCCTAAAAAGAGATGCAAACCACAATAAGGGGATAACAAGGACAATAGTCCATAGAGTCCAGGTTCAAAACCAATGGAGGGAGCATACACAGCGTGCTCAGCCGCAGCGAACATATACAACGAATAAGAGCACCCACCGATCGTCAAGGAAACTATCCTGAGAAACAGATTTCGAAAAAAAGGGACCTCCAATTAGAGAATGATGGAGAAAAGAAAAAGAGAGAACAGTGAATGCTGAAGAGCATCGCTAGAAAAACAAGAACGGTAAAAAGAAACCACTCTTCTACTGAGAACCTTGATCGATATATAAGGCATCCTCTGTAATAATGTAACGGAGATGCTCATTGAAGTGAAGGAAGTAAACAGACAAATACAACCAAGAAAGTCGAATCAGGTCACCAAGAAGGGTGTAGGTAAAATGCAGCAACGTACACCGTATAGAAGGCCAGACGACCATATGTGCAAAACACATACATATATAAATGCAGTAAAAGACATCTACAAGAGATCCATTCAAGAGATAGGTATATACATGCAGAGACACCCATAGATAAATGTATATGAGGATAAATATGCATATAAAAAACAGAGAAATTCTCGCAGACAGTCATACAGGGTACAGCAAAAGTATATCCACTACTCCAAAGGTAACCCACATCCTCCGCCAGTAAGCGGGAAGACGAGAAGTGGAGGAACGAGGGACACTCCAAAAACTTAGATAAACAAGGAAGGACAGAGATAATACATCCTACCGTTGTAAAAGAAGAGGTTCTTGGGGAAGAGGTGTGGTGCAGAGGCCAGGGCGGCTGAATCCGGAACACAGGGGCTCACGGCTCGATCCCTGGCACCGCCGGCAGGTTAGCCCAGCACCTTGTGACTCTGGGCAATAGCTCGCTTAATCTTCCCGACGGCCCCCAGCGCCGGGACACCTCTCCGGAGGTAGCTGTGCGCTTTACAAATGCTGGTATTTCATTTCATTTTAACTGAGGTGGAGACAGAAAGACAAAGCTGGGAAACCGCAACACAGTGCCACATAAGAGTAGGATGTGGAAGGCATCACCCACTACAGGAAAACAAGGGCAACCGTCCAAGAACCAACGCCACAAACTCAGGAACGATGCCAGCAGGCTGTAGCAGGAGAAGCAAAGAATAAACAGCATATGAAAAGTCCACCATGAAAGAGAAGAACAAGAACAATAACAAAAAGAAGAACAAGAAAAAGAACAAGAACAGCAACAAGAACAATAAGAAGAAGAAGAAGACTGCCAGTGGAAGCGAAGGGCTGGCGGAAACTAACGGCAACAGATAGTTGATTAAAACAATCACACGTTGTCCAACTTATGGAAGTAGGTAGGAAACCTGACCAACGCTTCATGGATACATGAGGAAGGATAGGATATGCCCCAAGAAAAAGTAATTAAATATCCCTACCAAAGAAGGGGGTCAAATGGAACCTTTGCCATAGAACAAGGGACGCCACAAAGGTGGGAGTGGAGGGACAGAGATACAGGAAAGAAAGGGAAACCCAGCCTCTTGTGAAAGAAGGATGCCAGACATGGATCGAAACAATCAAGGGGATTGGTGTCCCACGTGAAGTGAACTGAAAGAACAGCAGACACAACAGCTACCCCACAGTGCAATGGCAGATATGTATAAGCACCCCTGCAGGAGGCAACTGCAGCGGCGTTACACCAGGTAGGTAGGTAGAACACCGAAAAGTTTAAAAAAAAACATACAAGAACACAAGACTGCTGAAGATCAGCATCAGGAGCACAATAAAGTAGAAAAGGGCCAACACAAGAAAGCAGTGCCAGGCGCAATTCAAAATAATACGCCAAAAAGATACCGATACCAGAAGGGCATTAGGGAGGTGAAGTCGTGGAACCCAGGCCCAAACCAATAGGAACAGAATATGAGTAAAGAAAATCCATGTGTCCCACAGAGTAAATCAGAACAAAGAGAAGGTCCACACCGAAGAGGGTAGAAGACCGGAACGAAAGTAAACCAGGCGAAGAGTGTGTCTGCCCATGTGGAGGGGGCAGAGAAAAGATGAAGTCGAAGTCCCTGTAAGAGATACTAAGTGCATAGATAGCTCACAAAATGCCTCTAAGGCATACAAAATAAGGTCCCCAAAAATAGGGAACAAAGCTATAGTGCATCCGCACAACATAAACTGAATAACCGCCACAGAGTAAGTGTTCAGGTAAGAAGAATCAAGCAGCAAAAAGAAGCTGTAAGAACAGACCCCCAGGGAGGTGCCATCAAAAGGCATGTCAATCAAAGTCATTTGCACAGCCTTCGAAAACCTGCAAGTATGCAACCATGCATGCTGATGTAGAGCTATGGAAGAGGCTATAGCCCGACCAACAGAATCGGTGGTATCCATACCACAGCGGAGGCAGCTTGTCGCCCATCTTGTACCAGGGGAACAAGAGCATTCCGGGCTTCTTCCGAAAGGGGGGGGCAAGAGGCGCTCCACTGAGTTCCACAAGGTATGGGAGAAGCGGGCAAGGATACAAGAAGTGTTCAGAGAGCGAAGGGCAGAGCTAGAAGAAGAGAAAATATGCCTACCACAAGCGTCAAATTTCCTGGCCTCTTTTTCCGGAGGGACAGAGGAAGAAAATCAATATTTTGGGTGGCCAAAGCAGCCTGAACCACAAAGCTCCTAGTAGAGGGATGTCTAAGGAAACAGGAGGGATCCCGGGGGCAGGGCGATGCCTGTGAGAAATAGAGTGATCCACAGGGATGTCTGTTTCAGGTTTAGCCCAAGCACCCAGCAGGATATCGAAAAGACAGTCACTATAAGGAAGTACAGGCTCAACATTAGACTGGTCAGGACGTAGAACACCGATTAAGTGGTCTGTTGACAATTCCACAGAAGGAATTTGTAAATCTAGTATAATCAAAACTCGATTGAGCATGTCAGCCAGAACTCGCCTTCGTAGCCAAACCAGGAGGAGACAGGAAGCTAGAGAAGATTTTAAGCCACTGGCGTCACCGAAGTCAAGTAACCAGTTAGAGTGCATAGGGGGTCGAACCGTGTCCGAAATGGGAGGGGGACACACCATACCGTCTGTAGTACTTCCACAACCATGGTTCTCAGAAGGAGAAACCAGAGGAGTCAGAAACGGTCGGCTCCTTCGGCGCTGCATCTGACACCGTAACTGAAGCCGGTCGGCGCTGAGTAGGCGACACCTCAGTGTCGGAAGGAGCGTCAATGACACCACTATGGGAGCCGGCAGACAAGACACCAACATTGGATCGGCAGACCAGAAGCGGAGCCGAAGGTAGCAGCCGTCGCTAAGGTGTCAGACACAGGAGGCCGACCTGAGCAGAACCTGTCAGCAAGGTCACAGGCATGAACTCATGCACTTCCGTAGGGCCCGAGGGTGCTCCAGAGGGAGGCGACGACCCAAGGATAGATTGAAGAGATTGCGAATATTGTCTCATCTGGGTCAAAGACACCCCGGCCCCAGGATAGGTGGGTAGACGCAGGGTGGACTCATGCCCGACACTTCAACAGAAGAGTGGGTACCAGCGGTAGGCAACGAAGGCAGGAAGCGATGCGTCTTCGCCCGCCGACACCGAGATGTACCTCCGGATGTCAAAGGAGAATGACACCCGCAGGAACGGCTCCTAGCGCGGATGAGCGTCGGTCTGTAGATCGCGTAGGGGACCAAGGACGACAAGACGACTTCAATGACTTTGACATCTGCGCCGAAAGGAGCTTCATGTGACATTCCCTGTACGCTTTTGGTGGGAGCTGGCGACAAGAGTCGCACTCTTCGGAGTCAAGTTGCTCACACAGGCACCATATGCAAACCAGGTGAGGGTCTGTGGTGGACATTTGTCATCCACAGGACTCACAAGGTTTGAACCTCGAGGACACTGAAGAAGGGTAGAAAAAAGGGCCTGAAACTGTGACTAAAGCATGGCGTGGTAGGGCACTGACATTTACAAAGAGCATATTTTCCCTTGAAACGGCCTCACAAAGGGGCCACTAAATTTGCATCAGACATGCAGTTTTACTGTCTAACATATATGGCGCACAAACGATAATCAGTGGAAATCGGGTTTCAGCATGTATGCATCATTTGCACTTCACACAAGTAAAGTGTGTTTGATTTGATTCTATTAAAATCTTTGATTCCATTGCAAATGTGTACACTTCAATTACAACTCTCTTAAATTGAATTGTGTGCTGGAAAACATCTGACATCCGATAACCTTTTCTTTCAGGCTCTCTGTACCTCAGCACGATTGTCACTTGGTTAACATTATCATTTCTCTCAGAAAGGAAATGCAAACTGCAATCTCTATGTTCAAAGAATAGGCTGTAATTTGTCAGAAGACTGTGTCTGACACTTCATCTACGTCATCTGCAACATGATAACAACAAAATGTAAACATCGGTTTCATGTTCTATCCTTGCAAGTTTATTTTGAGGGTGCTGCAGCACCTCCCGCACCCCTACTTCCAGCGCCCTTGCCCTCGAGACTTGCGCCCGTGCCAGAGGCACGTATTTTAAATACATTTCGGCTGGTGAAATGATCTTCGGGGGGCCGGGAGGCAGCGGGAAGACTTGTACTTGGAGCAGCATAATTTTGGCTCTGCCCCTACAAGAATCTAGAATGACAGCGTGCAGTTAGTAGTCTCTGCATGCAATTATAATCTAATATTACTAACTAAAGGTGGAATTTCAAACTTTATTCCTGAAATACTCCATTGTAGAACCATTGAATTTATATTGTGTGCAGAATAATGTGTAGGTTACTGATGGAAAATTGTAGTTCTCATATATAGTTACCCATATATGTTGATGTAACCCTTATTTTGGATGTTTTATTACATAGAAAGTATTCTTATTAATCTGCTGAATTGTGACCACATGCATATATTCAATTGTCGGGTGCACATTAATTGTTTCTTTAAGTTAGCGTGACTAAGGCAATAAGCTTTGAAATTTTCAGTGGTTAACCTTCAACGTGAAAGTTGTTTCCTTGCATGTTCTTTCCTCTGCAAGTGCAAACCCAAGACTCAGTTAGAAAACGGCACTTTGCATGTAGTGATAGCAAGAGACTGGAGGAAACCTTTGGCAAGAAGAAGATGCGCTAACAAAGTTGGAGACGCGTTTTCATGGCGGAGAAGGAGACGCTCAAGGTCGATTGGTGTTCAAGTCTGACAGAGGGAGAAGACGCATAGGGTTGCCAATTGTTACTGTGGAAGATGGAAATGGACTGGGAATGATGACGTGGGTTACCTTGATTGTTGTGTGTTAATTGGCATTACGTTGCTAGTTAGAGACTCAGGCTTTCCAGAGGTACAGACCTCATTGCTATATCTCACATTGTGCGGCTTCATGCTATGCAATCTTTGATTGGAGTACTTGTACTGAAGTCTCCAATATTCTGACACCTGTCCTTGCAGTTTCCTTTGTTACTTAGATTTATTAGAGGTCCCTTAGTTTAATGCAGAACAGCGTAGGATAGATTTCCTTAGGTTTACTCATGACTAGGCAGGAATACCGAAATCTACAATATAATTTGCAAATACTTTTTCTCATATTCTGTATAGCGGCAATGGAGCTTTTAGTAAGCTTTTTGTTATTGAGGCTGAATTTCCTTAGAAGAGTCAGACTTATCTGGGTTATTTTGTACTTTTATAATATGCTTTTGAGACTCCTCTATATCAGTTTGTTTCTGAGTTTGTAATAAACCCCACTAAACACATATATTAAGTCTTGGTCATTATTGTGTGACTATCTAAGTTACACTGTTTATGAATTACTGAGATTGATGTTAACTCACTCTTACCTCTCAAGCTACTATCAAGACTTACCCGGAGAGGAGGAAAAGAAGAAAATTTGAATGAAGGACCCAGGGCTCCATCATACTCAGCTTGTGCCAGGTAACATCCTGCACCACGCCTGCCTCCTATCCACTCTTACCAGTGTCACCAGCCAATCAACTCAGCGGCCCTGGTGCGAGGGACGCCATCTGTCTTGTGGGGGTGCAAGGGGGGGTGGGGGGATGAGAGAACAACACAGCCTGAAGAAAAAAATGCAGAGCTAGTGTTGAGTTGCTGGGTAGACACATCAGGATCTCGGCTGGGCCCAGCACTTACTGTTATGTTTTTGCTGTGCTGGAGTCCGATCTCCCCCTAATTGAAACTGCCAACCACTGCACGCAGTGCAGAAAGAGGCCAGCCCTAAACAGAGAAAATGTTTTTTTCATCAAAGCTGCACCACTCCGTGGATGGAATCTATTAATTATATATCGGATTCTAAGACATCAGCATAGCAATGAGTGAGGCTTGCAGGACAGGAACATTAGTAAATTGCCTGGGGCAAGCAGCGGCAGTGCACAGCAAGCCGAAGTGCACCTGGGCTGCTTTAAATTATTCTTACAGCAGTGCCTTATCACAGATCGGGGTTGAGGAGTTGTAAATGTGTGACTAAGGCATTTTAGTGTGGCGATTCAGAAACCTGCACTAAAATGTGTTAGTCTAACCCCTGAGGCGTGGTACTTGGCAGGGCTGGATATTTGTCTATGCCTCTAGGGCTCATTCAAGAAGAAAGATTTCTTTTCTTTGATACTCTGATGCACAAATCTACCCCAACTAACCAGGAATTAACAGGTCTAAGAGAAGAGTGACGTGGAGACCTGGCCCAGGAAGGGGGCCTATAACCGAGAGACAGTGGTTTTATTTTCATGTCCCAGCTGGTACAAAAATCTGAAATATCACCTACAGGTGGTATTTTTAGGCTTATCTGTACATATGTCAACAAGCAAATATAAATAGAAAGCGCTTTTAAATTTGCTCTAGAGATGCGTTTATGATCCCTAATAATTAAAGTAAACAAAGGCAGAAAAGTCTGTTTACAAGTGAATTCATACGATTTCACTTACAGTCCTATTTAGTATCACTCTGTGCCTTTGCAAACTCTTAAAACAACAACAAATGGCCGGTATTTTTAACATAGAAAGTTGGCAACCCTACTGCCGCTCAAAGAGGGACCAACGGTCTTTGATTCCTTCGAATTGGCCCAGGTAAAGGGCGAACTTCAAAATGTAAAATTTCCCCAATCACAATGGGTGATGGAGAAAATATATGTGGCAACAGCAACACGACACCCGGCAGCAGGTCCCGGGCACTGGGGGGATAAAACATAAGTGAGCATACAAGGATTGTGTCCTGCCAATTTGACTACCCCGGCCCTCAACCCCAAAGGCAGCAAAAGGCGCAAGGGGGTTGGGGTGGGAGCAGTAAAAGAGCAGAGAAGTGATAAAATGACATCAGATGAGGGTACACACAGCTCAGCACATACAGATGTGGAGGCAGTGGTCGAAGTGCATTAAAAAAAAGTATAGGAACTGTGATGCTGCACACAAGGGGGCAGGGGAGCGAGCGTGTGGGTGTGGCTAACAAACAAAATATTCTGTAACTTTTTTCAGTCTTTCACCGTCTGCTAACTACATATAAAATAACGTACAGCGTAAATGAAAATTAAATGCACGTTATGTAAACCAGTGGGAAATGCACTATAGTAAATTATGAAACCTCTGTTAGTTAATGCACTGCACCAGAGAGCCCCAGAATTGAATACTGGTTGGTGCAGTGGAGAATAGTGACTTGTGCATGTTTAGTGCTAAGAGGTCCCAGTCTGTGACAGGAAGCACTGTGAACATGCAAGTCATTATTTGAACGTTGCATTACACATAGTATAAGATAGGCTACTACAGAATGCGCAACAAGGTTTAAGATAAAAAGTGTTTCCAAAATATAGATTTTTTTGCAGACTTTTTTTTATAAAACGGTCTTTTAAAAGCACACACTTCACAGCTTAGTTGCTAGCTCCCTTACAATACCCCTCAAAAAGAATAAATGTGTGTCGTCAGGAAGCAATTTCTTGGTAACTGTCTATTAAAAGCACATACTTCACAGCTTAGCTGGTAGATCCCTTACAATACCTCTCAAAAAGAATAAATGCGTGTCATCACAAAGCTTCAAGTGATTCCACCAATTAAGTCCAATACCAGCTTCAAGGAACCCTTCACAGTTGCAAATTAACCAGTTGCCACATTTACATTTCTTTAAGGGCAGCAGGCACCCTGGCAAGAAGGCTTGTTTAGCTGCCTGCTGCTCCTTCGGTCTCACAGCACAGGAGACTCCCTGGCTTACATTTCAGCTGAAGCATTCCAGCTGTGGGAATTAAATGTTCAGTAACGGTTGTCTTTTGACAAAAAATAGGGAAATTGTTTTTTCAAAATTAAAAAAGCATGGGCAAGTCGTGTCCCTCAGATCCCGCCCACTTCGACAACCGTGTGGTGGACATCGGCAATTCACCAAGCTGGTAAAGGCAGTTAGCTCCAAGCACAAGAAGTATTTGACAAGAACAGCAGTATAGCAGGCAAAGAACCACAATCAAAGGTCCTACCAAAAAAGTCCAGAGTGGAGCAATCTGATCCAAAAGTGTCCCAGGAAGAGGATCAGCAGTTGGAGCAGGCAAAGAACAAGCCGCACCAGACAAGTGCTGGGATGCAAGAGCAACAGTGCCAACTTTGTAAAAAAACAACATAAGTGCAAGTGGGCAAATATTTTTCAGGCATCCACTGCAGCTTGCTCCACCCACTGCCTCTACCACCGCTGCGAGTACAAAGGCTACCTACTAACCATCACACTGCTAAATATGTGACGATTTGGACTATTATAGTTCTGTCAAACAGCCCTGCCAAATACCATGCATCAGGCGTTAGACTAACGCATTTAAATGTGGTGGTCTGCCTCACCGCTTAAAATGCATTAATCACACATCTTAGCCACGGCTTCACCACCTGCAGGCTGAGGGTGGAGCAGGTAAGCGAATGTAACCGTTGAAGCTGCATTTACAGCAGCAGGGCGTCCGAAGCATAGCTGCCAATGTTTCAGATTGCTTATATGTAACGCACATCAATTTGTTCCTCCATGATAGATGGACCCCAATCCAAAACGGCAGTCCTTTTTTTCTTTCGACTGGTGATTGTGCTTACTTTGTAAAACAGCCCAACTTTAAATGGCTGCTGTGCTTCAAAACGGCCGTCCAGTTTGTTTTTCTTATTACCATAGGAGATTAAGCTTGTTTTGTGTAACTGGCCAAGCCTAAATGGCCACCGCGCTTCTGCTTGTTTTCTACAGGCAGTTGGCCAAATGTACAACGCGCATGCATGTTCTGTCATCACCCGTTCCCGGCAGCAGCTCATCTCAGCATTATGTGATTCTGGGCAATAGCTCACTTAATCTCCCTGATGGCTCACCAGCATATGGATACCCTTAGGGGTGATACGTTTGCGCTTTACAAATGTGGAATTATTATATTTATTATTTTATTATATCATAATGACTAAATAGATTAAGTTGAAAACATCAATCCAATAATGCCTACAAAGTGCAAAGAAAGGTACTGAGGGATGAACAGGAAATACCACAAGCATTCTAAGGCTAAAGCATCTGCTTTACACAACTGAGTAATAAAAAGCAAACATTCCAGCATACTGTTAGAAGCTGTCTGCCTTTTCCATGGGAAGAGATCTTAACTTGACAGTGAATTGGGATAAAACAGTGTGAACAACTTTAGTAGAAGTATCGTAAATGTGTGCAGCCAGGGGAAGTAAACAAAAAAAAAGTTTCACACAAAAGCGAATGAACACAGTAATTCGGCAATGGGAACTGATAAGAGCCCCCTTTTAAGATACATTAAATACAAGAGATTTCACAAGCAAAACGCTGTGCAGGTAAAACCTAAAAAGACCAGGAGGTACCCATCGTCTGAGGACGGCACAGCCATGACAAGAATCAGCTCCAATACGCTTGTGCAAAACAGTCAGCAGAGCAGTGCAGTTGTTTTACAATGTCTAATGCTCTAGCCACAACATGGCCACCCAAGCAGGATGGGGACAAAGGTGGGTAGGGCAGTAACTTAGATCAAGCTGCCCTAACAGAAACTTGGAAGAGCAGACCCTGGGCCCTGAAATACCGAGGGGAGGGGCACATCCCCGTACTACCACACACTCCCACAAAACACAGGTTACAGGGGACACAGCATGGCAGGCATCAACAGGGTACATGACATAAATGCAAGGGTGGACACAACTTTAGCATAGTAACAGGGCACATGAGCAGGGAGCTCCAAAGGAGCAGCAACCACACCAGCATCCACTTACATAAGGGCATCCCCAAGCCAACCACCATGGTTGCTAAATCAACAGGATTAGCAAGCCTCATTCCCTTGTCGGTAAAGGAAAGGATTTGGAGGAAAACATTTTTTGACATCTTTTCAGAGTTAGAGGGTTTCGACTTGGTTAACCGCAAGAAGGAAGACAAGAAAGAATGGAAAAAGGTAGGAAGGAAAGGAACATAGATAACTGGTTAGACACATTTCGGGTCATGGTATGTATTATTGATTAAAGATTCCCTCAATGCGTCTAAATTCTATGGGTGCACTAATTCAAAGCTCTCAAGGCGCAAAAAATGTATGGTGGCAATGCCTGGCTCCAATCTGATCAAAGTTTTATGTTTAAAATACAAGTATGGCCCACACAAGAGTGGGACCATGAAGATGTGTCGAGCTACATGCACAGAAAGGTACCAGCCAGGGTGGAGGTCACCAAGCACAAGTAGCCATTTCGAGCCTACAAAGCCAAAAGCAACAGGTTCAAGCCATTTAGAAAGCGAAAGCCTTGCGGGATGAAGAGGGATCGTGGGGGGGGGGGGCAAAAGCAGTTTTCTGGCATTTTACAAGGGGGGCTGCTCTTGGAGGCCAGCTTGTAAGTTCAGGGAACTATGCATCATATGTGGAAGAGGCCACCCCGTTGCATGGCAGGAAGAACAAAGGGGATTCTGGTAAAAAAAAAAAGAAAAAGAAGAACACAGCAAAATATAGGTTCTCACGCATGATCCAGACCGAACTTAAAAGAAAAATGCGCATCTAGCAATTCCATTTAGCATGGCACCCAAACCCTTCCAGCCAGTGGTAGGACTCTTGCTTTTGTTAAGACAATAGGTAGCATAGGAGACTGGAAACTTTATTCACAAGGAAAAGCTTAGGCGGAGTGGTAAGTGGATTCTCATAGGGCCCGATTCACAGAACTAACTTAAGACAAAATCCTAAACTTACTACCATTTTGGTATTCACAGAAGGCACTTACTCATTTTGGTATTCACAGAAGGCACTTACTCATTTCGGTATTCACAGAAGTTAGGAGTCCTAACTTTAGGACTCCTAAATGCCTTCTGTGAATACCGAAGGTCTTAAAGTTAGATTTTCTCAGTTTAGGAGTAGTAAAGTTAGGACTCCTAACTTTACTACTCCTAAACTGAGAAAAATCCTAACTTTAAGACTTTCGGTATTCACAGAAGGCATTTAGGAGTCCTAAAGTTAGGACTACTAACTTCTGTGAATACCGAAATGAGTAAGTGCCTTCTGTGAATACCAAAATGAGTAAGTGCCTTCTGTGAATACCAAAATGGTAGTAAGTTTAGGATTTTGTCTTAAGTTAGTTCTGTGAATCGGGCCCATAGACCTTGTTTGGTGGCATATTCTAAAGTTTTGGCGGATCCGCCACTCCCTGATCCCAGGAAAACTTTGGCTACACACATGGTTCTTAACGTATGTGGACAGTTTCTTGAGACAAAGAAAGAAACTTTCGAGAAAAAGGATTTGGGTTGCTCAAGCTTCTATATTTTGGAGAGAAATTTAAACAGCATCCTTAACTTTGATAGCCAGTGAAGGAACTGGCTCTTAACAACCCAAGAGATATTCTATGAAAATAGACTTAATGCCCTGTACTTTTTTGGAAGTCTTTTAAAAGAGGTCACAGGTGGACACTGATGTAACGGTCATAAAGTAACACATTTAAAGGTTGCAAGTGTTATGATAAGGGTGTGTATTAACATTACTGTTGATTTACAGGGTCTCAGCTCTGAACCCAACAACTCACCTTTCCTCCTCTCAACACCCCTACTGGAGGATACAGCTCTGCTCCCCCTCCCATCCGGTACGCTTAGGACCTCAGCCATCCAAGGCAGGAGAGTTTGCTTACCTTGTTAGAGTCATTAAGTGTATATTGAATTCAACCTCGAATATCTAGGTCAAACCGGTCTCCAACCATTGCAGGTTCAATTCCCCAGGGTCCCCTTCCTAACCGTCTCCCCCTTTGTCTTGTTGTTGTGTGCCTTCGAGTTCATTTGTGGCTACTGCACCAAGGGAAGGGCGGTGTTGGATACCAATCTGCTCCCGCGTAAGTATACCAGGGTTGTGACACTGAGGAAGAAGAAGCTGCTGTTGAGGTGCACCCCCGCCAGATGCAGAAGGAATCTCCTAGTAGTCCTGCATGATATTAAGGTCATTAATGAGATCGACAATGATTCCGAGCATTGGTGGATCCTTGTAGTAATTCTCTTCATAGTACTGATTGGGCCTTTTGTAATGAAGCTGGCCTTACTCCCAGTGTGGTTCTTCCTTCACCTCATAATCTGTGCCTGTTCCTGTTGGTCATGCTCAAATGTTTGGTCATTGTCATCCTCCTCCTCCTGGCATTACATGTTAAATGGCTTTTCATCTGGGGATTCCCCTTCAGTGGGCCAGATAGTTTTTTCATGTTTTTCAGCATTTATTGGGAAGAGGTTACCTATGTTAAAGGAAAAACCTGCCATTCCAGTTCCTCTGTAACAGGGGCCCTGTGCCTGTTTAGGGTGAAGGCAGCCTCTTAAACCTTTATTTAAAGGAAGTTTATGCTATTTTAATTTTTATTCACCTTTCATGGAGCAGCTGGCTGCTGCTGAGAGGTACCCTCAGACTACAAAACACAATATGGGTTCAGTGTTTTCAGAACAGCTTCTCCAAAACGGGTGCAGTGCTGTTTACAAGTCGAGAGGAGCAACAACAGTGCCTTTAAAGTGAGTGGAGAGGAGCCAGATGGATTCGTCATCAAAGCGGCCCTCGTCATAGATTCTGCAGTGTCTCTGGCATTGTGATGTGCATGTAGAGACAACTTTGATGGGCTGTTCGGCTTCTGGTCAGATTTTCTGGAGACCTTACAGGGGGGGTGTTCTCCTACGGTAGATGGTGGGTTTTTCTCAGATGAAGATGTAGGAGGGACTCCCCCCCCCCCCCTCCCCTCTAGCTAGCGTTTAAGTCCCCCTTACCTTTCAGTGAAGTGTTAAGAAAGGATTCCTCATCACAAAAGGCCTGGTCACTGGCTTTCATTTTCTATAGCAACCTGAGCAATTAGAGCTGGAAATCCAATGAAAAAAGAGTTGAGAGAAAGATCTCACAGCAGAGTTCTGAGAGGACTCCCTTCTGTGTGACAAGCAGTAGAAATATGAACTATGGTGGCCGTTGGGGGGAGTGGAGTTCAGTGCACTCACCTCCACTGGTTAAACTCTGGGTATTTTCTAATGAGGTGATTGCAGTATTAAATTGAGTGCTTCACGTTGTTTCCAATATAATTTTGATAAATCATCTTGGACTTCTGGCAGGGAAATGGGAAATGAATTAAGCTTGACAACCTATGAAAGAACCGAGAGAGCTATTTGTTATAAAAACAATTCTGCATTAAGTGGCCATGTCCTCTACAATGTAGAATGTTAATACCTGCAACCGCTATACAGCACAAAAAAGTAAAATTACAAACCTTGATAATTTCGACACAGCCATGTTCTTCAGCCAATACTGTCACAATGTCATCAACACAACCTAAGACATGATAAAAAAAAAAGCTGGTGATAGAGAGCCAACACACATGAAGGCCAAATACATTTCAATTACTGACACTTTGGTACTAACCTAATGTGAGGATCAATTTTAGTCGTTCAGCTATTTCGAGGCTGTGAAACAGTTTTCTTCCCTGAAAGAACAATAAATGAGTTCTGTCAGTGCACGTGCACAGTCCCATGTACAATGTAAATCACATGCCAACAAATAACAATAATCAATATTTGAACTTTACTCATTAGTTCAAAGCCTCTTTCTTCCTCCTCACAAAAATTAACAACTGGAAACACTTTGAGGCATGGCCAAAACGATTCATAGAAACCATTTCAAAACAAAACAAGTGAGGTGATTTGTACCACAAACCGATGTTCAGTCAATTCATCACACGAGTTAAGTCATTCCATACGTGTTAGTCTTGCAAACGAAGTGTGTGTTCTTGGTGAGAATTGTCTGCCTGAGTTACCTACTGCAGGATTTCTAAGTAGGTCCCTCATAATTACTGATTTTGTCTGCGATCCTGAGCAATTTTTTTTTTGGCAATATTCTCTGTTTGGAGGCCCGGCTTTGCTCAATATGTTGTGCCCCACAAATGGCAAAAATATGCCTAGTCAGCCAATTGGCAAATCACATACAGACCAACACTAGAACCTTCATGTCTCATGAAGGAACAAAGTGTAAAGACTTACAGCCTCCTTCCCCCTTGCATTGGGTCGGCCAGAAAGTATGTACCTACTAAACTCCTCACAGAGGGCACGAAAGCTTAGTAAGCTGAAAGATCACTGCTGACAAATGCGGTGACCTGGGGGTCAGGAGCTAGTATCCCAACAAAGCAGACTCCGCCTTCCATCCTTTCATATGTCAGTAAATTGAATAACACAAATTGGATAATAGTAAAACCAGTTATTTACAGCACTCAGAAACAGCAGAAGTGTGGTAGGAAGCATTGTATGAAACGCACACTATTATTATTACTAAATCATGTGGGCAGGAGGCAGAGGGCAACACAGCCCCTTGAGGCAAAGTATTGGAAGGAAGCACAGTAAGGAGTTCTGTGGTGCTGCTGTGGTTCCTGAAGGGCGAACACTACAGCCACCCTTGTTGGCATGACTTCTCTAATTTAGGTTTCAATATTTTACTATCAGAAACACCTATGGACAGGTGTTCAGTAAAACACCAATCACTGCAACTTAAAAAAAATACAAGCACCTAACTGCCAGGAATCAGTCGGAACTATAAATATACCACCACAATTTATTATAATCTATTTGCCCTAGACAATCATAATCATCACATGGTAAGATCCTTGTCTAGTCCACAGGAATCTCTCCACCATATGTTACCTTCAGTCTGGCCGAGTTCGACACCAACGCTAGAATAACCAGACCCACCAGTTCCTTCCATCCCATCATCAACTGCTAATTTCTTTTTGAATCTCACTTTGCACTAATGGCTGGGGAAAGCAAGATTCTTCTTTATTTAAAATTCACTTCACAATTAAAAGACTTCTCCTTCCTTAAAATGGGTTAACACCACTTAAGGTTATTCAACTATCAAACTGCAGCCTGCCAGGCAAATTGTAGCCTGTCAGGGCACTTCTTCCTCCAACGACCTCATTTCCTGGGCTGCGCCGCCTCCTCTTGTGCTGGCTATGCTATGCCTGCATTCATTGAAGAGTAGTGAGAGGACCCCACTCACCCTTATATTGCAAGAAAGACAGGAAGGGGACATGACAGCACCCGAAAGCCCAATACACCACTCACCAATCGTGCTAGATGTCCAGACGCCTTACTTGCACAACAAATGCTATCTCTAGTAAGCTGCCTTTTGGGGGGAGGTCAACATTCTCTACTGAATTGTTAGGATCTAACAGATCACTACATGTGATCTCAGCCACCCCTCTGTTCATCATTCCATTAGGATGAGTTGTATCACAAGTCCCTAAGGACTGGGAGAAGTAATGTAATGCAGAAAAGAGGAGCAGCCGGCCAGGGAGTCCAAACTAATGTCTACTCAGTACAGCACATCACCTTATGTAACTTAGACCCTGGGTTAAGATTAGCTCAATCCATGGGGCAGGCACAAGAAAGGCCACTATCACGTAACAATTAAGAGCGTACAGTTAAGAAAATAGGACAGGTAGGTACTAGGGCACCATTGGTTCCCTAGACCAGTTGTTCTGGGTGTCATAATGCTAACACTTAAGGAAACAGAACATTAATTCAATAGAGCTTACTTTTCCGGTAAGTGATGGGCTGCAAGGAGCAGGCAGTTCCGAGCAGAGAGGGGATATTATGAGCCCATCGCCACTAGGTTTATTGAGAAAGGGATTTTACTCGCAAGAGAGCAGGACATGCTGCAACAAGTATCCTCTTCGGGCCATGGTTTCTGTCATCCTCGGTGCACTGCATTGTGCCATATGCCATTGGGCACTCCTTGTTCTGGGAGTCCGCTGTACAGTTGGCATTGCAAATCCATTCTTCATTTACAGTATCTTCTGGCCCAAAGAAAACAGGTTTGAGTTCATATTCTGTGCACATTCAACCTTAAGCTTGTTCAACATTATCCTCCAAAAATTGAAAAACCCTTTAAGTTAGGATAAACCAAAAAGTAAGTGGATTGAACATTCATCTTTTGGCAATACAATTCTTCAATCAGTTTATACATTTTTCACAACTGGGCATTTTCCTAGTCAGGTCATCAACTTCTGAAAGGACTTGACGGTGTGCGGTGTTAATACTAAAGACTATTTTTGTGGTGTTCCAGCTGTAGAGGCAGAGTTATGTTTGTTGCACTTTCAGCATAATTTTCCCTAAAAGCCCTGCAAGGTATTTATTCAGCCATGGAACAGTGAGTAGTATGCCAAGAAGCGGTTTCATAATTTTCCAGCCTAACTGTTATGCCGTTCAGCCTGTCACCAGCCTCTTTCTCACCATTCCTACCTGGGGAAGGGGAACCGGTGTTAGACTGACTGCCGTAATTGGTTTGTCTGCAACTAGAGGCACATTCCAACAGTTTGGTGACCTGCGCCCATCAAACATGAACAGTCCCATTTATTAGGCCGCACCTGTGTGCTGCAGTGAATGCCATTCTCACATTACCTTGCAAAAAGGGGCTTCTCATATTCTCTGCAAGTCATCTGTTGTCCACCAAACACCTACATACTAAATGTTTAAAGTCTACAGGGAGGGTTGTGCAACACCTGTGAGATACCATTTTTTCTTTCTTTGCAGAGACCTGGATACACTCAAAACTATTTGGAAATTGACTAGGTGTACCTCCAAATTAGGGGGTGGGAGTTACGCAACACACAAGGATGTGTATTTGCATAAACACGTCTAACCTGGTTCCACCCCAGCAGGTGTAGTAATAAATCGTTATTTTTATCCTACCCTATTGAAGTGTTTTACTTGCAAGGTCTGCATCTATGGAGTTGCCATATATTGTGTTTTAATGAGCTAGGTATGAGGACTAGGCCTTCATTTCTTTTCTCTTCAGATTCCCTAGTAACCTTTCCGTTCCCCTCTCTCTCTCAGAATATTTTCTATTCACAAGGTAAGCTATAATGGCCCACTTTGGAACATAATGGGGTGGGAACCATTATTCCTAAACTCCATGACAGAACCTTAATTCTACTCATCCATTCAACATCCAAACTCAGGACATTCGGCCTTCTCTAGGTCTGTCACCGCTTAGAAGGCTACGCAAACAGAGCTTGCGTTGCCTGCTATGTCACAGAAGAATGTGAAGCCCCTGGTACAGTGCTGAACTGTCGATTAAAGTATAGTCATTCTTTATGGGGCTGATCTACAAGAATTGCGGTTTCATTTACTGTTTGATGTCAATGAGGCGTGCTGTGATGGAGTCCAATCCGTTCCATAGGCTCACTTCAAACTGAAGGACAAACAGTGACCTGGTTGGTGGTACAGAGAGCCTCACAGACCTGCTAAAGATGCAGACGCCCGCATCTGTTTACAGGAGGCATGCATTTTCAGGAAAAGGTGATGTGTGACCAGAGCTAGGAAAAGAGAATAGAGTGCACAGAGACAGCAGAAGGCTTTACAAGGGCTACCCCACGCCGTTAATATTATGTGTTTCCCTCTTTAGGGCCTAATTTCCTCTTAGTAAGCAACATGTGCCAATTAATTAATCAAAAGTGAATATGTATGATTAACTCAAGAGCACATTCTTTTCATATTGTTCTGTTTCTGCAAATATGAAAATCACGCTTACATGAATATATTCATGGTATTTAATCATTGAAGCCACCATTTCAAGTTTAATCATTATTATAAAATCATAGTTTCTAGAAGGTTGATAATTGCATGTTTCCTTTTGTTGTCTTTTCAAAAGAACATTGTCTGATAGATTGAAAATAACAGAAAGGGCATTAAGCAAATCTTAGACGATTGTTTATCCTGAAAGTCTTCAACAAGCTTCTGAACAATCTTATTAAAACTTTTCGTAAGGGGTTGGAGGTGATTCCTGACAAATCACAGAGAGGCCTAGCTGATGCAGTTACTACGCTGTTTGTAGCAGATGTTTCTGAATTAACTCTAAATGGTATGAATTCAATATCCAGTCCTCTCTGTGATAGGCAACTACCCCTTCCAACCACCATGAGAAGTTCCTTATAGCAGACTTTTGGTCAAATGAAAGCATCTTGAATTTTATTCAGAATCTCAAGTACTTCCTGTTTGACAGGAAAACCGGAACTATAGAGAATGAAGGTCTGTTGGATACATTCAATCCCAGCTATTGACTTTTCAGTGAAAAGAAAACATTCTTGATGAACTCCAATACAAATCATACGTCAAGAATTAAGCTTTTGGACAGGTTGCTCTCCTCTACAAGAAAATAATTCAAAAAAACACCCCATCACCAATTTTTGGTTGGCACTTTCTCCAGCGCCCCATGATGCACATGAGAGAGACTTATTGCAGGGAAAGAAACCGATGAAACTGATGATAATGTGCAAGTGCAGGAGAGACTTGCAATGCATGACTTGGAAATGAAAGATGTAACCAGCACCCCAGAGATGGTGGTAATGTCTCTCCACGCCTGATGAAATCTAGACACTAACACCACCATGGTTCTGAACAGGGAGACAGGTGAAGTGATTGTGACTTTAGTGGCTGAGCTTTGGCAGTTGTCAGTGCTGCACAAAGTGAGACTGTTCCATTGCTCCTCCTACTCAAGAGATACAATTTCCTTTGACTGGGATTTGAGTGCTGCCATTGGGGGCTTAAACGTGTAGATAGTCCTGTTTATCTTGGGATTCTCACCTTAAAAGTGGCCCTGTTGGAGGCCTTTTCCTTTTTTCAACCCCAATGGCCGAGCAAGTTCTTCCTAAAGGATATGTGAATAGTTTTCTTTGGCCTAATTGAAGCCATTCACGCTCTAGAGCTTGTCCACATGTGGAAAGATAAACCAATAACAATGATCCTTAAATAGGCCCTGAAAACCCAACTACGGCTAATAAGCCGATCAGAAGATATCATGGAGTTTGTTAAGAATAAATTCTCATCACTAATCCTGAAATCTTATAACACTTTAAATACTCAATATTATCTAAATTGAAAGATTCACAACTCAGTACGGCGGAAAATAGTGCAAATGAGATTCAGGTTCTTTCCAATGAAAGAGTACAGAGCATCGTGGACTTCAGAATCCTAGCCTACCACAGGATGCAGACTGTGCTCTTATGAACATGAGTCATTAATTTATCTCTTGTGTTGTTGTCAGGCGGTTAGCAGAGAATGGAAAGTTTATATAAAACAGATTAAGCTATCGAACAATTTAACCACCTGCAAGGAAACAGCAAGACACTGCCTGGAGTCTAAGAACATAACTGAACTTTGTTGATATGCAAACATTTTACAAACCGTTTTTAAAAAGCTCATCGGTTTCACTCTCCAGTTTAGTATATTCTTAAACTTCTTATTTTAACATAATTTTCGACACTAATTATAGAAAGTTGTATAGATATTTGAAGGTTTTACTGCTATTAAGGGTTTTAACTAACCAGAATGAAGGTATTCATTCATCCTCTGGCCTCTCAAATGAAAATATGACAACCTTCGCAAGGAAAGTTCGAGTGACATTTGCAGCTTCCTGGTTTTTTTCCCAGAGGGGTGGGGGGGATTAAATAAGATTTCCAATTGTGTTTTATCAATCACAAGCTCATTTGCCTCAAAGATAAGTACAGCAATAGCATTAGCCAACATGTCTTCTGCTACCCTGATAATCTATGCAATCTGGATATCAAGATCTGGAGGGTGTTCTCTTACAGAGAAAATAATGGCTAAAGCTCGGTCTCCAAATCTAAGGAGTGAAGACTTCCTGAAAATGAGTGATCTGGAAGTTATCCACTTCAGTTTAAAACTAGTGGTGGCACCTTAGAAGAGTTTGCCCCTTGTAAGGTAAGGCTGGTCCTTTTGAGGATGTCTCCCTTGTGATCTGGAATGGAAACTTTCTATGCCTTGTTTAGACGTATCGAAAAAGTTTGCTGGAGGTGCAGGGCCAGATGGGGACAACACTGTAGCTAGAATGGATGCTGTAGACAGCAAGGGTATTCTTGGCGTCGAGGAGAGGCTCCACGTTCAATGCCTCAATCATAGTGAGGATCTTCTGAATGGCAAGAGTCTGATGTGCATTAAGGGTGCACTTGCAAAGGACGTCTCAGAACTGAAAGCAAGTGAAAGAAATATCAAATACAGGCAAACTAGTATCAACTGCTTCAGACCCTGTTGGGTATCAGTAGTAATCATAACAGAAACCAAAGAAAATTGTAAAGGATCTTGTTTTCTTGAAAGAGAATACGATTTACTTTCTCTTTAGGGAAAGGGACAGTAGGGAACTAAAATGTACTTAACTTGTAACTCCAGTACTCCAGCATATAGACTCACAAGGCCGACTTATTCTCCATCATCAGGCTGGGAGCCCCAGCCAAATGACGTGGAATAATTTAAGGCTGTGACTTTATGACAGATCCAGTGCTGAACAAGAAATATGTTGTTTACTTGGAACTACAGTTCTCCAGCATTGGCGTATTTGAGAGATTCGCATGCATTACATTTTCCCCAGTATCAAGATGGGGTTCCCAGTCTAATGGGGAATAACTAAAGCATGTGCATCTATGAAAGATCCATAGCTGGATAATCTGTGCAACACCCAGTCTAAACAGGAGTATTTTTTGGGAGACATGTAGCCCATTTTAAAATGCAGTAGCCATCTTCTTTCAAAAGTGCTGAAAGGCGTCTCCATGTAGTGTTTACAGATGTCCACATTATGGAGTTTGGAGAGGATGAGAAGACACTGAGTGCCCATCTGCTTTATCTAGAATTCTGCCACACAATGACACAGGTGGTCAATTCACGAGGGAAAAAAGTTTTTCTTCTAAAACAGGGCCAGATGAAGAGCCTGTGTGTTTAAGAATCCTCAATATTCAAATTGAAAATAGATCTTGAGGACAGAGCTGGTGCAGGTGTCATTGAAGAGGTAATGACCCGTTCTATGTGCAACATCTGCATGGCCTCTGCTACAGCAAAAAAGATGGTTTCCATATTTTATATTTAAAATTATATATCTACATTTTAAAGGGATGCCAAGAAACCGCTCGACTGGAAGCAATATCATAGTGACTATGAATAATCACTTAGAGCAATAGAGTACATACTATCCCAAAATTGTGTTGTTTTTTTTTGTTTACAATTAATCTGGCATCTTACAGTTTAGAGGGGCCATATTTAAATTACACCTGTTTGCCATTAATCTCTGATTCTGTGGTTTCTGTTTTTTATTCTGTGTTTAAAGGGTTGTTACTGAATCGAAATGATGAGACGTTCTTCTTGTCTACACAGTTATCTTTACCACAAACAAACACTTTGACAGGAAGAAGAAAATGCAACCAGCGATCTATATTTCTTTCGTTCAATAAACAAACTATTGTACAGGTTTTTTTTAGTGTTTTTTTTTACATACCATGCAAAGTTCAAATAAGATTATGCCAAGGGACCACACATCCGATTTAGGACCGGAGGGTAAAGGCTTCTCACTCTGCATATTACTTCGGTGTTTGAAAATGCCTTGTGCAATCACTTCTGGTGCAAGGTAGGACGGGTATCTAGAAAAGGAAAACAATAATGAAGCGAAAGAAAAATATTTTTTTCATTAAAAGGTATATTTCATTTCTGTCATATTTCTAAAGTATAATATTAATAGAGCGTTAGTGCACTTAGCAGATCAGGCCCTGTGCCCAACTCCCTCCCCCCCCCCCCCCTGCGCAGCAGGGGTTCGCTACCTGTGGGCCGGTGGGCCGGTGGGCCTCGAGGCATGGCCACCAGCCGACCCTCACGGCAACTGCCTTGCTCGAAACACCAATGTGCTGATGGCACAGAAACACAACAGTTATCAGGAGAACAACATGGCAGGCGGCGCAGGTTATGGCATGTGTTCAGTGCGTTGACAACCATAACTGGCAAATTTCAGTGATTTTACTCTTTTGGGCCAGAACCATAACTCAGTTTTTAACTTTTTCAGTGAATATATGTGCATCTATTAGATAAGCACACACAGAAATGAAAGCACGTTTTGAAACAGTCCAGGCATAGCTATAACAAAAAGGCAAGGTACAAAAACTCAAGAGGGCTTCGATTCATTTGTATCAAGAAGTTCTAAAGCACCGAACGATTGGCTTAGAAAGCCTCAGATTGCTGCCTTCTTACAGCAGCAACATTGCTTGCATGGGATTTTCAAGTAAACAGGACAATAACACACAGCATCAGCCAGCAGCATCGAAATCACACATTATTGCTCTTGACTCCAGCGAAACTGTGCCACTTAATGGTGCCTCTAATTCCCCCCTCCCCCCTCCCTACCCCCATTCATGTCTGACAAGGGGCGGCTTGAGATCTCTATTCTGCGGTCGTTTTCTTCACAGTGCAGGCTGGGGACAGGGAGCACAATCTCACCTAGTACCAATCTGATGCCTCTCTGATACCTAGAAATGCTAGTGGGTGGAAGTCCCTACTCAGCTTCCTGATGACAGAACTTTCCCTGTGACGTACAGAGGGATGGCTCTGAGGTACCAGAGTGCAACAGTGAAATGGGCTGCTGCAGAGACATGCAAGGAAGAAAACCAATGGCTTAAGTCAGTGAATGTCTTCTCGTCCTTACTGTTCTTATCCTCAATAATGATTACTACTGGTGTATTGAAATCAGGGTCACATCCCAAACTCTCAGCGAATAAAGCAATCACCAGGATATGGGCAGTGTGCAGAGATGTGGTGCATGACAATCATACGAAAAAATACAAGCAGCTGACATAGTGTCCTTCCGCAGAGAGCCTAAGACAATTGAATTGGAAAGCCAAACTCTGCCCTTGAGAATTATTATAATGCAGAGATCTAATATATAATAAAAATGGAGTTCTTAGATTTTAATATAGACACATCAGAGTATTTCTGTTAATTGTCCCTCATCAGGGAAGAAATCAGACAAGTCGTAACAATAGAAAACATACCACCTAGCTAGTACCACGGTAAATAATTCTGTTATGACTTCTCATCTACACCATTCGTTCTAAAGGTGTGCAAGGTTACCTGCCTCCCATTCATTATTTTGCCAGCATCATGAAGCTTCACTAAAGCACTCAAGCTGTTGATAGCAGCTCCCTGGTATAGGGGTGCGAGGAAGATAGTTTGCCTAGATGAATTTCTCTTTATGCCCCAAAAGAAGGCCTAACAAGAGCAAGTCGGTTACGTTATTTCACTACTTCAGAATATGGACTCTAACCAATTGGGAGAAATGGGTGGAGGAATCCAATGTAATACAGGGTTCATAGACTTCCATATAGACTAACAAGGCCAATCTTACATCCCCAATCTAAGAAATTGTTCCACACAAGGAAAGAAAAATAATCAGTCATACAGGGGGGAACATACCACCAATGTGAACTGACAAGGAGATTGAAGTTCCTACCTACTTCTACTGAAATTACCTTAACGCTGCGCTTGCATTACAAGAACATGTAGAGGTTTACAGGTCCTAATTGACTGACAAACTGTTTTCATTGCCTCAGACTTCCCATAGGTTGTTTCACGTGAATTATTCCAATAGGTTATTTCAGGGAATTTAGTAGATTTCCTGCAAAGTTTTTAACAAAGAATGTTAAAACAAAAAACGTACAAGCTTTTTTTTAATAAAATCAAGACTTATCTTTTAAAAATAATTTGGTGTATATCTTTTCTTTGTTTTGGTAAAGTCGTTCTTTCAGATGACTTTTTCAAAAACTTAAATATCAACTGTCACTAGATTAAGTTTTGATGTACTGAAGTGGCTTGGCATTTATTCTCCTTTTGCATCATCTCCTATCTTCAGTATTGGATTTTTGGGTCCGTTTCACAAAATTGTTTGCTTACTCTTCCGCGATTAGAACCTCTGAGCAATATGACAAGTGTGAAATCTTACCCTTAACTAAATATACTTTTAAAGAGGATTTTTCCATCTCTAACTGTACTTGGAGCCCACTTCACATAAAATATCTTGGTATATGGTTCACCTCCTCCTTTAAATCATCAATTCCTCTTAATTTTAATAAATGTATTGAGAAGCTTAGCTCCCTCATCCAAATGGCATCCTTTATATCTTTCATGGTGGGGACGTCTTGACACCATTAAAATGATGCTAACGCCTATTATCCTCTATCTTCTTTCTAATATTCCAGTACCCATTCCTACAAAGTGGTTCCGCAAAATTAATTCCATCCTTACTTCTTTTCTTTGGTTGAATAAAAAACCTAGAATATCCTTATTAAAGCTATTGCGTCCGAAATCTGAAGGAGGTGTTCGTTTCCCTGTTCTTCCCAAATATCAAAGCCTTTTTACTAAAACATATATCCAAGTGGTTGTCTGTCCCCTCTCCTGATTTGCCTCTTTGGATCGATCTAGAGAGTTCCTTCCTCTCCCCATTTTCTTTTCAAGAATATTTATCTTTCACACGAAAACCGCAAAACTTATGTACACCTATTATTAAACATTCGTGTAACAGTTTGAATAAACTTCTTCATACTGAGCCGCATGATTTCAATACATTTCTCAACTCCACCATATGGCATAATAACTTTATTTGCATTAAGAAAAAAACGATTTATTGGAGAACTTGGAGAGATAGAGGCATTTTATGGGTGCATCAATTATTTGAAAACGACACTTTTCTCACTTTTTCAAAAGCACGTTCTCTTTTTCATTTACCTCCCTCATTTCCACATAAATTTCTAGCCCTACGCTCTGCTATACTAGATTCTTACTCCTATTTTCAATCCTTGCCTCACACCCCCTTACCACTAGACCATACCTGGTCGAGCATCCTTTGTAGATCGCCTAAGGCCTCCACCCTTTATACCTGCTTTTTATCCCCACTTTCGCCAAGATCCAAAACAAAGATTGAGATTTCTTGGGAGACTGACTTAGGTACACACTGGCCCATCTCTGTTTGGGATAAGATCTGGACGAAAATTAGAAAGTCTTCCAGAGCAGCTAGTGCTACACAAATTCTTTTTTTTATTTATAACAGATTATTGTTAACACCAGCTTCCTTGCATAGAATACATTCTGGTACTCCTGGTATTTGTTGGTCTTGTTCACTCCCACAGGCAGATCTTCAACACTTACTTTTTTCATGTCCACAAGTTATGCAGTTCTGGAAATCAGTCTGGTCTCAAATTAATGCTATTTTTGGGACTAACATTCCCCTTACATTTGCAAATATTTTTCTAGGTAGCTTCTCCACTAGTTGGAACAAACCAAAAACACAAACGCAAATCATTGACCTATTAGTGGCTACTGCCTTTCAGCAGATAACAAAAAATTGGAAAGATGCTTCCAAACTCTCGTATTTAGCTTGGTGGTACTCTGTATGTCACAACCACAGACTTGACACAACCTTTGTATTTCCCATGTCTCTGAAACAAAAAAGATTACATTTATGGTCTCCTGTTACGCAGTTTTTGGATAGTAGTGCTAAAAGATCCTTTGCTCCAACACCATGTATTCAGGAAGTTGCTCAACCCCCTTGATCTTTCTCTTTTTGTTATTTATTCTAATTTTTACTTGATCAAATGTAATCTTGTTTTAATTGTATGCCTATCAATTTTCGAACCCGTTATTTTTTTTTTTTTTTTACCCTTTTATCTTTGCCATGGATTTTCTTTTCTTGTATGATTACTTGCCTATATGCCATTAACGAAATTTCTCGCAATGTTTCTTTTTGATGTTATGCTATTTGATACTTTGATGTTTCCTTTTTGACATACTTTTAATAAACTTATCTTTTGAAACTTAAAGAACCTCTGAGCAATGAAAATAATGTACTCTGTATGTCTCGCTATAAATACCTGGTTTGAAGTTAGCACCAGTAAGGATCTTTATAACAAAACCACTTCTCTTGTAAGTTTTTTAATTAATTATATCTTGAATGTTGAACTTAAGCCAACTTGATATATTCAGTAAGTTCTACCTATTCGTTATTAATGTGCCTTGCTTGGCACCATAAAGCCATGTAGGAGAAAGAATGTGTTGAAATACCTCAGAGAGCAGCGAGTACCTTCTACGACGGTAAAAAGTCTTGGCTTTCGGTTGGACAGTAAACTCCCTATGGAGACTCAAGCCAAAAAACTGTCTGCAACTTGCTTTGAACTATTACGTACATTAAGAAAAATCATGCAGTGGCTACCTCCTTCATCCAAAAGGGTAGTCCTACAAGGGTTGATTAACTCCCGTCTTGACTACGGCAACTCCCTGTTTCTGGGAAGCCCTTAATACATCTTAATGCGCCTACAAGTTATTCAAAATGCCGCAGCACAGTCACTCTTCAAGATCCCCAAACATCACTCCACAGCCCCAGCACTGGCTGCGCTTCATTGGCTCCCAATACAAACAAGCATTTGCAATGTAATAGGTCTTGCTGTTACGCAAGTTTAAGCTATTGGCATTGTAAATAACAATGCCTTTTATTTATGTTTTTAAAAAGAAAACAAAAATAAAAGGCATTATTATTTGCAATGTCAATAGCTCAAACTCGCGTCAATGCGAGACCTATTGCATTGCAAATGCTTGTTTTTGTTAGGCACGGGGAGATTAAGTGATTTTCCCAGAATCACAGAATGTTGAGCGTCCATGCCGAGACTCGAACCCAGTTCCCCGGCTCGGAGGTTGACCGCCCTAGCCATTAGGCCACACCACTTACTGTATCCTATGCTGAATATAAAAAAAATAATTACAGTTTAAAAGTATCTTCACTCTGTTTCAAGCAATCAATGATTTCCCACACTGAAACATATTTCTTTCGCTTTGGGTGGCACATACATATCGATAATACTCGGTTCACAACCACCTCCCAGGACGCAACATTTTTCTACAGATAAGAAATATGTCGCGCGAAAATGCGCCACAATGAAATGGACACTTTTATTACAAAACAAATCAATTTCAAACCGAAAGAAGAGCAACGAGTAGATTTACAGAAAGCATAAATCGATATAAACTGTAGAACACGGTCCCAGCTCTTACCGTGTCAAAGAAGACCGCCTCCTATGGAGCATTTGGCATTGCGTACATGATGAGACACCGCATATACCTAAATAATAATTTAAAATACATGACGGGACGGCTCATCCACATTCCTGACTAGTGAAACATGTCTTTCACAAAAGAACTAACTATAGTATAGCAGTATAAATTAGAATAAAAACGAGGAGTCTGGATGTGGCAAACCCCGCTGATCAGACCACCTTGGATGCAAATTTCACAAACCCTCTCCTCTCAGAGACAAAGGTATGCGCAGAGAGCAATGCGTCTCTACAAGCCTAACCTCTCGCTAAGAGATTTGCCACATCACTGGTGCGTCTCACCGCATTCACTCAGCGTTTGTTTATGCTGTTGCTAGCGGCTGCCCTTCCTCGCGCCTACTTTCTTGAGCACGATATCTTGGCACAAGTACGTCTACTCAGAGGCGGGAGCAGTTACAAATCCAACAAACAACATACGGCGCATGCGCATGTGCAAAGAAGGGCGAGTCCGCCAGGGAGAGCCCATGTCCCAACAATGATTCATGGTGCTCATAGCCAACACTGGGCTATAATTATAAACTTACTCCATTTGTATTGACATTCTATCAAAGGGGAAAAATGGGCTCGAGAGCAACACTCAAAGGTATTATTGATATTAAAAGGAATTGTTTTTATACAGGGACATACAAACATCTGATTTTGCACATCAAATGTAGAGGTGTTCTCATTAACATTGTTTTTACTTCTAAACTTAAACCCGCTTTGGGGAGTGCTGCAGGCAAGAGAACGCAGAATCTAGGCTTTGCAACACACGTATTTTTTTCCAGTATATAAAATGACCTTTTCTCCCATCTTCCGACTTCCATCACGGACGTGGGTTACTCTGTCACTCACTTCCGGCGACACACAAAGTAGCCAGCTAGACGGGCCTTGCTCTACCACAGACTGCAGTTTGACAACTTCGAAGAAGAACCTCTCTCCCACCAGTTGTCTCAACAAGCGCTCGCCATCTGTTTTCATTCAGCCGCTTGTTTAGATTTGCATCGTGCTTTCACTTTCACTGAAAGCGCGATGCAAAAATAAACACGGGGCTGAGTGAAAACAGATGGCCCCCATAAAGATAAGAAATTGCTTTGCGACAGCAGCAAAGCAGACGACCCAGTCCGGATCGGAGGCGAAAGGGCGTCAACAAAAAAACCTCATTTCCAATGGCAGGCCACCGTTTAGCATAAACGGTGACGCCAGCCAATCGAAATGAGGGGCGGGGCTTCAAGTCCCCTTCTGAAATCTGCTCTCTTACAATATCTCTCGCCCAGCGAGCAGCGCTTTGCGCTGCAACGCCAGGCGAGACCTAAAAAGGATCCATTTCAAGGCCCTATGCATGGCCCACCGAGCTATGCAGAGAAAAGGTCCTCTTCTGAGTCGAAAACTGCTTTGCCCATATGTCCCAAGGAGATCACTACGCTCTGAGAACTCTTATTTGCTGACCCTCCCCAAAGTCAAGAGAACCAGGTGTGGTGGCCGCTCCTTTGCTTTTCTGACTGCTAAGCTGTGGAATGCCCTCCTTGATAAACTAAGACAAACGCAGCCTACAATTTCCTTCAGTAAACTACTAAAGACCTATCAATTCTAAACCTTAGCTAGACTCACCTAGGTCATGCAGGTGTGCCTGTCTCAGTGCCGGGAGGCCTTTTGGGATAGTTGTGCGCGTTAGAAGACACCATGAATAGAATAGAATAGAATAGAATGGAATTAGGTATTTTATAATTGAACTGTAACGTTCAGAGACGCAGCGTCCTTTTTAATCGTATTTACTGTTGCTCCACACAATGGTACATTTTTAAGACATACCAACAAACTTTAAATAAAAAAACTTTAATTCTTACCCGATAGGAAAATCAACATCTTCGCCATTTGCTGTCATATGGTAAATTCCAAACTTTGCAAGTTTAATGTGTCCCTGTGATACACAGAAAGAACAATGAATCTTCACGTACATGTTAAACTGAAAATCAAATAAAACATATGGCTGCATCAAGTAGTCAAAGAGATTACTTGTCATGTAGCCTGCCAATGGTAGTATAGAACACTGTCATACATTTGACTTAGTTCTTATCCGGCGACAATGAAGTCTATCTTATACCACAAGCGTGAGCCCTGCCAGGCGGAACAGACCCGCACGGAGACAGGCCGCCTCCTTAATAAGAGGATATTACATCCAGCCATAAGAGGGGAAAGAGAAGCTGTCTGCAGATCTATTGTTACTGTCTTCACACAAAATCCAATTTCCAAGAACGGTGAGAGGTAACCATGAATTCACTTGGGACGTGACAAGTCGTTATAAGGTAGAAAAGTAGCAGAGCTAGATTAGTGTTAAAAACCAAAAGAAAGTATCAAATAGTGACGAGGGGGCAACTCAGCACTGCAGTTCTAAATCCTATGTGCAAGATACACAAATCTGATCTATGACATATGTATGACTGCATAATCTGTAGGATCACCTAATCGCAATACACTTATGGATATAGAGAAAAACTGTTATTTGACTGAACAAATCCACCCCGGTGTGAAAGTTTAGATTTTTCTGTATCTCCTTTTGACATTCACTGAGCACTAAGGCCTCTTACCTGCATAGTCCCATATGCTGTTTAATTGAGCCAGCCCTTAGCTCTTTCACCTACTTCACTAGTAACATGTTGGTTGTCTAATGCTGGGCAGGCCTGCTGGTATGTACAGGAGAACCCTTTTATTAATACAAAAGCAGCAAGTAAATAAAGCTGGTGTATGTGGGTTACAACCCCTGAACAGCATTGTGGGCTGGCATAAATATACATTTCTCTCAATGTGCATTTTGCAGGATATGCCACATGGACATGCAGTTTCCTACATGCCACCATCACTGATGAACACTGTAAATTAAAGTATAAATTATTATTTTATTGGTGGCAGCCCCTATATTTCTAAAACTTGAAAGGAGTATGTAAGTCATTGTGCTACAAATTAAATGTTAATAAATGATCAATGTTAAAAAACCACTGGTGCGTTTACAAAATCAAATCCAACAAAGACAACCAGAGTATGGTAACAACAGGAGTGACCATGGCTTCATGCTCCGAGTAAACACGTCCACCGGGCATCTCCCACAAATGTAATCCCCCCCTGCTTCCTTTAGGCCTTACTTATTGAGTTCAGCTGGCGAGTTGTGGCAATTTATGTTGTACATTATGTATCAAGGTCCCTTATAGTAGCCCCTGTCCACTCGTGTCTTCCTACTTACCATCTGCTAAGGTTCCCCACGGGTGTTACCCTCTGCAACTGCATCTCACAGTAAAGACCTGGAATCCACTTCCGTACCATCTGCTAAAGTCCCCATCTGCTGTCCCCTCTACACCTCAGTGGAAATACGGGAAGTCCATTACCATTCCACCACTGCCCATAAGACCATTTGCTGAACTTAACATCTCTAGTCCACCACAAGACGTTCAGCTCTGCTGGGCCAAATCCCATCAAACACTGGACACTGACAAGCTATCCTCAGACACCAGCAACCAATACTGGTCTCAACTGTCCTTTCCAAACATGAAAGTGCTGGTAAGGTATTAACTGAACTTCGGTTTACTCAAAGCTAAGAGTCTCTGCATCGTCACTTCCAGAGGTGGGATGGATCTTCCTGTAAGCCTGACTGCGCCTCTTGCTGGCGCGCTATAGCTGCTGAATGAGATGTTCCAGATCCGGTCTAATGCTGGGGGTCTCAAAAGGTGAGGAATCTATGGTTAGAGGTATGCATCAGAATTCTTCAGTACGAGCTGCCAAGGGGTGGTAATACTGGCTGCCCAGAATCTTTCTACTACACACCAAGAGTGGTGAATTAATTGTGTATACACTGTTGACTGACCCATGAGCGTCTCAAGGCGCTGCCCAGGATTGCTAGCACACAGAAGGAAAATGACGGTTGCTGCTAAAGATACATGATTTCAGTGAATTTTGGCTCTCCTGGGTGTGAAAAAGTTGGTTTATGGAGACTAGGGAAGGGGGAAGGGGTAAGGGATTCATGAAATTGTGGGGCCCCTTGGGAGAGGCTCTGGAACTAGGGGTGTAGGAAGTGCTGCAGCACAGACTTTGATGGGTGGCATTAAAATAATTACTATAAGGCATTATGAATACATGCTTTTTTTTGCTGCATTCACTCTGTGTCCACATAGTAAATCATAGGTAAGCAGAGCGCAGAGAAAAATATATCTCCGAAACCACAGCACGTTCTTTTATTGTGAACTTCAATTTTAAAACGTTAGTGATACTCTTACTGACTACTGAAGAGGAAGGCATGTAACAGTCTGCCTACCACACCATAAATGCTAGCAACATTTTCTAGCTCCCTTTCTGAAGATTACACATTTTAAATGAGGCCTAACAGGCATGTTAAAGGCGGAATATGCTAGAAATAACGTTATTTTTTTTAAAGAAGGGTAAAATAATTGAACAAAAAAAGAAGGATTAATTTTATTTTTGTTGCACACACTGTGAAATCAGCAATTTATTAATAATTTTCTTTACACTATAATTTTAAATTAAAATTGCCACACTGTAGACACACAAAACAATGTATTTTAAGCCAGTGCCTTTCAAACTTAGTTATTTTGAATAATTAGAGCTGTCTCTTCAATACATTTTGTGACATTATGGTCTGTTGACTTGCGCATTTGTGTACCATATAATGCCAAGCAAATGAAGCAGGTTTTCATCAGGGCTATGTCTTTTTCTAGGTTTAAGGGATTTTTGGGGTCGCTGCAATATGTAAATGTTAACCTTGCCGAACTAAAACACTACTAAATTGCACGTTAAATGCTAGTTCAGAGCTTGTATATTAGAGTCTGGAGCACACAAAAAATGCATTCATTTGCAATTTTGTTAGAAACTAGTAAACTTATTTATTCTCAATCTTAATAAAATGCATTGGTTTCTCACAATATTGTATTCGTTCTTAGTGTTTGAACATACAACAAAAGGCATTCATCACAAATATTTAGTTTCCATGTTGAAACGCTTGATATAACAAACTGGAAGAGATAGATTTTTAAGCTGGAAACAACACAGCCAACACGTATTTCGTCGGAAATGACTTGGTCAGGTCCGTTATAATATGGCACAGATGATGGTGACCATATGGATGGTGTAGTAACTTGATAAATAAATACGAACAGTATAGAAGAAAGTCAATGAAGGTAATAGCTCGTCAATTTGATGTATTATTGCATCAGTCCAAAATGAGGCAGTACCACAATAGGGGACTGAGTGTTAAGCGTTCGGCGCTGGCGTCCTGCTCACTATACATGAACTCCGGTTCCTCACGATACGAACATATCCCTTATCAAGGAGGTACACATGAACGCTTAACACTCAGTCCCCTATTGTGGTACTACCTCCCTTTGTACTGATCGAATAGTACATAAAATTGACGAGCTATTACCTACTACGTTATGCTAGTGGATTTGTTGAGCGCAGCTTATCACCTGTGAGGTGATCTAGACACTAGGCAGGTGAAAACTGAGTCTAGCAGTGGTCGGTAGAGGGACTAGAGTGCTAGTAGAAGAGCCTGGTCTTCAGCTTCTTTCAGAATCCCAGCAATGACATGGAGGTCCTAATGTGGAGAAGGAGGTCGTTCCAGGCCTTCGCCGAGAGGTGGGATAAGGATCGGACTCCAGATTTGCTTCTGTGCATGGAGGGTTCTTGGGCTAAGGAAGTAGAAGCAGAGCGATGGAGTATGGTGGTTGGATGGAAGTGGAGGCAGTGGATGAGGTAGGAGTGTTGACTGCTGTGCAGAGCCTTGAATGCGTGTGTGAGGAGCTTGAACTGGCAAAGTTTCTGGACCAGGAGCCAGTGCAGCTGCCTATGGTGTGGAGTGATGTGGGTATGTTGAGGGAGGTTCGGGTTGGTCTTGAGTCTTTGGAGGAGGTGGGCTGGTATTCCTGCATAGATAGCGCTGCCAGAATCCAGTCTGCTTGTGACAATGGCCTGGGTGATGGTGCACCTTGAGTCCTGGGGGAACCACTTGAAGTTCTTGCGTAGCATGCGCAGAATTAAGTAATGGTGTTGACTTGTGAGGCCATGGTAAGTTTGCTGTAGAGGATGATTCGGAGGTTTCTGGTGCACTCAGTCGAGGTTGGTGTGGGGCCGAGCTCTGACTACCCTGCTGCTTGAGGCATGCCCTACTTCCTGAGACGGAAGACTGAACCTGCTGCCTTCATCCAAGGCTGAATGGCTCAAGGGTCAGCTGACTGACCTGCTAGGGACACAACAAGCTCCAGAGGTGCCTCTGCAATTGTCCAGCTGACCTGCTGCAACTGGACCTGCCTGAACCATGCTGGCCTCTGTTGGAGTGAGTTCCTGATTCCCCGAGAGGTGCCTCCCAGATCCTGGACCCTTGGTATCGCGTCAGCTGAGCTCCTCCTTGGAAAAAAAAAGGAGGAATTCTGAAATTTTGGGTTCTTTGCGTTCGTGAACGGGCCAGTTCACACAAAGATCTTGCCGTCCGCCAAAGTAAAGCAACAGTGAGCCGACTCTTCACGTTACAGCGACTGCCAGTAGCAACTGGCATCGCAAGATCTTCACTTTGCGCTACAGCATCAACAGCCCGTGGTGGCAGCCAACAGGAATCTTCAGCAATGACCGTCCACAACACCAGACAGGATCTTCGCGCTACAGTGATGACCATCCGCGGCACCCAGCCTGCTCTTAGCGCTATAGCGACGACCATTCACAACGTTCTCGCTGCTCCATATGGCCCCCTTCACCACAAATAGAACTCCTCGCACTTGGCTTTAGAAGGTAACTTTTTCAGCGGAACGAACCTGGTACCTGTATCCGGCCCACGTTCCATCGTGGTCGGACTGAACTTGTGACTTTGACCCAGTCTTGCATGACCAGATGACCATGTGTGACACTTTGTGCTTTTTGGTGCTATACTTGGTTAAAATCTTTAAAATTGTATATCTCCGGTTTTAATGATTGGATTTTTGTCATTTTGGTGTCAACTTATTAAATTTTACTCCATTTTTTTAAAATTGATGTGAGATTTTTCTTGTGTTGTGTTTTCAGTTTATTACTGTTTGTGTCCTGCTCTAAGTTAAACCTAACTACTTTTGCGCCAAGCTACCGGAGGGATGAGCACAGGTTAATTTTGTGACTTTTTGAAGTTCAGCCTGACAAAGGTTGTGGCTGTTGCTTGAGAAGGGCTCACACCCCCCTCAACCAACCACCCAATTTCTCACTGTTATGATCAAGCTAAGGTCTTTGATACACTCTAGAAATTATTAGGATTAGATCTTGGATTAAGGTTTCATTATCAGGAGCAACATTCTGAGTGACTCTGTTATGAGACTATGGGGATTATCAAGAGCCAAGCTCTAAGTAAGTGGGCAATTACAATGAATACTATCAGTTAAAATGGATACCCTCTGAAGATCTATGCTCCAATTATTGCATAGGACATTCTTTATTTCAGCAGAAAGCTACAATATTAAAATGTTAAGTTGTGAAAAGCAAATAAGGCTCGTCACACAGGGGTGGCTGTACGATAGTTTTTTCTGGTAAAATATTATCAACACCAAGACATTATTTTAATGGACAATGCGCTCACCAACAATGCTCATACCATACAATGTATCTTTGTGAAATACATCTATTTATCAAGGAACATGAGCTTTTATTTTTTAACCCTATCTTTCAGGAATGATGCCATGCCCCCACACATGCCCATAAACTAGCAGACTCCCCTATATACATTTTTGCTCATTTGCTCAATCAATGGTTGTAGGAAAGTAGGATCTGCTTCTTATGGTTACCTCCACTTTTTGCTGAATGCACCACTGTTTTTGACTAGTCTGGCTGTGATTCTGCTAATCAGGACCCCAGCCTATCTGCTTTCTCCTTTAAACTGTTATGTTATGTACCAGGTACACTCCATATTGGATACTGGGGTACCCTTGTCAGTCCCTAGTATATGGTACACATGTACCCAGGGCATAGGTACGCCAGAGGCCTCCCATGGGCTGCAGCACGTATTATGCCACCCATGAGAGGCCATGCAAAATGGAACTACAGGTCTGCCATTGCAGCCTGTCTAAGCTGGTGCTTGCACCACTTACGAGAGATATAGGTTTACTATATCTATAGGTCACTACACTTAAAATCTATCAGTCACCCCTCTAGCAGGCCTTACCAATCCTGAAGGCAAGGTGCTGGGTTTTACGTGAGAGGGTGCCCCTGCATGAGCAGAGCACCCCTGCAACTTTTGGAGACCATTCTCCCGGGTTGTCTGTGACGCAGCCAGACATATAGGTAGAGGTGCATTATATGCTTGCGTAAAATGCTATCTCGAAAACAGCTGCAACAAAACATGTCGTGTTTGGTATCAAACACCTTGGAATCGTGGGAGGTATGATTCCACCCTTCTGAAGCAAGCTTCGTGGGGTCCCTGGTCTTCCCGGTACCAGCCTTCTCGACCCAGACAGCACAAAATGGTTGCTGCAAACCAGAGACACATTTCTGCCCTCCTGCTGCTGAGCCAAGCTCGAGCAGGGGAAGGCAGAACAATAGGCATCCTGTCACAGGGAGGTGTGACCACCTCCCAGACAGGATTTAGTGTATTGGGGCTGGGTGGGTGCACTTCCAAAGTGCCTGAAAGTCTGCACAAGGGGCACACTTGGTGTCCCTGTGCATAGTCCAGCTCAAACCAGTTCTGGGAGCCGTTGGCTCCTGCTCTGGCGCGAAACTGGACAAAGGACATGGGAGTATACTCCCCACTGTCCAAACCCTCCCCTGGGAGGGTCCCCTGAATCTGTCCAACCCTCTCCTGTGGGTACTTAAGGGCTTACCTGGCTGTAGGACCCTAGATTCAACATGGACAAGATTCTGAACAGGAAACCACTGACCTTCGACCATCTGGACACTCTGGACTTCGCTGGACTTCGACTGGGCCCGACTTCCCAGTCCGTCCAAAGCATCGTCTGTGCCTATGCACCATACAGGCTCAGTGCAGGACCTGTGGAGCATCAAGGACAACTGCAGTATCTCCCTTGGGGTGAACTAGTCACTCCCCTGCATTCGCAGTTACCATAACGCAACTGAACGGTCTGCTGATCCTGAGCTCCAGCGGACTCCGACAGCTCCAGCAACACAGGAGGTGGGTTCCTACGTTCCTTGAGGTCGAGCTGCCCTCTCATCAAGTTTGAGGCCAGTATCCCTTGAAGGGGACCGCATAACCCAAACCCCTGTGCACTGCGTACTTTTGCAAGTGGTGCATATGCTTGTTGGCGTTCCCCAACTAAGTGCATTGGGCTATCAATAGCCCCGACCTCTGCGCACATTTCGTACAAAGGACTTCGACCTCCTCGCACCGAGTGCCCTGCAAGCTGCTACTTTGTGAACCTGCTTGAGATCCCCTCGCGACTCCTGTGCCTTCAGCCTGTGCGTCCACTTGAGGGTCAACACTGCTTTTCTTGAGCTCCCCTGGTTGCTCCAGGCCTGCACTGACTCCCCTTGCTGTGGTGAGTCCCCTGGTCCTTGCCGGGCCAGACCGTAACCCTCCTTGACCTTCTTCGTGGGTTGCCGCTGCCAAGGCTTGTTGGTACTCCCGCCGGACACCGACCCCTCAGCACTCTACATCCTTCGTGGGTTAGCTCGTACCCGGCTCCTGGTCGTCCTCGACGTCTCCTGGTCCCCGTGGCTGCAGAGTCAAGGTCTCCATCAACACACCTGAAGCACCCGACATCGGTGGGATTTCGTCTACCGAGCCCCTGGTCACTCCTGAGTGACCCAGACTCTGTCCCCTCTGCTTTCAGGTTCCTTCCATCTAGAATCCACCTTTGGGTTCCACAGGACATTCTTCTTCTTTCCAGCAGTGGCATTTCTTTGAAGTCTCCCATTGAGATCGACAACGGTTTCCGACACCACTTCAGCCCTATGTACCCGGCTTCCCTGGGATAGGTAACTATGGTACTTCGGTATCCATGGGTGGGGTGGCTCTCCAACCTTCTATGATCCAAAGGGTTTCTTCGTAATCCACTGGGAAGGGTCCTTAAACACTAAAACTTCAACCGCGACTTTCCCATAGAGTTGTACGGAGCACGCGGTCGTGTTCCCACACTGCACCCGTCCTCCGTGGGGTCCCTACTTACTCACCTTGGGTGGTTCCTTGGGGTCCCAGCGATTCTACGTATCCTAGACACTGTCTTGACTCAAGTCGTGGTTCTTATACCACTATTTTAGTATATGGTTTGGTTCCCCCCTTGGGCCCACTGTGTATTATTGCTGCTTACTGTGGATTCTGTGCTATAGCATTGTGCATTGTGTTGTTATCTCCGTGTAGGAGATACTGTGTCGTACTTGAGAGTGTTAAATTAATAAATACATATTTTTATAACTACTGTGTGGTTCTCATTTCATTTAACCAATACTATAAGGTTACATTCTGGTAAAACAAGCTGCTTAACATTCCTTCAAGACTAAGCCTGAAGGCTGCTCTCCGCAGCTACCACTAGGATAGCTTTCTAAAGGTTATCTTTGACCTCTTAATCACCATAAGGGTTGTTTGGACTGGTGCAAGGTGCCTACTTTAATTAGTGGACAGCATATACCAGGCCAACTTCTCACAATGGTACTCAGATTTTTCAAATGTGTACTTATAGTGAGCTGATAACACTGGCTAACTCCCCACTCTGAAAATTGTTTCAACACCACTGGCTATCAGTGGAATATCTGGCTCAGAACTTCCAAGAGCTGCGGTGCTAAAGGAAGTTGATAGTTCTGCACATAACAGAGGAGGTACTCCTGTGAAGGGAGAGCATAAAGGTAGTTGTGTTTTCAGGGGCGGATGAAGGGGGGAGGTTCTGTTATCAGTGACTGGAAAGTTTCATTGTTTTGAGTATTTTTCTTTTGCGTTCCTGTCAGATTATGGAAGAATATGCGGTGGTAATGCCTGCCTCCAAGGCTGTGCATCAAAACCTTCAATTAAAAAAGAGTGAAACTACTTGGTTGCTTCTGAATTAGCTTTATGAGTAAATTGAACCACGGACACAAATAAACATTTGTACAAGAGTCGAATTAGCGTTCCAGATGCACTTGAAATGGAGGGTGCTATTTGAGATGGATACAATCATTAGTGCATTTTAAGCCTTGGCATTTGTCTCTCGTCTATTTTCTTCTGTTCAGCTGGAGTGGGAATGTTAACTGAGTGATTATTAGAATTATCCTGCCTGCCTTGCCAGAACAATCAAGGGTTGCACCTAATCAAACAAGCATTGGAAATGCAATAGGTCTCGCGTTTGCTTGAATTTGAGATATTAGGATTGTAAATGGCAATGTCTTTAACCACGTGACCGGACTCCCACTGATTTATGAGCCTTTGCAACAACTGTGTCTAATTGCGTCTTATTTACAATTTGTGCAGCATTCTTCAGGGTAGACAGCTCTCGCTAGGCCCTGAGACGGCAGTGCTAAACCACTGGGAACTCTAGGGCTACACACCTTTGAGTAAGGGATGAGATAGCAGAGCTGTCCCTCAATATGTCTCGTCCTCGTTTGTAAAGCGCTCAGATTCTGAACCACCTACAGCGGCGCTTTCCTTCAGGTTACACGCCTCGCGCTCAATGGTTAGATTCTAGAAACATCCACAAGGGGACCCAATGGTCAGTGATGCTTGAGACAGCAGAGCTGATGGGTCATTGCCACATGATCCATCATCTGCTGCATCATCTGCAGGTTTTAACAATGAAAAATGTTTCAAGCTCAAAAGGATGAAAAGTATGTAAAATGCGGGAACCCTAGATGCAACGCAGCGGATGGCCCTTCACAAAAGTTGACTGGTCACATTTTAGTTTCTTATTGTTGCAATGGAGCGTTGCACTGGTACGAATGAGGTGAAACCTTTGCCCAGACAGTGGTGTTAGTGTGTACAAATATCAAAATAATGAGAAAGCTATAAAAATGCAGCATATTTTGCCTTTTCTTGCTGCATAATTTAGTCAACCCTGCCGCATAATTTGGCCCTCACCTGCTGCATAATTCCAGCGGCCCGGGCCAATCATATCCCAGTAAGGATTTAGACTGCAGCTATTTTGTAGGCTCAGACCTCAGAGGGAGGAGTTAGTCCAGGCTGCACAGATGACACATGATCGGGCCTCAGATGTCAGAGCTCTCCTGTGTTAGAATAACAATCTCTCAGTACCGAGGGAACATCAAACCTATCCACAGCACTAAAGCCTTAGACAGCAGAGCTATCTCTAATGTTAGACAGCTCTCACTGACATCATCTTCGCCTCTACACTCAATACCATTCCATTTAATTCAATCAGACCCGCTATTTTTGTTGACACTTAATTCTGTACCTAACCTCACACTACTTCTTGAGGGTAAGCGGTTCTGTGCATTTCGCAACATGTGAAAAAGAACAGTTATATGCTGCTGTAAAACTCCCGTCTCTGGAGCATGCACGCTTTCTAAGTATGTTAACCCCCGCTGTTGCACATCCCAGTACAGCGATGTTCAAGTCTGGAAACAGTAAATGCAGGAACTCACAGGGTGACTACAATTGTAGTGAAGTGGCGAGTACCGTCTTATACATAGACGCCCTGCTCTGTGAAGTGACAGCGTTGCCCCTTGCTGCAGAGCAGCCTGGCGTGGAGTCACTGCAGCTGCCCTGCTGCAAGCGCTGCAAGGGTCCGGTCTGAAGCCTAGTGGCGCTGTTAAACGGTGCGCGCGCTGCTCTATGTATCACACGGACAGCAGCCCTGTGAAACGCTGCTCCTGCTGGCTGTACTGGCAGTGCATGTGAAACCCCCCCTCTTCACAGCTCTGTGGGGGGAGCTCGAAAAGGGATGCGTTGGAAACTTCTTTGCGATTAAAGACTCGCCAATAAAATTGATTACGACGGGACGTTTGCCCCCCTCTTTTTGGAAATTTTGCTTATTTAGAAAAAATCGGCTATGAAAGCAGAATAATTTCGTCTATGTTTCTTTTTCTGCAGAATAGTCCCCACAGCCTCCCACTCACCCCACATACTTACACCCCCGCAATGATGGAGGCGCTGTTTGTACAAAGGCAGCCGCTTGTTTAAATTTGCATCGCGCTTTCACTTTAAGTGAAAGCGCGATACAAAAATGAACATGCTGCCGCCCTTGTCAAAGGCAAATGAAAAAACATAGTGCCTCCCGAGTAATTAAAGGAGAGTGTGTAGAGCCGCAAGTAAACGATCCAGTCCGGGTGGGCGGGGCGAAAAGGAGACAGGGCGGTAACAAGGAGGGACTAAGAAGCCTCCTTTTCTATCGGAGTCCAGCGTTTAGCATGGAGGATGACGCCACCCAATGAAAAAGATGGGCGGGGCTTCAAGTCCCCTTTCGAAAACGTACTGATGACAATAAGCCTCGCAGAGTGAGGAGCGCATGCGCGCTCCAGAGCTAGGTCTGCGAGACCTAAAAATTGGCTATTGAGTATTGGAAAAGTTCATAGACCTGTTCACTAAGGAAAAAACAGGGGGTAGGATTTGGGGTGGGGAGACTCGGGGGGAGGGGTGGGCAAACATGGGCTCTACGATGTGATTAGAGAAAAAAGTTGTTCATCTGAGCCAAGGAAAATCGAGCAGACAATCCAAATCTGGCTCTCTAGAAAACAAGAAGGATAAAGTTACCTTTATGGTGATTCCACTACTGCAGTAAGGGAAAACTGTTTTATTTGGGTGGGGGTAGGGGGGGGGGAGACAGCTGAGAGACACCCATCCGTTGCGTGATTAAGAGGACCATAGGATGATTTCGATCGATCTATGAACTCAATATGCTTTTGAGTAGTCAGTAATTGAGGTAAGGCTATCATTCATTATTCCAGGCAGCACCAATGTGTTGGGACAACAGCGAAGCCTTTTCTAAAAAGTCTGAGGTGCTGATTTCAGACCAAAGTGCAGACCCTTGAACAATTAGTCTTAGCCATTCTCCTTAAAATGCTAATATTGATAGTGGCTGGGATGCGAAAGTAGGCATTCTGGAGATCATTGGAAAGGAGAAATTTGCCCTCTTCCAGGGAGGGTATGATGATATGTAGAATAACCTGCTTGACAGTGACTAGGAGCTAATCATGGTGTTCGACTTCTTGGGAAGTGAGCTTCAGGGAAGAAAGCCAGTGGATCAGAGTAATGTGGGAAGCGTACAGTAAAAAAATCCCATATTCAGATAAACTAGCTGTGGGGAGGATTGCATCTTTGTTGTGAGAAGAAGAGAAGCTACAGAACGGGAAACAACCACAATCAATATGGAGCCTAGCACAATATGTTCCTGATGCAGCTAGAAGCTGGGCTGCAGAAGCAGCAACAAAAGGCAAGCAAGGGAGGGGCCTGCTGCCAAGTAATCAAGGGTAGAAGAATAATCGGCTATTAGCTTTTTCTGATTCCAATGATTAGGCACCAGAGCTGTTACATTCATGACAATACAATGTGATTTACAATTTTAAAGTCCCCGTTCAGGTGCAGAGGTCTTAGCTTGCTTCACCTACACAAAGGCTCTCTGCCTCCTCACTCCAATGCAAGGGTTCTGGGGTGTCTTTTTGACACAATTTTGAAGGGGTCGTACTGTGGCAACAAAGCCCTAAATCCATTGTCTACAATATTCCACCATTCTCAAAAAGCAGCACCCTCAAATAGTTGGCAGCTGACACAGGTGTTTTAGCTAATAGAAGGACTGTTAGTGAGACAACAGTAAAGGTGCTGATTGATGATCCTGCAGCTGGTGAGGTTGATGCAGCTTTTGTCCTCTCAACAAAGCTTTCGTTGTTGGTATTTTGGGCAGTAACCAGGTTTTGAGTGCTTTGCAAGAGGCCTTAGTGTTTTTTGTAGCCATGGAGGGAAAAATATCCAAAGACAAAGCCCAAGTGAGTTTAGGGCCTCATATCTAATGCTCCACATGATTCCTTTTTATTGTTGTTCTTAGATGCTGGAGGTGATGGCAAACTGCACATCAACTCCTCGTCTGATCACTGAATCGTCCTTGAGGATGAAGACCAATTTTCTTTCTCCAATTGTCAGTTGTTACCGAAAAAGTCTAACAAATTTCACATTCTTGTGGAGAGCGATTTATTTACAAGCGGTAAACATGATTTGCATGTGAAACATCCACAAAAGTCTTCTTAGTCTCACCGGTCTGACAGGGCTTAAAAAATGGACACCTTCACCTTGCAAGACATTTCAGACATTCCGTGAGGTGTCCAAGAAGAGGAAGAATGAAGAAACCTTTTTATCTTCAGACCAACAGAGACATTGCCAGAGGGCTGGTCGCCGAGCCCTTCAAATGCGAGTGGTGAGGACATGACTGCAAAAACAGCTCCATGATAGAATGAAAAGTATCAATGTTGCCATTGTATGTAGTAAATTTGTATTTGTATTGGGATTTGTAAAGCGCAGGAATCACCCCCGAAGGGGTATCTCCGCGATGTAGAAGCAGGTAAGTCAGATAAACATGGGCAGACAGGTTTACGCTCTAAACAATACTGTTTTCAGCAGTTTCCTGAAACTGAGTAAGTTGGAGCATTTGCGTAGTTCCTCGGGCAGGGTGTTCCACAATTTAGAGGCTAGATGGACAACGGTTTTGCCTCCGGTTCTAAACTTCTTAAACCGGGGAACCACCAGCAACCCTTTACCTTCCGATCTAAGATGACGATTCGGACAATAGATTTTAAATTTATCTGACAGGTAGCTGGGGCTCGCACCATATAAAGCTTTATGGGTGAGACAACAAAGCTTAAAATTAATTCTCTGGCGGATGGGGAGCCAGTGAAGTTGTTGGAGCAATGGACCTGAGGAGGTGTGAGGTGGTTTTTTTAGGGCCAAGCGAGCCGCCACATTTTGTACAATCTGCAATCTGGTTAGTAGGGACTCATTTGCAGATGCCAGCAATGTAAAGACCCTGGAAGCTTCGACTATTCCACTTTAAATTGATTTCGCTGTTTGTTTAATGGAAAAATATCTCACGCTAACTAAGGAGACAGTTTCTTTATCATGCTGGCTAAAACAGATGGCAACCAGGATCTAAAGAGGCTGTGAAAACACAGTATCAAAGTTGCAAGCAGTCGTCATGATCGCTGCTAAACACTCAAATCTATCATGCATCCAACATGGTGAAACGTAACTGAATATCAACCAGCACCGATACTATCAGTGGGCTCTCATAAAGAGCACCAAAGCACTTTACAGACTGGATAACAACTGGCCCCAAGCAAGTGGATCACCCTTTATTAATAATTCAGGAAGCATCATGCAGCTGTATCAAGAAAGAAAACAGCTGATCCTACCTGAAACAGGAGTGATTGCTGTATTTCTGTGTTGGGAGCGACATGCACTCGCTAGGCAGTTGTACACCAGCAGCGGCCTGTGCAGGTAAGAACGGTGGGGCCAAGTGGTGGGGATTTCGACAGACGACGACGAGGGAAAATTAATTATTTATTCAATTTTCCCTCGTCATAGTCTGTCGAAATCCCCCCCCCTCCCCCCTTCCAACACCCCCACCCGGCCCCACCGCTCTTACCTGCACAGGCCGCGGCTGTTGTACACATGTGTGAAATGCCCCTGCTGAGAAGCACTTCAGTTGGTAAAAAATAATAATGATAAATAAATACAAACACAATCATTATCCTTCAGCGTAAGTTCTTTTTTTCCTAGCCATCTTACAAATACATTGAAACAGTATATTATACTGAGATCGGAGTCTCAAAAGGGAGAAAGAATCTTTGGCAGGGTGTGTTCACTTTCCTCGGGCACATTGGCTGGGGAGGTGAGTCTGCAGGACAGGACTGATTTCTGAAAAGGTATAAATGAGCTGGAAGTTCACAGAGTCTGAGCAAGGGGAAAGACGATAGCAATTAAAGTGTCCTAAACTTTGATAGAGAAATGGATTTGGGACAGACAGATTGTCATGATTTTTGGAGCATAGTCCTTATATTGGGGGAAGACAAAAAGGGGATTCTGGGAGAGGTAAGGGATGAAATAGATTGTACTTCCTTGACGGAAGGACCAAGCAAATTTAATGTATCAGGTGTTAAGCTGACAGCCAGCAAGGGGTGGTGTTAGGGAGAGGTTGATGTGCCTCTGGGGAGGTAAAAGGGTGTAAAAACAGACAAGTTGATTTTTAGGAAGCCGAGAGCTTGAGTTTTTAGAAAAGCAGCTCAAGTTACTTGCAGGTCGCTGCATATAAGGATACTGGGAGACATCATGCAAAAGAAAATCTGTTTAACACATTACGGTGTACGTCTTCCTTGATATGGCACGCCACAGCACTCAGATGAGTCTTCAAGGACTTCATATAAATTGTAATAGACAGGAAGGTTTTCACTCGAAACAAGATCAAAATAATAGTGGAGGCAGAACAAGCATAATAATTCTCTCACAATTCACTTTTCCGCCAATGCCTGTTTAGAAGGGAGAGGTTCTGTTTTTGGACTTTGCATTACTTCAAATCAGAAATAATGATGGATATACAGTTTAGCCAGATTTGCACAAAAAAGCCATTTAAACAATTGCTCTAAGAACAAAAGAGCGATCAGGTGGATAGCTTGTGACCGGAAGTATGTGAAACCTGCAAAGGAGGACGCCCTAAAGAATTATGGCGGTATGTTATTCAAGTGGATGTATATGATCCCAACTGGGTAGTAAGTCGTTCTTAGAGGACAAGTGGCTGACACTGTATGTTGATATTTGCTCATATCAGGTTGTTAATTTAAAGATGAATGAGATTAAAATAACGCATTTGGAGATTGTCACAGTAACTGCACATTCTAGGTCAGATTGAGCGCCAGGATCAAACAGTATTCCAAACAGGGTCTTTAAGACCGACCCTCAATATCTGTAGATGTCTTATTGCTTTTATATAGACTCTGTATGGATTATGAATGAATCCCGAACTCATGGAAAGGTTCTCTATTGTAGCCAATATATAAAAAGGGTGATAGTAATATGCCATCCTATCACAAGGTAATGATGCTGTTAGGTTTATAGGCTAAATTTTGGCCCCGACCATTGTTAGAGGAGCTGAAGGAGTGAACCTCTTTTAAGAGCCTAATTCCACTTTATAAACTGGCTTCAAGCCCAACAGTAGTACATCAGGTAACATCCTGGCTCTTGCATTATTAATACATCAAGCTTTGGCAGTCTGTCAATCCAAACTGCAATTTATAAAACTGCAAACTGCTTTCGAAAGGGTTGACAATGGTCGTCTTTGGCAGAAAGTCTAACTATGGGGAATCGCACCTCTCCTGTTAGAGAGAATACATTTACTACACAGTCAATGCAAGTAAAATTGGGCAGAAATACCCATCTTTCTGGCAGAATCTATATCAACAGAGGCCTAAAACGGGTGTATTTTGGCACACCTGTGGTTTATTCTCCATATGACAGGCATGCGAGCTGGTGCTTGGGCCGCCTTGGTCCTTTCTGGCAAAGAAAGTTTATCTTCATATTCAAACACTAGAAGAAGCTGATGACACTATTCTTCTAGATCTTACCACAACTGTCTTCAGGTCCTCTTAGATGGTTGCATGGGTATAATGTTAACAATAAGGTGGTAATAAGTTAGAAGAAGCTGGAGTAACAGTTTATGGACGTAAAGTGTGGAGGAGGTGTAAATGGTATAGATGAGTTTCATATCGCAAGACTTGTGAAATACAACTATTTGGACATATGGACGGAAAAAAAAGGTGGTTATAAGTATCACCTCCTATATTTAAACTCTAAATGGAAGGCGCTGAAAGTGTTCAGTGTTACCTCCGTGAGCACTCTACTTGGAAAAAATCACTTACACTTCTGTGATCTTAGTCTATTGTGCAAATATCCTAATCAGCGACAGCCTTTCGACCACAAGCACAGCATTTAGTCAAAACTCACTCAAGCTCAAGAATGGGCGGATTTTGTGGGAAGGAAGTTCTCGAAATAGGCCTCAGATAGCTATGTAACTATGTCATTCACAATCAACCTCCACATTTCTCAAGTAAGAGGCAGCAAGAGATAAAGGTATTCGTTTCCGGTTTGTTTCACAGGATATATAAAGAGTTAGGGGCTATAAATAATTGCTGCACCTATGTCATACTGGCAAAGTAACTCTGATTCATGGTATTTGTCTCTGTCTGAAAGATATTTGTTGGATGAAAAGCACACCCGCTCCTGCTGGAAGGTCGTATTGTATGTACCTAGTGGGGTGAACCATACAATGAAGGCTGTTTTGTAAAAGATAACAATGTGGCTCTGAATCGCTTTTCATCAGTTACAAAAATGATCTCGAAGTAGTAATCTCTTTATTGTTTGTTATTTAAAAACCTATACAATGAGTAAAATCACAGATATAAGTAGATTTGACAGAGTTCTTACTAGTGACATTAAATAAAATTAAACATCTAAAAGCAATAACGTTTTGGAATACAGTAATAAGGCAAGCCTTATTTAGTTCATAGTTCAATTATATAACAGCGGCACAATATTTCGATATAGAGCCGAGTCTTCAAAACAACTATTTTAGATAAGTCAGCTATAAAAAAAGACGGGCTATGATTGCACTTGATCAACATTGTTGCTGCTCTAGTTAATTATTGAATGAGAGCAGGGGATTAGTTCTTATCTGCAATAGCACGAAGTTCAAAGCAAATATATTAAACAACTAATTTTGTTGGTATTAGCTAAAATTGCCCTTCAAAGCGCAGAGAATAGTTAAAGTGCAGGTGCAACAATTTATGAGTGGAAGCAACAAGTTGGTCCTAAATTATAGCACCATAAAATTGCAAAACAGTGCAAGTGCTAAAAAACGACTAGATTTGGAGACAGCAGGTTATCCTAAGTTAAAGCAGTATATGGGTTCAATAAAGTGTGAATACTATAGCAATTAATTTTAACTGATAGTCGGCTATAAAAATAACAAGCTGTGATTGCCCTGGGCCAGCGTTACAACTAGCTGCGTTTTAATCCAGATGTCCAGTGAACTGTTTGGCTGCTGTGATCACAAACTTGCACAACAAGATATTCAAAACTGTACTGTCGAGGTTTAAAGAAGCAATGACGGCCTGTAGGCAAGTACGAACACCCAATTTGTTCCATTCACTTCTTAGACTAGCTCGGCGTTCGTTCAGCAGGATTGGGCAAATGATTCCTCGCTGGTACCACAGCCCCTGCAGGTTGTGTTCTCGCTTTGACGGTGCCAGCTGGCTAGATGTTTAAGAAAAGGTCACTCCCCTAGCCTGAGGGCCATACATCTTGTTTTCCAGTAAACGGCGTATGTGCAGGGCGAGTATGATGCTGTGGTGGCTGGCTAATATCTGGCAATGATTGACCAGGCGTGTCGACGTTTGCCAAGTTGTGCCTTGTTCGAGTGAAATGACCAAAGGCGAGTGCGCTTTCTTATACTCATTTTGAAGTGTTGTTGGGTTGGATTACTGTCCCAGAGATCTTTTATTTCCAGGAGCTACAGGCAGTCTTCTAGGTACCAATAATGTACTTGACCTAGTTGGCTACGACTAATTTCAGACCATAGCAGTGCCTCCAGACTGCCCACCCTGGCCCTTCGTAGCTTATTGCACAGATTGAGGTAGGCACCAGCCCCTGCCCCCTGTTGATCTAAAAAGCTGACCTGAGCAGGGGATGAATGCTCCGGCAGTCGGAACACCTGCTTGAAAATCTTAGCAATGAATTTGTTTAACAGGCTGTAATCTTTTCCTAAGATGATTTTCTGGCCATATGTTAAGGAGGGAAGAATTTTAGCCCTCATGACTGCTACTAATGGAGACAGGCTTGGACCCAGTAACTGTTCCGCTAGTTTTGATATAGTCACCTGTAGTATCAGGGCTTTTGCTCCAACCTCTTGTCGCTGTTTCACGAAGGAAAATCTAGTGTCAATGTGGTCCCCTAGGTATTTATAGGACTGTTCCGTCGTGATACTTTTACCACTATAAGACCATCCTACTGGAGAAAAAAGAATCGGCCGTATGTTACAACCTTCCTTTTGGTCAAATTCACCTCCAGTTTGTTGCCGGTTGTATAAATACACAGTTGGTCGAGAAGCCGTTGAAGGTCTACCCTTATGTAGCTAAACATGGCGAGGCAGTCAGCATATAGCAGGTTACTGATCCGAATGGCACCTATTTTTGGTGAGTGACTGTTGATAACATCGAAGGACTGCGATAAATCAGCAATGAATAAATTAATAGGCAGGGGGGCCAACACGTACCCCTGCTTCACTCCTCGTGATGTTTTGATTTTCCTAGAAATGTGAGCTCCTTCACCCAGTTTAATATGAATCCAAGTATCAGAGTGGAGCTGAATTATGGCCTCTAAAAGGGGCCAAGGTATCCCCCATCTCTGTAACTTAGCTCACAGTAAACCCCTGTGCACTCGATCAAACGTCGCCTTAAAGTGGACAAAGCAACAATGTTTTGAGGATTCTAAAGACTGATATTGCCATAAGGTTGGATAGTATCCCAGATTTAGCCACAAACTCCATTTGATTAAAGGGGATTAACCAATTTTGTTCCACCCATGACGATAGATCTTCCAGCAACAAACTGGCGTAATATTTGGCGTCATTATCCAGGAGGTCTATCAACCTGTATTTTTTTGGGATCGGATCTTGTCCCTACTTTGTAGATCGGATGGATTATGGCGCCTCGCCATGAGTGAGGTATTTGTGAGGGCGTCTGGCAGTAGTCAAATAATGTTGTGAACTGTTTAGCCCAGAACGAGATGTCTTGTTTAAATAGTGCCTGTGGCAGTCCGTTGGGCCCAGGCGCCCCATTGGGTCTACCTTTTGTTAAGGCACTCGCTATTCAAGATGTAGAGGCAGTCTGATCAATGTTTTCATGATTTTGTCGATCCCAATAATGAAGAGCAACTTGGTTATCTGTTGTTTATGTGATTCTTGCACTACTATCCGTAGATGTATCTTCCTCCTCAAGGGGAGCCATAATAGTGCGGGCCAGGTCTTGATACGGGGATCCCTTCCCAGTTGGGAGTGACACTGTTGTCTGCAAGTATAACTTCCTTCTCTACTGCTTCAAAGTGGGTGTTTAAAAAAGATGCCCATTCTGGTTCCGAGATGTTAGCACAACCACGGCATTGTTGGCTGTTTGATTGTTTGTTTACTAAGGACCAGAAGCCCCTCGAGTTAGAATTCTTACTGGCTTGAAGTAGTGTTAACCAGAAGTGTTCTGATTGTTTACGCTTCTCTAGAAATACTGCCTATCTGTAGGCTCTATGAGCTTGCTTGAAAATAGTGATAGTCGCCCTGGTCCCTGGAGACTTCCGGACTCGTCTCAGGGCTACATTGCATTTTTTCTTAAGGTCCTTGTTCGTGGCTGTAGTAAAAATGTTGTTATGGGCAGCAATTTGACCTGTAGATTGAGGAACCTTTTTGAGCAGTTGCTCGGTGAAGATCGCCCATGCTATAATTGGGGATACGCAATTTGTAGTGTTTTCACCTAAGAGCACCCTGCATGCAGTCATTGTAGTATTTATAGAAGAGTTTGTCCATTTGAGCCTTTTAAGGTTCTCCGTATATTCTCCTCTGGTTGTTGGCCTTGCCGCGGCGTGGTGTGGTAAGTTGAATGACAAGTTAATAATCTGTGGACGATGGTCACTCTCCGTCTGCGGTGCAATATGGTAATTCTCAACCAGGGGAAACATTTCACAGTTACAAATGGAATAGTCAAGGTTGGAGCGGATTTGCACATTGGATCTTGTCCAGTTTGGCGGCTTGTCCTGCGAGAAGCAGCCGCTCAATATTGTGTAGCCCATGCTTTTAAATTGCAGAACCAAGTATTCAGCCAGCTTGCTGTACTTGCAACCAATCGGTTTTGCTTGCTCAATGATGTTTTGGGTTCTCCCTGGAAAAGTTTCCTCATGATCTTCCTGAAGGTCTTGAAAAAGATTTGTATTAAAATCCCCTGTAATCTTGCAGTCTGCATTAGAATAATCGTTGATTAGGTCACACAGGGTTTGAATTAGATGGTTGAATTTGATCCTTTCCTCTCTGGTGTTTGGACTGATGTACATGTTTATCAATAATAATTTTTGCTGTGATCTTAAGCTGCTGAGCTTGATACCAAAAAGCTAGTTCTCCCCAAATGCTAACTGATCAATAACTTGACTGAGAAGTAGGTTGATAACCCCCCTTTTGATCTACCAAACTTATGGATCCTGGAGACTGATGTCCTGTATTCTAGGTAGCCTTCTATTGGCATGCTGGTCTCCACCCATGTTTCCTGAAGGAATATGACTTCATAATCCCTTAGGAACGTGATCACGTCTGGTGACTGAAGTTTCTGCGTGAGACCATTTATGTTCCAGGAACACATGAAAAGTGAAGACGTATTGATGTCGATTACTGTTTGAGGACTTGTTCAATCGTGGCTTCTGCCGGCTAGTGCTGCGGACAGCCAGGCCCAATCATCCCCATGTGGTCTGGATCCAGCACCCTTTGCTCCCTGTGGTTTGTGAAGACGCAACCCTGAGCGTTTTTTTAGTACTGAAAATAGCTTCTTCCTGGCAGGGGTTGTGGTTTCCATTGATTTTACTAGTACTGAGGGGTAACCTGGGTCTTTCAAGGGATATATTTTGATTCCCCATGTGCCAAATAAATCTGTTCTGGATAAAATTGCTGTGCAATTGTAGTCGAGATTATTGTGACTAGTGTAGGTTCCGTGATTTGGTGACCATTAGGAGAAAGAATTTGCTATGATGTTACTTGACTTCAGCCCACTTAGTTCAGGAATAGACTTAAACAGCCTGAGAATGTTACCCCTGTTTAGAATATCATGAGGGCCTTGTGAGGAGTATTCTGGAATAAACAGTAGCCTAACATTTTCATTTAGCGATGCAGTGTCATGACTGTGCCCTTGATTAGAACCCCTGCACCTGCGAAGGGCCTGCTCCCTCTTGCGTGAGTCAATTGTTGATCTCTGCCTGTGATCATCATGGGGATCATAATGCAGATGTCTGGCATTGAATAGTATTTCCTTATACAGGGTTGAGGTACCCTGTTGCTTTGTGATTGTAACTCTGATGGGGCCCTTTGGGAATGGAGCTAGATCATCGCTGGCTGTTTTATGGATGTTAGGTTGCTCTGTAACTGCGTTTTGGGTGAACGACAAGGGTTGTGCATTCAGATTCTCTTTGTCAGAGTTAGTTGTTATAACTCCCTTTCTGCAGGGAGTGTGGGTCAACAGTGGTGGGATTAAGTTGACTCTAGTTAGCGCCACAGCAGATGAATTGTGTTGTTTTCCCCCTGGACTTACACCAGTGCGAGCTGGGAGTTGCCCTGGGACACCCTTAGGGCTGGGTTCCTTCAGCTTGAAGCCCAGGAGTTCAACTGGTGCCTCCAGGGTCGACTTCAGAGGGGACTGCAGCTGTGGGAGATAGCTTTCACCCTCTGCTTAATGAGGCTCTGCTTTACCCGTTGCAAATATTGGAAACAGGCCGCATGCCACGCATTGAATAGAATTGTTTTGTTGCGCTGTTTACGGAATCTTTTCTTTTCTCTCTTACTAAAGAGTCATAATGAGATTGGATCATCGATTGCTGTATTGCCCAGTGCTGCCTCTCCACTAACAGGTGAAGTCTTCGTCAAAGTCAAAGGTGTTATTCCTGACACTGACTGATCCGGATTACACATCTGGGGAGGCTGCGTCTTTCTTCCTATGATTCTTGCAGGAGAGTTGTCAGATGTAAATGCAGTTGCTTCTTCTGCTACTTTGACGGCGCTCGGGCAGGGACCGCCATTTTCAGTACTGGCAACTGAATTTGCTTCGTTGTGCACTTTGAAAGCTTGCTGTATAACCCTATCCGTTTGCCATTGACACTGTGCCGGTCCCGTAGGAAGATTCTTGATTTCAGTCAGGACTGTGAAGAGGAACATTGGAAGTGAGGACAAGTTGTCAATTATTGGGGAGCAGCAGCATACTGATTTGCTTGCGCTCTTATTATCAATCTGTTCAAACTTTCTAGTTTTTCTGAAAAAACACTGAATGACTGCTAGCCTTAATTTTTACCTTCATTGTTTGTCTTAATTGTCTCACAAATGTCTGTACTTAGTGTCCTCTATTGTATGATTTTAATTAGATGACAATAACATTGAATTAGCCAGAGTTAGTTGCATTCTAGGGGCCGATCTCATATAGTCAATTTAGAGCTAACGGTTAAGGAATATACTTTAGTCAGCCTGAATGCCACCGCAACTGATAGAGCCCCTCACACAAATCTCTTTACAACTTGTTTTTGTCGTACCGGGTGTAGGAGAGTAGGATCTGCTTCTTATAGTTACCCCCACTTTTTGCTGATGTTTCACTGTTTTTCGACTTAGCCAGACTGAGGCCCTGCTAATCAGGACCCTAGTCTATCTGCTTTCTACTCTAAATTGACTGTATGTAGTTTAGGTACACTCCAGATTGGATTCTGGGGTACCCTTGTGAGTCCCTAGTATATGGTATGCTATGTACCCAGGGCAAAGGTACTCCAGAGGCCTACCAGGGGCTGAAGCATGTATTGTGCCACCCCTGGGAAACCTTTTAAAATGACACCACAGGTCTGCTACAGCAGCCTGTGTAAGGTGGTGTATCTACCCCTTACTGAGATATAGGTTCCCTATATCTCTCCATATCACTGCACATGTAAACCTATCAGTCACCCCTATGGCAGGCCTTAACAATCCTGAAGGCAGGGTGCTGGGTTTCATGTGAGAGGGTGCCCATGCATGAGCAGAGCCCCTCTGCAGCTTTGGGAATCTTTATTCCGGGGTTGTTTGTGATGCAGCCAGACCATATACTCTTAAGTGCATTATAACCCCGCTGTAAATGTTAACTTGAGAATGGCTGCATGGAAAACTGTTGTGTTTGGTGTCAAACACCTTGGAATCATACCTCCACCCCAGTACTGGGGTGGGAGGTATGATTCCTCCCTTCTAGAGGGAGCAACATGGCACCACCGGTACACCCGGTACCAGCTTAACAGAACCCTGGCATCACAAAATGGATGCTGCAGCCACAGACACGAGTCTGCCCTCCTGCTGCTGGACGAAACTCCGGCAGGGGAGGCCTGGACAATAGGTTTCCTGTCACAGGGAGGTGTGACCACCTCCCAGATAGGCTTTAGTGTATTGGGGCTGGGTGGGTGCACTCTCAGAGTGCTTTGAAGTCTGCACTGGGGGCACATTTGGTGTCCCTGTACATAGTCCAGCTCAAACCGGTTGCAGGGGCACGCAGCCCCTGCTCTGGCGCGAAACTGGACAAAGGAAATGGGTGTAGCCACCCCTCTTTCCTGACCCTCCCATAGGTGGGTCCACAGAGTTTGTCCCACTCCTTCCTTGGGTATAAAGTAGGAAACCCTGACTACAGGACTTTAGATTACACCTGGACTAAACTCTGTTACCAGAAACCAAGTACTTCGACGATCTGCACGACGCTGGATGACTGAAGAATCTCCCTTGGAGTAAAGGAGTTACTCCCCTGCAAGGCAGGCACCTTTAACGCAACTGACCGGTTGGCATCTCCGAGCTCCGACAAACTCCGAAGAATATTGCCACACAGGAGGTGGGTTTTCCGAGGTCTCGGAGGTCGATCTGTGCCCACAGCATGTCTGAGGCCCGTATCCCTCGTGGAGACCGTGCACCCGAACCCCTGGAAACCGTGACCATTTGAAGAAGCATCAGCTTTCCCGCGACCCCTGAGGCTGAGCTTTGGGTTACTTGTAGCCCTGACCCCGAGCAGTAATTGCACCGAAGATTGCAGGCCTACACTCAACGAGTGTTCCGTGGGCCGCCATTTTGTGATTCCTCTCGAGGTCCCTTCGCGATCCCTGGTCCGTTGACCTGTGGGTCCCCAAGAAGGCAACTCTAACTTTTATTGGGCTTCCCTGGTTGCTCCAGACGTGCCCCGACTCTCCATTGCTTGGGGAGTCTCCAGGACCTTGCTGGTCCGCACAGAAGCATCTTTTCTCTTCCTGCGTGGGTTGCTGTTGCCAAGGCTTGTTGTGGTCAATCCGATCACCGACACCCCAGCACTCGACATCCTTCGTGGGACAGCTCGAATCCGGCTCCTGGTCGTCGTCGACGTCTCCGGGACCCCGTGGCTGCAGAGTCAAGCTTCACCTCTTCGCACCTGAAGCACCCGACATCGGTGGGCATTTGATTGCTCCGCTCCTGGTCACTGGCTAGTGACCCAGTCTCTGTCCCCTCTGCTTTCAGGTTCTTCACATCTTCGATCCAGGCTTGGATCACACCGGACACTTTTCTCCTTCACGGCAGCAGCACTTTGCAGCAGATCGCCATTGAAAACGACGACGATTCCCGACACCCTTTGACACCTATGCACCCGGCTTCCCTGAGTGAGGTAACTCGAGTACTCCGGTGCTCCCGTGGGTGTTGGCCCTAGAACCCCTTAAGTCTAAAGGGGTTTGCTCAAAGTCCTCTCCTAAGTGTCCTTTATCTTTAAAATTCCAACCGCGACTTTCCACATTGAATCCTACGGCGCTCGCAGCTGTGTTCTCACACTGCACACGTCCCCCGTGGGTCTTCTGTGTCACTACCTTGGGTGGTTCCTGGGGGTCCCAGCGATTCTACGTGCTCTAGGCACTGTGTCTAGTCAAGTCGTGGTTCTTATACCACTTCCTTAGTATATGGTTAGGTCTCCCCCTGGAGCCCACTGTGTATTGTGCTATTTACTGTCGTTCTAATACTGTGATACTGTGTATCTTGAACTCTAATCTCATAAAGGGATTAGTAGTTAGTGTTTAGAAATAAATACATATATTTTATATATATCTTGTGTGGTTCTCCTTTCATTTAGTTATTCAAGAGGTTATAATCTGGTAAACCAAGCTGCTTTACACTCCTTCAAGACTTAGCCTGAAGGCTGCTCTCCATAGCTACCACTAGGATAGCTTTCAATAAAGGTTGTCTTTAAACCTATCATCAATAAGGGTCGTTTGGACTGGTGCAAGGTGCCCACTATAACTAGTGGACAGCATATGCCAGGCCAACTTCTCACATTGGTGTGCAGCGGTGGGATTCAAGCTTGCTATTGCTTTACCAGATAATCTCTTTGAAGTGACTATCTGAAAACCACTATAGGTACATAGGTACATATACATCAAGTTTAGAATACAGTAAGTTCTACTGAACTTAGAGTTGTGAGTCAAGGGCTTAGCACACCCTTTCTACAACTCAAGAGAGTTTCAGTTCCCACTAGAGTAGGTAGGTGCATACACCACACTAGAATGTCTTTAAGGCCTGAAGTCAGTGACACCTTGCCTACTAGGTATGACAATCTCACATTCCAGGAATTGAGAAATATGTGTACCTCTAGGAGACTGAAAACAGGGAGACATGCAAGCACTCAACGCCTCATAGAGGCTTTGCTGTTAGATGACCTCAGAAAGACACCAGGGTCTGATGAGGCAGGCAGGTTGGGTGGGGCAGTAGAAGAGGAAAGGCCAGGTAGCGAAAACTACTATGACCCAGACTCTGATGCTGGCCAGGGGGATCAACATGATTCCCACCTGGAAAATCCAATTCTTCCCGAAGGAGAGGAAGGCCTCAGTGGCCCCCTCTTCACTCCCCCAGGAAGGGTTAATAGTCTACCAAGAAGATCAAGATCTCCTTCTCAGGAATCTAATTGTTCTGGTACTTCTATAGGGTCCTTTGCTTCTCATAAAAGGGCATCCTCTTATGAGAAGAAATGCCAACTGCTTGATTTTGAGAAAGCTAAGCTCAGAATCAAGAGAGAGCAATTGGCCTTAGACAGGGCATCCCTGGAGCTTCAGAAAGCTTCTCAAAAGTTGGGGCTAGAGCCCCATGGTGCCAGCAACAGTGTCCCTAGAGGTAGAGATCATACTCATGACCATAGGAACCTGAACAAGATTGTCCCTCCCTACCAGAGTGGGGATGACATCCCCAAATGGATAACTGCACTGGAAAGGGCCTGTAAGGTACAGAGGGTCCCTCAGGAGCAGTGGGCAGCAATCTTGTGGCTCTCCTTTGCAGACAAAGGTAGAGACAAGCTCCTCACTGTAAGAGAAGAGGATGCTGACAATTACAAAGTCCTGAAGAGTGCTCTGATTGAAGGGTTTTGCCTAACCACTGAACAATACAGGTTAAAGTTCAGAGATACCCAAAAGGCACAGACTCAGGACTGGGTTGACTTTGTTGATTGTGCTACTAAGGCTCTGGAAGGCTGGTTACTTGGCAGTAAGGTGTGTGATTTCAAAGGATTGTATAATTTGATCATGAGAGAGCAGATCCTTAACAACTGTCAAAATCAACTGTTGCATCAGTACCTGGTGGAGTCTGATCTGACCTCTCCCCAAGAATTGGGTCAGAAGGCAGACAAGTGGGTCAGAACCAGGTTGAGGCAGAAGGTTCAGAACCAAGGTGGTGACTCTAAGAAGCAAGATTCTAAGAACTCTGATAAGGGTGGGGAGAAGGGTAAAGACCAGAAGTCTTCTCAAGGGCCCCAAAAATCTGCATCTGGTGGGGAGTCCCAATCTAACAAAGGAAAAGGCCAAAAGAAACCATGGTGTAAAATCTGTAAGCAGAAAGCCCATTAGACTAGTGATTGTACAAAGACCAAAGACTCAACTCCAGCCACCATTGCCCCTAAGGCAATTATTCCCCCTAGTTCAACTCCAAGTGGTGGTGTTCCAAATAAGGGTGTAGTAGGGTTAACCCTGGGATCTGTGATGGACTCTGGCCTAGTCAGAGTTCCAACTCAGGCTGTACTGATCTGTGATGGAGACATAGATATGTCCTCCTATGTGGGTCCCAGTAATCTGGGCAAATACAGACAGCAGCCCTTAATTAATGGAGGAGAGGTTTTGGTATACAGGGACACAAGAGCAAGTGTCACAATGGTGACAAAAGATCTTGTAGCCCCTGAGCAGATCATACTTGGTGAAATGTACCAAGTGACCAATGCTAGCAATGTAAGGACAGACCATTCCCTGGCAGTTGTTAATTTCTCCTGGGGAGGGATAACTGGCCCTAAGAAGGTTGTGGTAAGTGCAGACCTCCCTGTTGAATGCTTGCTTGGAAATGATTTGGAAAATTCAGCTTGGGCTGAAGTTGAACTCAGGACCCATGCAGAAATGTTGGACATCCCTACAGATGTGTTTGCTATGACCAGGTCACAGGCAAAAATGTCTAAAACTGAACAGGCCCTGGATTCTGGAAGAATGGACCAGGTGCCTTCCAAGAGGAGGAGCAGTAGGGTTAAGGCAGTGTCTTCCCCCCCTGCCTCAGAATGCAGATCAGTCTCTTGAGGGAGATGATCTCAGTCCTGAAGAAGGAACTGTCCCAGAGGAGCTTGAGCCTGATCAGGTTGAGTTCTTGGGGACAGGGGGCCCTTCCAGGGCAGATCTGAGCCAGGAGCAACTGAGCTGCCCCTCTCTTGAACCCCTCAGACAGCAAGCTGCTGCTGAGGCTGCTGGGAGTGCTAGAGGTACCAATAGGATCTATTGGGATGATGGACTCCTTTACTCAGAGTGTAGAGACCCCAAGCCTGGAGCCACCAGGAGGTTGGTTATACCTCTGAAGTTCAGGAGCTTCCTATTGACCCTAGCACATGATATCCCATAGGCAGGTCACCTAGGCCAAAACAAGACTTGGGACAGACTTGTCCCTCATTTTCATTGGCCTCATATGTCTGAAGACACCAAGGAGTTTTGTCGCTCCTGTGTCACCTGTCAAGCCAGTGGTACGGCAGGTAGCACTACAAAGGCCCCCCTGATACCACTACCTGTGGTGGGGGTTCCCTTTGAGAGGGTAGGGATTGACATTGTTGGTCCCCTAGATCCTCAAACAGCATCTGGGCACAGATTTATCCTGGTGGTGGTGGACCATGCCACTAGGTACCCAGAAGCAATTCCCCTCAGGACCTGCTCCAGTGGTGGCAAGGGCCCTCCTGGGAATCTTTTCCAGAGTGGGTTTTCCTAAGGAGGTAGTATCAGACAGAGTTGCAAACTTAATGTCTAGTTACTTGACTGCTATGTGGAAGGAGTGTGGAGTAAATTATAAATTTACCACCCCTTATCACCCACAATGCAATGGTTTAGTTGAAAGGTTCAACAAAACCTTGAAGGGCATGATTAAATGTCTCCCAGAAAAGCTTAGGCGCAGATGGGACATACTTTTGCCCTGCCTTCTCTTTGCCTACAGAGAGGTTCCACAGAAGGGGGTTGGTTACAGCCCATTTGAGCTTCTGTTTGGACATCCAGTTAGGGGTCCATTGTGTCTAGTGAAGGAGGGATGGGAGTTACCTCTCAAACCCCCTAAACAGGATATTGTGGACTATGTACTTGGTCTCCGCTCCCGGATGGCTGAGTACATGAAGACGACAACTAAAAACTTTGAGGCTAGCCAGGAATTACAAAAGGCCTGGCATGACCAAAAGGCTGTGTTGACTGTTTATCAGCCAGGACAGAAAGTATGGGTGTTGGAGCCTGTGGCCCCAGCCGCCCTCCAAGATAAGTGGAGTGGCCCCCATACCATTGTTGAACAGAAGGGAGAGGTTACCTATCTGGTGGACCTTGGAACTCCCAGGAGCCCCCATAGGGTGCTCCATGTCAACAGACTGAAACCATATGTTGACAGGGCAGACATGGGCTTGCTCATGGCTACTGATGAGGGACAGGAGGAAGAGAGCGATCCACTCCCTGACCTGCTCTCTCAGAACCCTGATGATGGATCAGTAGATGGTGCAGCCTTGGCAGGCAGCCTCACTGACCAGCAGCAAACTGATTGCAGAAGAGTTCTCAATCAGTTCAGACATATGTTCTCTCTGACTCCAAGTCAGACTACCTGGTGCACTCATGAAGTGGACACTGGGGACAGTCTGCCTGTTAAAAATAAGATTTACAGGCAACCTGACCATGTCAGGGACTGCATCAGGACTGAGGTCCAGAAGATGTTGGATTTGGGTGTGATTGAACCCTCAGTTAGCCCTTGGGCTAGTCCAGTAGTCTTAGTGCCTAAACCTCACACCCAGGGTGGTAAGAGAGAGATGAGGTTTTGTGTAGACTACAGAGGTCTCAATGCAGTCACTAGGACTGATGCCCATCCCATACCAAGGGCAGATGAGCTCATAGACACTTTGGCCTCAGCCAAGTTTCTCAGCACATTTGACCTGACAGCTGGCTACTGGCAAATCAGACTAGCGGAGGATGCAAAAGCCAAAACAGCATTTTCTACCCTTAGTGGGCACTACCAATTTGTGGTGATGCCCTTTGGTTTGAAAAATGCACTTGCCACTTTTCAAAGGTTGGTGAACAAAGTCCTTACAGGCCTGGAAGCCTATAGTGCAGCATATCTAGATGATATTGCTGTCTTTAGCTCCACCTGGGAGGATCACCTGGTCTACCTGAGAAATGTTTTAGAGGCCCTGCAGAAGGCAGGCCTCACTATCAAGGCCACCAAGTGCCAGATAGGGCAGAGTCAGGTTGTGTGCCTGGGCCACCTTGTGGGTGGAGGCCAGGTTCAACCATTGCAGAGCAAAATCCAGACCATCATGGACTGGGTTGCTCCAACCACCCAGACTCAGGTCAGAGCTTTCTTGGGCCTGACTGGGCACTATAGAAGATTTCTCAAAGGGTATGGATCCATAGTGACCCCTTTGAATAACTTAACTTCTAAAAGAATGCCAAAGAAAGTTCAGTGGACAGTTAGCTGTCAAACGGCATTTGATGACCTGAAGCAGGCCATGTGCACTGCTCCCATTCTGCAAAGTCCTGATTACTCCAAGCAATTCATTGTCCAAACAGATGCATCTGAGTTGGGGGTAGGGGCTGTGTTATCACAATTGAATGATGAAGGTCAGGATCAGCCAGTAGCTTTTATTAGCAGAAGGTTGACCCCCAGAGAGAAACGTTGGTCAGCCATTGAGAGGGAGGCCTTTGCTGTGGTTTGGGCCTTGAAGAAGCTGAGGCCATACTTGTTTCGCACTCACTTCATTGTTCAGACAGACCACAAACCCCTCTTATGGCTAAAACAAATGAAGGGTGAAAACCCCAAACTTTTGAGGTGGTCCATTTCCCTACAGGGGATGGACTATACAGTGGAACATAGACCTGGGAGTAACCATGCCAATGCAGATGGACTCTCCAGATATTTCCACTTAGAACTTGAAGACTCAACTGGTCAAGGTTAGTTTAATGTCCTGGCGTTTGGGGGGGGTTGTGTAGGAGAGTAGGATCGGCTTCTTATAGTTACCCCTACTTTTTGCTGATATTTCACTGTTTTTCGACTTAGCCAGACTGAGGCCCTGCTAATCAGGACCCCAGTCTATCTGCTTTCTACTCTAAATTGACTGTATGTACTTTAGGTACACTCCAGATTGGATTCTGGGGTACCCTTGTGAATCCCTAGTATATGGTATACTATGTACCCAGGGCATGTACCAGGGGCTGCAGCATGTGTTGTGCCACCCCTGAGAAACCTTTTAAAATGACACAACAGGTCTGCTACAGCAGCCTGTGTAAGGTGGTGTATCCACTCTTTACTGAGATATAGGTTCCCTATATCTCTCCATATCACTGCACAAGTAAACCTATCAGTCACCCCTATGGCAGGCCTTAACAATCCTGAAGGCATGGTGCTGGGTTTCATGTGAGAGGGTGCCCATGCATGAGCAGAGCCCCTCTGCAGCTTTGGGAATCTTTATTCCGGGGTTGTTTGTGATGCAGCCAGACCATATACTCTTAAGTGCATTATAAGCCCGCGGTAAATGCTAACTTGAGAATGGCTGCATGGAAAACTGTTGTGTTTGGTGTCAAACACCTTGGAATCATACCTCCACCCCAGTACTGGGGTGGGAGGTATGATTCCTCTCTTCTAGAGTGAGCAACATGGCACCACCGGTACACCCGGTACCAGCTTAACAGAACCCTGGCATCACAAAATGGATGCTGCAGCCACAGACACGAGTCTGCCCTCCTGCTGCTGGACGAAACTCCGGCAGGGGAGGCCTGGACAATAGGTTTCCTGTCACAGGGAGGTGTGACCACCTCCCAGATAGGCTTTAGTGTATTGGGGCTGGGTGGGTGCACTCTCAGAGTGCTTTGAAGTCTGCACTGGGGGCACATTTGGTGTCCCTGTACATAGTCCAGCTCAAACCGGTTGCAGGGGTACGCAGCCCCTGCTCTGGCACGAAACTGGACAAAGGAAATGGGTGTAGCCACCCCTCTTTCCTGACCCTCCCATAGGTGGGTCCACAGAGTTTGTCCCACCCCTTCCTTGGGTATAAAGTAGGAAACCCTGACTACAGGACTTTAGATTACGCCTGGACTAAACTCTGTTACCAGAAACCAAGTACTTCGACGATCTGCACGACGCTGGATGGCTGAAGAATCTCCCTTGGAGTAAAGGAGTTACTCCCCTGCAAGGCAGGCACCTTTAACGCAACTGACCGGTTGGCATCTCCGAGCTCCGATGGACTCCGAAGAATATTGCCACACAGGAGGTGGGTTTTCCGAGGTCTCGGAGGTCGATCTGTGCCCACAGCAAGTCTGAGGCCCGTATCCCTCGTGGAGACCGTGCAACCCTAACCCCTGGAAACCGCGACCATTTGCAGAAGCATCAGCTTTCCGGCGACCCCTGAGGCTGAGCTTTGGGTTACTTGTAGCCCTGACCCCGAGCAGTAATTGCACCGAAGATTGCAGGCCTACACTCAACGAATGTTCCGTGGGCCGCCATTTTGTGATTCCTCACGAGGTCCCTTCGCGATCCCTGGTCCGTTGACCTGTGGGTCCCCAAGAAGGCAACTCTAACTTTTATTGGGCTTCACTGGTTGCTCTAGACGTGCCCTGACTCTCCATCGCTTGGGGAGTCTCCAGGACCTTGCTGGTCCACACAGAAGCATCTTTTCTCTTCCTGCGTGGGTTGCTGTTGCCAAGGCTTGTTGTGGTCAATCCGATCACCGACACCCCAGCACTCGACATCCTTCGTCGGACAGCTCGAATCCGGCTCTTGGTCATCGTCGACGTCTCCGGGACCCCGTGGCTGCAGAGTCAGGCTTCACCTCTTCGCACCTGAAGCACCTGACGTCGGTGGGCATTCGATTGCTCCGCTCCTGGTCACTGGCTAGTGACCCAGACTCTGTCCCCTCTGCTTTCAGGTTCTTCACATCTTTGATCCAGGCTTGGATCACACCGGACACTTTTCTCCTTCACGGCAGCAGCACTTTGCAGCAGATCGCCATTGAAAACGACGACGATTCCCGACACCCTTTGACACCTATGCACCCGGCTTCCCTGGGTGAGGTAACTCGAGTACTCCGGTGCTCCCGTGGGTGTTGGCCCTAGAAACCCTTAAGTCTAAAGGGGTTTGCTCAAAGTCCTCTCCTAAGTGTCCTTTATCTTTAAAATTCCAACCGCAACTTTCCGCATTGAATCCTACGGCGCTCGCGGCTGTGTTCTCACACTGCACACGTCCCCCGTGGGTCTCCTGTGTCACTACCTTGGGTGGTTCCTGGGGGTCCCAGCGATTCTACGTGCTCTAGGCACTGTGTCTAGTCAAGTCGTGGTTCTTATACCACTTTCTTAGTAAATGGTTTGGTCTCCCCCTGGAGCCCACTGTGTATTGTGCTAATTACTGTCGTTTTAATACTGTGATACTGTGTATCTTGAACTCTAATCTCATACAGGGATTAGTAGTTGGTGTTTAGAAATAAATACATATATTTTATATATATCGTGTGGTTCTCCTTTCATTTAGTTATTCAAGAGGTTATAATCTGGTAAACCAAGCTGCTTTACACTCCTTCAAGACTTAGCCTGAAGGCTGCTCTCCATAGCTACCACTAGGATAGCTTTCAATAAAGGTTGTTTGGACTGGTGCAAGGTGCCCACTATAACTAGTGGACAGCATATGCCAGGCCAACTTCTCACACCGGGCTTCATCCATAAAAAGTCTATTCTATGTTTATGCAGGTCGGGTATCTGCTGCGTCTAAGGAAAACATATGTTTACGCACTAATACTAAATATCCAAACCATATTTGTCCCTCATAGCAGAACCCTAATTACCAATAGTATGAATAATTTCTAAAAACTCTAATTTTGTTACTTCTTCACAAATTAAAGGGATTAAGCCCTAAGAGGCAAGTGGCAAAGATACGTCAACATTTTAGCATTAATGAATCCAAAAAAAAGGTCACAAAATGTCAAAGTTAAGTCACAATACTATAGAGGAACAAAGTCTGAAGCAAGCTTTTTGCTCCTTAAAAATGGATGTTGGCAGAAGGAGGAGGTAACAGATAAAATATGGATGACGTAAAAATAATATTCCTACAGAAAATATCCTGCCATGCAGTGAAATAGGTGCAACTACAGATACATGCTTTCCTTAGTATTAACTAAACTAAGTTTTAAAAAGTACTTTACATCTACAAATATGTGTTTGGGGCAAATCTGAAAGGAGATCATCTTCATCCGGAGGGCGGGAAGCGACAGGGCACTTAGACTTCCAGAAGTTTATCTTTCCCTCTGACATCGAGCCAAATCCCCACAATTTTAGTAGTTTGTGATCTATTAAGAGTAGTGTATTGACCGGTGCACGTGTATAATGATTTACCAATAGCTGGAAGAAACTGTAGGCATGGGCAAAACAATTACTGTGTAGACGATGACTAATTTACTTTGTGCACACCAACAATCAGTGACAAGGAAGCACGACAGGATATCTGTCAAAAATGCACAACCAAGTCACATAATCAAATATTTTCTAGGAGTAAAGTTTCACAAAGACAGAAGATATTAACCCACTAACTTAAGATGGGACGCAACCATAAATGCAGTTACGTTATTTGCAAAAGATCTAGAGTAAGCCACTTTTTGAAACAAGAAAGGGATTTTTTTATGTTTCATTATACTATATACAATCTACAATATTCCAAACAGCCTCTATACATTACCTCTTGCTTCAGTCGGATATTGTGAGGGGCCAAAGCTCTGTGGACCATTCCATGCTTCTTCATGTAGTCCAAGCCTTGCAGGACCTCAAACGCAATCTGTAGGATCTTCAGCCCACTGAGGGAAAAAAAAGGAAGGCAAAAATCACGTTTCACTACAAAGAATAAAGAAAAAATCATGTATAGCCTTGATAATTCATTTGGTTATTTTCAGAAGACAAGCTCAATTCCGAAACACAATAAATAGGCTCTTATTCATCTAAGAAATGGTGTTTCAAGATAAGGAGACCACTTCAATACACTGAAAACACCCGGATCCATGCTAAAATGTATTTATAGCAGCAGATTACATGTAAATTTGATACAATAACAGAAAGAACATTAAAGCACCAAACACGAATTCACTATATGGGGAAGGTGGGATGTTGTACTGGTTTATTTGAATAAAAATGTATGAAATATTAATGCACTAGCCCCTGCAACATCACTATCAACATTCATGTACCATCATTGTGCTCCACCCAAATTAATAGGAATGAGCTATGCCGTAATGGTGACCTGCAAATAACTTTGCAATATCCCAGAATGCATCACAACATTTAAATATCCTTCTGGGTGAATATATTGAGTAGAATCACGTTTTACACGACTTTGGTAAGCAGATATTAGTAGCTATATTTCTTAACAGTTGGTTGTATTCAGATAAAACCCTGTTAGACTGCCCTACTTCGTCCTTGGACTCTGCATAAAAAACCTATGCACCAAAATGTCATATGCCAAGAACAATGACGTTCATGATGCACGTGTGACCTCTTTACTACACATGACATGACTGTTGTACAATAGTCAAAAAGCAAGGTTTACTTCTCAGTGACTGTCTTGAACTCTTCAAGATTGTGCTTTATTCTTCTATGCATATATACGTTTAGAACCATAATTATAGTGTTATCAAAGAATCCACAAATGTTGCAGACGGGAAACAAAACATATGTATTCATCTGCCAACATCCTTCTTACTGCCAAAACGTTATGCTACATCCAGCTACACATCATACAGGAAGAGGTCATTAAGCAGACTAGTCTTATTTAACTCAACTGAAGAATATGAATGTAAATACTTGAAAGGAAAAACCATCTAGCCACCATTATTACAGTTCCTCCAAAAGGGTGGTCTAAAAGTGGAAACAAGTAGTAGTTTTCTAATAAGGCCAGCCACTAGAAAGCTACAAATGGTGTTGCCAAAATTCTTCGAATCATAGCTAAATCACGAAACTGATCCAGAGAGATTACACAGAGATCTAACAGACTTCTTAAACGTTACCAAGGTCCTCGGTGTTACATGTTTTAAAATGTTTGCCTAATTTGTGAGGTACAACGTTTCAGAACATGAAGCTTCTGGTAGTTTTAAGTAACCCACAAAAACAGTACTCTCCTACATCAAGTAGTTTTTGCCTTGCACTCTGGCTCTGAAGAGGTTACTTTCTTGTGGCGCAACTTCTCCTATTGGAGCCCATTCTTAGGTGAACTGGCTTACACACAAGCAGCTGGCTTCTCTCAACTGAACTGGTTTCATCCATGGTGCAGTAGGTTCTTCTAAAACATATCCAGGCTCAAAATGGAGTCGTGCTTGTGAGGAAAGTCCAAATCAACTTGCTCCATAAACTTAAGAACGTAACAAACGTTTACTACACAATAAGTGCTTATAAAGCAGTTCGGCCACATACGGATGGTTGCCCTGACCCCTTGAACCGAGTACCACAGACTACACAAGAAAGAAACCCTTTAGTTTAGGTAGGATTGTACTTGGATGCTAGATGACCACTGAGAAGATTCACCAGACTTATACTTAGCACGTTTTGGTTAAATTTGTTCCACGAATATTCAATATAAACTTTAACACATTTTCTCTGTTCGGCTATTCATCTCAAGCACTTGGTAAAGTCAGAGGCTCGGCCAGACAAGAGCATCCCTCCAGAGAGAATTTTTGGGTGATTCCCACCAGCCGCAAGTAGAAGCTAAATACTATTTTGGGAGCAAGAATTATGCACAATCATAGGTGTTTCATAGAAACTAACAACAGTTTTTGTAATAGTGCTTTAGATTCCTGTACAACCATTTACATGAGTTGGACACAGGCTACTGGGAACTTGCAGGAACCTCACTGCACACTGTTGACAATTTTGATTTGGTCCTGTCAATACAAACTGCCCCACTATCTACCAGAGGTACTTGGAGTAGTGTGCAACTGAGCAGGATTAAAAAGAGACAAGAAAAGCTGCAGTAGGATAGGGGGCAGAGGAAACAAAATTGCACGTATTTCATTCAGGAATAGAGGCGTCATAACTTCAATAAAAACGCAGACAAAAAAGCATTAAGAGGATTCTGAGGCACACTTATTTGATCACCCTATTCTAACCTTTATCATATTAATATGCAAGTCTTTGAAGGCACTGCCATTTCAGATGAAAGGTTCAGAGAGGGCTCAGGCTATACCGCTAATGCACATCTTAATCAATGCTGCCAAGCCATTTTATACTAAAAAACTGCACGTTTTCTTATATCTAATTACATTTGTTGCATATCCACAGCCAGTTTGCATATCTAGATTTATATTTTCATCAAATCTTACTTAAATATGGTATGTGGAAAGAACCGCATTTGGTCACACTAGCTCTGCTATGAAGTGGTTCCCTTGGTTTCGAAGCTACCCTTGCCTCTACTGAATGTGAAAGTAAGCGAAGAGAGCATAATTACAGACGTGCCCCACTTTCTTCAAAAGAAGTTGTACCACCCTATTGGATAACAACTCAAAAGCTTTAACATCAGGCCTTGGCTCCACATGTCATGAGTAGAAGCCTCCTGTCCAGCCTAGCCTACTGTAAGGTACAGCTTAATCTTAATTTCAGGTCTGAGTTTTAAACTGAAACCCGCAGTAAATAACAGACTGCAAGGCAGAAGTTTATCAATAATGCATATCAATGGGCAAAACATCATGAAAAGAGTAAGGCTAAAGAGTCAAAGCTTAAAACAAAAATGAAAAGTAATAAAAAGTCAAATTTTCAAAATAAACTATTAGTGCAAAAGATAGAAAGGCAAGGGGAGATGGGGTCAAGATGCCAATGCAAGGATTAACGTTTTTTTATTTGCGCTAGGTAGCACAAATCATTGCAAACGTTTGCATGTCAACAATACAAAATGTGTTATATTAATTTTCTGAGGAGGGATCCCAGACCCTAACATAAGCAACAGATGTGTCTGTGTTGTCCCTCAAGCACCAGAACACAATTTTCTCCAATTCAAACACCAGAACTCAGTTTACTCCACTGCACAGTGTGACAATCCCAACATTCACTTTAAAAAAGTAGATTTGAACGCATGTCTATATGTTTCCAGTGGGGGAGCTGGGGAGAAACTGAATACTCTGGCTGAAACACCCCATTTGCCAAAAGGGAAAATGAGCACAGATGGGTAGATTATGTGTGCAAGAGACGGGCAACCAAACAACAGACCACGTATAATTTAGTCTGAAAACTATGTATTCTTTATATGGGGTGGGGACAACTAAAGAACGGCTCATACAAGACCTGGGAAAAGTAATACTTTTCATGCTATAGAGAACAATAGTTATCTTACTGTGCGAGCTGGAGAAGAGAGCGTAATCGGAGCCACAAAGAGGGGGGGGGGGCGGATTGTGGGAGTTCACTGATGGCATGCTGCCACCAGATGCGCTCTATATTGATATTGATGATGCAGATACTCCAGCTTGAAGGAAAAGGTGCACAGATCTTTCCGGGAAGAAGCATGAAAGAAACCTCAAAGCTAACCATGTTTATTTTTACAATAAGAAGTGCTCAAAGGTCCCTGGGGTGAACATTTAGGTATTTGTCAACACCAAAAGCTCATTATCTGATTAGCCAAATGCTTAAATATGTTTAATTATTCAGACAGTATGCCCAGCTGACTACTGCAAGCAATTGAAATATGCACTGGCCCCCCTATCAGACCTTAAAAATCAGTGGGGCACTCAAACTCCAGTGTACACGACACTGAACCACAGCTAAAGGGTAGAGTAGGGAACTGCCTTGGATGGGATGGGGTAGGGTTGCACGAGAGAATGCGAAGCTCGGTCCTGCTGCTGCATACTTCCTCTGAAAGGAAACTGCATCCTGTTGACAGTCCTGGTGGACGGCTCTAGGCTGCAGATCAGCATAAAGTAATCTGTGCATGCAAACAGCTGAAAACAATAGAACCCTGATGGCAGTGTAGGTAGGAGATATTAACCAGAAATGTGCTGAAATCGGAAGCAGCTACAAAATGCAAAAAGAATTTTGATGCCCAGAAATGAACTGACATTGGGAACACTTAATAGGAAAAAAATGAGCAAAGTTTCAAAGAAGCTTAGGTTCTGCATAACAAACAAAAAGATCTGTACTCATGGCCATGGGAGATGCGTGTCCAGTGACGCCAGGGCAGGCTGGATGGCTCTGTGCAGCACAATGCGCTGTATAGCAGAGCTGATAAAAACAATGTTGGCCATCCTCATAGAAATGTAGAATGTGTCTCCAATGGCTTAATCACAGGCAGGTTGGCTCTTGCCCGGCGGCAGAGGGTGCCTCACGGTTTGCAAACAAAAGGGAGCACTGGAGTGGGTCCCCATTTCGGCCCTAGGGGGAGTGGTGAGTGCGCGTTACAATCGGATCATTGGCTTGCCACAAAGCACACTGAGGTGCGGACATGATTAAAAGAAGTTCCACCAAAGCGGATAAAAACAGTACCTGGGCCACGGGAGACTGATAAGAGAAACACATGAGGAACAACAGGAAATAGTATGCTACACCCAATACAAAACAGAAGAAAAGTAAGTGGCAAGCACAGGAACCAATGAAAAGCAAGGGCGAGATGTAAGCTCCTTTTACAGGTACAGCACTGTGCAGATGAAACCTAAAAAAACATGGCGGGGGAAGTCTGAAACAAGAAAATTATTGTCATCAGTTTCTTCCACATTTCCTCAAATTACGAATGTAACATTTTCTTCAAATATTCCACTTTAAGCGTATTACAATTGTATTTCATGCTCTGGGGCTGTACAATCACACAATGCATAGAGCTCAATGAAATAATTTAGCCCAAACCAGAAATGTTTATGTTCCAAAAGGTTTTTCACATCTAACATAGTTTGTGCAAGTTAGTTATGTATTAGAGCGAGCCACTGTTCCTCCACTAAAATAGATACAAATATTGAACAAAACAACCTCAAAGACACTCGCCACCAAAACAGCAGCTCGAAGAAGGAAAGAACAAATATAAAACAAGCACTGGCAAGTCCAATAGGTCTGGCCTTGGCGCGATGATTATATTTGTTATTGCAAACACGTGCCACAAAAATAAAAAGAAGAAAAGTAATGACAGCATCAAGCTTTATGCTTGCAATAAAATCTTTACATAAAAAAAGTAATTAACCATTGCATATCATTTTAATAGAAGTGTATTGTTGCTTCTTGGCAGAAAGTACACTTTGAACCGGTACAGAAACCTTTTTTATTTAATTTATTTATGTTTTTCTTAAGAGCGACAAACAACCTCATAAAATGGCCCCAGAGCATTAAGAAGGGCGGAAGTGGGTGAGAGGGAAGAGGCAAATATACAAGTGAGAGAGACCACTGCACACTGCTATCCAATGGGACCACTGGTATGATGGGGAAGATATGCCAAGGTCTTTAAAGTAAGGGGAAATCCTTATCATCAGCTGAAGGGGAAGACTGGCCTTGGTCAGCCATGCACTGCAACTCAAACAACTAGTATATCCAAATGCCATGGTGAAGTTTTGAGTCTTCAGTGATATTCTGAATTTAATGTAGTCACTTTCAAGATTCAGTTGGCGGGTGCAAATAATGCCATAGGGAGAGGCCCTGGTGGCACAGAGAACGACCTCCAAATGTTCTGTATTTGGCTCTTTGGAGAGTTAGCAGACCAATATTGTCAGACAGGAGGTTCCAATAGGGATGTTATGGCACAAATAGTTTAAAGATGCATTTTGGTGTCCAATTAGGTAGGCCCTTCTGTATCATGCAGAAGGTTTTGAAGGAAATTCTTTCTTTCACAGGGAGTCAGTGTAAGAATCTGAGAGCCAGAGTAAGAAGATCATGGAATTTCAGTCTCAGAACCATAAGGGTGACAAAGTTCTAACTTGGAATGGGCTGCTTTGGCAAGGTCAATATGGAGTAGTCCACACCGGAGTGCACCACCACTGGTACCAGAGCGATTATCTGTGAGAAATGAAGGAATGGCAAGATTCAGCTATAAGAAGTAGAAAAATGAAGTTTTACAGACCAAGGTTATATGTGATGAGAATGAGAGATCCCTGACAAAGACCATATCCAGATAATGGTTTGATTCACGGGAGTCAGTGGAGTGCTTGGGTCATTAGGATATGGGAGGGAGAAGGAGGATGGTTTGACCATTCTGAAAAGTAGCTCTTCAGTCTTATCAAGGTTGAGGCAAAGGCAGCTGTGCTGCATCCAGAGATGGAGGTGAGACAGGCCATGCTAAGGGGTGGTTAGGGAGCCCATATCATCATCAATCCTGAGGTGGAGCTGGGTATCGCCTGCATACTAGTGGTACCAGCAATTGAAGGTGCCCAGGATGGATGGTAAAGATGCTAAGCCAGACTGGATAAACTGAGTAAAGGCCCTGCACGCTCACCCACTTTTGTCAGTTTATCCTGCTGACAGAAGTTAAATATAAATACAGTAAGGGTAGCGGGGAGTCAGTTTCATAATATGAAAACACATCACACCATAAATATATAGTTCATATAATGTCTTTATATTCAAAGGAAGAAAGTCCATACATCAAGCAAAAATTATGGCAAAATTACAGACAATCAAACATTAAGAATCCCAAACGATTCTCATATTCAAACAAAATTTTACAGATTCAAGGTTCCTGAATCTGTGAAATTTTGTTTGAATATGAGATTCGTTTGGCATCCTCAATGTTTTAAACAAAAGTTTACAGATTCAAGGTGCTTGAATCTAGCAAATTTTGTTTGAATATGAAATTCGTTTGACATCCTTAATGTTTGATTGACTGTAAATTATCCATATTTTTGCTATATGTATGGACTTCCTTCCTTTGAATAAAAAGACATTATATGAACTATGTAGTTATGATGTAAAGGATAGCAAAGATGCCCGAGATGGTGCCTAGAATAGGAGGAAACACATAGCCCTGGGGTACACCATAGATGATATTGGTAGTTTTGAAAAGTTTAGTGTTAATGCACATACAAGAAATTATGATTCTTATTGGCATAATGAAAAGTTGCCAATGGCTTTGAATTACAGTACTCTGAAGACATAGTTTAAAAACAAATGGATGACTATAAAAAAATTAAAGCAGGATAAAGAAAAGAAGAAAAAAAGTAGTAGCAAGCAAAGTATTGGCCCACCAGCCCTGGTATTGAAGTGCACTTCTTTTTAGGTAGATACATACAAGTGGTCACGAACATTTCATCAGTCACAGTACAAAAGACCAATGAATAAAGTGATCTGACCAATGCCCTATGCTGTGTTACGTGGAAGCAAAAAGAGAATGACTTCTGTACAGACCAATGGATAAAGAGTATTGCCCAAAGGCCTTTAAGCATCTTATATGCATATTTTTTGTTTATGAATTTTGTTGATTACATGAGGCGAAAAAACAACTAAAGCTGTCTCTGGGCCATACCTACCAAAAAAAAATGAAAGTAAAAAATGAAGAGTAATGGAATGGGTGGTTCCAAAATCTGTTAAAAAGTGAAAGTAAAAGGTGCTGCGGTCATCAAGGTCTCAGTGAAAGACTTTGGGTAGTATATAAGATATTTCACATATTTTGAGAGAAAATTATTGTCTCTCAACAGAGAATCAAAATAGTTGGGCATGGTGAAAGAACAAGATGGCAGAGATGTGGTCTTTATTGACCAGGTTTGTATTAACGCCGTTTCATTTGCTTAATGAAGTCAACAGCTTTGTTCTACACTGAAAACACACAACTATTGAAACAATATGGAAATACATTAGCACTCATTTTATGAGAGAAATAAAGGCATGCTCAATTTCGGGGGTATAAAAACCAGCATGGCCGACACAGAAGTGCAATAGCTGCTTTAATAATTGAGGGTATAATGGCACATTGTTGGGCCAACAGACATTCCCCATTTCCAGGACATCTGTCAACAATACTCTTGTGCATTTAGCCTCAAGATCCTTTTGTTTTGAGTTGCAGATCCATCCGCAAACCCAAGGCAAAAGGGATTATCTATCAGCTGTGTTCCAGATGAGTAAAGAGGTGCACCAAGGTATTGCCTTTTAATAAAAGTATGCAGTTTCTGGTGAATTCTAATTCAGAAGCACTGTTTAGGTCTCACCTGACACAGCTCATGCGCTTTTGCATCCAAGACATTTCATTAGCTTAAAGGGGATTAAGAGCCTGCCCATTCCTTACCATTGCTTGGCTTGATCTTCACTCTCTTTTCCTTCCTTCTCATTGCTCAGCGTTTGGCGGCATTACTTCATCTTCGTGTTCTTGCCCCTTCCCTGGTGCAAGAACCAAGCACTGCTTCCTTTCGCCGTCCAGTATGCTTCCACTGCTGGCGTGATTTTAGTTGCAGCACTCCATTGGAGTGCATTTGTTTGCAGACAGTCTCTCCCCCACCCCGTCCCACGCTGCTACTTACATACACTCCTTGCCTCCCACTCCTTTCTACATTCCGCTGTTGCATGTCCTTGTCCCTACAACCCCTCCAGCATTCCGTTGATACTTGCCCCGTCCCTCTCAACCCCTGCCACATTCTGTTGTTGCATCCCTGTACCTCCAAACTCCAGCCGCATTCCATTGTTGCTTGTCTCATCTCTCTCACCCCCTCCCACATTCTGCTGCTGCTTTCCCTGTCCCTCCACCCCTTGTTGCATTCCGCTGTTGATGCCCTCGTCCCTCGCACCACTCTGGCATTCTGATGTTTTGCTTGCCCCTGTCCCCTGCCCTTCTGAACCGACGTTGCTTGCCCACCTCCCCCCATCGTTGCCTCAAAGCACACTCTAAGACTACAGCGAATAACAGCTAGCCTAATGTGCCCTAAATTAATACCATATACTGAAGCCTCAGCAGAGGAATAGCTGGCAATACATTTTATGATTTACATAGCTGAATCAAACTTATAAGAGATGTCTTTATTTAAAAGGCCTGAACGCAACAAAGCATGCCTTTTTTGTCAGATCCAACCCATTAAACTTTCCATTTATACATCCTGCACCACAGTTTATCATTACTGAACGTGGGCATCTGTTACTGCCAAAAGAGGATGCAGATAAGCACCACGCTAACTCACTCCATGCATGGCGCCATGTTATTAAGGATCTGCACATTATTTGTTCGCTTTGTGCATGACTATCAGATTAATACAATGTTCATCTTTTGCTTCTGCCACTCAACCCAAAGTTACTACTTCAGCGACGAAATCCGTGAATGTGGCACTTTGTTCTTAATCAAACATTAAAAAAGGAACAATGTAGAAATGTTTTGCATTTTCTGAACTCCACAAAGGAACAGGCTTTGCAAGTGTGAAAGAAAAATACAATGTTTCAAAGTGACGCTTTAGGTTACAAATATCTTTGCGACTCGCAAGTTCAACATTGGAATCTTGTGAAAATCACAAGGAGAAGGCAAAAGACCCCCGGCACTGCCCATGCGACTCACAAGGAAGTGCATGTATTAATGGTTTGAAACCATGGTCCCGCGTTTGTAAAATAATGACAGAGGACTTGTCTTTGCCAGTTAAGCATGTCGAAGCTTTGGACAACAGGGATAGCCGCCGACTGATACACACTCATGCCATTTAGTAATAGGCTTCTTTTTTGGTACAGCAGCACCAGTCCCTTTAAGCAACAAGGTTTGCAACACTGGAAATCTGCAAAAGCAAATGGAGAGATCGAAGTCTAGTAACCCTTTTGCCACCCTTATGACATATATACACGTCATGAAAAGTTATCACCAGGATGACCTTATGAACTATATACATCATTTTGTTAGCGGCCCCAAACCAACACCTACGGACCTGCATCTAGTTTTATATGCCCCTCCCCCCCACCCCACCCCATTGGTGGACATTCTCCTAAGGATACTGTAAGTCAAGGTAGAACAATTGCCAGCACCCGATCCTCTCTGAACACTGGCAGACACCTGAATGGCAAAGTCCATGCTCACTTCAGGGTAGTCTGCCGGTCTCCTTTCGGGGGCACAGACACACAGTTCTGTGCCCCAGTAAGGAGCCTGAAACTGATTGGATATTTTCTCTGCCTAAGAATTCAAACAGCGTCTGGCTTCATTCTGGAATAGTGTTGATCAAGGTGTCATTATTTGAAAAAATGTTTAACAATTATGAATGAGATAATTAATATCTCATAAAACATTGAATGATAGAAAATCATAATCAAAAAGACCATTTAGATATAATTTCCTAATCTTTCAATGTCTTCTGAGATATTAATTAAATCATGAATATTTGTTAATTGTTTTTTTTACTGGCACTGATGCACACGGATGCGATATATTTTGGTATCCATGTCTATTTACGGTTTATTTTGTTGGCTTCTTTCTAGAGCACAGGTAACAAATTACTTACCTTCAGTAAGGCTCTTTCTTGTATAGTTTCTATCTAACTGCAGATCCCTCACCTTTAAAATATTCCCCAGGCATTAGACTGGATCCGGAAACTTTGGAGCAGTACCACTGCACACTGGTAGGTGGTGCTCTGTAGCTCTGCACTGATGCCATTCCAGAAAAGACGTGAGGGGTCATTATAGGCGCCACTCCTGTGCACTAACATCAGTTGCTTTTGAGGCGGCCGCGCACCCGGAGGCAGAGCTCCAACATCAAATTGGCTTTAACCAGCAGATTCTTAGCCTTGGGATCTTTTTAAAGGACAGAGTCCAATTCACAGAAAAGGGAGGATGGGAGGGTCGGTGAGCAATCTGAAATTAGATAGTCTTTCTATCAGAAACCACATTACCAAAGGTAAGAAACATGTTCTTCAGATTCCTCACCTTTTCAATAGATACCAAAACAGTACCTATTAGAAGTTGGTCTGTCACCGGACTCAAACCAGGAAAGGGAATACACACAAAAAATATGAGCACCAAGTTAAGATCCAACTGTCGTATGACATAGGGAGAGGGAGGAAACAAATGTTAGAGGCCTTTCAAAAATCGCATCACAACATCACAATAGGTGATTTAAATAATGAGGGCCGATCTGGCAACTGCAAAAAGGCAGAAAGATACCCTTTAGCTGTCGCTGATCAAAGTCTTGCCAACAAGAAACAAAACAAACAACAAAACATCAGATAACTTTGTCTGGATGGGGGTCAATCTGGTGTGTGCCGCATCAAGTCACAAATTTGCCCCAACAACAGGCCTATACTGTCTTTGTCAAGGGACGCTTTGTTCCCAAGATGACATCAACCACCTCCGGAGGAAGGTCAAAGGTGTTCAGCTGTCGCTGCTCACGCTCCACGCATGAAGGTGAAGACTGCAAAGGCGCGGGTGCAGGACTCTGCCCTGTTGCTGCGACAACAGATCCTCCCAGAGGTCAGCCTGATTGAAGGACAGATGCTCATGCCCAGGAACTCTGGATACAATACTCTCCGTTGCCCAATCCAGGTCCACCAGAATGACTAGGACCTGGTCTGACCTGACCTTTTTCAGAACTCCGGGCGGGGGAGGTATCGGTGGAAAGGCATAAAGGAGCCCCAAGTTTCACCCTGGGGGGGAACGCGTCTCCTAGTGAGGGACGCCCTGGAAACTCCAATGCACAGAACTGCTGATAGTTCACGCTCTCGGCGGTGGCGAATAGGTCCAGCAAAGATTCTCCCCATTTGTGGAAGAAGCCTAGTGCCAACTCCAGGTGCAGCTGCCACTCGTGATCTGCTAGCCACCGACAGCTGAGCCCGTCCTTCCTGGAATCCAAAGAGCCTGTTAGGTGGTGCACACACTTGGAAAGCTCCTTGATGGCCCAGCCATTTCCAGGGGCTTGGTGCCTCATGGCACAGGGTCCATGACCTCACCCCGCCCTGCTTGTTGCAATATCGCACAGCAGTGGTGTATTCCGTAAACACCTGTACCAGCCTCCCCTTGATGGATTGAAGGAAGCCTTCCAATGCCAAGCAGACTGCCTACAGCTCTAGAACGTTGATATGGAGCCAGGACTCCGCCGGAGTACAGAGGCCTCTGTTCTCCACCTCTCCCAGGTGGCCGCCCCAACCTAGAAGCGACACATCGGTCAGCACTGTCAGCTCTGGGTGGGGTAGGGAGAAGGATCTGCTGCTGACCCAGTCGGTTTAGTAATCACCACTGCAGGTCTTTCACAGTCTCCTCTAAAATTGAGACGTGGTCGGAGAGGTACCTTTGATGTTGGGCCCACTGCAGAGCCTGCATATGCCACTTGGCATGCTAGACCAGCAAGATGCAGGACGCCCTCAGTTCCAGTAGCCTAAGAGTCAACCTCAATGAAAACCAGGATAGAGGCTGAAAGATCAGGATCATAGCCTGAATGTCCCAGAGTAACTATTCTGGGGGAAAGACACGAATAAAAATCATGTCCAGAATGGCTCTAATGAAGGAAAGCATCTGTGGATTCAGGGGTGACTTCGGAATGTTTATAGCAAACACCAAAGATGACAGGAGGTTTGCCGTAGTCTGGAGATAGTTGACAACTGCCTGGGGCGAGCACTCCTTCAAACAGCCAGTCATTGAGGTAGGGGAAGACTGGGACGCCCTGACCTCTGAAGATGTGCTGCTAGCACTGCCCATACTTTCATGAATACCGGAGATGCACTTGCGAGACCAAATGGGAGCACAGCAAACTGAAAATGATCCTGTACCACCACGAATCACTGATGGTAGTGCTGATGGGCTTCAGGGCGGGTATATGGAAAGCACATTCTGCAGATCCAATGCCACCATCCAGCCTCCAGGGTTGAGGGCAGAAGAGACATGGGCCAAGATGAGTATTTTAAATATGTCCTTCTTTTGAGAGGGTGCAGATCTAAAATAGGACAAAGGCCTCTGTCTCTCTTTGGCATCAGAAAGTAGCAGGAATAACAGCCACACACCTCTTCTGCAACAGGCACCCTCTCGAAAGCCCCTCTGGCAAAAAGGGTTTGCACTTCCTGTCATAAGATGAACAGATGGTCCTCCATCAGTCGCTTTGGGGATGGTGGAAGGTGCAGTGGAGCAGCCACGAAAGGAAGGACGTACCCCTCTGGACAATTTGCAGGACCCACATGTCCAAAGTTAAGGCCGCAAATCCGGTAGGAATCGCCGAATGCTCCCTCCCACAGGGTGGCTGTGCCCCACTGAGGGCATGCGAAAGAGGTTTGGCAGGCGGGGCAGTAGACTGACTGATATGCTGTCCCTGACCGCGGGGTAAGTGGGTGCCTAAGCCGCAAAACTGCGTGGCATCCTGCAGAGGCTGAAATGGCTGTCGGTATGGAATGCCTCTGCTAAAAATGTGAAAGGAACAGTAGGGTGGATGCAGCTGGAAAGACAGGAAAGATTAGCTCTGGGGAGAGTGCTGTGGCCTTGCTCTCTTTTTTAAGTGCTCCAGAGAAGAATCTGCCTTGTCCCCAAAGAGGAGAGTCCGGCCAAAGGGCATGTCTAAAGGCGCGACTGTACATCGCTTGAAAAGCTGGTCGACCGCAACCAGACATGGCGACGGATAGTGACCCTGGTGCCAATGGCTCACCCAATGGAATCTGTGGCATCCAGGCCGCAACAGACTGTGAATTTGGCAGCGCAACAGCCATCCTGTATGGCCTGGGTTAGAACAGGGCAAAGGTGTTCCGGGACGCAGAGAAGGACTTGAGCAACTGAATTCCAGAGGGTGTGGGAATAGCAGCCCAGCCGGCAAATGGCACTAACAGACCAAAGGGCCAAACTATTGGAAGAAAATACCCTCTTTTCAAAAGTATTCATTCTTGTGCACGCCTTATCCAGGGTTGTAGTTGGGAAAGCATTGGGATCTATCCGACTGGTGGAAGACTGCACCACTAAACTCCCAGGAGAGGGGTGCTGAGACAAAAAGGTCTGGTCGCTGAAGGGCAGGCCCGTGATGCCTCACAATTTAAGGATTTACTGGGTAGCCAGGGCAAGGTCTGTCCCAGAACCTTAGGAGAGCATTGGTGAGTGCTTCACTGAAAAGTAGCAGGGGTTCAGTAGTGGTTTGCAACGGCAGGAGTACTTGCATCAGGACATTAGTTTTGACCTCTATGGTGGTGAGTAGGAGGTTGAGAACTTCGCCCATCCTCCGCATGACCATTACAAAGGAAGCACTTTCTTCAGCAGCAGGACCTGGGGGAGATAAAAGGACAGAATTAGGAGAGGTGTCAAGACCACTAGCATCTCTGAGGTCATCATACCACTTTTCTTCATGGTATGAATGGCCAATTTCATCTCCTGCATCATAGTCATTATCTGAATCCATTCCAAATAAGGAATGTAGTGTATGAGGTCAGAATTGCTAGGGTGGGACGCTAAGTGGGTCAGATGGAGAAGGTGGTGCTTTGACAGAAGCCGAGTGCAGTCTTGATCGAGGTTGAAGAGACGCTGACTTTAAGTCTGAGAGCACAATGGGCAATTTGTCTTTCAGCATAGGTGGAGTCAGCATTGACATCAACACTCTTCGAACCGGCGTGGCTCAAGGAGTCGAAGGCGAAATCGGTACGGGAGCCCAGAGAGGCCCAGTGATGAGTTCTGAGGGTTCAACTAGCACAGAGGGTGAACCCGCCGGCGGTGATCCAGATGGAGGGCCTCGTGGCTCTTTGGGTCCCGCAGGCATGCCAGAGGGAGTCAGAAGGGATCAGAAGAGTCAGAGAATGGCCTTGTGGAACTCTTGGATCTGTCTTAGTGTCACAGATGGCACCAGAAATTTGGATTGTGTCAGAACAAGTTGCAGGATGGGTCTAATGTCGATCAGCTTCAGAAGCGAAATCAAGAGGCATGGTGATGCCCTCATGCCTTCTAAGGAGTACAAGAGTGGCGGGAAGGTGCTGAATCCCACTCTGATTTTTTATATTTTTTCTTCTACTACCCGAAGATTTAAAGCATGATGGCGATCGATCTTGGGATCAACTCATGAGACTTCTGAACCACGACCGGCCCTTGGACCCGTTGAAGCAGGGATTCTTCCAGCGCTAGGCAACAGAGGTTCACCTCACGGTCCTATATGGCTTTCAGGTTCATCAACACACATTCACTCCAGGCCTTGGAGTCATGACTCAACCCCAGACAAACCCGAAAAGGACCGGTCACATACATTTGCTTGCAACAGTTCTTACAAAGTTTAAAACCTGTTGTTTTGGGAGGTGATATTTTCCTTGCACACTGTAAAACTTTGAGGTAAATGGATCTCAAAGAGACGAGAGGTAGTTCAGGTTCCATGTCTGGAGGCATAGTGAGAAAGGAACTGACCCCTAAATTGGCCTGACATGTAATTTCTGGAGCGGAATGACGTAAGTGCGGAGCAGCACAATGCCATCCACAGGCGCGCAGAAGGATTGCTCAAATGTTTCCAGATCCGGTCTGATGCCTGGGGAATATTCAAAAGGGGAGAAATTTGCAGCTAGAGGACACTATGAGAAACACAGTTCTGTGACCCAGCAACAAGCCAAAAGCAGTTTGGAATTTTTCTAAGTCAACAATATATTCAAGCAGTATTTGGCTCAGTTTTTGGGCAGAAACATACAGTTCTGTGCATAAGAAATGAGCCAGAAGCAGTTTAGATTTTTTCTTAGCCTAGGAATCAATCCAAACAGTGCCTAACTCTTTTCTGGGTTACAGACATTGACAAAGGAGGAACACAAAATTATTTGCCTCAGCAAGGAGTCAGATAGTGTTTGGATTTTCAAAATCCAAGCAGAGCCTGCCTCCTTGCTGGGGCAAACAACAGAGAGACTTTTCCCCAGAAAACAGTCAGCCTGTGGGCTTTTTTCTGAAGTTAAGAAAAAACCCAACTGTGTCTGGCTCTCCTAGGGTAGATATATACAATTCCGTCCTCTTACAATGCTTTGCTCTCCAGAGAAGCATTGTGAGCGGAAGGTGATGTGTACCAGTTTCTTGTACCTCAAACATGCCATATTCCTTAAAATGTAGGCGTGACTAGCCTTAAACAGAAGTTTATCTGAGATAGCTGTTTTTTCGAGTGGTTGTTGCCTGAAGTTCCCAATCCAAGATGCTTCAGACCTTTTTCCCTGTGATATCTTTTCTTGTTTGAATCATATATAGAGAGAAGCACTGACTTGAGATTGATGCACTACAATGTATTTGGTCCCTACATTTTCATCCCATCGCCCACTTAGCAGCCTTTTTTTGTTCCTAATTTTTGCTTTACCTTTTCTGCAGCAGCATTTGTTTTATATCTTCTCGCTTCTGGGATACTTATGCTGGGCTCTTTTACAACCCTGATTCAGGGTGGTTTCGGTGCTGAGCTTAATAAACTAGCGTATGATCCATCATCTTCTATCAAGGTCTTTAAGGCTTTTTTTCCTCCTAATCAGGACACAAGTAAGGAGGTACTTGGACTCATTTGATATCTATAGTACTGGCTACTGGTAGGAGTTGCCCTTTCTTTGATAATCAAGACAGAAACTAGAGAGTCCTTTGCAGTGATTAGTACTTGACAATTTCCCAGATGTACTGCATACAGTTTATCTCCGTGGGCACTGCAAAACCATAGAAAATCCATATGCCTGGTACCCGCACATGCAGGAAATCCAGGAGAACAAAGATATAACAATCCTTGGCATGGGTAAATTCCAGCAAGAGGAAGACTGGAAGAAATGACAATGTTTTGCAACAAATTGCTAAAATATTCTAAATGTTCTCTTGTCCTGGCCAAAAAATTATGACAGAGGAGGTATGGCACCCTTAGTATGTGGAGATGTTGGAAACATATGATTATGGTAAATTTCCATATGGCACAGGGGAGATACCTTTGACCAAAACAGGTAGCCTAAACTATCACTTTGCTTTTAGTTGAATTCTAAATTTCCTAACTGCACTGCACCCAGTCTATCACCAGTGGGAACCTGGAAATCCATATATATCTGGTACCTCCAAACTCAGGAGTAGCGGGGGAACACATGTATGCGTCAAGACTTGGCAGGGATATGTTCCTGCATGAGGGAGAATGGAATGAATTATTATTATTATTAATTTCTATAGCGCTGAATCACCCCAAAGGGGTATCTCTGCGCTTAGGACGGTGTGCTGTAGCCAGACCCGGGGACTCAGAAAAGGAAGGTTTTTAAAAGCTTCCTGAATTCAGAGAGGCTCTGGCAATCGCGAAGCTGGAGGGGCAATTCGTTCCAGAAAGTAGGGGCAAGATGTGTAAATGCTTTGCCACCCTTGCGAGCCTTTTTAATTCTAGGGGTGCAAAGGAGTAGCTTGGAGCCTGATCGAAGGGGTGTACTTGGTAAGTTTATCAGACAAGTAGGAAGGCCCCTGTCCATTAAGGGCTTTATAAACAGTGCAGCCTATCTTAAATTTCACCCGCTTTCTCACAGGGAGCCAGTGGAGTTTATTAAGAAGTGGGATAGAAGCCGTTCTGGGTGGGGCATTTGCTACTAGACGGGCAGCCGTGTTCTGTACAACTTGTAGCTTGTTTAAGGAGGCTTCGTTGGCCGAGGCTAACAGTGCGTTACAATAGTCCAGACGGCTTAATACTAGGGCTTGCATCAATGTTTTTAGTGGAGGATGGTAACAGGGGAAGACTCTTCTGAGTAAGCTGAGTGTGTGGAAGCAGGTGCCAGCAGTGGTAGTGGCGTGGGCATCGAGTGTGAGGTTCTCGTCGATCCGGATTCCTAAATTATTGACCATTTCCTTAGGAGAAGGGGCCTTGCCCAGTTCCTCCGGCCACCATCTGGGAGTCCAGCTTATAGCTGCTCCTCCAAACAGCATGATCTCTGATTTCTCGGCATTCAGTTGGAGGAAGTTGGTCCTCATCCAGGCAGCAATGGTCTTCATGCCCTCAGAAAAGAGGAGTTGTATATCAGATCTGTTTTTATCAAAGGTGAGGAGGAGCTGGGTGTCGTCCACGTAGGAGATGGGACTGAACCCTAAGTTCCTCATAAGTTTGGCCAAGGGGGTAACATAAATGTTAAAGAGAGTAGGGCTCAAGCAGGAGCCCTGCGGTACCCCCTTGGTAACTTTGGTGGTTTTAGATCTAAAGGTCCCCAATGTAACCGTCTGGGTTCTCTCTGTGAGAAAGTCTGTCAACCATTTCAATGCAGCCCCCTGAACTCCAATGCCCTCATGTCTCTCCAGTTGGATCTGGTGCGAGATGGTGTCAAACGCCACCGATAGGTCAAGCAGCACCAATAGTGCCGCCTGACCATTGTCCATTATGACTTGGAAAGACTAAAAATCATCTTATTCAGAGCATGCTCTTGGCCAGCCAGTCATGGTAAGGGAGACCTAGCTTGCATCATTCGATTACTTAGGTTGTACAGATTTAGAAAATGTTTCGTTTTTATACTCTCCATTTAGTCCTGAATTTTATATGTCATCAAAAGTGCATCATTAACAGTGATTCTGCAGCGATCTAGCGACAACGTAGCGATCTGAAGTTATATAACTTTTTTCTTTATTTACTTTATTTCGGCCAATGGCCACAAAAGGAGTACAATTAAAATATTTTACAAAGGAAGCACAAAACAATGTCAGCTAAAAAATAAACAAATATCATGCATTAAATATTCTTAGAGTATCCACTCTTGGCCTAAGGACACAAAACTGTTGTGTAGTTCCTATATATCCTATACAGGATCTGCGCGTTCGGATAACAAACTGTGGGTTTGGTGGCGGACTGATTCCGTGCACCCTCACCGGATACGTTAGCCTGTCTGTATCAGCTAGCTCACAGTGCCCCTAGAGTCTCCTTTTACCGGGGAGAGAATAGTTCTTGGCAACCTCAGAACATGACAACCCTGATCCCCCAGGATCGTGGAAAAAATATACTAACTTTCGCTCCGTCACTCGTGCTTACTTAGTTTGTCTCAGAGAGATACACAGAATAAACAGGCTGGTCGTTTTCAATAAGAATTTATTGAACCGTTGTTATTCTAGTGTAGAATATATGAGCTGCAACAACCATTAGACAGTAGCAGAGATATATGATTAGCAGTACACCGAAAGTAAAGGGATGATATAGTTCTACCATCTTGCAGAAATCATGAATATATACATGTACATAAAACACATGATAAAAAGTGCGTACTCCTACGATGTCTCCCTAACTAGATGTACCTAAATGTACCTAGCATCTGTGTAGGTGTTATGCCAAGAATCCCTCTAGGATCTAGTCAACCCCATTACCTTAGAATGAGAGAATATGGGACCCCGTCCTGGTCTCGAGTTGGACACCCCGCGAGGGATGTTCGACCACTGCGAGCTGGAGCGTCTGCTTGCAGGAACCTCAGCGTCTCTGGTCAGTGTGTCAGCCGGGAAGTCGGGAAGTCACCGTCTCCTCTATCTTCCTAAGCAAGATGTGCTGTATATATACCCATAGGTCTCCCCAGGGGTCCTACCTTGCTGTGTTACTGTGTCAGCCTAAAGGATGACGTTGGGCCTGAACTTTATACAGAGATATTATACAGGAGATGGTAATCCTATTGTTAGTCCTGCTGTGCTTCCAAGAAGCCTCATGCATAATGTTTGAGAATCGAACCAGGGAAAAACCAGCGTTCTGAGTGCAGTGTCATATCTAGGTAAAAGGTCAGTGCCTAAGAACCGTTATGTATAGAATATAGGTGAAAGGTTGCAATGTTACCTGCGCCTATATAGAGTACCTATATGGAATATAACACCCACTCCTCTTCCGACTGGACGACATATGTAACCTATTACTGTACTACTAGCATAACTAGATAGCGGTACGCACAAAGTTTATAAAAGCATCTCTTTAGCTAAAAATGTTTAAAAACTTCTAAAAAATTCAAAAAACTTTAAAAAAGTAAAAATAAATTTTTTCAAGCCCTAGCTCTAAAAGTGTCCGTAATTATAGTCCGAACCACTATAAGCATTAAAAAGCCATGTATGCCCAAAAAATGAAAGGAATGTCAATTTAGTTTCATAGTTCCAAATTTGAGCTTGTTTAGAAAAAGGCGAATTTCTCCCAGCACACGATGAGCCAAATGAGTCAAATGTGTCAAATGTTTATGTGTCCTGGCTGGTAGACGCAACATTTCCGTTGCTTGCTTCCGCAGTAGACTGCCCCTGGAACACCTCGCACAGTATGTCAATTGAGCACAGATGATGATCCACGCACTCCGCAGCCGGTGCTGGGGCAGCCTGTGCGCCGTCCAAAGCCTGGGTGTCAGTGGAGGAGCAGGTGTTCATATCAACAGGTGCCGATACTACCTGCGGTGGCTCAAGGAATGCCGCCATCAACATTGGAATACGCTGAGGACATTGCAGAACATGGGCCGTTATCGGGTCCAGTAACGCATTCACGTCCGGTTGTGCACATGATGGGAGTGTTAAACAAAGGTCTAACGCGCATTCTTCTCCACAAAACAGGCATCGGAGGACAGGTAAGATGCAGTTCATCCAGACTGGTCGAAATGACAAGAACCAAGATGCACTTAGTTCCCTTAGGCGAGGTATGCCTAGATGTTGTACCATGCGGTCATGGTATTTACGCTCCAAATGTGCTTTTTCCATCTCCTTGGTGACTGGGACGTCTATTGCGTAGCAAATATAAAACAATCAGGATACCTGCTGCTAGCAACAGGATGAGCAGAAGTCCTCCAAAGATGCTTCCAAATACGGAGTGTATGAAGTTTGGGATAACTCCATGTACCGTCTGAAAGGTGCTCAGAAGTCCAGAACCTATGGTCTTAAATAGGTGGACAATGCCTGTTGTATCAGACATGTTAAAGATATGATTTATCTCACTGTAGTTAACCCATTGTCTACCACTGCTAGAGATTTTTCTAGATTTATACGGTCTATCTCTCGTAGTCTCTCTGCGGCCTCTTGTTGTGATATTTTCCATATTTCATTATAAACAGCATAATAGAAACGTTTCTGACCTGGCTTCCTGGGACCCATTAAAAAATCCCTAAGATCCACATCCTGTGACAGTAAGGATAAGTGTTGTTTTACCTGTGTGAGTGTTGAGGTTTTTAGCTAATCGAGGCACAACTTCCTAACACTGTTGGATGTCACTACCCCTGGATGTTGTCTCTGTACATAACGTGGATCTGGCCTATGGATACTAAACCCTTTGGCTTTACCCATGAATCTTGCCTGACAACTATTAGTGTCTGTGGGCCAAATCAACCATTTTTTCCAATCGGGGTCTGATCTGTTGTATTGTATGATGTCATCTACTGTAATCTCTTCCTGTGATGTTATGTTACCCTCGGTGTGAGATGGAGTCGGCAGCCGAGGTGTGTTCAAGTCTTTGTTCTTGGCTAGTCCAAGGCAAGACGTCTGTTGCACTGTCTCATTCAAAAACATGATTTGTTGAGGGATAAGGCATGCTCTAAACAAAGCTTCTGTTCCCTGTACCTGCCATTCCCTAGTACCCCAGACGAATTTTAGGTCTATGGTGTCTTTCCACAAGGCGAAAACCTTGTTCTGACAACTGGGCAATAAAGGAAGCAAAGTAAATCTGTTTGGTGTTAGTCAACATATTTTTCTGTGCTGATGCTGGTGCAACCCTATGGTAATATGAGGCTGGGTTAGACCTATTAAATCCTGAAAAATATGGAAACTTCTGTGTAAATGTTTTTGAACTACCTTTCGGTGGTGTTGGACAATGTAGGCACTGGTGGTATGTGAACACATTTCTAGGATTTGCAGACTTATGCAAAAAGTGATGACCATAGTGTTGATAACAATACATACTCTTGAAATCTGATGTGTCTTCCAATGTTTCACTATTAGAAAACGCAGCAGATTTTTCCAAATCAGATAACATGTTATTAACAGTTTCAAAATCCCAATCATCGGAAAATGTACTTGAGGTAATGATATCGCTCAATGATATTTTAAATAAATGAGGAATTCTTAAAATTTCGGTCGGACCAAATATATCGAAATCAATCTTATCCCAAACTATACCATCCGGTAAAGGGACTGCTGTAATGTTCACTGATGACAAGTCTCTTTGTTCTCGATGAGATGATAGGTGTGGTTTTAAAAGTATGTTCACTTTTTGGGCTGCAGAGCTTTGTCGAAGGTATTTTCCATTAACAAGCATGCTAAAAACTATTACTAAGCCTACCCAGAAAAGAAAGAAAAGTATCCCAGTGATTACCCATAGTTCTACCCAAGGTGACACCAGGTAAGTCTTTTTAGGAAAGTGCATAAAGTATTTAACTTGCTGTTTGCGTGATTTTTTGGCTGGTGTCGTTTCCGGTTCACTTGGATCCAAAGAAAACGTATCAAAGTTTATGAAGTAGCCAGAAGCAGTTCCATCAATTGTTGGTATTGCATCAGGATTTGTAGAAATCGTGGTTTGCTCTCTTTGAGGCATGTTGACGTAGACATCTGTACTTGGTCGAATAGCGAGTTGTCTTTCATTTTGAATTTAAACTTCAGGTTCAAGAGGAACGAGTTCCATAGCATTGTTGCATAGTCCTTCATCCCGTGCAGGGGACTCTTCGAACGTGATGAGTCTTTCCGTTTGAACTTCTTGGATTGTAGTGAGAGGAGGGCGTCTGCTACTTTGGAGTCCACGTGGCCTACTACTCGGTATCGGCCACATAATGTGGTTTGATTAGGTCGATTGAGACAAATCTTTTCTCCTTTTTTTCGGCAAGAGGCGGTAGAAGTACAGTTCTTGCTCCTTCAATTGCTAGGACTGGTACAGGCTTTCTGTATGATGGCCCAAATTCTTTCTTATCCGCTATTTTCTCTCTGACCAGATCCCAGACTTTTGGGATCCAGACAGGCCTTGCCGTGACTGATTTGACTTCCCCAGTGGCGGTCTTCTTCAGGTGGACATTACTTTGTTGTGTCCTGGATTCATTTAGATCATGTAAAACAGCTAAACGATCATGGATGTCAAAAGGGTTTTCATCCGCCACTGCGCCTTCACAATCAAGATCAGGTACCCACATTCTTGTCCCAAATAGGACCTCATATGGGGTGACCCCCCTAGAGAACTTCTTGGCATGTTGTTCAAAGCTCGCTGGACCCCATACAGATGTTTTACCCACCTTTCACCCGTGCCTAATACTCTAGCTGTTAAAGATTGCTTTAAGTCCCGGTTTTTTCTCTCCACAACCGAATTTCCCTCTGGATGGTACGGAGATGAGTACCGCAATGCTGCACCCAATCCTCGCATGGCCTCCTGGTAAGCCCGAGAGCTAAACGCAGGGCCCTGGTCAGAATGTAATGTGCCAATTGCGTATGTCCCCATGAAGACTCGCAAATCTTTTATAACAGTTCGAGCGTCAGCCGAGCTGGGGCCACACCCATAGGAATCTCGAGCAGGAATCCACTGTAACCATGATATACTTGTATGCCCCGTCTCTTTGTAAGGGGCCGCAGTGGTCCAAGGAAACACATGCTAATGGTTTGTCAGATATTAACAACGGTGTCTACGCTGGACATGTTACGGTGGAACCTTTCATCTGCTGACAAAGATGTCACATTTTAAGACATAGCCTTTAGTCTGCTTTGTTAATTCAGGCCACCAATAGCGTTGTTTCAACAATGAAACAGTCGCCGTAACTCCTGCATGTGCAGAACCTATCCCTTTGTGTGCTGCTAGAATTAAACCTAACCTACGATCCATGTTTGGAATTACTCTATCCCCCACTCCAGGAATCTGAGCAAATGGAATGTTATTGGCTTCTAACTTGTAGGAGTACTTGAGTGGAAACTTTTTTGGTACTGCTCCGCTGTTTTTGCGACAAGCATTGATAGCTACCATAATCTCACCGTCTATTCTAGTTTTAGAACGAGTGATTGCAGCTACGGAAGCCGTGCGTACAGCCCCCTTTGCGGCTTCATCAGCCAATGAATTCCCTTCAAAGTGAACGCCCTCACGCTGATGACTCAGTGTATGCATCACGTGAGCTCTCGGTAGTTTGGTTTTCAACTCCACTACCTGTTCCCATAGCATTTTATGCTTAATTGTGCCACCTTTTGCATCTTTGAACCGTTCTGAACCCAGTGCTGTAAATATTCTTAGTAAGACTGCACACAGTAAAAGGAATCGCACACAATTAGTGTGGGGAATTCTCGATCCGTATTCACTAGTGCCAGTATTAGGGCTTTTAATTCTGCCAGCTGTGCCGTGCAGTCTCCTAGAGATTGCGTTTTTGTGCAACTTGGGTGGAACTTTCCATCCCGCATGCGACCTTTAACGATTGCACATGCTGCGCTATATTGTTGCTTACTTCCTATGGCCGGTTGAGCAGATCCGTCAGTGTAAATAATATATTCATACTGATCTAGAGGCATTATTTCGTTTGGTAGAGGATATTCTTGTTCGTATTGCAGGAATGCTTGTGTCTTTAAATTTGGGTCGTACCTGTATTCTACATCTGTTGCAGTGAGAGAATTAGCCCATTGTATCCATCTCGGATGGAAGGCTTTAGCGTTAGGAACGCTTGCCTTTGTCGCAGCCTCTAAGGCTGGAACCGGAGTCACTACTATTATTCTCTCTCTCACTACAGCAGTCTGTACTGCTGTCAGAATCTTTTCTGTAGATGCGAAGCGCATTTCAGAATTCGTGTACAAATGTGATTTGTATGCAATTGGTACTGTTTCACCTTCATTATATGTTAGATAGGTGTACCCAGATTGACCCGCAACTATACGGATCACCAGTTTGCGTACGTTTACGCGTGTCTGTAAGTGTTTGGAAGCTATCATGTCAGCTTGTAAGGAACGAAGTGTATCTGTATGTTCCTGTGTCCATTGTTTTACTGAAAAATCAGGTTTTATTAAATCGTAGAAAGGTTCTACTCTTTCTGCGTAATCCAAAATGTATGTTCTACCAAAATTTAGGAATCCCAGGATTGACTGTAAATTTTGTAATGATTTTGGAGGTTGGAGCAGCGCGCATTTTTCTAAAAAATTGGCTGCCAGGCTTTTTCCTTCACTTGAAAGCTCATATCCTAAAAACAGGACACTGAGGTGGGCAACATTTGATTTTTTAAAGTTGAATTTGCAGCCCTCAGATGCAAATCCAAAAATTATGTTATTCACTCTGTTCAAGTGCTCCTCTAGGTCATCGTCCGTTAGATAAATATCATCCACATAGGACAATGCCTCTTCATCCAAATTTTGAAGTAACCCAGTTACTCTGGCCGAAAACAATCCCGGGCTGTTCTTATACCCTTGGGGAGTCGACAAAATTGCCGCTGGGACCCTAGCACTGAGAAGGCTGTCAGATACCTGCTTTCAGGCGCTATATTTTGGCAGAAAAATCCATTTGAGATATCAAGTGTTGTTTTATATTTTTTCCGCACAATGTTATTCATTAATACGGCACTGTGTGCATTTTGGACTGCATATTTCTTAGTGCAAGTGTTTAAATGTCTATAATCTAAAACTAAACGATATGTATTGTCAGGTTTCATGACAGGAAACAAAGGATTGTTCATTGGTGAGTTGCAAGTTTCAATCACCCCTTGGTATTCAAGTTGATCTAAGATCTCCCTGACCTGTTTTTTAGCTTCTTGCTTTATTGGATACTCCCTCTGTGCAGTTGGAGTATTTTTTAAAGGAATAATGTGGTGGGTTGAATCCTCATCCCATCCAACATGGTTTTTGTATAATGCTGGAGCCTGGGCTACCGCCCACTCCTGCGCATATGTGTGTTGCAAGTGCCTGGGAATATGGTCTGAGAATGCCAGAAGAATTACCGTTTCTCCTTTAGGGCAATCCATGATGAATGCTGGTGGCCAATCTTGGTCAGCTAATAAAATATCATAGCCAAACGTCAGGTTCTCCCAAAAGAGACCTCTCACTTTTCTACATGTGTCCCCCTCCATTTGGAGCGTTATTTCATATACTTTATGTGGGACACTTACACCCTAGTATCGGGTGTTTCTACTGTGATATAATCATTCAAGTCCGCTGTCACCAGAAATTCCTTCAGGTTCTGGCGAGTTATTGTTACTTCTGCCGCACTGTCTAGCATCGTCAGAGCCCATTCCCCGTTCAGTAGTCGAGTCCTCAGAATTCTGGGCATGTCTGATCTTTAGACCTGCAACCTTCTTCTTTTTGAACTGTGGCTTTTGCTTTGACTTCTTTTCTTTTTTAGAAGTGTAATCTTGAGCGTGCTGCTTGTCTCTGGACTTTGTACGCTCTTCTTGTCTGTCTGACCGTCCTTCCCTCTCGGAGTTTTTCGATGAACCCTGAAACGAACGTGTATCAGTATCCTGATACCCGTCAGGTTTCCTAATATTTTCCCTATTCCTAAGGTTGTACCTCTTTTCGGAGGGCTCCTGTGGAGGAGATCTACCTCGGGATTGAGATCTATTCCCTTTAAAGTTTTGTTGTTTTTTATTGTCCCACTTCTTCTTAGTTGAAGCAGGTATCTGCTTAGTAGTGTCCTTTTCAGGACTGCCCATCAGTTGTGGTTTTAAAGCTTTCCCACCCAAACTGTCTCTGCCTAATTCTGCATATGCAGTTTCAATTATTTTAGGTAGTTCGTGTTCCTGTTCTAAAGGACTGAACTCCCTCAGGCGTTGGCGGATGGCCACTGAAGCTACTTCCCCCTTAATGTTAGCTAGTATTATGGCTGATACCTGGGCATAGTTACCTAGTAACTTCATCCCTAAGTTTAGGGCAGGCTCTGCTCCGTACTCATTTTGTATTTGTCTCAATACATCAGGTACTACTGCTAATGACGGGATACCATGAGTTCTGGTATAAATGGCAGCAAAGACTGTACCCCAAGTGGTACAAACCTCTAATTGTGGTGTTATCCCCATGGGCAAGCAGATTATTAGCATTCTGTGTTTTTCATACGGGGTAGTATTCGGGAATACTGCCTCTAGCTGCGTTATTTTCTGAGCTACCAAGAATGGTATTTGTTCACGTTTTGTGGGCATTTTACCCATTACCGCGTGTAATGTTTGTGGTGTAATTTTAGTTGCTGTACCCTGAATTTGAGTTTCATTTGTTGCAACTATTGCTGGTTGGACTGTAAATGTCCTCATGACGAATTGTGTCAAGTTCATATAGATTTTAATTAAATCTTTATGTTGTATGAGTAAGTCTCCTGATGGCATTGTGTCAATGTCAGGATGTGGTGTGTAGGCTGCTAATATCGGCCATGTTGCCCCTTCTCCTCCGAGCGGGCCAAGTCTTACTCTTCTTCTTGTATGGGGTAGGGCGCCTTTAAATCAGTATAAATGTTCCTGGTACCGAGCGGAACCTCAATGTCCTCAAACGGACAATATTCCGCTGGTGCATCTCCTTCTGTGTAAGAGTGAAATGTTTTTCTTCTTGCATTTGCTGCTGGGAATGTAACCCACGAATAAAATACCTCTGTTCTGTTTGATTCGTGTGCCTCAATCACAAAAACTACTATGCCACCCCTAGATGATAAACCATTCTCTACCAGTCTCAGGGTGACTGTATTTCTAAAAAAATTTGCAATTTGTATTGCGTCTGCATCTTCTTCTCCGGCTGAGAGGTGCAGATCTACTCTTGCGTTATCTCTGTCCTCAGTCATTTTGTAAAGAAGAAGTTTTTCAAGGAAACTAAGATAAGGTGTTTTTGCACAATTTAGGAACAATGTGGCCTTCAAGCTTGATTAACCAACAGCCAATAAATAGGATTTTTTAGCCTACTCAGCTGTGGCGGAGTTAGTGCCCACCCACTCCAGACGTCTCTGGTGTTTTGTGAGTAGGGGTCTCTGAGAATAGCACGACTGAACTACTCAGATTCTACTGTTAAAGAAGTACCCAACCAACGTTGGCGGCACCATGTCGTGTAGTTCCTATATATCCTATACAGGATCTACGCGTTCGGATAACAAACTGTGGGTTTGGTGGTGGACTGATTCTGTGCACCCCCACCGGATACGTTAGCCTGTCTGTATCAGCTAGCTCACAGTGCCCCTAGAGTCTCCTTTTACCGGGGAGAGAATAGTTCTTGGCAACCTCAGAACATGACAACCCTGATCCCCCAGAATCGTGGAAACAATATACTACTTTTCGCTCAGTCACTCGTGCTTACTTAGTTTGTCTCAGAGAGATACACAGAATAAACAGGCTGGTCGTTTTCAATAAGAATTTATTGAGCCGTTGTTATTCTAGTGTAGAATATATGAGCTGCAACAACCATTAGACAGTAGCAGAGAAATAGGATTAGCAGTACTACGAATATATACATGTACATAAAACACATGATAAAAAGTGCGTACTCCTACGATGTCTCCCTAACTAGATGTACCTAAATGTACCTAGCATCTGTGTAGGTGTTATGCCAAGAATCCCTCTAGGATCTAGTCAACCCCATTACCTTAGAATGAGAGAATATGGGACCCCATCCTGGTCTCGAGTTGGACACCCCGCGAGGGATGTAACACCACTGCGAGCTGGAGCGTCTGCATGCAGGAACCTCAGTGCCTCTGGTCAGTGTATCAGCCGGGAAGTCACTGTCTCCTCTATCTTCCTAAGCAAGATGTACTGTATATATACCCATAGGTCTCCCCAGGGGTCCTACCTTGCTGTGTTACTGTGTCAGCCTAAATGATGACGTTGGGCCTGAACTTTATACGGAGATATTATACAGGAGATGGTAATCCTACTGTTAGTCCTGCTGTGCTTCCAAGAAGCCTCATGCATAATGTATGAGAATCCAACCAGGGAAAAACCCACGTTCTGAATGCAGTGTCATATCTAGGTAAAAGGTCAGTGCCTAAGAACCGTTATGTATGTAATGTAGGGAAGAATATAGGTGAAAGGTTGCATTGTTACCTGCACCTATATAGGGTACCTATATGGAATATAACATCCTATTCAGAGCATTCTCTTGGCCAGCCAGTCACGGTAAGGGAGACCTGGCTTGCATCATTCGATTACTTAGGTTGTACAGATTTACAAAATGTATTGTTTTTATACTCTCCATTTAGTCCTGAATTTTATGTCATCAAAAGTGCATCATTAACCCCTTGAGTGCTTATGACGGAACCACGCCGTCATGAGTCACGGGCGGCGTGTGCTCATGACGGCGTGGTTCTGTCATGCCGCTGCCGCTCCGCCCACGCGGGGCTAATTCCCCGCCTGTGCGGGCGAATTAATGAGCGGGCGTGGTCATGACGGAACGACGCCGTCATGAGCACACGCCGCCCGTGACTCATGACGGCGTGGAGCCGTCATGAACACCGAAGCACCGCGCTCACCCCCTAGCCCCACAGTGCCGCGGCAGAATTCGTGCCGCGGCGAAGGGGTTAACTGTGATTCTGCCATAATGTAGCGATCTGCAGTTATATAACTTTTTTCTTTATTTACTTTATTTCGGCCAATGGCCATAAAAGGAGTACAATTAAAATATTTTACAAAGGAAGCACAATACAATGTCAGCTAAAAAATATACAAATATCATGCATTAAATATTCTTAGAGTATCCACTCTTGGTCTAAGGACACAAAACAGATGTACAAACATTTGACCATAAACAAAAACCTAATGTGGTTCGTCATGCCTAAGAGTACAGTTTATACATGTCATGCTGAAATGAATGAGTTTGTAAGAGCATCAGAGCAGAATAATAAACTTTAACAAGCGGATACTCTACTAAAGTGCATTACTGGGCACATACGTACTACATTTAGCACCTAAGATATACAGATACAACTGATTGTGCAGTCTACATTCCATAGGAAAACGCACATATTTGGTATTGCCAGAATGCAGACTTTCAGGGCTTTCCTTTGAAATCGTTTTGGGAGTTAGCTCTGTCCATTTGAGGAGTGTAACAAAATACCGAGCGAACTCATTTTCTCATCAGTCTGTAATGAGATACTGATGTACCGTTTGTACTTATACATAACCTTTATGTGTAAAAAAAAAAAAGTTAGTATGGTTGCACAAAATGACCAAAGAGTAACGTGTCTGAACAACCGCACACCGAGGTTTAGAAAAAAGCCCCAGCACACAGATGCAGAAAAACCCTAGTTAAGGGAAATCACAGAGCACAACATTACTGGACGAAGTTGAGACCACTCTTACCCTTTCGGCACATACTGATCCAATGACAAGTGCAGCTGACTAGTTTCTTTTCTACCAAACACTGCCTTACAAGTTTAGTAAACAAAGCATCAGATGTCATAATCAATGATGAAACAATATTTAATAATGGCCTAAAATAATAAGTAAACACCGTGGCTCAAAGATCGACCCAATGGAAAACTTAAACTAGCTCCTAATATCGGTTTTGTACAGAATGCCACTCACCATTCCACCTTAATTCTGGTTTTCGAAAAAACAGCATATTGCAACTGAAGGAATTGCTAAACTCTTTGCACTGGGAACCTAAATAACAATTGTTAATAATAATTCCCCCTTTGCAAACCACAACCCGGGAGAAATCACGAATGCCATGAAGAGAGACTAATGTGCCCACACTGGTAATTTATTATAAAATCTGACCAGTAAGGACTAGCCCAAAACCCACATGAATCAGCGTGCTCGACATCCAACACACACTGTTTGCAGGCAAGGACAATACGTCTTATTTTCAAAGTTGTCTTCTGTAATAATTCACTCTAAACCCTTCCCCGTTACCTGTTGCAGCATAAATAGTTTTCTGCAAGTTGACAGTTCCACTGTGTAGTGAAGTCAAGAGTCCTCTGTTGCGAGGCAAGACAGACTGTATCCAAATGTGGAAAGCGGATCAAAAATCATATATATGATTTATGCATGCAAACGCTTTAGAGCGATTGTCATAAAGAAACACAAGCACTACAACATTGGTTCTAAAGTAAAAATGTGTAAAACATTTCCATAATGTAACAATACGGTTCCATTGACAACGCTCCTAGAACGTTCCTTGTTTATGTTCAGGTTCAGGTTCATGCAATTTCGCGATTTCAAATCTAGATGCTAAAATCTGTGTCTGTCTTACTGAAAATCAAGCATGCCGGTGCAAAGATAACAAGCACTGGCAAAGTCAATAGGTCTCGCCTTTGGACGTTTATGCTTTGCCAATAGTTTTTAACCATGCTGCATGGCATCACCGGGGGTGGAGGCAGAAGCAACATGGGGAGGGGGTGTGGAAGCCTACCAAGAATGGAGGGTCAGAAGCAATACGAGAGCACAAGAAACACAAGGGGCATGGGTGGGTGAAGTAAGACGGAGGACGCAGGTGGAGGGAAGCAACACAGAGGGTGTGGGGGTTGGCAAGAAACACAGAGGCAGTCGGTGGGGGGAGCAAATAACAGAGACAACAATGTCAAGCACTGGAGTGGGCCCAAACAGGTGAGAGAGTAACTTGGAGCTGGTAGGGAGACGCACGCAGGTGGGAAAGCAACGAAGAGGGAGTAGGGGGGAAAGAACATAGGCTAAAGAGGGAATTTTGAACAATGTAGAGGGAGGGGAAAGAAGTGTGCATGGGAGATAGTTGAAAAACACTTTGTAGAGTACTAAAACAAAATGAAAAAGGTAGCGCCTAAAAAGAGAACAGTGGAAGGGCACAGTAATGTGTCCATGCTCCTGGGGAAGACAAACACAAGAGGGGGAAGAAAAGCCAACAGAAGCAACGATTAAGAAGCAAGCAATTGAGAGTGACAATGAAGCCTACCAATGGTAAGCATTGGGCAGGCAGACTCAGGAGTGACCAGGGGCTCGGTAGACGAATGCCCACCGATGTTGGGTGCTTCAGGTGTGAAGATGGAGACCTTGACTTTACAGCTGCAGGGACCAGGAGCCGGATACGAGCTGTCCCATGAAGGATGTCGAGTGCTGAGGGGTCGGTGTCCGGCAGGAGCACCAACAAGCCTTGGCAGCGGCAACCCACGAAGAAGGTCAAAGAAGGTTACGGTCTGGCCCAGCAAGGACCAGGGGACTCACCACAGCAAGGGGAGTCAGGGCAGGCCTGGAGCAACCAGGGGAGCCCGAGAAAAGCAGTGTTGTCCCTCAAGTGGACCCACAGGCTGAAGGAACAGGAGTCGCGAGGGGATCTCTAGCAGTTTCACAAAGTCACAGCTTGCAAGGCACAGAGTGTGAGGAGGCCGAAGTCCTTTGTACGAAATGTGCGCAGAGGTTGGGGCTATCGATAGTCCAATGCACTTAGTTGGGGAACGCCAACAAGCATATGCACTTGCAAATGAACGCGGTGCACAGGGGTTCAGGTTATGCGGTCCCCACGAGGGATACTGGCCTCAAACTTGGTGAGAGACCAGCTCGACCTCAAGGAACGTAGGAACCCAGGAACCCACCTACTGTGTTGCTGGAGCCTTTGGAGTCCGCAGGAGCTCAGGATCAGCAGACCTGTCAGTTGCGTTACGGTGGCTGCAAATGCAGGGGAGTGACTCCTTCACCCCAAGGGAGATACTTCAGTTCTCCTTGATGCTCCACAGGTCCTGCACAGAGCCTGTATGGTGCACGGGCGAAGCTTTGGAAGGAGCGGGAGATGAAGTCGGGCCCACTCGAAGTCCAGCGAAGTCCAGGGTGTCCAGACGGTCGAAGGTCAGTGGTTTCCTGTTCAGAATCTTGTCCACGTCGAACCTAGGGTCCTACAGCCAGGTAAGCCCTTTTGTACCCACGGGTGAGGGTTGGACAGATTCAGTGGACCCTCCAGGGTAGGGTCAGGACAGTGGAGGTTACTCACAGGTCCTTTGTCCAGTTTCACGCCAGAGCAGGAGCCAACGGCTCCCAGGACTGGTTTGAACTGGACTACGCACAGGGACACCAAATGTGCCCCTCGTGCATACTTTCAGGCACTTTGGAAGTGCACCCACCCAGCCCCAATACACTAAATCCCGTCTGGGAGGTGGTCACACCTCCCTGTGACACGATGCCTATTGTGCTGCCTTCCTCTGCTCGAGCTTGGCGCAGCTGCAGGAGGGCAGAAATGTGTCTCTGGTCAGCAGCAACTATTTTGTGCTGTCCGGGTCGAGAAGGCTGGTACCGGTAAGACCAGGGAACCCACGAAGCTTGCTTCTGAAGGGTGGAATCATACCTCCCACACCGGTTACCGATGTGGCGGTATGATTTCAAGGTGTTTGATATCAAACACTTGCAATAACAACAGGAGTATAACCCATAAACCACGTTGAGATTTGGGTAGGTACGTGAGAAGAAGCAACAGTATCTCAACTGGTATCATTAAGGAAGTCAGTTAAATACGTATGTACAATACATTACACGAAAAGAAGACGGGAGACTGAGTAGATTTTTGAAATGTGCACTTGGCATCATATAATTAAGGTCACAATTAGGAAGGTACAGTTGTAACAGCACTGTAGGCATAAAATGCATAGGCAACCCGAATTGGACTTGGTGCTAAATTGTGTTCGTGACACATAAAAGTGGCGACGCAAGTGACAATGTGCAATCAGCGAAACGGCGCAAGGTGATATCAAACACGACATGGTTTGTTGCAGCCGTTTTCGAGATAGCATATTACGTGAGCATATAATGCACCTCTATCTATATGTCTGGCTGCGTCACCGACAACCCGGGAGAATGGTCTCCGAAGGCTGCAGGGGTGCTCTGCTCATGGAGGGGCACCCTCTCACGTAAAACACAGCACCCTGCCTTCAGGATTGTCAAGGCCACTATAGGGGTGATTTATAGGTTTTAAGTGTAGTGGCCAATAGATATAGTAAACCTATATCTAAAGTAAGTGGTGCATGCACCATCTTACACAGGCTGCAATGGCAGGCCTGTAGTTCCATTTTGCATGGCCTCTTATGGGTGGCATAATCCATGCTTCAGCCCATGGGAGGCCTCTGGGGTACCTATGCCCTGGGTACATGTGTACCATATATTAGGGACTTACAAGGGTACCCTAGTATTAAATCTGGAGTGTACCCAAGTACATGACATAACATTTTAGGGAGAAAGCAGATAGACTGGGGTCCTGATTAGCAGGATCCCAGTCGGACTAGTCAAAAACAGTCTAACATCAAGCAAAATGTGGGGGTAACCATAAGAAGCAGATCCTACTGTCCTACACTGATGTTATCAGAGATCCGATGAGAGAACTTTGCAAAGATATATTCCCTTATTGGATAACACCAAATGGGATAAGTGAGTTGTTTTACAGAACACACAGGCTTCTTTGGCATCTAATCCCATAGCAGAGTTTTCCACAGTCCAGATTCAAAAGGTTCTGAGACAACTTGTTAAACAGCGCCTACCTCCCATTAATCATAAAATGATGTGTCAGGTGGAGTATGTGCATAAATACAAGTCAAGTGTGTGGAACATGTGTTTGTCTGAGATACAATTCAATGTACTTTAATCAGTAGCCCTTAGTACTAATCCATACGTTTTAAGCATCAAGTTGTGGAATGATAATTACCATTAGTGTAACTGTACCTTCTTCAGAAGTGTTTTTTTGCTCATGCCAAATAAATGCCTTAAGTAAGGCCCATCTCTGATGTTTTGAGCCTCTTTTTCACAATATGGCTCCCGAGTTGCAAAAGCATTGATTAGCTTGCTCACCTAAAAATGTATACAGACTTGTCACAAACTGAAGATAATTTTCTTCCTTTCTCACGATATCAAACTTCGAGCACCTTTATATTCCCTTTGTTTGACTCGATCAGGTGTTAAGCATAGTAGCCTCTTGTGTATAACTCTATAAGTTTGTGCCTTGTCTTTGTCTGTCCAGTATGCTACAGTTCAGTTTGCCAGGGGACAATCTGGCCATCTGAGTTTGTGATACACAGATTATTATGATTCTTTTTTTAATAAACCCTTGCATTCTTTGACTGCTATGTAAGCTGATATTCCTTATAGATGGTAAGTGATAAATACGTAAGGAACATACTTTGTATAGCTCAATTTAACAAGCCCCTCCTTAATTTTAAAACTATCATCTTAAGCAATAGATACAAAAGGAACAAACTCTTGAATATCTCAACTGAACTCATGAATTTAAAGTGGTAGATCATGTGACTTTTGGTTTAAATTGCAATATTGTTTTCATTTTTGGACACAATAGTTTCAATGGATATATTATGACCGCTTCACATATAATAACAAGCTTTGTTTTCTTAAATTATTTCTTAAAACTTTATTAAACTGAAACAGAGGGTGCATTATCAGATACACTTTTTTAATGCAGTGCCACCAATTTCCAACACATTTTACATAAAAAAAATATAGTCTAAAAATGAATTAGAAGAAAGCTATTAAAAATTGACAGAAGGTCTAAAAATGTTTCCAACTACAAAGATAAAAATGATAAGCCACTGACAGACAAGTGTTTGACCAAGAATGGTCTCTGCATTTTCACAATTAGAGAGACCACTTTTTTGTTAGGTGATAACTGCAAACACAATTGCTTTTCCAATAAGAAATCCAAGTAGTGGAACTGAAAAATAGATCGCCTATTCCCTGTGGTCATACCATGCTCCAAAGGCCAGTTCGTTGGATGAGAGTTTTATTAAAATACAACTCTGATATAGTTAAATTCATATGAGCAATGTTAACGTGCAATTTATATTGAACTGAAACGACATTTAAAATGTGCAAAATTCTGTAGATAGCTATACTTATTAGTACTCGGCCTCAGGATGCCAAAATGTGCTAAGACATGCATAAAATGTTTAAAAGTTAACCATACCCCGACATGCCTTTAATGAAAGCTTCACATAACAAGGCAGAATGTGTCTGATTAATAATAACGTTTAGAAAATGTTTGCTAGAAACGCTTTATCGTTAAATGAAATAATAACACAAGAATGAATAAGAAATGATGACCACTTTAACATATTGTTCTCATTTTAAAATGAAAAGATGTGGTGGTGAATAATATTTTGTTGCAGCTGATGTTTCTATTTGACATAGTCCATTGTTTAGCTAATATACAATTTGTTTTATTAGAAGGTTAGAAATGTAGTCATGCTCATGAAAAAGGAGGTCTGGAATCGAAAGGCCTCATATGTGGACACAATTTTAATATTGTTTCACACTTCATGATCATTTTCTGTAGTCTACTGTGGGAATTGTGGGAAAGGAAGAGGAGTCTGTTCTCAAAAGAATACGGAAAGCTGATTGGACGAGAGAAGAAGAAGATACAACTTGGATTGCAACATTTCTTTTCAACTGTTTATATTAGTGCATGTTCCAATAGTAGGTTAACGCTTTCCCCCTTTATGCTCTTACCCATATGCCATACCCATTATGAAGCTGAATGCTTAAGGCTATAAAAAGAAAGAGGGCAAAACACTTATTTGCCATTCTTTTTTTTTCCTGTCACTATTGCTGATTGCAGTTTGCTACTCTGTTTTCTGAACGAACGATTTTGCGTTCTACACTGCCGTCTAGACCAGCATCCCCTATTGAACTCTTTAAGGCTGAACCACGAGTCCATTCATCCCCATTGATGGTGACCACCCAGGATCAAGAGTATAATTCTAATAAACCCTTGAATTACCACGCAATTTAAAATCTACCTTGGAGATAAGTTCCTGTGAACACACTATTACCTAAACATTGAGGAAACTGCTGGCTAGACCTAGTATTGGTAACCTTTCATGAAGCGATGATATACCCAGTACCTATACATGAGCAGCATTCGTCTTCTTAGTTGTTACACAGACGAACAGGTCCAACCTGATGGCCTAGGACCCTAAGAAATATAGATCCTAAATTCCAGCATCAAGACCACTGCTCCTTGTACCTACATTAGAGAAAGTTGAGACGGTTTTTCCTGACGAAGGCATACACGCCGAAACGCACGTAGTGTTTCCATCTACCGCCAACCCTCGAATTGTTTCACAGTTCATCTAGCCTTTCTCGCATTTTAAAGTTTATGTATAGTGATGTTATTCATTGTTTGTCAGATTTATGTGTTCATGTATCTGTTGTCTATAGACATTTGATTTTGTTTACGTATGTTTTTCACAGACCTGTGATTGTACATTGTCATAATATATATGTGAATTAATGATAATCTAGAACATTAACTAATTCAACATTACTCGGCATCATCCACTGGAGGATTTGAAAAGGCGAAGGGTCAGTAAACCGCAAGTACCACAATGCATCCTTTCAAACCATCTGGGCGTCCACTAGGGGGCGAACATTATAAATGGTGGTGACTGACTTGTAGGTTTCTCTGCCCCTCATCGATGTCACATGGCTTCACCTCTGAAGGTCAATGATGACCGAAACATGTAAGGACTGTCGGAGTCATTATTAAATGGGATTTTATCGTTGTGGAGTGTGGCTGCCTCTTTGTTCAAAGGAGAGCTTCTTGTGGTGATATATATATATATATATAGAATACATATTTTTGATATCCTAAAAAAGAATTCTATGACATTTAGCGATTTTGATTAAAAATACCTTTTTAAGAAATATACATACTTATGGTCATGTAGACATGTCTATTATAGTGCACTCGATTTTGTATTCTAAAGATGTTATATGTGAATATATAGCCTGAAACATTCTATTCAAATTTATTCTATAACTTGTGTCTAGCCCTTTGTTCTTACCCCAACTGCAGTTTGCTACTTCTACTGCATGATTATTTTTGTCTTATTTTACTGAGACTCTACTGAGTTTCATAAACCTCTCTTTATGAGAAGTTCTGCTGACATTGATTGAATGAATCTGAGCTTCATGATCTTCTCATATACGACAGCAAAGTTTTGTCGCAGGGAAGCGAGAACAGTACCAAGCGGGGATCAGCCCCGTTTGAGTAAGATAAAGATGATAAACCGTTTTATTTAAACTGATTCCCGCTCCAATATCGTCATTCAACATTCAGTTTACCTTGCAGGGAAAAAGTATAAACCTAGTCTTTTCGCGCCCTTAAGGCATAAATGACACTTAATGAGTATTACATTCCAAGTTCTCCGCACATGTTGCAGTGTTTCTGCTCCTGCTTTGAAAGAATAAGAGAGAGGCAGGGAGAATGGAAGCCTGAGAAGTGGAACAGAAAAGAAAGGAAATAACAATATGTTTTTGTTTGGAACAGCAGTGGAAGGAAAGGTCATTCAAGACTGGAGAGCAGGCAGACAATCTGTTTTGCAGGGCTGACAGTCAAAGGATGAAAAAGAATAACACTCTTGTAACCATCAGGTCAAAAGACGCAGCAAAAACACATGAATTGGCAAAGTAAATAGGTCTCCTCTATGAGAGCTATGGGCCTTGGTAATGATTTGTAGCAATGCTGTGTAGCAGCATGGCTAAAAATGGTTTCTTAAAAAGCGCTATAACTCTAACAAACAGGCAGGTGGACAAGGCAACATGAAGGGAGGGTGGACGAGAGAGTAGGACATGGGTGGGGAGAGGATAGGCAAGAGGAGGTGGTGGAGCACACGAACAATAGAGGTAGGACACGATTGGATTCTAGGCAACCATATGTGCAACCAGAGGGAGGGTAGGAGGGGCTGAAACAAGAACACAGACAATGGAGGATGGGCCAGAGGGACGGGGAGAAAGCACATAGACCACAGAGGGTGGGTGGGAGGGGCAGAGGGAAATAAACAGATAACAGAGGATGGGCAGGAGGGGCTGGAGAAAGCACATGGACAACAGAGGTTGAGTGGGAGAACAGATAAGCACACAGACAACGGCGGGAGCACTGGAGGGCTGGAGGAAGCACACGCACAATGGAGGTTGGGCAGGCGGGACTTGGGGAAGCACAAAGACATTGGAGGGTGGGCAGGGAGAGGAATGAGGTGAGTCAAATGGAGAAGGGTGAAGTGAGATAGACGGCTGGAAAACACGCACTCTCAGAGTGCTTAAATAATAAGAAAAAAGTAGCATTTGAAAAGCGAGCAGTTGGAAGGACACACTAATGCATCCATGCTCCAAGGAATGGACAAACACTATAAGAGGAAGGAAGCTTACAGAGGCTGACAAATTAGAATCAAGCAAACGACAGCGACAATTAAGCCAAGCAATGGTAAGCAATGAGCAGACTCTAAGCTCACTGGAAGGTAACGAAATGTCTCACAACAGGTAGCGCACAGTGCAATGAAGATGGAGCAGAGGATTAGGCTAAGAACTGAGCCATTGAGAACACCAAACAGAAGTACATGGAGCGGCGAAAAGCACCAATACTGTTCTATTCAAAGCACTTCACCTTTCAAAAGTCTTGGCACTATTGCAGAGAAAAATTGGATGTGCTCAATTTCCAGCATTAGAGTCCCACAGAGAAATATACACAGATTACATTTCAAGGGACTGCAGCTTTTCACAGACAAGCACAGGGCGCTGGTCCTCTTTCCTCTTTATCGTATAAGACTGTGCAACCTTTGGTTTGGTTTACATTTTGGTTAGCATTTAGAATGGCCAGGGGTAGCGACCATCACAACTGGTATGCTGTTTAATCAGCTGTTTCTGCAAACAATCTTCTCTGATCAAACAGAATGTACAGTATTGTTTCCTGGGTCCTTTTGGAGAGGAATGACATTTAACATCCACCCCTAGTTTCAATCTCTGAGAAGCTATGACAGGATGGCTTAGTTGGATATGTTTGCTTGCGTGTGTTCCTGGCAGCTTAGATTTGTACTGAAATGTGGATAGGAATTTTACCAGAGACATCACAATCCTGCTATTACATACTTCCCTGCAGGACCGCAACATTAGCCTGGCAGAGTAGTAATAAGAAGTTTTGGTCCCCCTTCATATCACAAAATTTAGAGTCTTTATCCACATCCACAGAGGCACAGGATGCAAGTCTTTTGCCATGGCTAATGGCCCCAAATACACAAATGGTTAGCCAGAAGGTAAACAACACTGGGTCAAATGATCTGTTGACCATAAGGGTTTTTCCAGATCTCCTGGGCCGCTTCAAGCACATCACAGCCTAAGGACTCTCCAAACCTCTCCAAGGATGTGACAATGACCAGAGATCTCAGAACTATTGTATCTTCCATAATGCTATAGAAGAATTCAGCCTTTCGAATATCTTTTGCATTTTTTTTCCTTGTTAGCATCTTCTCGTGTCGGTGGAGTAGGAGAGGTTGGTGTGAACACAAAAGATGGCGGAGCCAGGGTTTCTCCATTGATGCATGAGTCCCTGGCAATTGGGCCAATGGAGCGTGAGAAGGTACCAGCAGAGATAGGTTAAAATGTGAATGTCTGGCACGGTCAGCCAAATCTAGGCTTCCAGGCTTTCTTATTCCCTCATTTCCAGTTAGGTGGATTTCCATGCAGAGGTTCCCAGAAGCCAGAATTATCCTTACTGGCTGGTAACTCCACATGGAATTCAGTCAACTACAAGTTAAACCCCTTGGAATGGTAATAACTTTGCGGACACAGAATAACCATGCATAATTCCACAAAATATTCCCTATTTTGAGGGGTTTAATGCTCCCATTTACAACCTTCTCTAAGCAGTGGATTCCCTACAGTCCATTCAAAATCAAGCAGATCGGTGCCCCACCCCTGCATACACTTCCATCTGACTCGTAATCTGACCCTTACAGTCCACCTCGTCTGCTTTCAAACATCACAAAAGTTCCCTTATACTTGGTTTATGCCTCATGAGATGGAGGCACCAATCAATTTAGGATAAGATCCACCCAGGATCACGGAAACAAAATTGATGTCACATAGTAGGTCAGCTGTTCCTCGGTGCATCAGAATAACTGTGGGGATCGAAGAGGATCAGTTCCTGGTTTTCTTTTAAACTGGCTGATTAGCCAAGCCGGACACTGATCACAGGGACTGAATTAAGTTTGTGAGTATCTGGGGATTGTCGGTAAACATGAGGAAGTGATCTCAAGAATATTGTCCGACTTCTGTATATGCCTGTGTCTAAAGAAGCTAGGCTGGGAGCAATTCTTAGAGGAGTCTGAACAAGAGAAAAGGGCAGAGGTCCCATCACCTAGTAGTTGCAGTTCAGTATATTGAGTAAATGAGAATCACGAAACAAGGTTACTGCAACACCTTAGTGAAAACACTATCAGACTACTAGGGAGAAAAAACAGACATCTGTGACGAATTATTTGAGATTTCCACAGTCTCCAGTGGCTCTGGGCTATGAACGTCTGAAAATTCTGTATGGAAGCACAAAAATGAACAAAAGAGCACAGATGGAAGTCATTTAGAGGCTTTCATCAGCACCCTGGAGAAAAGACGGTAGCGTAGCGCACAATAGGTCCAAGGTTGCTTGGACACACAGATACATAAAAAACAAAGTAAACTTAATAAATTTGGAGAAGGAGCCCTGGTGCAAAAGGCATTTTCAAATATTAATGGCAATGGTAGAGGCAGTACAAGGAGAAAGCAAGAGAAGTAGGAATCAAAAGGCAAAGCAGAAAGTATATCGGCAAAGCTAGGAATCAACATCCAATCACCTGAAAGGGGATGGGGGGAGAACTAAGGCAAAGAAGTTTGTGGATGGGTTAGTATGCAGAACCTGCAGTTTGGAAGGACTCCATATAAATATAAACATTTACCATGCAAGCAATGCTCTGGGACCACACTTGTGGTTCAGTACAGCTTAAGAGTTTGTAGGACTGAGTCTGAAGGGATTAGTCAAATTTTGCTTAGTCAAATGGAGTGGTGAAGCTAAAAAAAAAGGCATACGTGCATGGGAGTTTGGGACATTTATCTGCCTAGGTTATACTTCTATTTATCACCACACATACACCAGAGTTTCTTGGCGCTATTGAGAATCATAACAAGAGCAAAATTTATGACACCAATAAAAATCACAGGTTAAAAAAAAAGTCATGTTTTTTTCTAAAATGATGGGAGAAGAGAAGGAACCCAGAGGTATAAGAGAAAATCGTTCCAAATGTTGGCAGCAGCCAAGGAAAAGTCATTGATACCAAAATTGACAGTTCTCGTTCTGGTAATGTGTAGCAAAATATGATCGCCTGATCTCAACTTGCGACTTAGCTTTGTGTTTGGAATCTGTCTTTCAGAAACAGAAGGGCATGTAAGTGGATGATACGGTGTACACTGTCATAGCTTTGAAAGTGATTCATTTACTAATGGGGAGCCAATGAAAGGCTCTCAATGTTGGGGTAATGTGTTTGTATCTCTTCAGACTAGTAATAAGTTTGGCAGCCACGTCTACCGTATATTGTAGAGGCTAAAGGAACTTGTTGGGCAAGTTCAAGACAAAATGAGTTTCCATAATCCAAACAGGTTTGCATGAAAGGCTAGAGCGTTAATGTGTAGCTCCAGGTTGATAAAAGGAAAAAATGTCCTTAGGCTTTTCAGCTTCCACAAGGATGAGCTTTCTATTTTGGTGATTTGCGTCTTGAGTGGCAACTGACAATCAATATGAAGGCCTACTTTATGCACAGCTGAGGGAGGGGTGGGCAAGGACTCCTTGGAGCCAGCCCAAAGGATAGATGTGCACTTCTTTAGAGACTTCTTGGTTGTCAAAGGTTTGGTTTTATTGGGATTTAATTAAATAAAATTAGAGGCCATCTACGTTCGAATTCTTGTGTACAGTAATTTCGTTCTGTCAATTATATCAGCTGTTTATAGTTGGCAAAGGGGTTTAAATAGGTCCGTTTCTTTTCTTAGCATTATTTGAGCCTCCATTCTCTTTTGGGCAAGTGGGTTTCAAGTATGAGGATGCCAAATTCTGGGAGGGGGACTTCTTGTCTGGGAATTAATAGCATATATAGTGTTTTTGACCGGAAACATTGTATCCAGTACATTTGTCATATTCTGGTTAAGATTTGCCAGGACACTATTCATTTTGATCACAGTTTCATTATTTGAGATGGCAAGAGGGTTGAGAAAAGATGCTGCTTTCTGGAAGAGGTATAAGAAGTAAGTGATTTCCAGTTTTTAATTGTAATAGAACTTTGCTTTGACTTTAATATCAGAGTTTTAGGTACAATTGATCTAAAAGGAATAACTAGTGGTTAGATCATGCTAAAGTAATAGGTTGGTCTATACTACAGTGCACAGAAGAGTAGACTAAAATAGTGTCCACAAAATGGCATGATTGTCGAGCAGGTGCACACTTGCAAGAGAAAGGTTAAAACATTTTACGGTTGTTGCTGAAACTAGAGTTTCCTCAGTTTCAAACCACATATTAAAATCACCAAGAACGTTATCAGACTAATGTGTCAGTATTATGAGCATTGTTTTTTGGGGCCCGTAAATAAGAGGATTTATTAGTACAAGGCCAATTTTGCATTTGCGTGCTAATAACGCACCTGAGACCGAGCTGTCAAGCGTATTTTTCATTCTCACGTGATTTTTCACCACTTATCTTTTGAATACTATCAAATCTGATCATGAAGTAGTTGGGGGAATACATTTGTATAATTGATGGTTGGTATGTTCTTGTTGCTAGGTTTCAGTGAGGTCAGATGTCAGATTGGGGATCTCACAAAGGTCAGCGATCTAACATCACACATTCGGGTGGTGACCGAATCCTGTGGGGACCAGAAAGTGAATCCGCAAGTAAGGAACATTATCATGCAGGTTGGCTGTTTTAATGCTACTTTCGTTGTCACTGTGGATAGAATGCTAAGGTAATGGGACTACATGAGTACGACAGAGAACCTTTGCGTTCCAGATAACTGTTGTTGCATGCATGTGGTCCTACCCCAAACAAATGGAAGGGGGTGACTAGAAACTGAGAAGCAGATAACCAGTTCTCTGGCATCACATCTAAGCAAAGAGAAAAAGAGGTATCTTGAAACAAACTCATCACAGAACGGAAGACAATGTCAACTTACAAAGAGCACTCGCTTATCTTTTGTTCCACATCCTTGCCCACTGCACCAGAGAACGAGCACAGCGATGGGATGGCAGTTTCACCCACCTTCTTTCATCTCTCCTAGGTCTCCACAGACCTAAGGGAGGCAGGAGATTGCCGGAGGCGCAATGTCTGCACCAACTGCCTTTGCCCTCGTCAGCGCAGGTCTCTGAAGACCCCTGTGGACAGGATAAAACAACCCACACGGACAAGCAGCTCTCTCAAAGCCAGTGTCAGTGTGGTGCTGGTTCTGAGCGGAGAGCAAGGCTGTTGGCAGTGAGGGGGTGCAGAATGGTGTAGAGGGTGTTAGGGGCGGGTTCAAAGGAGGCTACATATTTTTATTTTGTATTTGAACTGGGGTAGGCAGATTTCTTTGAAGGGGGCTCTGATTTGTTTGAACGGGGAGGGGTTTGGGTTTCTTCTTCAGGAGTTATGGTTTTTTGTGAGCTTGGTATTCTGAGTGACATCATTGGCAACTCCAGCTTGGCTTTCATTGTGTATCTGATGTCACAAGAATCCCTCAGTGAAAAACACCCTGGTTATTTCCAATTACCCACCTATAATTTAATATGTTGAGTAGGGCTCTGGCAGATGAACATTAACATGAATAACCGGATTCTGAATGCTGTTAACTTCTGCTACATCAAAGCAGTGGACAAAAAAGTGGTTTTACACTGCTCTGATCTCACAAGGGAAAGTGCTTGGATCCCCTGTCCTAACTGCCACAGTCCTCGGTCAGCATAGGTCTCTGCCAACCAGTACTGATAGTAGAATATCAGAGCTCAGCTGACATGCTTTCTGCTCCATGGTGAGCAAAGAGCATGGCTTCAGTAGGGAGGAGGCGGTAAGGCACAGAGGGTGGTGGGAATTGTATCCACGCTCTACCACACTCTATATGTGGATATTGACTACCCTCCATGCGCAGCCCGTGCTAGGTGGGTGGCGGGATTGGGACAGGACATCACTGATGAGCAGTGGCTTTTCTGCTGCAAGCAGACGGAGCAGATCTCCTCCAATAGTAGACTCCGAATAATTCACTATAGATTCTTACATCGTAGCTACTACACTCCGACTAAACTCCACAACTTTGGCCTGCGTGACACAAGCAGATGTGACAGATGCAAAACAGACCACGCTGACTTCCTGCACCTTGCTTGGGAGTGTCCAGAGGTACATAACTATTGGCAACAGGTCCTCACGGCAATGGACTATATGATTTCCATGCCCATCTTGAAGACCCCACTTGTAGCCCTTCTAGGATACAATGAACAAATCCCCGCTAAGCATCGAAAATTCGTCTTGTCCTGGCTAAACGACGAGTTGCCTGCAGATGGGGTAGGGGGCAAGCGCCCAAATTTAAAGAATGGCTAGGAGACATGATACTATGGCAAGACCAACTTTGCACTTATGCTGAATTACTCCCCCACTCCTCACGTCCTCGCGACATTTGGGGCCCACTACAGACATATTTGCTGGAACACCCCGCCAACACTGCGGATAAGTCCTGAAGCCAGGACTCACTTCCCTATGACTACGCCAGCCAGTATAGTATGTGGTCCCCCCTTTACAGTTCCCCTGACGGTTTATACGCACCTCATGGATATACGCTGTACCCCGACGTTCCAAATTTGTTGCAGTTTGCAATGGTGACTAGGTAAATTTCCGTTCCGTTGCTACTCTTTAGTAATGTATAATTGCCCTCACTGCCTGACTGTATTTGATTATACTGATATGCATGTAATTCGAGACATGATAATCCATGCCTGCTCATGTTATTGCTGTATGTCCGCTGAATATGCAGAAACTGTGATTGTATACTATTGATGAAAAGTTCAATAAATAAATTTAAAAAAATATATATATATGAAGTTGTATTGGACATATTACAGAGAATGGTCAAGGGTGCCTCACCTTATCTTCTGCCAAAGCTAGAATAAGTACAGGACAAGGATCAAGGCGGAACATGACTTAATAAATGCAATGATGAGCATGTAGTTATTGGAGTGAGAGGTAATCATTAAACAAGTGGAAGTAAAAATAATTCTGCACGCAAACTGAAGAGATCAGCTTATGGAGAGATAATAGTAGAACTTGCTAAGGAATTCAAGAGACCATTTTGTATATTGAATACAGAACAAGAATTATCCACCTCCTCTTTTAAGACACCTCTTCTTAGTGGTAAAAAAAAAAAAAATGCTCTTTAAAAGAAGCTGCTAAAATATTATGCAACATCCAGTGACCCATTTACAATAATTTTCTTGAGGCGTAACACTATTATAGACTGCTTTAATGGACTTACAATGTCAGATTTGTGATCAGGCCCAAAAATAACAAATTCAGCATATATGACAAAGTCAGTGTCACAGACTGCATTTACTATATATAAAAAACTTCTCCTCCCAAATGATGAAGGTAGCTATGGAGTTAGAAAACAAATGGTAAAGGTTAGTATTAGAAATACAACATCTAGCATAGGTTAAGGTGGATGGGAAAGTGCTCTAGAACAACTATCTAAGTGTATTGTACATTCTTGATAGAGCACATTGTGTATGCAAGTTAGTAGGCTAAATATGGTGTACCATAGTTATAAATCCATCAATCTATGCTTTCCCAGCTTCTAGTATACCAAGTTCCCTAGCCCAGTAATAAGCAAACGTCTCATTATGGGAGGGTTCAGTGTCCTGCAGTACTGCATAGTACCCAGAGGTAGGTTGCATACTCACAAAAGACAGTTGTCAAATGGGCTTACCACAGAAGACACACAGGAAAATGAGATCAAAAGCATTCAGTCACTAGTATTCATACATATGATATACCTTGTGAGATTATACTTAATGCAGAGTTCTTGAAACGTGATAAAGTGATGAAATCGAGTCAGTTGGTTGTTGCCTTGCTGACACCATATCAGAGAAAAAAAGTGAGTGTTTCATACAAGACATATGATATGAAGCCTATATCGACGAATTATTGCAGCAGCTACTTTCAATTTAACTTTCTCAAATTCGACAAGGGGCAATATGAATCCCAGTGGTTCTCTTCACACTCTGTTTGTACTTGCTCATCATAGCCCAGATGTAACGTTGAAACGTTATAATCTGTAACATGGTGCTATCATGCTCGAGACTACTTGCTTGAAGCCGTGATCAGTCCCCAGGCTTGTGGTCAAAGGGGACTCAGAGGCCAGGTTTCCCCAGCGACAATGTTCATAAGGATTAATATGTAGCAGTGGGGGGTTTATCCCACAGAGCATCTCCTCAGGATTCATCTGCTCTTCAGCTGGCATCGAACAGTGGATGAACTGTTCTTCTCCTCTGTGTTTTGGCTCGGAGTTGATCTAATCTCTGTAGTCTTGGTTTCCTGGCCCTCAGCATCTTTAGATCATCCCTTTCCTTCCTCCTTCAGGCACCTCAGTAGCACAGGCAGTCAATCATAAAACAGGTGGGGACTCTTTGCGACAGCACAACCCTTTCTGGTGTGCAAGCCTTGCTCTTGTAATGTAAGTGCCTGACTTTAGTCCTACAAAATTTGTTCAGCCTGTTCAGAACGAATGCAGCAGAGTAGGTGGCTAGGAGATAAAGGAGGGACCATGTGGGGAACATATCGATAAACAGCCCATTCCAGTGCCTTGATAACTAAGATAAAGTGCTGAAAAAGTTATACTTTTCAAATGCCTTGCAACAGGAGCTCGATTGGACTCAATCAAACGCCTGCTCGGTGTCAAGAAGTATAGTAACAAGATAAAATGTATAAGATTGCAGGGCATCTAAAAGATTACCAGTGCCGGCGATGGAGCAGTGTTGCTCAGCAGACACTAACATCAAAATTTATTAATCAGATTTGGAAGTTCATTAGCATAAATGTTTCTGTCAACATAAAGCAATGAGATTGTTTGGTAAAATAAGCCTTGAGTGACATTTTTAAGCAAATTTAACAGTGTTCAGACTACTCCAAGACTCCGACATATTATTTACATTTACTGCACTTTGGATTACCGTGTCAATCAATCAATCAAAATCTTTATTCGGAATTATATTCAAATCTATAAAAGAGACAAAGATCGTATACATAAAAGTGGCATATTATTTACATTTACTGCACTTTGGATTACCGTGTCAATCAATCAATCAAAATCTTTATTCGGAATTATATTCAAATCTATAAAAGAGACAAAGATCGTATACATAAAAGTGGCATATATCATCCACAGATATAAAAGAAACCATACGAAATATATTAAGAATTTAAAATGTTACAATCAGTATTCAAGGGCTGGTCAGAAAAAAGTGCAAATTGCATATTCCAATTTTTAACGGTGTCATGGCTGCCCCGTCAACATTCTTTTCTTTTTTCAGAAACAGACCCTGAAATTGGAACGATTTTCTGAAAAATACAAAAGAAACGTCATTGAGGCGCCAGGAGATTTCTTCATGTGCGTTAGGGATGTTTTTGTTTTTACCTTTTTCTCGAGTGCTAGGCCTTCTTGGTGCCCTGCCTGTGAAGGATGGGCTGTCTGCTAAGGATTTACAACAGCAGCGCTAACTGAGGCTCTAAATCAGGGACGTAAGAGGTCGGAGGAAAGGAGCATTTTCCGATTCACATACAATGTCTGGTTACCGCCCACCTCAAAATAAAACCTTAAGTAGAGTTTTCATATGCTTGGTATGAGCGCCTTCACGCATTTGGTGCAGAATAAAGTACTGCAGTGGAGCACTGACATTTTGTAGACACTTGCTCTCCTCAGGGTCTGCTGCCCCTTAATCCTTTGGAGCAAGCAACACCACCACACCATTATATATGCAACTACATTTTAACTTTTCACCTACTTCGACAAACGCGGTACTACAGCAGCGCGGACACAGCACTATGTACTACAATGCCGCAAACGCAAGACAATAATAGTGTTACAGTGAAATGCTAAACAAAGGTATACAGCACCACAAAACCACTACATTTACAATACTATAATAACAACACTAGTAGAACTATAAGTGCAGCACCGCAGACCAACACCAACACTACAAATACAGCATCACAACACAACTTCAGCATTACAAACATTAGAACTACAATGTCACCACTAAACTAACACTCTACAACATAACTGTAGCACTATAACTAGACCAACACAAAACTACAACAGTGCAAGTACAAGACAGGCACTACAGCACCAAGACAACAGCCTCCAACTCTGCAAATACATGACAACATTTACAGAGCTACATCTAGCCAACACATTTAGCTACATTATACTACAACACCTTTACAATGTTACAACTAAACCACTGACACTTCACCACTACAACATCACAACACTAATGACACCAGTGGTGTGCCCACAGGCATGCCGAGAAGACTCACCAAGTTCCTCCTCTGAGATATCCTGCTAAAACATCCTGGATATAATTTGTATATGCGCCCTTTTTGATTCTCTACTGGTTACGCAGGCAATTCCACTACCTCTAGGACACTGGTAAGGTCTCAGGAAGCCACTAGTGGAAAAGGGACTGCAGTCAGACTCCACTCTTTAAGGGATGCATGTAGAAACTATCCGACCTGTCATTGCAGCTATAGAAGGAGCCTGTCAGTACAACACAGACACCGTCAATATGCGGCTTGAATCCGGCAGTGGAAGCGAGGACTGTGAACCTGCAGTGGGTGCGACTAGTGCAGCTGGGACAGAACTGGTGGATGCCGCTGCAAGTAGGTGCAGCCTAATCTCTGAGCGGGGTGCCGGCTCGAAGATCAGCTGGTGGGGATTGAGGTAGCATGGCATGGACCCGATGATTTGCAGACTGAATCCTTCAAAAGATGAGATGACTGCGGCTCTGCCCCAGATGAAGCTGGAAAGCTGAGGCAGATTTGGTGGGCGCAGGTGCACCCTTGTCCCTGTCCAGGATATGCCCACCTCACGCCCTGCTGCGCAGGAATGCACACTATTAGCATGACAGTGGAGGAACAGAGGCACTGATGAGGCGATGTTGGTTTTCTGTGCTACGGATAGGAAACTGTAAATGAAGCAGACCCATAGTGTACTAATGAGCGAGAACGCCCGACTGTTGGTAACAGGTCACCTCTAGAGAAATGGAGAGAGTGGAACTCCATTACTACTGTCCCAGTTACTCTGTAACCCGCTTAGAAGACATGTTATAGTGAGAGTGACTGTGCAAAATTTGTTGCGATCCTGGTGATTAAGTAGAGCCTTGTTGTCACTAAAACCTCAATCCCAAACATAATATGGTCAACGTTGAATACTATAAACCTACACGGGCCAATAAAATGGAAAAGTATACTAGGGCTGTTGGTTGGCCCTGTCCTAAAACAATTGCCTGACCAGATTGCCTTTCCAGAAGGACAGCAATTAGGTCCTTGGAAGATGTGCTTACGGCAATACCATACAAAGGCTTCACTAGAGAAAAAATAGATGATGTGGCAATTCATCTAAACTTTGTAAGTGCGGACGATGATAAGGTGTCAGACAAGATTACACGGACAGAAAATACTGCAGAGCACTGTACATACTGCTTTGAAGGTTCTTGTAGAAGAACTGAAAGTAAAAGCTACAATGCTGAATTTTGATCAGAAGATGGTGAAAGTAGATTAGGAATAACGTCAGGGTGGCAAATCTGCCAGAAAAGGCTGAGGGAGATTGCGCTGAACCTTTTCTGGAATAGTGGATTACAAAACTCTTGACACCCAAATGTCTATCAAAATACTTCATACTAGAAATAGCTCACAGGCACCAGAGCCACCAACAAAACTAGAGGCACCACCTAGAGCTGCTCAATGACGGGGATAGAGATGCCATCCTGAACTCAGAGATATATGCGAATGCTCTACAGATGCTTTTTCCTTACTATGTGCAAACAATACAAAGAAAGAAAATTATTTGATGCAGTCAAAAGGAAATGCAGAGACCTAAACTTCAAATAAGCTATGGTTTTTATTAAAAATCTTTGTAAAGGCAGGCCATTATTTTTCTCAGGCACTGGAAGAAGCATGGAATTGTTTGGAAAAACACAGTGTATAAAGAACAACACTAACATGAAAGCTGGTCTGGGTTGAGAAAGCATTCTAGTGATGGAGAATAGAATTCTGAAAGGTCCTGATATGGAGTTGGAATGTCAGTCCTGTATGTCCATGTTCAGGCGCATGGAACACTAGCTGTGGGAGGGCCTGTGTTCTCTGGAAATATTCCAACAAAGGCAACGGTGGTGTGATTTTTAGTTGTTTTTAGGCCAAGAAGGAAAACGTTTGGTAAAAGCAGGATGGATGATAACATATTCAACAAAGATGAGGTGTGTGGCATGTCCCCAAATAAGGTCCCCTGACCGATTCCAATAGAAAAACCTTCTATTTGTCGAAAAAGGGGAGTTGCAACATACCATTTGAAATATTGTTTAGTCTTAATTGGAGCTAAAAGCATTAACCTGTGGTCCTTGTAAATTTCATGCGATGAGGCCACTATAGTCGGACACATGGGCAACTTACTTGGCTCTCCAGGTTGGGAAGCGGAACTTGGAGAGGTTTATGTTATGAATGAATTATTTCAGTATAGAGTGCAAGATCAGACACACAACAATAGTCTTGGTGAAGAACCTGAATGAATGATAAAAAAAAGGACATAGGCTGATACTATTGAATTCCAGACATGAAATTTCAGGGGGTCTCAATTATGTGAAATGCAGAGAGGGTGGTTCCCATTTGCGCAGGCAAAACAACAAATCCTATAGCCAGCACACAGGAGAAACATTTGACGCAGGTAGAAACTCAGAAGATCGAAAAAAGATAGAGGGGTCTTTTTTACCTGGGTGGATTTTCCACTTATTGTAAGGATGTCAGAAGGGAGGCAAGGGAGAAAGAGAGCAGGTGGCTCATGGAACACCACTACAGGTAACTAAGATGATAACAGAGCCCAAAGCAAGGTTACTTGCCCTCATAGGCCAGCTTGACAGAAAAGACATATGGTGAATCTACATGCCTCTAACTCGGATGATGTTTGCTTTTATGAACAACTGAGAAATCTTACTTTCCCAACATATCCGGTGGGAGTGTTATCTTTCTGGGTGCTTTAACTGCATGCTTGATACATGTGACAGACAGCCACCTGTGTTCCATTATAAGACCAATAGCACAAATCAGTGTTCAGGGTAAAATTCGACTTAGATCTTGTAGATCTATGTAGAGGGTTACACTAAAATTCAAGAGAATATTCTTATTATGCGGCGGTGCACGAAACAAATACTCAAATTGATAATGTTTGGCTTTCAGCACCAAAAGCATTTAATGCCTATTACGAAGGCCGGTCAAGTTCTCAAGTGTGGCAAGGTACATACTAAAATACTGACATGGCGACAACCTAATGAAGCCTTTTTGGAGGAGACGTTTAGGGGGCTGTGAGAAGTTGGCCTGGTATATGCTGTCCACTAATTATAGTGGGCACCCTGTACCAGTCCAAACAACCCCTTATTGGCGATAGGTTAAAGACAACCTTTATTGAAAGCTATCCTAGTGGTAGCTATGGAGAGCAGCCTTCAGGCTAAGTCTTGAAGAAATGTAAAGCAGCTTGTTTTACCAGTCTATAATCTCTTGAGTGACCAAATGAAAGAGGACCACACCAGGTATATATTTAAAATATATGTATTTAGTCTTAAACACACCCCTCTAGTCTCTTTATGAGGCTAGAGTTCGAAATACATAAGTTACAAGTCAGTTATCAACAGTAATAGCACAAATACACGTTTGAGCCCTAGGGGCGTACCAAACCATATACCAATAAAGTGGTATAAGAACCACGACTGAGCTAGACACAAGGCCTAGAGCCTGTAGAAGTGCTTGACCCTCAAGGAACCACCCAAGGTAGTGACACAGGGGGCCCACGGGGGACGCGTGCAGTGTGAGAACACAGCCGCGAGCCGCAGTTGACTTCTATGGGGAATGTCGCGGTTGGAGTTTTAAAGAAAAAGGACACTTAGAGGAGGACTTGGAGCAAACCCCTTTAGAACTAGGCTGTTCTAGAGTCAATACCCACGGGAGCACCGGAGTACTCGAGTTACCTCACCCAGGGAAGCCGGGTGCATAGGTGTTTTTCGGGGTCGGGTTTCGTCGTCGCTTTCAATGGCGATCTGCTGCAAAGTGCTGCTGGCAGCCAAGTCGAAAGTGTTCGGGTGGATCCAAGGGTGGATCGAAGATCTGAAGAACCTGAAAGCAGAGGGGACAGAGTCTGGGTCACTAGTCAGTGACCAGGAAGGCGATGAGCAGATGTCCACCGATGTTGGGTGCTTCAGGTAGGTTGACGGTCGTCTTGACTCTTCAGCCACGAGGTCCAGGAGGCGTCGACGACAACCAGGAGCTGGATTCGAGCTGTCCCATGACGTCTGTCGATTGCTGCGGTGGCGGCGACCGGATATTGGCAACGGCAAGTCACGTGGAAAAGAAGAAAGGACGTTGATGCAGACCAGCAAGGTCTGGGGGACTCACCCAGCATGGGTAAGTCAGGGCACGTCTGGAGCAACCAGGAAAGCCCAAGTAGAAGAAGAATTGCCTTCGGGAGGGCCCACTAGCCAACGGACTAGCGATCGCGAAGGAGCCTCGAGTGGACGCACTTGGAGCTGGCTCACAGGACACTCGTGGAGTGGAGGCCAGTGATCTTCGGTGCAGACGGTGCTGGAGGTGGGGGCTACTCGGAGCCCAAAGCACAACTTCGTGGGAGACCAGGAAGAGGATGCACTTGCATAAGTTCTCGGTGTTCAGGGGTCACGGTTCCACGTTACCCACGACAGCTACGGGCCTCAGCTTCGCTGGGGACTCAGGGCAGCCTCGGGGAAGTCTGGAAATCCACCTCTGGTGATGCAAAGACTTCGGCGTCCGGCGGGAGCTTCGGCGATGCGGACCGGACAATTGCTTCTTTGGTGCCTGCCAAGCAGGGGAGTCACTCCTTAACCCAAGGAAGATTCTTCAGTACTCTAATCTTGAAGTAGAGCGTCGAAGGTCCAGGATTCGGCTTCAGAGTTTCGTCCAGGGTAATCTAAAGTCCTAAGGACTGGGGTCCCATACTTATACTAAGTTAGGGGGTTGGACATACTCTGGGGACCCACCTATGGGAGGATCAGGGAAGAGGGGTGGTTACACCCATTCCCTTTGTCCAGTTTCGCGCCAGAGCAGGGGCAGGTAGCCCCTGCAACCGGTTTGAACTGGCATATGCACAGGGACACCAAGTGTGCCCCCAGTGCAGGACTTCAAAGCACCAGAGAGTGCTCCCGCCCAGCCCCAATACACATTGTCCTGTCTGGGGAGGTGGTTACACCTCCCTGCGACAGGAAACCTATTGTCCAGGCCTCCCCTGCCGGAGATTCAGTCAGCAGCAGGAGGCCAGACCCGTGTCTGTGGCAGCGGCATCCATTTTTTGATGCCAGGGCTCTGTAAAGAAGTTACCGGGTAGGCCGGTGGTTACATGTCTCTCCCTCTAGAAGGGTGGAATGCTACCCCCGCCGCCAGGACTGGCGGGGGGGTAGTATTCCAAGATGTTTGACACCAAACACGACATGTTTTGGTGCAGCCAGTCCAAAGTTAGCATTGTACCGCGAGGATCTAATGCACTTAAGAGTATATGGTCAGGCTGTACCCCAAACAGCATCAGAGGAGGGACTCCGAACGCTGCAGAGGGGCTCTGCTCATGCAGGGGCACCCTCTCACATAAAAACCAAGCACTGTGCCTTCAGGATTGTTAAGGCCTGCCATAGGAGTGACTTATAGGTTTATATGTGTGTGCAATGGTAGTGATATAGGTAGCCTATATCACAGTAAGGAGTGCATGCACCACCTTACCCAGGCTGCAGTAGCAGACCTGTGGTGTCATTTTGGCTGGCCTTCCAGGGTGGCATAATACATGCTTCAGCCCCTGGCAGGCCTCTGGGGTACCTATGCCCTGGGTACATAGTATACCATATACTAGGGACTTATAAGGGCACTCCAGATTCCAATCAAAGATGTACCTAAGGTACATGGAAACCATTTTAGTGAGGAAGCAGCTAGGCTGGGGTTCTGATCAGCAGGGCCCCAGCCAGACTAAAGTCGAAAAACAGTGAAGCATCAGCAAAAAGTGGGGGTACCCATGTGAAGCAGATCCTACTCTTCTACACAACCCCCCTCCAAACGCAGGGACATTAAACTAACCTTGACCAGTTGAGTCTTCATGTTCTAAGTGGAAGTACCTAGATAGTCCATCTGCATTGGCATGGTTACTCCCAGGTCTATGTTCCACTGTAAAGTCCATCCCCTATAGGGAAATGGACCACCTAAGCAGTTTGGGGTTTTCACCCTTCATTTGTTTTAGCCATAAGAGGGGCTTATAGTCTGTTTGAACAAGGAAGTGAGTACCAAACAAGTATGGCCTCAACTTCTTCAGAGCCCAGACCACAGCAAAGGCCTTCCTCTAAATGGCTGACCAACGTTTCTCTCTAGGGGTCAGCCTTCTGCTAATAAAAGCTACTGGCTGATCCTGAACTTCATCATTCAATTGTGACAGTACAGCCCCTACCCCCAATTCAGATGCGTCTGTTTGGACAATGAACTTCTTGGAGTAATCAGGACTCTGGAGAATGGGAGCAGTGCACATGGCCTGCTTCAGGTCATCAAATGCCTTTTGACAGTTAGCTGTCCACTGAACCTTTTTGGGCATTTTCTAGGAAGTAAAGTCATTCAGGGGTGTCACTATTGATCCATACCCCTTGACAAATCTCCTATAGTACCCAGTCAAGCCTAAGAAGGCTCTCACCTGAGTCTGGGTAGTTGGAGCAACCCAGTCCATGATGGTCTGGATCTTGCTCTGCAATGGTTGAACCTGGCCTCCACCCACAAGGTGGCCCAGGTACACAACCTGACTCTGCCCTATCTGGCACTTGGTGGCCTTGATAGTGAGGCCTGCCTTTTGCAGGGCCTCCAAAACATTTCTGAGGTGGACCAGGTGATCCTCCCAGGTGGAGCTAAAGACAGCAATATCATCTAGATATGCTGCACCATAGGCCTCCAGACCTGTAAGGACTGTATTCACCAACCTCTGAAAAGTGGCAGGTGCCTTCTTCAGACCAAAGGGCATTACCACAAATTGATAATGTCCACTAGGGGTTGAGAATGCTGTCTTTGACTTTGCATCTTGAGCTAGTCTGATCTGCCAGTAGCCAGCTGTCAGGTCAAATGTGCTTAGATACTTGGCTGAGGCCAAAGTGTCTATTAGCTCATCTGCCCTAGGTATTGGATGGGCATCAGTCCTAGTGACTGCATTGAGACCCCTGTAGTCCACACAAAACCTCATCTCTCTTTTCCCACCACTGGTGTGAGGTTTTGGCACAAGGACCACTGGACTAGCCCAAGGGCTATCTGAGGGTTCAATAACTCCCAAATCCAACATTTACTGGACTTCTGTCGTGATACAGTCCCTGACATGGTCAGGTTGCCTATAAATCTTATTTTTAATAGGCAGACTGTCCCCAGTGTCCACTTCATGAGTGCACCAGGTGGTCTGACTTGGAGTCAGAGAGAACATATGTCTGAACTGATTGAGCACCTGTCTGCAATCAGTTTGCTGCTGAGCAGTGAGGCTGCCTGTCAAGGCTACACCATCCACTGACCCATCATCAGGGTTCTGTGAGAGCAGGTCAGGGAGTGGGTCACTCTCTTCCTCCTGTCCCTCATCAGTAGCCATGAGCAAGCCCATGTCTGCCCTGTCCACATATGGTTTCAATCTGTTGACATGGAGAACCCTGTGGGGACTCCTGGGTGTTCCTAGGTCTACTAAATAGGTAACCTCACCCTTCTGTTCAACAATGGTATGGGTTCCACTCCACTTGTCTTGGAGAGCTGCTGGGGCCACTGGCTCCAGTACCCACACCTCCTGTCCTGGCTGGTAATCAGTCAGTACAGCCTTTTGGTCATGCCAGGCTTTTTGCAGTTTCTGGCTAGCCTCAAGGTTTTTAGTTGCCTTTTTCATGTATTCAGCCATCCTGGAGCGGAGACCAAGTACAAAGTCCACTATGTCTTGCTTTGGGGGCTTGAGAGGTAACTCCCATCCTTCCTTCACCAAGCACAATGGACACCTGACAGGGTGACCAAACAAAAGTTCAAAAGGGCTGTAGCCAACCCCCTTTTGAGGCACCTCCCTGTATGCAAACAAAAGGCAGGGCAAGAGTATGTCCCATCTTCGCCTAAGCTTTTCTGGGAGTCCTTTAATCATGCCCTTTAAGGTTTTGTTGAATCTCTCAACTAAACCATTGCATTGTGGGTGATAGGGGGTGGTGAACTTGTAAGTCACTCCACACTCCTTCCACATTGCCTTCAAGTATCCAGACATAAAGTTTGCACCCCTGTCTGATACAACCTCCTTAGGGAAGCCCACTCTTGAGAAAATTCCCAGGAGGGCTCTTGCCACCACAGGTGCAGTAGTGGTCCTAAGGGGAATAGCCTCTGGGTACCTAGTGGCATGGTCCACCACCACCAGGATAAACCTGTGCCCAGATGCTGTTTGGGGATCCATGGGACCAACAATATCAATCCCCACTCTTTCAAAGGGAACCCCCACCACAGGTAGTGGTATCAGGGGGCCTTTGTGGTGCCACCTGCCTTCCCACTGGCTTGGCAGGTTACACAGGAGCGACAAAACTCCTTGGTGTCTTCAGACATGTGGGGCCAGTGAAAGTGAGGGACAATTCTGTCCCAAGTCTTGTTCTGGCCCAGGTGACCTGCTAGGGGAATATCATGGGCTAGGGTCAATAGGAAGCCCCTGAACTTCAGAGGTATAACCAACCTCCTGGTGGCACCAGGCTTGGGGTCTCTACACTCTGAGTACAAGAGTCCATCATCCCAATACCCTTTATGGGGACCACTAGCATTCCCAGCAGCCTCAGCAGCAGCTTGCTGTCTGAGGGGTTCAAGAGAGGGGCAGCTCTGCTGCTCCTGGCTCAGATCTGCCCTGGAAGGGCCCCCTGTTCCCAAGAACTCAACCTGATCAGGCTCAAGCTCCTCTGGGACAGTTCCTTCCTCAGGACTGAGATCATCCCCCTCAAGAGACTGATCTTCCTTCTGAGCCAAGGGGGAAGGCACTGCCTTAACCCTACTACTACTCCTCTTGGAGGGCACTTGGTCCATTGTTCCAGGATCCAAGGCCTGTTCAGTGTTAGACATTTTGGCCTGTGACCTGGTCACAGCAAACACATCTGCAGGGATCCCCAGCATTTCTGCATGGGTCCTGAGCTCCACTTCTGCCCAAGCTGAAATTTCTAGATCATTGTCAAGCAAGCATTCAACTGGTAGGTCTGCACTTACCACAACCTTCTTAAGGCCAGTTACCCCTCCCCAGGAGAAGTTAACAACTGCCAGAGTATGGTCTGTTCTGACATTGCTAGCATTGGTCACTTGGTACATTTCACCAAGTATAATCTGCCCAGGATCCACAAGATCTTGTGTCACCATAGTGACACTTGCTCCTGTGTCCCTGAATGCCAAAGCCTCTCTTCCATTAATTAATGGCTGTTGCCTATACTTGCCCAGATTACTGGGACTCACAGAGGAGGTCACATCCATGCCTCCATCACAGACTAGGACAGCCTGAGTGAGTTCTCGGACTAGGCCAGAGCTCATCTCATTACACAGGGTCAACCCTACTAAACCCTTAGCTTGAGTACTTCCACCACCATTTGTCACTGTACTAGGGGGAACAGGTGCCTTAGGGGCAGTGGTGGTGGCTGGAATAGAGTCTTTGGACTTGGTGCAATCACTGGTCCAGTGTGTCTTTTGCTTACAGACTTTGCACCATGGTTTCTTTTGGCCTTTTCCCTTGTTAGACTGTGAATCCCCACCTGAAGAAGATTTTTGGGGGCCTTGTGAAGACTTCTGGTCTTTACCCTTCTCCCCACCCTTATCAGAGTTTTTAGAATCTTGATTCTTAGGGTCACCACCTTGGTTCTGTACCTTCTGCCTCACCCTGGTTCTGACCCATTTGTCTGCCTTCTTTCCCAATTCTTGGGGAGAGGTCAGATCAGATCAGAGTTCACCAGGTACTGATGCAACAGCTGATTTTGACAGTTATTAAGAATCTGCTCCCTCATGATAAGATTGTACAATCCTGTGAAGTCACATACCTTACTGCCCACTAACCAACCTTCCAGAGCCTTAGCAGAACAATCAACAAAGTCCACCCAGTCTTGAGTCTGTGCTTTTTGGGTATCTCTGAACTTTAACCTGTATTGTTCAGTTGTTAGGCCAAACCCATCAATCAATGCACTCTTCAAGACTGTGTAATTGTCAGCATCCTCTTCTCTAACAGAGAGGAGCTTATCTCTACCTTTGTCTGCAAAGGAGAGCCACAAGATTGCTGCCCACTGCTCCTGAGGCACCCTCTGTACTTTACAGGCCCTCTCAAGAGCAGTTATCCATTTGTGGATGTCATCCCCACTCTGGTAGGGAGGGACAATCTTGCTCAGGTTTCTATGGTCATAAGACCTTTCCCTATCTCTGGGGAAATTGCTGCCACCATGGGACTCTAGTCCCAACTTTTTTCTTTGTCTAAAAAGATCTAGGGACTCCCTGTCTATAGCCAACTGCTATTTTCTGATCTCAAGCTGGGCTTGTTCATACTGAAGCAGTCTCCTTTTCCTTTCATGAGAGGATTCCCTCCTATGAGAAGAAACAGAGGTCCCTATTGAGGTGTCAGAGTGGTTAGACTCATGAGAAGGAGATTTAGACCTTCTGGGCACACTCCCAACTCTTCCTGGGGGGACAAAGGGGAGGTCATTCTGAGTCTCCTCCTCATCCTCAGGAGTAGCTGCATTGTCCAGGTCAGGATCATTGTCATCCCCCTGGCCAGTTTCAGAGATCAGGTCCTGGGCATTTTCATCCCTGGTCCCTTCCTCCTCTTCTGCCCCACCCTCTCTGCCTACCCTTGCAGACCCTATGGGTCTTCTAAGATCATCTAGCAGAAGCATCTCCAGGAGATGTTGGGTGTTGGCACTTTTGCCTGTCTTCAACTTCCTAACCTTGCACAACTCTCTTAATTCCAATAATGAGAGGCTGTCATATCTGGATGGCAGGAGCCCACTGGTTCCTGGCAGTGAAGACATTACTAGTGTGGTGTGGTGTATGCACTACCTACTCTAGTGTGGCCTACTAAACTCTCTTGAGTTGTAGAAAGGGTGTGCTATCCCTTAACACACAACTCTAAGTTCAGTAGAACTTACTGTATCCTAAGCTTGATTTATATGTACCTAAGGTACCCTTAGTGGTTTTCAGTTGATCAATTCAATTGAGATTATCTGGTAAAACAATAGCAAGCTGGAATCCCACACGCTGCACACCAATGTGAGACGTTGGCCTGGTATATGCTGTCCACTAATTATAGTGGGCACCCTGTACCAGTCCAAACAACCCCTTATTGGAGATAGGTTAAAGACAACCTTTATTGAAAGCTATCCTAGTGGTAGCTATGGAGAGCAGCCTTCAGGCTAAGTCTTGAAGGAATGTAAAGCAGCTTGTTTTACCAGTCTATAATCTCTTGAGTGACCAAATGAAAGAGGACCACACCAGGTATATATTTAAAATATATGTATTTAGTCTTAAACACACCCCTCTAGTCTCTTTATGAGTATAGAGTTCGAAGTACATAAGTTAGAAGTCAGTTATCAAACGTGTATTTGTGCTACTACTGTTGATAACTGACTTGTAACTTATGTACTTCGAACTCTAGCCTCATAAAGAGACTAGAGGGGTGTGTTTAAGACTAAATACATATATTTTAAATATATACCTGGTGTGGTACTCTTTCATTTGGTCACTCAAGAGATTATAGACTGGTAAAACAAGCTGCTTTACATTCCTTCAAGACTTAGCCTGAAGGCTGCTCTCCATAGCTACCACTAGGATAGCTTTCAATAAAGGTTGTCTTTAACCTATCTCCAATAAGGGGTTGTTTGGACTGGTACAGGGTGCCCACTATAATTAGTGGACAGCATATACCAGGCCAACTTCTCACAGGGGCTATTGGGTACTTAGGCTTCGTGTAATATTTCAAAGAAAAAGAAGATGCGGCTACATCCAGGGGCACTGAGCTCCAGGCACTGAAAGGTACAGTACCAGTATAGCTCTATCCAGAGTTTCTCCAGCACAAAATCTGTTTGAAGATGTATAACTACTTAAAATGTTACCATTAGAGTGCTTGAATTCTTATCCAACTGCAGAATGGTTGGAAAAGAAAACAAACATTACAAACCAACATGTTCTTGTTGAAAAAACATGGGAATAAAACTTATCAACAGAGGTTACACGGGAAAGGCGACAAGGTGGGAAGATTTCTTTCACAGCTAATAAAAACGGAGTCTACAGCTACCCCCTTCGTTATAAACAGCAGGAAAGAAAAATGTGCACACAATCAGGTTTATTAAAGTCGAATTTAAGTACTATGTACTCTCTAATAAAGACTAGGGGTGGGGTTCAGACCCTTAGAACGCATGTGAATCAGGTATCTTTGCCAAAGCTTACACATGCTCACAGACATTTTTGAGACTCCCATAGATGCTGAAGAACTAAAAATGGTTGTCAAAGGGGTTCATACAGATAAATCCTCAGGAAGTGAAGGCCTCCTAGTGGAGTTTTACAGAGCTTATATTGATGCTCTGCTGGTGAAACTACATGCAGTATTTAAGAAATCCAGAGGGGGTGGGGGGGGGACTACTTTCAAAACTAACATGAGAATCTTTGATAGTTGTGCGCTTTAAACGACATAATCCTCCACATGATTACAAACCAAATAAATCACTATGTGTTAAATGTGTACACCCAATATTATTGAAGATATTAGCAAACAGAGTGGCAGCAGTTATAACACTGGCACATGATGTAAAATGCAGACTTGTACCCAGTTGTGGATCATTCAAAATATGAGAAGCGTGATGCATAATGAGTGAATTGATAGATAGTGACAAAGATCCAGTGCTTGCCTTACCAGACACTGAGAAGGTATTTGATTCGTTTTCATGGAAAATCTTGTTATTGGTTCTGCAGGCCATGTGGTTCACTCTAAAGTAGATCTGGCTACTGTATACCCAAGGTCAGATTGGTAAGGCAGGCACACGGGCAATGGGCCGGTATCTGAGCTGCAGCTGTGGGCTGCTTTTTTTGGGCAGTGTGGTGGGCTGTGTCTGTGCTGTTCAGATGCAGCCATTGGCCCAGTTGGGACCTGAGCAGCCTTTCTAGAGGCACATGGGCCTCTATTACCTCCCTTTTACCAATGGGGTGGAGCTGTCTTTCCCAGGCTCTCACAGGGCAGGACCATAAAGGTATGCAGATTCGGTAGGGGCCTGAGCAGAAGTGACCTCACTTCTGTTCAGGTGTGGTTCACCATTGTGAACTAATCTGTGCACAAAGAGTCCTGGCAACATTTGCATTTGTTTTTTTTTAAATCTCAGTTAAGTTGAGAAAACTTGCCTTCCCCCCTCCTTCTTTTCAAAATACTTAAAACACTGAAGCAGTGTTTTGCGTAAAGGTGCAATCTGCAAATATGGGCCACTTTTTTAGGGTGCCTGGGACTATTTTTGATCCCAATCCAACCCTGTGTATACTCAGCCCTTGGCATGGATGAAGACAAATGCCACGATTCCGGAAGAACGGAAGTCGAAAAAGCAAAGAGGACAGGGTTGTCCTCTGACCATCCCCACTATTACTTGCCTTAGCCATAGAGCCTCTATCTTGTAAACTTAGAAGAGATGTGAGCAAGAAAATATCAGTGTAGGACTGGTGGTGCATGTGTTTTCCTCGAACTCAGATGATATGCTTATATATTTGACAAACTGTGGTGTACACAGAGAGATCTGGGGGAAAGTCCGGATTGCGAATTAATGAGGGCTAAATTGTTACTGCTCCCACATGCAGCCAGTGCTTAATTTGTCAAATATTAAGTGCAGGTGCTCCAAAAATTTTTTAGGGTGCCACACCCACTCCCCCTCCCCCCCCGCTCCAACTACTACCTCCCATGACTGACCAAGTACAACACTTTCCCAATTAGACACAACTATCAATGTCGAACAGCACAGTGACATACATCACTGACTCACTCTTTAAGAGCTGGCATTAGCATAGGTGGTGCCCAGTGCAACAAACTTTTTTGGTGCCCCCCTCCAATGACCTCCTTCTCCACCGATTCCCTTACTACCACTCTCCATTAGTGCCCCTTATCTCTCCATAGTTCAGTTCCTCTCTCACAAACATTTCATTTGTTTTTATAGCGCTGCTCATACCAGTGCAGGGTGCCAGAGCACTTTATACCATAGACACATTGTACAGAGACAATGAATCATCCTAGGAAATGTTTAAAAAAACCAATGAGGATTACAAGGTGTAGGATCACCTCATCTATAGTTAGGTAGGCATTATATTTTAAGAGTGGTCCGGAAAAGCACAAACTCGGGGTTTAAAATGTACCACAGTAATGGGGTTGTCTTTACTAATAAGAATGCATTTTTACCCAAACTAACTAATGACCGTTTTAAGGCCACTGTGTGGAATAGGATTGTAATTTATGAATTATAAGTAACCAAAGGCTCTCTGTTACAAAGCAGTAACCCACTGAACTATCCACATAAAATACAGTTCTGTGACATGCAAAATACACATTCTTTGCAGAAGGCATGTTAACCCTCTGCACTACTGGTGAGTTAAAACTTGCACTACACAAAACTCTAATCCTTCTCCAGCAGGAACATTAATCACCATGTTATCTTTGACTTACCAAGAAGAGTCACTGACAGTGGTGGGTAAATAATGCCTGCTGCCTCGGGATGGTCGATGTAGCTGTAGTCTGTGGAGTCCCTCACTGCAGACAGCTGCTCTGACTGCCATGATGATGTACTGGAGACAGGAGTCAGTTACCGGTCGTAGAGGGCCAGCTGCCGTAGTGAAAGAGACAATGCTGGCTCTCTTCTCTGCAGATAGTACTGTACTACTTTGCATCTAATATGCAGCTAAAGTGTTATATTCCATATAGGTACCATAATATAGGCCCAGGTAACTTCATAACCCTTCACCTATATTCTTCCCTACATTACACTTATAACCGTTTACAGGGAGTGACCTTTTACCTAGATACGACACTGCATTCAGAACGCGGGTTTTCCCTAGTTCGAAATCTCATACATTGTGCATGAGGATTCTTGGAAGCACAGCAGGACTACCATCTCCTGTATAATATCTATGTATAAAGTTTATGCCCAACGTCATCCTTAGTCCGACACAGTAATACAGCGAGGTGGGACCCCTGGGGAGATCTAAGGGTATATATACATCACATCTTGCTAAGATAGCTAGAGGAGATCAGGACTTCCCGGCCGACACACTGACAAGAGACGCTGAGGTTCCTGCATGCAGACACTACAGCTCGCAGTGGTCTAACATCCCTCGCGGGGTGTCCAACTCGAGACCAAGACGGGGTCCCACATGTGAGAAGTTAGCCTGGCATATGCTGTCCACTAGTTATAGTGGGCACCTTGCACCAGTCCAAACGACCCTTATTGATGATAGGTTTAAAGACAACCTTTATTGAAAGCTATCCTAGTGGTAGCTATGGAGAGCAGCCTTCAGGCTAAGTCTTGAAGGAGTGTAAAGCAGCTTGGTTTACCAGATTATAACCTCTTGAATGACCAAATGAAAGGAGAACCACACCAGGTATATATATAACATATATGTATTTATTTCTAAACACTCACTACTAATCTCTTTATGAGATTAGAGTCCAAGATACACAATATCACAGTATTAAAACGACAGTAAATAGCACAATATACAATGGGCCCCAGGGGGGGACCAAACCATATATTAAGAAAGTGGTATAAGAACCACAACTTGACTAGACACAGTGCCTAGAGCACGTAGAATCGCTGGGACCCCAAGGAACCACCCAAGGTAGTGACAGAGGAGATCCACGGGGGACGTGTGCAGTGTGAGAACACAGCCGCGAGCGCCGTAGGATTCTATGAGGAAAGTCGCGGTTGGAATTTTAAAGATAAAGGACACTTAGGAGAGGACTTTGAGCAAACCCCTTTAGACTTAAGGAGTTCTAGGGCCAACACCCACGGGAGCACCGGAGTACTCGAGTTACCTCACCCAGGGAAGCCGGGTGCATAGGTGTCAAAGGGTGTCGGGAATCGTCGTTGATTTCAATGGCGATCTGCTGCAAAGTGCTACTGCCGTGAAGAAGAAAAGTGTCCGGGATGATCCAAGCCTGGATCAAAGATGTGAGGAACCTGAAAGCAGAGGGGACAGAGTCTGGGTCACTAGCCAGTGACCAGGAGCGGAGCAATCAAATGCCCACCGATGTCGGGTGCTTCAGGTGCGAAGAGGTGAAGCTTGACTCTGCAGCCACGGGGTCCAGGAGACGTCGAGGATGACCAGGAGCCGGATTCGAGCTGTCCCACGAAGGATGTCGAGTGCTGGGGTGTCGGTGCTCGGATTGAACACAACAAGCCTTGGCAACAGCAACCCACGCAGGAAGAGAAAAGATGCTTCTGTGAGGACCAGCAAGGTCCTAGGGACTCCCCAAGCGATGGAGAGTCAGGGCACGTCTGGAGCAACCAGGGAAGCCCAATTAAAGTTAGAGTTGCCTTCTTGGGGACCCACAGGTCAACGGACCAGGGATCGTGAAGGGACCTCAAGAGGAATCACAAAATGGCGGCCCACGGAACACTCGTTGAGTGTAGGCCGGCAATCTTCGGTGTAATTACTGCTCGGGGTCAGGGCTACAAGTAACCCAAAGCTCAGCCTCAGGGGTCGCCGGAAAGCTGATGCTTCTGCAAATGGACGCGGTTTCCAGGGGTTCGGGTTGCACGGTCTCCACGAGGGATACGGGCCTCAGACTTGCTGTGGGCACAGATCGACCTCGGAGACCTTGGGAACCCACCTCCTGTGTGGTAATATTCTTCGGAGTCCTCAGGAGCTGCGGAGATGCCAACCGGTCAGTTGCGTTAAAGGTGCCTGCCTTGCAGGGGTGTAACTCCTTTACTCCAAGGGAGATTCTTCAGTCATCCAGCGTAGTGTAGATCATCGAAGTACTTGGTTTCTGTGTCAGTGTTTAGTCCATGTGTAATCTAAAGTCTGTAGTCAGGGGTTCCTACTTTATACCCAAGGAAGGGGTGGGACAAACTCTGGGGACCCACCTATGGGAGGGTCAGGAAAGAGGGGTGGCTACACCCATTTCCTTTGTCCAGTTTCGCACCAGAGCAGGGGCTGGTAGCCCTGCAACCGGTTTGAGCTGGACTATGCACAGGGACACCAAATGTGCCCCCAGTGCAGACTTCAAAGCACTCTTGGAGTGCACCCACCCAGCCCCAATACACTAAAGCCTGTCTGGGAGGTGGTCACACCTCCCTGTGACAGGAAACCTATTGTCCAGGCCTCCCATGCCGGAGTTTCGTCCAGCAGCAGGAGGGCAGACTCGTGTCTGTGGCTGCAGCATCCATTTTGTGATGCCAGGGTTCTGTTACGCTGGTACCGGGTGTACCGGTGGTGCCATGTTTCTCCCTCTAATAGGGTGGAATCATACCTCCCACCCCAGTTACTGGGATGGAGGTATGATTCCAAGGTGTTTGACACCAAACACGATATGTTTCCATGCAGCCATTCTCAAGTTAGCATTTACCGCGAGGTCATAATGCACTTAAGAGTATATGGTTTGGCTGAATCACAAACAACCCCGGAATGAAGATTCCGAAAGCTGCAGAGGGGCTCTGCTCATGCATGGGCACCCTCTCACATGAAACCCAGCACCCTGCTTTCAGGATTGTTAAGGCCTGCCATAGGGGGTGACTGATAGGTTTACATGTGCAGTGATATGGAGAGATATAGGGAACCTATATCTCAGTAAGAGGTGCATACACCACCTTACACAGGCTGCTGTAGCAGACCTGTTGTGTCATTTTAAAAGGCTTCCCAGGGGTGGCACAATACATGCTGCAGCCCCTGGTAGGCCTCTGGGGTACCTATGCCCTGGGTACATAGTATACCATATACTAGGGACTTATAAGGGTACCCCAGAATCCAATCTGGAGTGTACCTAAAGTACATACAATCAATTTAGAGTAGAAAGCAGATAGACTGGGGTCCTGATTAGCAGGGCCTCAGTCTGGCTAAGTCGAAAAACAGTGAAACATCAGCAAAACGGGGGGGTAACTATAAGAAGCAGATCCTACTCTCCTACACCACAGTCTCTCACTTCAGGTTGACTTTATCCTAGAGGGATTCTTGGCTTAACACCTACACACATGCTAGGTACACTTAGGTACATCTAGGAAGGGAGACGTCGTAGGAGTACGCATCTTTTTATTACCATGTATTTTATGTATGTGTATGTATTCATGATTACTGCAAGATGGTAGAGCTTTACCATCCGTTTACTTTCATAGTGCTTCTAATCCTATATATCTGCTACTGTCTAACGGTTGTTGTAGCTCATCTATTTTACACCAGAATAACAACTGTTCAATAAATACTTATTGAAAACGCCCAGCCTGTTTATTCTGTGTACCTCTCTAAGACAGACTAAGTAAGCACGAGTGACTGAGCGAAAAGTATTATATTGTTTCTACGGTCCTGAAGGATCAGGGTTGTCATGTTCGATGGTTGCCAAGAACCATTCTCTCCTTGGTAAGAGGAGAATTTAGTGGCACTGTGAGCTAGCTGGTACAAAAGGCCAACATACCCGGTGGGGGTGTTCAGAATCAGTCCGACACCAATCCTACAGTGTATGCTGCCGAACGCGCAGATCCTGTATAGGTTTTATAGGAACTACACGACAATAGATTTAAGTTGCTGTGAGGGGGCATGGCGTGGCACGCTCTCTTCAGGCCGTGACTCGGTCTTTAGACACTCAGCGCCAGCTCTCACCGTGACTGGCATAGCCGCCAGCAAACCTCCAAAAGCAGGAGGGCACTCAGGGCAGCACATGTCAAGAAGGTCATGGCTGTTCCTTACTGTAAATCGTCCGGCGGCAGCAGCAATTCCTGGTGGCAAGACAAGAGTGCTCGTGCATCGGCCTGTGCCAGCCACAACAGAGGCCTGAAGGGCTGGCGAAACCATGATTTCCAGGGGCTGCTGCAGCAGCAGGCCAGAGAGGAGTGCATGGTTTGAGGTGGCAATGCCTACTCTAATCAAAATGGGTCGCAAACATCACCACTTGTCCGGTCAGGGGCAGCAGCAGTTAAGAAAATTGTGAATCCAGGCTGAAACTGCCGCCTGGACATTCAACAGGAATGTGCGCTTTGTGTGGAAAACATGAAAAGCGGCCCCGAATCCATGTGAGCTGGGCCCGGCCCGTGCAGAGCAGATTCTGTCTCCGCCTCCAGGGAAGAATGCACCCAGTACTGAATGCACCGGAACCACTTGTCCCAGAGGCTGAGGTCGGCCCTCAACAAGACAGATGTGTTTTTTTTATTCCGGTGCCGTTTCGAAAACAATGTGTCAAAAGACACAGTTCAAATCCCCTGAGGCAATCTACTGTGAGCTCCGAGGCAGGTAAATGAATTGCACGGGGAGCGCAGCAGCTCTTTTCTTTTTTATTTATGTGCAGGCTGCAGCGATTCATTCGCATTCAATTCGGGTAGATGTGAACACGTGACTAATGCATTTTAGTGCGGTGATGCGGACACCAGCACTAAAATGCATTATTCTAATCCCTGATGGGTGGTACTTGGTAGGGCTACCCAATGCCCAGGGAAGGAAAATTGATTCAACAGCCCCAACCCTGGGAAATAAGTGCTGGTGCTGAGCACCGGAAAGCACCGGCACAAATTAAGCACTGCATGGAGCCCTTGCGTTCAATGATGCCAACTACCAGTGATGTCCATTGCTTTGAGAAGGTGTCTTTTCAATATTCGAAATCCAGTACCTTCTGAATATCACTACCTTTGTCTATTCCGGGCAGGGTCGTACAGACCAAAATGACTGACTTGCCTAGGTCTTTATACCTATTTCAGTGCTGTATGTATACTATTCCAGCATGAGTGTTTAATGGTCAATCATTTTTAATGACATTTTTCAAATAAAAATTACAACTTCAGGCGGGTATACCTGCCTACACTTTTACCCTCCAATCTACCCGAAACCCCACAGCCCTTCACCCCTTCTTTTAAGATTTGTCTATTCCCCCCATGTTGCTACTGCAATTTCACTGTGGGTGTTTAAGGAAATGAACACCATACTCACAATGGTACTCTGGACGGTGGAAAGGAACAAAGGTAGGTTACGTACTTCTAAGTTAAAGTAAGAAAAGGGTGGACAACAAGATCAGCTTGAAATGATATGACCTGGCGGCACACTTACGATCTGAAGAAGGGTGGTTTTCAGATAATAGAGGTCTGGGTACTGAATTACCTATGGGGCATGCACTCTACCGGTAATTAAATACTAGCTGTACTGCTTCATGTTTGGCCCTCAATAATAAATGACCCGCGTTTGATAAGGATGGCTGTGGATGAGAAACCTAGCTATATGGGGTGTGTATAATGGGAAATTGTGTAACAATTGGTGATTTATATGTGGACGAGGAATTTATTACATATAAAGGAGCGCAAGAAGCTTGTCGTCTGCCTCATGGTAATTTCTACAAGACAATAAAATACGCAGAGCTGCTCTTGATTCATGGCCCATGGCTGAGTATGGCCCTGCTTTGTCAGAACTACTAAACACACTCCTAAATCTATTGCTGTTCAAGGATATCTCTATAAATTTATGCGGTGTAATCAGAAATGGTACACACAAGGGAGATTTCGCTATGAAAGGAAAACAGATAAAGGACTGTGCGGAAAATGCATGTAAAAAAATGGGAGAATGCATTACAATTAGTACATAAAGTATGCAGCAAAGCCAGGTAACACAATACAACACAGTAGCAGAGAACTTTCACAACCCCACATATATCACACAAAAAGGGATCAAAAAACACACTTAGATGTCCTAACTGTGGAACCAAAAAAACATTGCGTTTATACATCTAATCTGGCCCTGCTTGCAAATAGAGCAACAATGGAAAAACAAATGAGTTTAGGGTACATACAAACGTATCTCTGAAATTGCCCCCTTGAAGCATGCCTGCAACAAATACCGATTTTCGAGAACAAAAGCCAGATACGCAAAAAGCTGCAGAGTTTGCCAAATGCGATGCAGCGAGCGCAACAGAATTCGTTTTATTTATTTATATGTTTACTTACCTCTATTCGGCCGTATTCCGTAGTTTACTACCCCCCACCCTGCCCCTCCCCCGCCGCATGTCACCGCCCGGCAGCACTCCCACCACGGGCCGCTACTGATGTCACCTAAAGCACCCGACCTGGGAATCTGGCTTAGAGATATGACTGAATGGTACATCGCTGATGAACTACATATGAGAGTAACACACAGAGATACAAATTTAGAAAAGAACCTAATAGACTGGCAGATGATCTTACAAGAGCCAACACACCGAAAGACAATTTGCCCGCATAAATTAATTGTGAAAACTGCTTCACATTTCAAAATAAAGAAACATAAGATAAACTCCATTACACAGTTTAAGTGATACTGTCAAGCTTAGTAAAAACCCTGTTATTTAAAGAGACTTCCTATTGCTCATTTGATATATATATATATATATTTGGAAATTTGTAATGCGCACAGCTACCCCAAGCGGTTTCCCGGGGCAGGATAGATGCAAATAGGGTGTCCCAGGACGAGGATCTAGAATAGCCTAGTCTTCAAAGTTTTGTGAAAGACAAGTAATGAATTGCAGTTTCTAAGATCTGTAGACAGAGAATTCCGCAAAATTGGATCAAGGTAGGCTAAAGAGCAGCCCTTCATGCGGGTTAGACGGAACCTTGGCACAGAAAACAGACTCGAGGATCATAAAGATCAAATAGGCTGATAAAGAAATAACGGTTCCTGAATGTATCGAGGAGCTAAGCCTCGTTTGGCCTTGAGCATATAACACAGTGCCTTAAACTCAATGCGTTTAGTGATCTTGAGCCAGTGCAGTTCCTGAAGCAGATGGGAGACCGAAGCATAATTCGGTAATCGCAAGAGCAGCCTAGCAGCAGCATTTTGAACAATCTGTAAGAGGTGGATCGAAGTCTTATCCGCACCCAGGTACAGCACAGTGCCATAATCCAAACCGGATAGGACTAGAGCCTGAATTACAGTTGTTGGACATGGCCCTTTTGACAGGTTTATCCACAAACTTTTTTTCATTTTGCCTCCTATTCTTCTGACCATGTTTTTGTTGGCTATAGGATTCTGGGCACTTTACCACTGCTGTTCAGTGCTAAAGTGCAAATGCTCTCTGTATAAATTGTGACCATGATTGGTTATCCATGATTGGCATATTTTATTTACCGGTAAGTCCCTAGTATAGTGCACGGTGTGTGTGCCAGGGCCTGTACATCAAATGCTACTAGTGGGCTTGCAGCACTGGTTGCGCCACCCACACGAGTAGCCCTGTAAATGTGTCTCAGACCTACCACTGTACTGTCTGCGTGCACAGTTTGTAACTACCATGCTGTCCTGGCAAGTGCAACCACTTGCCAGGCCCAAACCTTCCCTTTCCTTACATATAAGGCACTCCTAAGGTAGGCCCAAGGTATCCCCATGGGGAGGGTGCAGTGTATGTGAAAGGTAGGACATGTACTGGTGTGTGTGACATGTCCTGATAGTGAAATACTGTGTATTTCATTTTTCACTATTGAAAGGCTGTCTGTCCCACAGGTTTATCATTGGGGCTGTGCTGTAACATTTTACAGGCGTAGCTTTCCATAGGGACAAGATAGAAAATTGAGTTTAGGCTCTCTGAACTCAGAATTTATTAACACACCTTTTGGTAAAGGTGGTTTCCAAATTCTGTGTTTGAAAATGGCACTTTTAGAAAGTGGGCATTTTCTTACTTTACCATCCTGTGTGCCTTTGGCTGTTTGTGTATTCAGCGTCTGGTGTTTGAGTGACAAGAGCTGGGATGTGCATTCACTCTAGACAGTCACTAAGGGGGTTGAGGTGTGTCCTGCCTTGCCTGGGTGGCTGATCTCTGGGCTGAATAGGCCTGGTCTGCATTTAGAGTGGTGGGAGGAGGTTCGCTTGCACCTGAATAGGCAGTGTCTCCTTTTTCACAATGCTGTCTCCACCCCCTGTGGTCATGCTGCACCAGGGAGGATGACTGGTTTGGACGGCATTCAGAGACCCTTGCCACAAAGGGAACAATGACAAAATCTGGTATAAGTATTGGACCTAAAACCCCAGGACTTTAGATTACTTCAAGAATCAGGAGGACCCTGCCAAGAAGAAGAGCGGAAGGACTCTGTGAGGAGCGCTGTCTTTTCTGAGTGAGGGGTGGGTTGGCCTGTAGTTGCTGATTCGGTCTATGGTGGAGGAAAATGACGGACTCTTTTTGCCCTGCTGTGGTATCCTGCTTGTGAAGGAAAACCTCCAAGGGCTTGTGTGTACTGGCCTCCTGTTGTGGAAGACTCGGAGACAACAAAGTCTTCCTTCTGCACGCTTTCCCTTTGCTTTGGGAAAGTTCTGGTGCGTGCGCTCTATTTCACAAGAGCCCTGGTGCTCCCACTTTGTTTTACAAAGTCTGTGTGCTTTTTATGATTACTGAAACTTCCTGTGCATACTGGAAGTTCAGGGTGAGGAGAGAAATTCTTTGGGCTTTGTGTTGCTGCAAAACGCTTCTGCCTGTCAGCTGGGGAGGCCCTCTGGCGCTCCCTGGGTTGCTAACCGCCGTGGGGACTGCCTGCTCCACCGCCGTGGGCCAGAGTTCGAGGCTGAGCCCCCATCTGCTGTATCACAAGAGATCTGGGGAAGGCAAGAGCGGCCGCTCACCAGCGAAGCGAGCACCGCAAGAGTCCAGGCCTGGCAACCAAGCCCCCCCAGCCAAAGAAGGGGCAGGAGGACAACTGCACGTCGCAGCCCTGCCTCCTCTGAGAAGGCCGACTACAGCGGGAAGCTCCCTGAGGGAAAGGGAGCAGGAATCTGGCCGCAGGAGAGACCGCTTGAGACCAGAGGAGGTCTCCACCACCGATGCCCTCAGGTGCTGAGCACTGACGAGCACCAGGTGACGAAAGCTGTACCGCGTGTTCGCAGGCAGCCCCCTTTGGTGAGTTCTGCTTGCAGAGGACACCGTGAGGACTTCCTGCCGACGGGGGCATTTTTGTTTATGAGTAAAATACAGCCTTGGTATTGCTGGCATTACAGTGGCAAGGCTGGCCCCATCGGCCTGAGCAGGGTGGCCGGACCCCCCGTCGCATTTGTCTCTGCGACTGCGCCACAGAGTGGGCAGCTGACACTCACTTGGGGGGCACTGTCTCGGACATGGGGCGAGCCCGGGACGGGCCTCAGATTAAGAACTCTCTGCCTTTGGGAGGAGCACAAGGAATAATACTGTAATCCCCCAAGAAGGCAAGCATGAGTTCTGGTGCCCTAGGGGTCCAGGTGGGGTTACACCATAAGGTGCTTTAGAGGGGCAGGGGAGCTGCAACCAATAGATTCATGGTTATAACAATGATATCTGGTGATGTATGTGTAATGAAACGATAGCCGTTTTATATCCTCAGTTTATAATTTATATGCTATAAGCATTGTACAAAGTGATTTATGTGCAAGGTACGGGTACTGGTTCAGTACACCGGAGGTGATGCTATGTTTACCTGATTGACAACGCTCATGTTTACACAGCAATTTATGTGCAAGGTTTATGCCTGGCAGTAACACTCTAATAAGTAGTGTGTTCAGAGACTGCATGTTATATGCAGGCAGGGTGTAAAGGGGTGTTTTCATAATGTTAGATGACGTGTACAACTTATAAGTATTTACTTTAGTGCACTACCTTTAAATTTATGATCTATGTGATGTCATGACAATCGCCTGGTTGGCAAAGTGATTTATGTGACTGTGGCCTAATGAGTTTTATGTATAATACAAAGGATATTTCTATACAACCTTGTGTGGAGTCTCTTTTTGTGGTGTGCCTAGTGTGTTGCACAAACGCTTTACACATTGGCCCCTGGGATAAGCTTAACTGCTCTGCCAAGCTACCAAGGGGGTGAGCAGGGGTTATCTTGTGTGTGTAACTCCCTTACCCTGACTAGAGTGGTGGGTTCTGCCTGGCTTAGGTGCATACCCTAGCCAACCAGAAACCCCATTTCTAACAGTCCTTTGAGCCGCTAGGGGAATTAACCAAAGAATCGTTTTCAACCATTTAAGAACTGAAAAACAGGCGGCAGTAACATTAGTCACCTGTGGTTTCAAAGAAAGTTTATTGTCGATAAGAAAGCCCAGATTTTTAACCTTAGTAGACAGGGTGGACAGAGTCCCCAAGGATTCCGGGCAGTGTCTCAAGACCCAAAGGGAGGCGTTGTTACCCAGGACCATGACCTCAGTCTTGTCACCACTGAGCCTGAGTGCGTTTTTATTCATCCATGAGAAACGTTTACTCAGGCCCAGGTTCCGAAAGATGGGTCATGGTTCTTAGCCGATGATAAAAAAAAAAAAAATTGTGTCTTCGGCGTATGAAAAAAGGGTAAGCCTGCAATTCTCTATTAAGTCCGCCAAAGGGCGGACATAGATGTTAAAAAGCATGGGGCTCAAAATGGAACCGTGTGGAACACCAGAAGTCAGGGCTTGTGGCTTAGATCTCACATTAGCCGAAAAGACCTGGAAAGTACGGTCTCTTTAGAAAGAAACAAGCCACCTCAAGGCGGAACTTTCAAGACCTAAAGACTCTAGTGCCAGCCAGGATAGTATGAGACATCATGTCGAAAGCCGCGCTCAAATCCAGCAGAATGAGAGGGCAGTACCTCCCGTGTCCAGATGTAGTCTAAGATGTTCTGTCACGCTGAGAAGTGCGGACTCAGTGCTGTGCCCAGCCCTGAAGCCAGACTGCGAGGGATGAAGAAAAAGATGGGTCTCAACTAATGCAGTGAGATGGGCGTTGACATGCTTTTCTAGGATTTTGGAAAAGACTGGTAAGAGGGAGATAGGGCAAAAAGTCGACAAACAAGAGGGATTCGAATTGGCTTTTTTTAAAAGAAGAAGAACCAAAGCATGCTTCCACCTCTGAGGCACAATCCCATCCATTAATGATGAATTAAGGAGCTCCAGAAACATAGTTAAGACAGATGTATCCAATAGTCTGAGCTTAACTGGGGGAAGAGGATCCAACGGAGAACCTGATTTAATAGATTGTAAGACAGTCAGGAAAGATGCAAGATCCAAAGGACACCATGCACTGGTTTTAACGGCACCCACAGTCTTGTTTACCAGTTGATTAGCCTCTGCTAGAAGCATATCAGAGGTGTCCATATTTGAGTTGGGGTCTGTATCAACAGATTCTTCAGCCAGTTGGGAGTGAATCTTGTCCATTTTTTGCATGAAAAAACTAGCTAACTCATCACACTGGCTTTGTGATAGATGGGGCGTAGGCAAGATGTTACTAGCATCTGATAATTCTTACACCACCTTAAAAAGTGTCTTCTGACAGTGTTGGGCATTAGTAATTTTTTAGGTCTCGCCTACGCAGCGCATAGGAAAAAAGACTTTTTGCAATCGATTCGGCTTTTCAGCCAAAAACGTGCACGCGTTCCATTGCCTTCAATGGCAACGCGTGCACGTTTGGCGATTCACTTGCGGGAGAGAGCAGCTGGCGCCATATGGTAGCATTTATCGCTCCTGGCGCCGCTCGCTTCCGCAAGGGAATCGCGCATGCCCCCTCCTCTCCCCCCTCCCCCTGCTGTTTCAGATACGCTACAATTTGATCAGTGGCTAAAGGAAGACTGCCTAATACCAAGGGACAGACCATCAACGGCATTAACATTTCATTTTTCCCCCCTCTGGCTCTCTCCTCCTCTCAGGGGGCACCGCTAGACACCTTTGGATGCCGAAGAATAAATTACGTGCTCCCTGATTAACGCACACCATTGTGAGTTACCTGCGTGGGATTGGGGGTTTCTGAATTAGAGCCCATGTAACTTTTGATTTCTCAGCTAACCTTATCATTATGCCTTACAGGACACCATGTTTCAGGTGTCCTCTTACTCCGCCGGACACCGACTGGAGTGACTCCCTCACTGTAGAGAGGTGAGTTTTATACATAGTTGGCCCACCACTATCACTGAGTCAAAACGAATAGGTGGTTTTCACGAGCACTTATGAGACAAAGTATGAGACAACAAATAAATGTATGAATGCCATTCCCGTGGTTGTTTTTAACTGGGGAGAACAGTCTTCTGTGTTTTTAGATTTTTAACTTGTCACATTACCGGGTGTCTAATACTAGGCCCCACTTTTATTCATCACATGCCTAGGTTTTTGCACAAATTAAGTATGCCAACGTTACATATGAGGTGTTCGGAGAGAGAAGAATGGACACTGTGTAACCTAAATACATGTGATACAGCTATAACTTCATTCTGTATCCCCTTCTTCTTTTAGGTTAATGGAATACACTACAGTAAATTTGACTCGTAGTGTGAACATGTGGTAGGTAGTATTTGACCCCATCACACTGTGTAGATAGATTCACTGAGTAGGTCCTGAAGAATTGCCACGGATCAACCTGACCAATAGGCAAGAAACATGTTGACCTGTAGAGTGGAACATAGCCTAAACTAAACCTTTGAGTTAGATAGACTGCCACTCTGTTTATTTTAACCAAGTGGATAGCCAGCCAGAATAAAAATCTTATTTGGACTATCCTACTTCTTTTAAATCACCCCTGCACGATATCTACACGCTTCGGCCCACACACTCGCACTTCATCACACACACTCGCACTTCATCATACGGCAAGGAACAAAAGATCTCCGCTAAAGAGCCCCTTTAAGGGTGCCCGTTGGGTATTGCAGCGCCGACCCGACGAGGAGCAGGTCCATATGATGAAGCATGACATCTAGCTTGCTGGGTGTGTGAGGACCCTAGTTCCAAAAGAAGGAATTTTCCCACTCTCCTTCCCACACCTTTCACCACCGAGTTTGTAACTACAAACGAGGGTGGTTTGGCTTACTTTTTCTCCTAGGCACCACTATAAGAGGAACTACATACCTTTAGATAGCAGTATCTGACTGGGCATTTATGTTGGACCTCTATAAAAAGCCCCTTAGTCCCCATTTTTGTTGATTAACATTTCAATGCCAGGTCTACGTGTGAGGCAAACTCAATCACGCCCAGACACCGCTACAAGCACCCTAAATCGATCGTAGCCTTATAGGGCGGTAAGTGATTTTCCTGCCAAAATTTGATGTGGAGGCTGCACATTTCCGTGACACTCATTTAACTCAATGGGTTATTTCACCAAGTGAGCCTCGATTTTTAATACCTAAAACGGGGAGACCGTTTTCCTTGAAATACGTTGTAAAAAAATCTCGCTTTCGGTCAAATGACAAGACGGCGTGGACTTGCTTTAAGCTCATAGTTGTGTAGCAGAGTAGTTACCGCCTTCCCCTAACAAAACGCTTTATTAAAACACGCGACACAATCATTAAATTTAAAAAAAAAAAAGTACACCAGGATAGTCAATTCACCCGTTTTAACTCCCGTCGGCTCGTTCAGAGATCGCCCTTTCATTATTAATTATAAGGGTTTTCCGCATTTTAGGACCTATACAACGTAAAACACGTGGGTCTCGTGAGTAGCTAATATGTACACATTTTACTAATGAGCTCCTGGAGAGGCCCCTCGTTAGGGCGGATTATTAATAAAAAATGTTACAACACTAACCACTTCGAGTCCTCTGACCCCAAGAAAAAGAAATTGCGGGGGGCGGCTTCGGAATGCAGAGAGACGTTCTCGGGGTCACCGGAGAGGGAGCGTGGACGTTCAGCGAGGAGAACTCTGGATAGCGCTGTGGCGACCGAGTCCTTGCAGCAGAACTTTACTTTCGCGGGTTTTCTTCCCAGATTTAAAGGTTCGGTTACCAGGGTAACCAGGTACTGACGTGAAAAGAGGACAAAGGACTATGGTAAAAAAACACACAGAAAAAAGAAAGCCAAAGAAGAGAAGCTACTGCATTACATCACATCGGTCCCGATATTAAACTTTCTCTCTCGTTTTCTGGTCATGAGGTTCTGAATCTGCACCGATGTCTTTTTTTTGCCTAGTGTTTGTTTTTTAACCCCCTCCTACCCCCCCACAGACGTGTTTTCCTTTGCGCATTCTCCACTGCCTTCACTTTTGTATTTTCGTGTCCCATATCTGTTGTGCTCCGTATCCCAAAGCTTTTCTTGTCCCAAGCTCTTTTGTTCATGTCCTTACTCAAATTGTCACCCCCATGTTTTTCAGTTTACTTCATTTCCTTCCTTCTTGCTCAGGACCTTTCCTTTTGCCCCATGCTATTTCATTTTACATCCTTTCCACACCATTTCATATTCTCTTGACCCATGTCCTACATTTTTTTGTCAATGTCATTTTCAAACCATGCATATTCTTCTTGATCCACACCATTCTTCTTTTACATCGTTGTATCCCTGCCCCATCATACCCTTTTCTTGCCCCCACCATATATGTGTTTTCTTGCCCCATTCCCTTTTTGACCCACATACTTTTTATTACCTCATGTCCAGCGTTCTTTCTCCATGTCATTTCCTCTTGCCCCGTATCCGTTTCCGCCTTCCTGCCTTCCCACTACCCCTCTCCAAACCCCATGTTACTCCTTCTTGACCCATGTCTTCATTTTCCTGCTTGTACTCTGTACATGTGGTACAGGTTATTTTTTCTCACTCCATGAAACTACTGTTGCCTTTATCAAGCCCCGTGCCCTTCTCACATCTTGGCCTTTTGTCACATGTGCTATGTTTTTTGTAACCAAGCCCTCCTTTAAGCTCCTTGCTATAACCCCTTGCCGTATTCGTCTTGCCCTCATATATATTTTTTATTTCCCTAGGATCTTTCTTCGTGTACTATGTTCTATGTTTGTAATATTTTTTCTTCTTTTCATGTGGTCTTTCTTCTTTTAATTTTTTTTTGCTGTGTCCTTTTCAAGTCTAGCTTGACAGTGCAGCTGTCTTTGTGACCTACTGTTACTAATTATTACATTATACACAAAGCAGGGGGTTGGCTCCGTCCAGAGGAGTATTTTATTCTCACCTCTAGGTAGTGGATTCTTGATGTAACTGCATTAAGCTTTTTAAAGGTTTATTCAGGAATCACGGGTAAGTCACAGACAATGCACTTATCTTTACAACCCACATATACATGTATACTTGCACTCAATCTAGTTGCTTGAACCAAAACGAATATTTGTACAACCAATAGGTCTGGCTTTAATGTAGTTAAGCCAGAAAACAAAGGCATGCACAAATGTAATGCATTGATAAACACATTTTTTTTTTTTTTTTTTTTTTTTTACAGAGTTTTATATAGCGCGAACTTGACCCGAATAGGGTATCAGAGCGCTTTACATAGCACCAGTTGCATTACATGAGGACACATTCATTTTTGTTAGGCACGGGGAGATTAAATGATTTGCCTAGAATCACAGAATGTTCAGCGTCATTGCCGAGACTCGAACCCAGTTCCCTAGATTCGAGGTCGACCCCCCTAGCCGTTAGGCCAACTCCTCTCCCCTTTGCCAATGTTTGTTTCCCGGATTCTTCCATTACCGAATGCCCTTATATTCCCTTTTCATTCCTTCGTCTTCCACAAGTTTTTCTTGTCCCACATTCTTTTTTCTTGCCCCAAGTAATTCTATCTCTGTACCCATATCTTTTTTTGTCCAGGTAATTTCTTTTTACCCCGTCCTTTTATTCTAACTCTATGCCATTTCAAGGTTCTGTTACCTGTTCATTTCCTCTTTTCTTGTCCTGTCAACTTCGTCCAACATTACTTTTTTGTAGCCCATAACCTTCTAGACCATAGGTACTCGCAAACATTTTCCCAGGGGCCACAAAGTATGGTCTGTGGTGTGTCTGAGTGCCGCGTTTATGCCAGCTGGTTAGGAGTAGGGCTTTACAGAGCAGGGGTGGGTTGGAGGGTAAGGTGGGGATGCATAGAATTTGCATGGTGTGGTCAGTGAGTCATGGGGTTACTTTGAGGGCTTTATTTCATACTGCCGTCTAAATTAATCCACTAATCTCTAGAAGAGTCATAGATTTGACAATACTGTGCTATGCAATATATGAATAACTTTCCCTCTACTGCACCTTGAGGTAAGCCTTCTTTACATGCTATCACCACCATGGGAGAGTCAAGTGTAAAATATAACTACCTTCATTATTTAATTGGAATAAAATAGAAGAGCACAATGTGAAACCAGAAAACCTACGATCCAGCCCTGCTTCCCACATCGACCGAATTGTGTGATTCTAGGCAATGGTTATATTTCAGATTGCCTTCCTTTTTAGGTCTCGCCTGAGCCAGCGCTTAGCGCTGCTCTCGGCGAGAGTTTTAGTAAGCGGGTTTTGGAAGTGCAAACAGCAGTGGCTTTTGCTGGCGACCAGCTTGCGTTCACGCGGGCGTGCACGCGCGATCAGGCGCCATATGGCTTCCCTCGCCATCTGGCTTCCCACCCTGATAACTCGCAGCGGCTATTATCGCTCGCGATTACTTTCGCGGGCGCGCGGCCGTGTCAGTTTCACGGCCGCGCGGCCAATGTTTGTTGTCTCCATCTTTTACGAACAGCCGCCTCCCTCCCTGCCCTCTTCCTGCAGGCTGCCTCTTCCTCCCCGCCATGATAAACTGTTGTTTTCCATGATCTGCAGAGTAGCAGTGCCCGGCGTAGCCTCTCACTCTGATCATGTGTCTAGTTTCACTGGTGCAAAGTGTGTCTGTGCATCTCTCTCGTCAAGCTTTAAGTGCGTTTCTGCACTGTGGCCCACGGCTATGGCCGTCCTGTTTCCAAAGCACAATTTTCACCATTGTATGTTCAGTTTGTATGTAAACTACTCCCTGTTGGTGCTGACTACCGAGCCGGTTAATCATTCCTACGTTCGTTCTATACTTTCCCCGTCCCCTCTAGCTCTTCACTTCATCATGCTCGTCTCTTATTTTCTCACCTTTTGTTTCAACCTTTTTTTAGTTTTGTCTTCATTCTTCTCCCGTCCTTTTCTTGTTTTGCATTTTCTCTTCATACCCATTTCTTCTTTTGTTGGTACATTTTTCTTTTTTTCCTTCTGTTTCCCTTCTACTCTTTCTCTTGTGCATAAACAAATACAACGCTCTCATTAATTACATTTGTTTAGCTACTCTTACACAAACATGTCTAGGCGCTGTAGTTGGTACTGCTAGGAAGAATTCATGCACGTCATAAGACAAAAATAGTTTTAGACTAGGTTTAGGTTTAAAATGAGCATGTTGGTTTGCATGTTATTCACATTTTATAGGATCTCGTAATCCCTCCTTTCATCCGTTCTCTTCTGGCCTCTGCACTGTTTCTCTCCTTCGTGCTGCCCTCTTTGGTCAGTTAAACCTCTTCCTCCCCCCCCCCTCTATTTTCCGTCTAGCGGATCCCGCCATGGATGTGTCCAGGCTCTCTCCTCCATGCTACTGCAGTATGTCATTAGGTGGCTCGCCTCTGTGCTCCTTTTCCGCACTGCATCCCCCGATTTGGTAGCGGGGTCTTTCAACTTCTTTCGGATTCAGAACCTCAAACGTTTTGTTTTGGCTTTCTCTCTCCACCGATTCTTATTTTGTTGAGAATGCTATGGGCCTACTTCTTCTTTAACATACATGGTCTCAAAGCATACCACACATCACTTTACCGGCACATGCCAGTAATAACGTGTATATTTTTAGGTCGAGCCTAGTGCAATAATTTTCTTGCAGGCTTTATTGTTTTGCAGGCCGTCTCTTCCCGTCCCTTCTACCCCCCACACATTAAATGGTTCCTTACCTACTGTAAAAAAAAAAAGTGTGTAGTAATTGTATAGCTCTTCAATCCCTGGCAGCACAGGACCCAGGATAATGTGCTGCATGGCTAAACACTTATAAGGTCAAAAAGGCGAGACCTATTGGCTATGCCAATGCTTGTTCTGTATAGTACGTAGCGCGAGCAGACTTACAGAGAGCATGATAACCTTTTAGCGCATCCCTATACTCAGACTTGGCCTCATTATCATACAGCTTCCACCAGTGTCTTTCTAACGCTTTACATCATTTCCTTTCTAATCTGAGTATCAGTGAACCAAGGAGCCAGTGGATGAGTTCTGCCCATGTATTTAGTGGTTGTTGGTAGAATGATATCAATGGCCTCATTGAACCAGTGAAGAATTAAAGTTTGGTCTAAATCGGGCTGTTGTAAGAGAATAGGCTTTGTGCCAAGTAGTTTCTCATTTAGTGCTGGGAGGCTATGTTTGGACCAGTTCCGGACTTTTGATTTCAGATCAGGCCGCGCTGTGGGAGAAAGGGAAGAGAACCTGATCTTAAACGGCACAGCAAAGTGGTCAGACCAGCAGAGCTGAAGAGGGGGGTCTATCATCAGGTCCTTTATATTAGAAAAATAGGGTCCAAAAGCTGCCTCGCAGCATGAGTAGGTGATGAATTTAAAAGTGCCAAATTGAGAATACCCAAATCTTCAATAAAGGATGAATTCCAGTTGTTATTCGGATCCTCAAGATGGAGATTAATATCTCCAAGTAGAGTAAAATTAGCAGTAAGCAAAATATGGGGGGCCAATATGTCAGGGAGGGCAGTGCACCACCTACAGGGGTACCCAGGGGGACGGTAGATCAAAGCCCCAGATAACATGCATTTAGGAGTGAAGGAAAGTGTAAATAGTAAAGCTTCACAATTAGGGATCCGAAGTTCAATGATTTTGCATTTGTAATCTTTTTAAAACAATACTGGCAATTCTTCCGCCAGTTCTGTGTGGTCTGTCTATCCCAACTAAGGAGAAATTAGCAGGAAATGCTGCAATGATATCTGGCAGAGAACCTTCATGTAACCAGGTTTCAGTGAGGAATAAGGCATCTGGGTTATAATCACAAAGGAAATTTAATAAATATTGCTGGTGTTTAGGAAGCTAGTGACAATTTAAACTAAAACAATAAAAGGACTGAGAAAAATGGTACCCATCAGAAGGCCCCACGCCAGGAATGTCAGCACGCTCCGCTGCTTAGAAGGCAAGTGTTGAACAATGTGAGCGTCCATGGAGTTAATATGAGTTGAGCAAGCAAAGTTGCAGGAATTGCAGGTCAGAGTTTTCGCCCCCTGGTTAATCACCTGGCAGCTTGCTTTGAGTGTCGGCCGCAAGGAGTTAAAAAACGATGCAGCGTAGGACCTCACCTCTGGCTGAAAAGGTTCCTGGCCCCTGGCCCCGGTTGAGCGCAGACGGGCTTGCCTTAGGCAAGCTTTCGGCGCGCAACCTGCTCGCTTCTGCTGCACGTCCGATCAGCCATTAATTTTAAGGGCGTTCACCCAGAGCAACTGGACCGCTCAATGACTAGGAAGTGAGTCGAAATTCACGCTCCTCTTCCCTCCGTACAATCGGCACAGAAGCTGCTGCGGAACAGGAAAGGAGCAGTAAATGAAAGTGAGTTCAATAGAAGCGTGATGATTAAAATAGATTTAATACAGTGTAAAACAGACTAAAGTGCACAGTAAGCTTTTAAAACGGATTGGCAGCTAACAAGCGGAGCAGCGTACGTGCTGTCTATCCGCTGCACGTCCGATCAGCCATTACTTTTAAGGGCGTTCCCCCCCAAGCAACTGGACCGCTCAATGAGCGGGAAGTGAGTCCAAATTCACGCTCCTCTTCTCTCTGCACAATCGGCACAGAAGCTGCGACGGAACAGGGAAGGAGCAGTAAGTGAAAGTGACTTCAATAAAAGCGTGATGATTAAAATAGATTTAAAACAGCGGTAGACAGAGTAAAGTGCACAGTAAGCTTTTAAAACGGATCGGCAGCTAACAAGCAGAGCAGCGTACCTGCTGTCTATATAACAGAAAACCTCATGTACAGTAATAAATGCACACTGATGTTGTACTTGTTTTAGGACTACCACCTTATTCAGCTATAAAGTGTTTCTTTCTGTTGAAAATCAGTAAAGAACAATGATTAAAAAAAAACACTACACTATCACAGCATTGCAACACAACTGCATCCACAACAATCTTATCAGAGCATCACAACAACAATTCTCTAACACCAGCACGGCACGCCTACAACACTGCAATTACAACTCTGCACAAGAATAGTAAAACACAGCTACAGCAACTGTTCTATAACACCATATCACAAGTAAAATGCTACAACAGAACCACTACAATTACAGAACTACAACACCTCGACTACAAAATCACAACTACAATGTCACTACACTGCCACAAAGCATTAAAACTGCATAATGACTGATGCAACACCACAACTGCAGCACTACAACCTGCTCATAAAATTGTTACAATACTAGATCCCCAACTACAAAACTGCAAATACAACATGATGACTACAACGTTTACACAATCACTACAAGACCAGAACAACAACACTAAAACTACAATAATAGAAAATACAATATGGAAACTAAATCTTTGCAACAAGGCCAAAATTGGAACACAGCAACAGCAAGGCCAGTACTAAATATCAATACAAAGCCAATATAAAACACAACCTTAATTACAGCACACTATACCACCAAAACGAACATAGCTAGTGGACACTGGCAAGATTACATTAGGATTACACTAGAACATCATGAAAGAGACTTAATTCATGGTGCCCTGAGACAGACATAAGTACACTACACTGTAGCAGAGTTAAGCCTTTGTTATTTTTTATATTTTAAAACCAACTTTATTGAAGTTTTACGGCATGACAGCTTATCACACAGTGGAAAATACAAGGAAAATACACGAGTGACATTGTGGTGGGTTTGGGTACATGAGATGTACAACATTACCATTTCAAATCGATAGGCCATAGTAATCACACCATTTGCCTTATAACAGCGCATGTTTTTGGGGCAGCCACACACTTCGAAGGTAGGCTTTTCTTGATGGGCGCACCAGTTTACCCCTGCCCGCCAGCTATCAATCGTTGGTGGCTTCTCTTGCTTCCATAAGCGTGCCACATCCCGCTTAGCAACTAAAAAGGCCACCCCCCCAGGAATGCACGTTCAGCCCTGGGGCCCTCCACTCCCTCCAGCAGCCCAAGCAAAGCCACGCAGGGGTGAACTCCAGAGTGCGGCCTAGGACATCGGAGAGTATGCGACCCACCTCTTCCCAAAATGGTTCAAATACCGGGCATTCCCAGGCAACATGATAAAAGTCCGCCCTCGGAAGGGCGCATCACGCACATACTGCATGAGTACCCAAATGCATGCGTTGCAAATGCTCCGGCACAAGATACGTTGCATGCAAATAATTGAACTGAATCATACGCTGCTGAGTTGAGATCGCCAATTCCCTAGGTGGCATGCAAGCCTCCCTCCAGTTTTCCTTGTCTAGGCCACCAGGAGCGTGATTCACCAGCGACCGATAAATCACAGACATTGCCCCTTTGCCCAATTTCCCTTGAAAGACCTTCGCCTCCACCGGACTAAACTCAGGCAAAGAGTCCTCCGGAAGGTCGTGGGCTAACAGAGCATGGCATAGCTGAAGGTACCTGAAAAACTGCGAGTTGTGCAAACAGTACTTTCTTTTCAGCTCCTGAAAAGATATACTGTTCCCCCCCTTTAGAAACATCCCCAAGATAGGAAATCCCAAGGTGGTCCCAAGGCAGGAAGCCCTCCAGAGCCGACATCTGACCTAGCCACGTTCCACGCCATAAGAGAGTCATCCCAGTGAGACGGCGATACCAACCAGTGAGGCGAAGAGCCGCCCTCCAGCAAGCGAGGGACACCCGTGTACAGGAAAACAAGGTGGTCAATGCGTGCGCTCCATATAAGAGATCACGCATGCCATCCATTCCTAGCGTATGTATCTCCGACCGATATGCTGGGTCGTTCCAGCCCCCCTGTTAACCAGTCAGTGAACGGGACCAGATGTGCCGCCAAGTAATATAAGTAGATATCTGAGAGGCCCAGGTCTTTGTCAAACAGAGATTTACGCAGTGAGTGGAACGCTATTCTATGTCGGCACCTGGCCCACACAAATTTGGTAATTTTCGCAGTTAGGGAGTGAAACTATTTGCGGGGGATGAGGTATGGATAATTGCTCAGCACGTACAGTAGTGTGGCAGGCACACCATTTTAAAGAGGCCCGTGCGCCCCATGGGGTACAGTGGGAGTGTGGCCCAACGACTGAAGTTGCAATCAAGCCGCAGGTCCAGATCTCAGAAGTTAAGGGCCCAGGCCAGGTCCAGCATGGGAGAAACATGGACCCCTAGATATTTAAACGAATTATGCCGAGAGGGAATGTTAGGACACCAAACCAGTCCTAGAGCATCACCTCTGATCTCCACTAGGCAAGATTTGCCTTTGTTAACCCGAATCCCAGACGCCTCATCGTAGAGCTGTAGAAGTTTAAGACACCGGGGGCCGGAACACTGTGGGTTACTCAAGAACACAAGCATATTGTCCGCGTAGACCGATGCACGATCCTCAAGACCAACTTCCCACTGCCAGCCCACACCTGAGCATCGCACCGTATGAACTGTACCAGAGGTTCCATCACCAGGGCAAATAGCAGTGGGGACAGGGGGCACCCCTGGCGCGTGCCACGTTCGATGGGGAACACTGGAGACAGAACCCCATTCACTTTGACATGAGCGGTCGGGGCGTGGTAGAGGAGCCCAACCATGCGGCGAAATCCCTCCCCGAGCTAGCCCGAAGAGGACCCCATCCAGAAACCCCCACAGCACGGTGTCGAACGCCTTGGTAAAGTCTATCAACAGACAGCGCCACCTTGACCCTCCTACTACAATGGCGCGTACTACGGCCGGGCATGAATCTGCACTGATCCGAATGGACTAAATCGGGCAAGGCTTTGCCCAGTCGTGCGGCCAGCACTTTAACATAGATCTTGATGTCGGAGTTGATCAGTGAAATCGGTCGGTAGGAGGAACACTGACTTCTAGGGAGCCCCTCCTTAGGTAGGACCACGATTGTAGCTCTGTCTAGTTCTGGCGGAAAGAAGCCCTGCTGCAGAGCCACCACATAGAGGTTCAGAAGATGGAGACGGAGGGCCTCCCGGAAACTTTTAGAATATTCAATGGGGTACCCGTCGGGCCCAGCCGTCTTGCCAGTTTGCAGTCCAAGCCTATATTATTTGTAAAAGCTTGTTGTTAATTGGTAATCCAATATTTTACACTGCAAACCATTCCACTAACTGCCTTCTCAGCTTGCATGAACACCATGTTTGTTACTCTTTGCACTCAAACTAGGCATTACCTGTTCTGATATTTCTCTCTCCCTCCTAGGTGCACAAATTCCATCTTCTACATTCAACAGCTCTATGTACGTTTCCATTGGCATCTGTTGTATTAGGTCATCAAGCAATACTTGCTGCTACTTGCCATCCTTGAAGATTGCCTGTAAATTAACTGCACTTCTCCTAAACCACCTTCAATAGCCATCGAAATCGCTACTTCCGGGTCAGATTTCGTAGTAATTCGTCATAGTCCATCAGAGTGTTACCAGAATATTCTCTGGGTGAATAAACACAAATCCAATCACTCCCGTGGATACCATAATTCTATAAGTGCCAACGACTGCTGTTCCCGGCTCCATCGGAATTAAAAGGGACCATGTGATCAAGACTTTAAAGGGAAGGGCGAGGGAGGGGAGTTGCTGCTGAAAACTCTATACAAACCAGAGTTTAAAAAAATGGAGCATTGGAAAAGCCAAAAATGTTTGCTTGTGTCGGATACTAATTCACCACTAATCCTTTATGGGTTCCAGAGTAGCGTGCTACTCGCCAACAAAGCGTTTCAACACCTCATCAGGGTTACAAGCACTATATAAATGCAAACCTTTTTTCCTTTTTTACCTCTCCCTAACCCTTCTCAATCCAAATAACTGACTAACATATCCACCACTCAAATTATTTCATATTTCACTATACTAATTTTCAACACTAATCCTTTATGGGTTCCGGAGTAGCCTGCTACTCGCCAGAAAAGCGCTTCAACACCCCATCAGGGGTAACAGGCGCTATATGAATGCAAACCTTTCTTTCCCTTCTATCCCTCCGCTATCCTTCTCACTCCAAATAACTGACTAATATCCACCACTCAAATTACTTTCATATTTCACCATACTAATTCACCACTAATCCTTTATGGGTTTCCGGAGTAGCGTGCTACTCGCCAAAAAAAGCGATTCAACACCCCATCAGGGGTTAGAAGCGCTATATAAATACAAACCTTCTTTCCTCTTCTATCCTTCTGCTATCCTTCCGAATCCAAATAACTGACTAACATATCCACCACTTAAAATTTACTTGCATGTTTCACTATACTAATTCAACACTAATCCTCTATGGGTCCCGGAGTAGCGTGCTACTCGCTGAAAAAGCGCTTCGACGCCTCGTCAGGGGTAGTAAGCGCTATACAAATGCAATTACAATACAATACAATACTAGTTTTATCAATGCATGTTTGCGTAAGGAGGAGAAAGCACAAACAAAAGCATCTAAAAACAGATGCTATAGAATAAAAGGCTTTCTTTCTTTTCTGCAGCAAGCATTTTTCTCAAGCTTTTGTCTGCAATCATACCCCAAAGCTACTGGGCTGCTTACAGATTGTAAACTTGCCCTCATGCATTGCAGTGGAAGCAGAATGACACATCCGAACATTAGGAAAAATGTGACTCAAACATATTTTTGTGGAATGATCGAACATGTGATGGATAACATTGCAAATCAATTGCTCAAGTTCCCCTGTGCACAAGAAGCCAAACACGGAAAGAGACCGACCCAAAGATCATTAAAATAAATAAGTGCAGCTACCCTACATTCGTCATGGAAGGAATAAGCAGCATACACAAACCTAAAAAATAAATAAAAGAAGGTTCGACCAGTAACAAATAAATGCAAAAATAATCGATCACACCTTTCATTAATAAAAACACATACCTTGTACAGTGCGACACATGTTTTCATTTAGTTAAAAAAAAAATGTAGGTTGTGTTTTGGAAGGCTAACTCTTATCAGTGATGCAGTGTAATTACAACATATATATATATATATATATATATATATATATATATATATATATATATATATATATATATGAAACAATTCAGTCACTCCAACTCCTCGGATAATTAGGTACAGACCACACCGTGCTGTAAGTTCATAAAGTGCTCTTTATTGCGTGAAGAACAGCATGACGCGTTTCGGCCGTGTTCAGGGCACGAGTCGGGGTACCACGCGGGTGGACGGCGTCCCCCCACTTATTTTCCAGGGCCGTCCACCCTGCTTATCATTACGCCGTCCACCCTGCTTATCATTACGCCGTCCACCCTGCTGTGCTCATCCAAAGCGTGATAAAGCGCGCACCCACCAAACCACGCGAGAGAGGGCGCCTTCTAAGAGGAACCTGCGCAGACCTGGGTTTAAACCGAGCCAACTATGGTGTGACACCGACACCCTACGGATTCCTAACAGCTGTGTATTATCTGGCGAATCCCAGCTGCTCCTTCATCGCGGTTATCTCTCCTCGACAGCTGCTGCAGGAGTCTCTCGTCCGATCGATAGTTTTCCCGCCCATCGGCCTCGTGAGTGCCAGCTGCGCCCTGGCGCGGGCAGTTTATGGGTGGACATCTGGGATGAGGGGAGGGGAGGCTAAGCCTCGCTACATCCTCGAAGCGCTAGGAGAGAAACCTCAGCAATAGTACGGTGCTAGGGCAAGGTTAAGGAAGCGACCTCTGTTAGAGAGTAGGATGGACATGTTCAGGTACAAAAAACAGGTCTTGGTTCAAGATACTTCCGTTCATATCATATGCATTTATTCCAAGCACAGAATTGCATACGTCACAAGACACAACACCCACGCACACCCAACGCACACGCAGACGTTTAATGCATATACATGCACTGTCCATGCAACACTCACATCCCCTCACCATATGCCGTACAGGATACCACACGTACATTCACCGCAACTCGTGGTTGGTGCTGTTTATCGCACTCGGCGAATTCAGAACTTCTGGGTATCGGATTTCAATGGTTGCAGAAAAGGGCATTTTATTTGCAGTTTTTCAATACGAGCAATCAAACAACCGGAAAAGAGTGCACGCCATCTCTTCGTGTTACAGCTTTGGAATGTGGGTCTCGCATTATCATGGACACCTATGGTCCCCATACACCCAGGGATGGAGAAAGTGCATCATGTACACCTTCTGTGCCATTACCAGGGCCACTGGCAGAGGAGAACCAAATTATGCGGCTAGAAAAGGCAAATTATTCGACCTAATGCAGCACTTTTTGCGATACTATTTCTTAATTCTTTTGTAACTTTTTTACATATTGACACTGCCTGGGCAAAGGTTTTACCTCATCCAAATACAGTAATAAGCAACAGAAAGCCGACCGATCAGCCTTTGCATAGGGTATTCCACTGAGCGGCAACACGGGTCAATTTCAGTTATTTTGGTCAGTTTGAGCTAAAAAAAATTGTTGTTGTTAAATTCTGTGTTCTATGCGGTAGATGATGGATTATGTGGCAAATGCAGAATGCCTATAATAATGTGTAGAATTATGTCACAGAATCGGTTTAATTGCTTAATTCCAGTGGCTCTAGGTATAATGCACAGAAACCTGAAGTAGGGCTCCCGGTTTTATGGTATTTATTTTTTTAACATTTCCGTCTGTATATTTATCTTTTGGCCATTTTATCTGTATTTATCCATATTTATTTATTGCTTTGCGTATAAATGAGGTTGTCAAACTGTACATTCATAATCACTATTGTAGTTTCTAGCGTGTGGTTTTCTTTGGTTTTTTTCAACGCACAAACTCTGCTTTTGTTCATGGTGCCATGTTTTAGTATGCCTCGCTTACAGCACTTAATGGCTTGACAAATGTAATTGTACGCCAAACTTCATCCACATTTGGGCTGTTAATTCCTCCATACAGGGACCTTAAGTCACAGGCTTAAGTACTGAGCAGCTTCAATTGTTAAATCTTGCAATATGTGCAAATGATAGATCTGCTGCACATGTGATGTCACTTCCTGCCGTGATGTCACTTCCTGTTGTGATGTCACTTCCTGTGACGCCACCTAACTTGGAGAGTCCCCCCACTTCTTTTTTTAGGACTTGTGCCCTGGCCGTGATATAGATATATAGATATATAGATATATATATATTCACATCACCCTACAAGCAAACTGCCTAAATCCTTGGTGAATTGCTCTTTCATATGAAAGGCATCGTGAGTTTTCAGACAAGTGTAAAAGTAGAATGTGCATTGTGAAATGTAAAACATCAAACAGTAATTAGTAATTTGGTGCTAAACGATATTACAATCTACTTAATGTCACTCACATTAAAAAACATGAAGAGAGATTCTATCTTTCCTGTTGGGATCTTTAGTGTGAAAAATAAAAACAGATTCTCCTAAATGTCTCCTTTCTGCTGATCACCGTTCAGTCTAGAAAAACAGATCAGAAGGAGGAAAAGTTAGTTCTCGATTTCGTTGTTTAAACTGTAGCTGTAATTCCACTCTGAGACCCCCACTTTCACCTTGGCTTCTGGCTCGGACAGCTGTCAATAACGTACTATTGTTTAGCAGCTACATCGTTTCATTATTAGGTGACTAAACAAGCCACAACTGGCCTTTAACGACGAAATTGAAGGCGGCTTTTATACAGGGACCACAGGTGCCCATGTATTCTAACCCTATAAATAGCAATGTGAAATAATGTGTAGCTATTTGACACTCTTACTGTGGTACCCTAGATTTTCCAGCTCCCAAAGGCTACTTCTGAAGCTGGAGGAATAGTCCATATCCTGAGGGCCTAGGTTGATAGGTACAGCATGGTATATTGCATATGCGTACCTAAATATTTCATGCCTGTGTGGGTCTGCCAAGTGTGGCAGAATTCCACAATAATCTCAAAAAGTTGGAGATAGGTTATAAAATGTACAGTTCCACTGTGTCCTTTTGAACTTTACAAGGTTAAAATTCTTTGCATGATTAATCATTGTAAAAGGCAGCCTGCCAGCAGACAAGGGAACAGGACATTCAACTCTGTCACACACGCACCCGCACACCCATTTATGCAATCTGAACAGCACACATTAATTATGCCATTTAGAATAAAACGTATTCCCCCGCAAATATTAGGAATTCTTTCTGGGCATTATCGGTGAGAGAACGCAAGACAATGCGTTCCTTAACAGAAGCTTGGCCTATCTCCTTTACATGCGTCAGAAATGATTATGCTTCATTAGGGCTTGAGCACAACAGACCTTCTCTGGAATATGTCAAGGGCAGACCTGGAAAGTGTTCTGGAAAATGCAGAGCGTGTTTCAATATTGGGTCCCCTGGTTGGCTTTTATAGAGGCTGCCTGAAAGGTTCTGTGCAATGCATCAACACAGAGAACAAAACAATACTGCTACTGACCTAGTTCGCACTTTTCATAAGAACTTGAGTTCTAAGTCCTTCTCCAAAGTAAAACTTCCATGCAGTAATTTAACGTCATGAAATAGAGGGTGTGCTGTACAACTTGTTTTCAAACTTAAGGCAAATACAGAACATGTCCCATAAGCAGGGCCACTGGAATTAGGCGATTGTGCGGCCGCAGCGATTTTCGCATAATTAGAGATTTGTCACATAATCCATCAACTGCCGCATAATCGGTTGATTTTTAACATAAAAATTAAGGTTCTAGCTACAATGGTTCAAAGGTTACTAAAAACGCAGCGACGCGTGTCATAGCGCAGTGGAAGGCCCTTTGTAGAGGTTGACTGGTCAAATGTCTGTTGCTTACTGCTATATTATGTTGTTAAACTGGTACTAATGAGGTACAACCAATGCCCAGGCAGTGTTAACAAGTGTAAAAATTAAAAAAATAATAAAGTAATAGTATCAGATAATACGCCGCATAATTTTCTTTTTCTTGCTGCATAATTTATTTAACCCTGCAGCATAATTTGGCCCTCCCCTGCAGCATAATTTCAGTGGCCCTGCCCATAAGATATGACGACCACCCAAAAGTGTGGCTGTGCTTTCAGGCACTTCTTATGCAGTATAATTATGAAGGACACAATCCAACCACTGCTTGACCACTTAATAACCGTAATCTCTAGTCTACCTCAGTTTTAGGTGCGGTAACTATATGCATTTATGCTGGGACAGGGCCTTTTGTAAAGCTGTGTATAATAGCATGCAAGCACAACAGTACTGTAATGACTGAAATAGTCACTTATATGTAAACAAACAGCAAATGTTCCTTTTTTTACGAGATGCAAGTTTATATAAGAGAATAGCATATCATAACTCTGGGAGTAATAAATATGTTTTAGAAAACGTTTACTGCTGTCTTTCTTTTTTTTTGACTACCAACATGTGCTTCGCCCATGTTCGGCTGGGGCTTTTTCAAGTCTTGGTTCTATTTGGCATGTAATGCAATCAAGCAGCACCGGTTCCTTGAAAAGACCCATGTTAGGGTGGTATAACTGAATCAGAAACAAAACCTAACTCGAGACGAGATGAGGACGTCAGTGCGTGCATGGCATGCCAACGTCCTCATGACTCAATGGGGACAAGCTGAAAGCCATTTGCATCCAGCGCAGTCATTGAGTGGACTCATTTTTGGTGAGTCCTCTGCTGGGGAGTGGGATCGTGCGGGCAGAGAGACACAAGGAATGTGTTTCTCTTTTCCACCACTGTTCTCTTGAGAGTGTCTGCTGCGAAATCGCAGATGGGACTGCGATCACACAGCAGGAATTCAGCCATTGGACCACCATGGATGTTTTGATGTTGAGGGAGCAGGGTTGGGGCCAAATATGTCCTTCGTTTTCTTACTGCCTAGAGGCAGATCAGCCATTTTTAGGCTGATCTGCCAACACCCCCCTCACACCCTCCTGGGGAGGGGAACATTGGAAACACACTGGACACTCTCTTCAAGAGGGCATATGTTCTTTTGTTCTCACACTCCTCTCCTCCCCCTGCCCCCCACCGGGGGCCAGCCTTTTTTTAGCCCAATCTGCCCATTAGGGGATCGGAATCCACCATATACCAGATAATCACATATTATATATATGTAGGGGAGAGGACCCTTGGGCAAGGGTCACTCCCCTGAAGGTTGCATTTGTTTTCTTGTTTTCCACACCCCCACCCCCTGCCCAGGAGTGGATCCGCCATTTTTTAGGCCAATCTGACTCTGGGGTGGCAGGAAACCACTAAACACCGGGGAATTATATTTATTTATGTGGGGGGAGCGGCCCTTTGGTGAGAAAACCAGGGTACATTCTAGACTACAACAAATACATAGGAGGTGTCGATAGAGTAGATCTATGATTGGAGCCTTACAATGCTGCTCAAAAGTCAAGCAAACAAAGCAAACTCAAGGAGATGATGGACGGAGCGCTGAAACCTTTCAGACACTCACCTCCAGTCAGAGTTCAGGCTGGACTGTTGCCATGTGGAACTGGGTCATGACTGATTTGCATATGGCTGGGTCTGGAGGGTCGAAGCTTTAAAAAATAACATTATTCTTTGAAGTGTTATGTCATCCCAGCCTTTTCTCCCTTTACTGAATGCACACCAGTTACAGCATCTGAAATGGGAACTCTATTCAGGAAAGATTCTTCTGAAAAACAGCGTGAAAGACATCTACTGATTAGTGCCTATGTGGATCTCAAGACACAGAGAAGGATGTCAGCATGTTATTGTAAGAAACTGACGTATCAGGTGAGGGGGGGAGAGTACCCACCACAAATGATCATCACAATCGATGTCAGGGTGAACCATTAAAAACACCAAATTAACCTGAGCTTAACCCCCTGGTAGCTATGGCACAGAGAAGACAGGCTTAACTTATAGCCAATGTATAATGTATTTTTCAATACTCAAACAGTAATAAGGTCAAAACACAACACAAGAAAAATCCTAAACCAATTTAGAAAACTATAGTACATTTTAATAAATAAAATGACACCAACATGGTAAAGGCCCAATAAGGGGAACCAGATTTATGAATTTTGAAAGTTTAAATATAAAACTAGCGCCAAAAAGCATTAAGCACCAACTGTGGTCATCTGGTTGCGCTTGAGAGTACCTAGGTGTAAGTTCAGGCCGACCGCAATAGAGCGGGGATCGGCTACAGAAACAAGGTTCGACCTGATAGGAAATTTTACCTTCAAACTTAGTCTCTGAAATGGAAGTCAAAAATCTTCAGCGGGGCAAGGCAGCAGGATGTAGCTGAAAAGGGTGCAACGTCGTCGGATAGCTGCTGGATGAAGTCTTGGTGAAGCTGTCGACTTTTGGAGGGAATGCTCAGAGCAGGAGAAGTTTGAATTTCACACCCAAGAACAGATCCTCGTTGGCAGGATGCTTTTCACGCCTTTTGCCTAGTGAAGATACCGACTTTTGGACTTAGCCACTTTTTTGGAGCTCAGATTATTCTAGCGGGTCAAGGCTGCAGGTTATAGCCAAAGAGGGCTCCATGAGGCTCGATACCTTCTAAGCAAGGTCCAGCTAAATTGGATTTGCTGCTGCGGTAAATCTGCAAGCGGAAAGTAACCCGAATCTTTGGTCCAGTGGCAACTCACCTTCATTGTATCAGCTTGGTATGCTGGTCCCGGTCCTCTGGAGGTATTCTGAGCCAAAAAGATTCTACGACCCAGGTTTCAGGAAAAGTTAAGAGGAGTACACTTTGGCACAGCCGATGGTACAGGACCCTGGGGACAGGACTTGGGGGTCAAGGCTTATTCAAGCCAGGCCAGGAGCAGGGACCAGGGCAGATCCAGTCAGAACTGGTCAGAAGGGAAATTGCAGAAAGGACCTCTTGTACCTTGTTTTATCCCTGTATCTTGGACAGGAGGTCAGCCTTATGACCCTTGGAGACCACTTCTTTGTCTTTGATACAAGAGGGAGAGAGGGTCCAGTCTTCAAGGCTCTTCTCAGGTCACAGACAGCAGGTCCAGTCCTCTTCTGTTCTTCCCCAGGTCCAGAAAGTGTTTAGAGGCGGGTCCGTGGGTGCCACATTTATGCCTGGCACCAGCCTGTAGGTTGGGTGCCTCCTGGTCCCTCCCTAACCAATGGGATAAAAATTCCCTAGGGCAGCCCAACCCACTTCTGCAGCACTTCAAGTGGGCTCATCTCTACCTAAAACAAACATGGCAGAAAGTTTCTTTTCCTGGGCAGAACTCCTGTACACACCCTAGAGGTGTGGCCAGGGAAATGAGCAACTCCTCCCCCGTGGGTACGCTAAACCAGTTCTCAGGGGAGCTAATTTCCCACTGGGCTGGTGCCTGACTGGCTAGAGGGACAAAAGGAAAGGGGCAGGCCTAGGTGTTAACTACATCTGTCTGAAACAGGGTAGGCCTCTGACGTTTTACAAATCCAACTTCACCAGTGAAGTGGGCTTGCAACACAGTCCTAAAATTACATTTGTAGCTATTTCCTTGATGGAGATAACATTTATTAAATTAATATTGTCTCCCAATGCTTTCTTATGGAACAGCCAATTCTGCTACATTGAAATAGCTCTTAGAGCCTTTCCATGGTAAGGACATGTTTAACATCATACGTTTACATTTCTTACTTTCAAATGCCATGCACACTGGTTTATGGGCAGTGAGGCCTACTTAGGGGTGACTCACTAATATTTAAAAGGAAAGTTTAGGCCTGTCAAATGGGCTTTTGACAGGTCCATTTTACAGTCCTAAAAGTGCACAGCCAGGCTACAATGGATTCAAGCAAGCCTGGCTGATGACGGCTGAAATGCCAGAAACCGGTCCTAGGATGCTTGTTTCCGGTCCAGGGAAGACATGGCTTGGCAGTTCGGGCTGGACTGTTCCCATGAGGCACAGGGTCAGACTGATTTGCATATGGCCATGTCTGAACTGGGGTGGTGGAGTGAGCTAAAGAATGATGATGGATTAAACCCAGATCAGTTGACTGGGGGTGAGTGTTTGATTGGCTCAAACGTTCCGTCCATCATCCCCTTTTGTAAGGCTACAATGGTAGGCATGGAGACAGGTTTTACAGTGCTACTGCAGTGGGTGGCACAATGAGTGCTGCAGCCCACTGGTAACATTTAATTTAAATGCTCTGGGTACACTTCGTATGATATAAAAAGGACTTAAAAGTACCTTAAATGTGCAAATCAGGAGTATACCAATTGCATCATGTTTAAGGAGGAGAATAAGCACTTTACTGCTGGTTAGCAGGTGCAAAGTATGCATAGTTCTATAGCCAACAAAAACAGGCAAAGCAAAAATCTAGGAAGCCATCATGCAAAAGATTTCCAACAGTCACGTTTTGCAGTATCAATAATACTAGGAGCACAAGAAAATAAAGAGTCCTGATTTGTTGTAGTCAATAAACAGCGGTATAACATTGAATAGTATTACGTGCCCCCAGCATCCACTCTGTTTCCTATGGTGGGGAGAGATAATTCATTCAAATACAATAAGGAAGAACAGAGAGCAGCATTTCGCATAACAGATAGTACTATAACATAGAACAGTTTACAGTCTGTCTGTGTAACTGCTATAGATTATCACATAAATCAAATAATGTAGTATTCACATTCAGTCTCTGATAGACTGGCCTCCAAATACACACCTCTCTAAATCTGCAATAATTTTACAGTGCATTGCTTGGAATTAAAAGATAAGGTCTAGCCACCCATGATGATATTGCTGGACCTCTGTGCCTTTTTCAATTATGCGAATGAGGGAACCCACAGAGAGGTGGCAGGGGTTAGTGGAAAGACTCTCAGGTGGATCAGATTTTTCTTGAACTGTCTTATAGGGCAGGGAACAAACACGTCTGGCCTTGTTAACTTCTCACATTCTGAATTAGAGCAAATACATTGAATGATTAGTGGGGACTCTCATCTTTCAGTCCATGCCATTGACACCAAAGTACCCTGCCAGATACTCAGTTTCCCAGTAAGCTTGGCTACTTGAAGTCATGTTTAAACAGAACTGAGAAGAGGATGGCCCACAGTTGAGTTCAGCTGAGCGTGGAAATACAAATTATAATGATAGAGTGAAAGCCCTAATGATCTAAACCCCATCTATTTTCCCTACAATATACGTTCTCTGGTTAAGAAATAAGTTCATATTAATAGTAAACGACACTGGAGAGCTTGTCAAAATCTTGACCCTATCACGCCAGATAAACAAGATCTGTAGACAATGTCTTTTCCAGCTTCTAAGAATAAGAAAAGCTATCCCAAACTTGATACATAGAATATGTTAAAGCTATATACCTGTTCTTACTCAAAATGTCATTAAGCACACTTCACTACATCATGATGCAGTAACAGTTTACAAACCAGCTATCTCACAAATCACTTGACTGTATCCTTGCCTCTGACCCTGTACAGCGCTATGCTACCTTTGGCTAGATTCGTGCTATACAAATACCACATACATGCATACAAAAGGCCATAAATGCCCCAATGAGTATGGTTCCAGATCTGTGGAAATTTGATTATGTCTTGGCTGCACATCACTCATTGAACTGGCTGAGCGTGGAAGACAGAATAAAGTTCAAATGTCTCTGTTAGTTCATAGGTTTCTAAATAGGGAAGCATCAGATTACCTGCAACAGATTTCCTTCTTTGCTGCTACGTGTATCTGTCCATCTAGCAATCTAAAATTCTGTTTGGTACAGCATATTGAGTGGTCAAAGAATTTCTGTTTCAGGCTTTCAAATGTGAAACAGGCTACCTAAAGTTCAGATAAGGCCTAACGTTTCAGTTCTTCAAATTCAACAAGAGGGGTTTGACTAAATCTAACAAGACTAACAATGAAAGGACATGCTTTGTGCTGTTCCCCAACAGTGGTTTGTAAGGCACTGAACGTCCCATGCTTGTGTTATAACCCCTCTAGTCTACCCTCCTTTCTTCAACATGGCAAAGAGAATGATAGAGGAACCACCTCCCACTTACCTATAATGTGATACTGTGAGAGGGTACCCTCGATAGAGGGAAAATGTACCTACTCACAGTACCTGCTATACATGATATTCTCCAATTATACCAACAAGGTGTGCAAAACAGACCCACAATAAGATCATGTAAACCTACTAGAGACAAGTAATCCCACAGCAAACGAGAGATGAAAACAACTCCAGAGATGCTCTGGCACAGAAGTCTGTAACATCCCCAGGCTGGTTCCTCGAGAATCAAACACTGCCGCTTACTAAGACATCTCCTGCAGGCCACACATTGGCAAGAAAGTAAGTCAGGGAGCTGGCCTTCAGCACTAACCTGGAGTTGGTATCCAGGTTTTTTTCAGGGAAAACGGGGCAAAACGCAGCCTATGCGAGAAATGAAGGAACACGTCATGAATACCTGTAAAGGGAGGGTGGTACTTCCTTTTGAATGGACTCTGCCCAAGAAAGGATAGAAAACAAACTTGTTCAGTACCAGTGAGTTTCGGCCCATAGACACCCTTAACCTTTCTCACAGAACCAATGGGAAGGCAAGGGGAGAGACAAAGATAAGACATACATCCACTATATAGCGAAAGGGAAGCAGATTGGACCTGGAGAGTCACCAAAGATCCGGACTGCTGCATTTTGTTCTCCTCAGTTAAAATAACAACAGTTCCTCTCAAGAACAGAGCAGAACAAATTTAGGGCCTGACACTAGCTAGAACACTTGCTGCACAGTACTTTTTGCATTATAGAAAAACAGGAGTGCCCATGCTACTGAAATATGGCTTCCCATTTGTGATGTCTGACATGGAAAGCAATAAAGCAAGCAGTTATGAAACGATAAAGGGGAAAGTGAAGGCTACTTTTGTAATGGTTCTGTAAGTACATGTCCCAAACCATAGACAAACCAGGTTTTTAGGGGCATTTCTTAAAGATCCACTTTACACTGGTTAGAGAGTCACTGATAGTTTTGATCCTCCTTGAGTAACTCCTGAAGAAAATGGAGGGGAAAGGCTCTGGCAGGGTGAATGTCATGTCACCCTGACATGCATGATTATTCTTTTTACTACTACTACACACTTACACACAGATTTACTGCATACTCATAATAGTCACACCACTAACTGATTTTAGGAATGCAGAAATAGGAATTGTAATGGTACTGGACTGCATTACAGGAACATCAGTCTTTGACTTCGCATTGCCTAGGAGAGTTCTCAAAAGTATCCTCTTAGCAATACTCTTCTGAGGGACAGGATGAACCTCATAGAGGTGTGAGACTGTGGCATGCAGTATCTAAGGAAAGCACAGGCTATATGCCACTAGCAGCTGCACGGGATGCTATGAAGGTGGTGATTAGAGGGAAGATCCTGGCCATCTGGTTCAATTCAAGTCAGTTGCTGGTACTTACTCAGGAGAAGACAGTTGCACAGTTTAAAGATCAGGAGGTCAAGTGTACGAAATCAGGATCAATTCTAAAAATTTGTAAACTAATGGTTCATAAAAGCCAGCATAATCTTTTGATGAATAAGGATTTCCAGGTTTTAAGAATAATAAAGCATATGTTTTACAAAATAAGTTGAAAAACATATAATTGTAACTTCTAGACTAAGGGCAAAAAGAATTTCAGGTCAAGACCGAAGGCTTCATATTATGTTTCACCTTCCTGTTTTACTTTTAACAGCAGCCAGTTAAGTACTGTTTACACATTATGAAGGTGTTTTATATTTATCTTCATTATGTTATCAAGCATACAGTATTTCTTAATTGTGCGATATCTATTGATATAACTTTACTGTTTTTATGCTATTAACAATTATTTTCAGGTTTTAAACAATTAAAAGGAAGTAAAGGAAGTAATTTCCAGGTTTTGATGGTGACAAGAAGGAGCACATATAAAGGGTGATAATAGATTTTATTCACAATATAAATCATTTATTGGTAGTGTAATAGTCATTTTAGGAATTCTGGTGAGTTCTCATGTGATTTTACCATGTGAAAAATGATGACAGCCTGCTGGGATTCCATGAATCATGCCTGAGAAAAAACAGTTTTCTCTTATGATTTTCTCATAGACTTCATGGAAGGTGCTTCAGAAGCTAAAATGAGGACACATTTTCTGTAAGCTCACACTATCTTTCTCAGCCATGTGTGAATACAGTCTGATATTCAAAGTAGAACATGAACTACCGACTGCAGCAGCAGATGTACACTGATTCCCCGGTGTTCCACTGCAGTTTCCCACAATGTTCTAATAAACAACTAGAGCGCTAATATTCTGTATTTATGACAAAATTGTGGTACACCTGAAACCATCTTGATGAATTCAAAGCTGTAAAACACAAATCATTTCCTTTAGAAATGAATAAAATGATGAGGTTCTTTTTGTCATAGAATTGTTAGTGCTCTACATGGCTAAAATGGGGCACATTTTAACTGGGTTCTCAAAACATCTTCCTCATCCACTTCAGTAAAGCTTTCTGAAAAGCAGAAGAAATCATGTACTACCAATACCAGCAGCAGTCTGTCAGTTAACTCCCTAGCAATGAACTGCAGAGTCACCACAGAGTTCTAAAAAACAACTAGAGTACTAACATTTGTTATTCAAGATAAAGGTGACGCACTCCTAAATGCCAATTTGTGGCAATAGGAGCTATTGAATTAAAAGCCTTTCCAGAAGAGCAGGCTGAATGAAGTAAAGGAGCATTGAGATGTTAATGCAGGCATGAAAGGGCTAAAAAATGAGAGGAGGTATGGGTTTTTAGTAATTTGAGGCATGATATATTTTTGAAGGGGCTAAAAATAGTTTAAAGAAAGAAATGTCTGCATAAGTACAGCATCCCTCCCCACATCATTTACTCAGCCTACCCATCTTCTCAGTTGCTTAACAGCTCTCTAATTTTAAAACAGTAACATTTTGCTAGATGTAATATGTGAAATCATAAGCAGTGCATGATTGGGGGCGCAAGTTACAGTTAGTTGACTAAACTAAAACCTGGCATATTTCAGTGGTTTGGTTTTTTTTAAGCTTGTGTCTCATTCCAACGCCTAAATATAATCAATGTAATTTTGTTTTTCAGTGAATGCAAAAATATATATTACATTAATTGAAAAACTAAGAAATACTACTTACTTCCTACACTGCGAAGTAAAGGATCCACAAGATAAAATATTACAATTTATTGGTAATCGCGATGTAATGTACCAAGATGCATAAACATGGAAGTAGTAACTGACTTTCATAGATGGTGAATGCTGCTTGGAGTACACATATAAATTAAAAATTAGCTGGATACATGCAAAATGTTGGCTAACACATTTTGGTGAAATAGGGATGCTCTTCTAGAAAAAGCTATAGAGTCAAAGCGTACAAATGCAGATACAGTTGTACCATATACTATAAGTACTATCTGGATGTGCTGATAGTACAATTGTTGTGCAACAGATAAAGTCCTGCCCTAATGGTGAGTGCATGAATAGTCTACCTGAAACATATCAACAACACACTGGTGCAAGACGTGGTGGGTTGAGTAGGGGAGCAGAGTGGTCACATGAAAGGACCACCCAGAGGCAATACGTAGGCAGCAACTCAACAGTTGCACCACAAGAACACCCAAATATAATACTGGTTTATTCACAATAACAGGTCTACAAAAACATAACAAGCGTTATAGAGCACCCAAATGTCACATTGGTTAAGCTATAAGAATATTCACAATAAAACGTCCACACAGATGTCACAAGTGTGGTAGCAGTGGGGTGACAACAGCCAAATCACAATAAGAGGGCTAGAAGCATCCTGAACAAAATAGGTACAAAACAGAGCGTGAAGGGAGCAGTTGCCTTAAAGAACTATCCATTTCCAAAGCAAAATACCTGCCTCTAGCACAGAATCACTTCTATCATCAACAGTTGCATTAGAAAATAATGGTGGGACTGAAAACATTACAACTACTTTTGGTAATCAAGATATCTGCTTTCAAATTACAATAAGAGTCCAACAAAACAGTAAATATAATTGCAGCACTTTCATCAGGGGGGGGTCAATTGCTCTGATATGACCTTTATTAGCTTTTTTTGTTATTAACAATTACAACATTAAAGTTCACATCATGCCACAATGAGTTGATTTGACGTTTTGAAGAAGATACCTCATATTTTGGCTAGATGTCTCTAGATAAGGATGTGTTTTGTGTAGCAGTGTTTTTCATAAGTAGTATTGGTTGTTAGAATATTGATACGTGACTTGCAATTCACTGGACCACTGCAAACTTGTGGAGTTTTGGTAGAGCGTATAGGTCAATAAAAAGGCATGCATGCGAACATGGAAGAGATTGTAACTGGGAATTTGACAATTTAGACCATTCTTGCTTACAGACCTATTTTATTTGGGGGGGGGGGGGGTTCTGAACCTGGAGCAGTAAACCAGACAAGAGAACAGAGTCTGCAGTGCTGGAACACATACTCCAGGCTAGACAGACACTAACAGCAGCACCAGGGATAATGAAGAACAAAAAGGATGCAATTATGGCCCTCTTAGAATGAACTCCTGAAAACTTTGCAGATTTATTACATTTTCTGATAGGATTACAGTTTCTGCTTGACATAGCCTCACAACAGGAATGGACATACTAAGTAAGAAACTTTGAGCGGGTGGGAGGGAAGTGCTAGAGGGTTGTCATTCACATCAATATACACTTTGTGTTTGTGCACAGGTGGAGTATAACATTGACACTATCCCCACTGCTTATTATGCTCACATAAAACCTGAGCGGTTTACTCAGCAACTCTGAGAATGGTTGTTATTTGGGAAGCTGTGTGTGCTGTGTTGTGTTGTACAGAATCGTGAGGCACTAGCTGCATGTCCAACAAGGCCCCTGCAACAAGCAACCACATCCTTTAACAGCTTGCTGGAGCTAGGAGAAAACTCAGAGGCCAGAACGCAAGAAAATGCATGGTTGAGGGTGGGGGTGAAAACACCGAGGTAGGGGACAGGGAACAATGGGACACCTAAAACCACGGGGGAATAAAAGGAATATTGGCGGAGTTATTGTACAATATGGAGGGAGTGGGAGCATTACAATACAAACTATGGGTGGGAAATGGATAGTGGAGTGCTGGTACAGTGGAGCATCGGTACCAGAAGGGAAGGAAATGTAAAGCTGTAATGTAAAAATACAGTTGGAAAAGATAACATTCTAAAAGGCCAAACGACGGGAAAGCAGGAGAAAATGCATGGGTGGGGTAAATGTAATGTGTTGTTAGATCACTTCAATAAAAGGTTTAAAAACATAAAGGGTTGGCTTCTGAGATGCTCAATAGGAGAAACTCCTTTCATGCACATTTCAGACAAAGGTACTTCATTCAGAAAACGAGGTTCAGTCACTTTGTAATATTGGCTTAGCTATATATATTCTCGATGGACATGGATCTAACATAAAATTGCAATTGGTGCTGCTTGGTTTCTTCTGTGAAAGGTCACATATACAACAGTTACTTTAGTGGACGCTGATACATTCTAAATAACATAGAAGAGACAGTAGAAGCAGGAGGTAGAGTAAAGCTGTTCCAATTTACACAAGGCAGGTTGGGAGGAATCACTGGCTCCAGCTAAGGACTGATAGGAATAATTTTACTCATGGGGCAATAGATTACAATGTCATGGCTGGGGAAACGTAAAATAAAATCAATGTAACATGGTAAGCTTTGTTAAGGGCATTAAGATCATCTCATTTGTTTGCAACTATAATTTCTCTTTTATCAGTCTGAAACCTGACTGCCAGTTGTGAAGTAGACTGATGTATTTCACATACTTCCGAAGTTCTTTGTCCACTGTTCATTCAAAGATTTTTCTAGGGAAAATAACATTTGCTACCAATTCTCAAAATGGAGTTGAGCTATGCTGAAGCTGTTTTGTCTTCTTGCTTACTCAGGTCAAATGATACACTGAATATTTTGTGCGACTGGTTGGTTATGGTTACATCACTGGTATAAATGGAGTAAAATTCATTTTGAATGTTTAACTTTTTAAAATAGTCACTCCTCTGTAATAAAATTGCAGCATGGTATGGTCTGTCTTAGTGCAGAACTAAACAAAAGACAATCCACATTCAGGGGTACAATGTTAAGGTTGGCAGACACTAAAATGTAATATGTTACTTGAGTTATTAGTTTAGTTTTCTATCAGGGTCAAAAGCGGTGAGGAGGCTAGCAAATGTGTTGTTGGGATGAAGGGCTATCAGAAAATTTTCAGAGTTTCATATTTCTCAAAGTTGAATTCAGACATTATTATTGATCTTTGCATGCATTTTATTACTTTGTTGACCTATCTAAATTTATTTGGGCGACGCTGGGCATTTTAGAAAGGTGTGATGAATGATTAATGATTTGTCTGAGTATAAATGGGATATGTCTGGAAGTAGCATGCCACCATTTAATAGTGGACTATCGTTCTTTAACATGTTTTGTCACTGGTCTCTCTATTCTCAGGTCTGTCAATTCATAAATTGAAGAGTCTTCATAAAAGGACTTATCTGGACCCAACTTTACACATTTGGTGCAACTGCAGGATTAAATCGAGAATGGAAGGGATCATTAGCCTAAAAAGGGGCGAGGGGGTGTAGTTGGTGGGACAGATCACTGATGTAACATAGGAGGTATTACATAATTACACAATAGGGGACAATGTAATCAAATAAAGTATACTTTATATCCATGCGATCAGTTTTTTGGCATGTCTCTCTCCACAACTGTTTCTCCCTTTAGCTTTGTTTCTTCTTTTTTTTTTTTTTTTGGGGTCTGGCATTAGCCAAGACCATTTGACATTACTAAAATGATATATATAGCTATATATATCTATCTAGATATATATCTATATATACCTATATATATCTGGATAGATATATATACACACACACACAAACAATTATTTATGTACAGGGGCTTTCAGCCAGCCCTCTTCGTCCATTGGTCTGCGATTGTGTCATTCACATTTTTCTTTCGCCTCTATAGTACATAGAATAGAGAAAATGGGCCAGCCCACTTCAGCCATAAGCTAAATTCACTGTGAGTGACAGCATTCTGCTCTTCGTATGAAGCACATACTTCCAGAAAGTAGTTGCCTTGAGTGCCAGTAACTACAGTGGCAATAAGTGCTCTTTGAGACCAAAAAACATATATTTGCTTTTAGCAATTCTTTTGTTATACTAGGTAGAACCTGGCAGCTCTCACAAAAATAAAGGTTTGCAAAAGCTATTACAAAAAAAGCTCTGACAAAGAAAAAAGGCTGACAGCCAAAGCTAGAGCTGTAGGCTTTACCAATGCTGATTGGTGGATAATTTTGAAACCAGATTGAAGAACTTGTTGAGAATGAAGTCTGGGCTTTCAGTAAAGCATGTTTCCCTGCAAAGATGCATTTACCATTGATTTTTGGCAAATGAGAGTGTGGGAAACGGTTTGCTTAAACAGGACTTTGACAGAGGGTCAAGCCTGGCTTATGTTCTGGTACATTTCTCCTGCCAAATAATCCTGACTAGAAGAATCTACTTGTTTAGACATTATATCTACACAGATCTTGTTATGGACATTGGATGATACGTCCAAGGCCCCGTATAGCTCCATGCATGCTTTGGCATGTCTATTGCCTACCGGTAGGCAACAACAAATCCACAAGTCTGCTGGCTGTAAGAAAGGATGCTGCAGTTTGACTATGTTCAGTAACTGTGCTATTAACTTTCTGAAGAGTGTTTGAAACCTATCGTTGTTAGTATCTCACCAGTTCACTGGGTGTCAGGTGGACCTAGCATGAAAACCACATAATTCATAAGTCTAAAAATGACACTAATGGTATGAAGTATCCCATACAATTCGAGTGCATAGCAAAGTAGCCTCCATATATGGAATTAGACCAGCATATTTGCATGAGAATGCATGTATAGAGCATGAGAAATGTAACACTCATCTCTAACTAAATTACTAACCCTAGATCACGAAGTAGTGTACTGCCTGTCAGCAAGTAATAAGAGCTATATAATTACTCAGAACATAATTCTATTGGTTGTCCCTAGTGTAGGCGCCTCCTGTGATCCAGAGTGCCTATGTAACTGAGTTCTCCCATTAAAAAATCATGTTCAGCCCACAATGCTTTGGCCTATTTTATTATAATTGTATTTTTTCACATATATTTTTGGACCGTCCCTAGCAGAAGTAATTATTGTACCTCAGCTAATATGGTAAAAAGTGAAAGGAATGTTGCTGTAGTTAAGTTGCAGAGGTCATTGTGCCACGATTATCAAACTTTTGTTAAAAACACTGTGAAAAAAAAAAAAGAAAAAAAAAAAGGGGGGGGGGCCCTCACCAAATCAATATGGGTGTCTCAGAGGACTACGACATAAACTATGGCAAACAGGGAAAGAAAACCTCCCCTGTGCCGTAGGGGCTGAGAGGGATTCTCTCGTAGGAGTATGTCCTCCCGTGTATGAACACTAAGCCACAAAAAATACTTCGAGACCGTGAACGAAATCCACAACTCAACTAAGATAAGTCTTAGTAAGGTAAGATAGGGAAGCTAATATGTGAAGTCAGTACCCACTAGGGAGTGGGGAAGGAAAGGATTCCTTTTGTTTTAATTACCCTCACACACCCTAGTGGTGTCATGCTTCATCATCGGGTCACCCTGACGCCTAAAGGTCAGGGTGGGCTCAACCGTGTTCCAGGGAGCTCTTAGCGAGATATGGTCAGGGGGAGTTAAAGATTAAAAGCCCGCCGACAGATCCCAGTGTCCCTTTATTCGTGGATCTGTCAGGGATGTTAAAAAAGAATAAAACAGGGTCAGTGGGAGTATTATGGTCCTATGACCCTAATGCCAACATGTTTCGGTCCTGTGTAGGCCACAAGGGTCCTGGACTTTCTTCAGGGCAGAGAAACTAGTCCTCCCTGGATGAAGCAAAGGAAGGGAGGGCCCTATCCTGCTTTTATGTAAGGGCAGATAGCTGCTCCTTAGAAATAAGTAAACAGATAATTATCTGATTCACATTCATATCTCCATCTGAAAATACAAAAGGGAGAAGATACAATAAACAGATCATAGTGTATCATTATGTAAACAACATTTTGCTTCCCAAGTGTGATGTGCTTGCCAATGCACCTGTGTCATCGAACCTGGAGAGTGTGCGGTACACATCAGTCAACACACCTATTTGGTATGTGAAAATAATACAGTATAACATTGCCACATCCGACTAGGTGGCAACTATAGTGTGGTGGCGACATGACTCGCATTCTGTCGCTATCCACATACTAGTGCGTGCTCAGTCTCAGTGAAATATGCCTGTGTCACTCACATCAAACAGCAACAAGCTGCTATACGTCGCCGTGGTTAACCATTCATTCATAACATCCATACATAGTATTCTCCCTTACCCCTCTTTGGGAGAGAAATTGCATCACTGGGGACCTCAGGAAATCATAGGGTAGCCGGTTAGTCACACACTGCGTAGGAAGTGGTAGAAAGGATGCCAAAGTGGTAAAAAATAATAATGCCCAACAGGAAGAGATGGAAACATAAAACATGGCAAAATTATTGCAGATCGAAAAAACAGCGGAATAAGCAGCTGATGCAACACGTACCTGTAGCGGTGGGAGTAATATTCCTTTTACTTACTGCATCAAGGGTCCTGCCCCGCTGAGTCACCTAATCGGTCTGGGTCCCCGGGCTTGTGCTTGGAATAGCCGGGGACACCGGTTTAAATGGACTGAAAACCGAGCGGGAGAAACCCGCTGCCGGCACGCCCCCTGGGTGTGTTCCGGATCCAGAGTGCGGTCGCGTGGCGCCGGCTTGGTGCGTCACACTGGCCTATTGGGAAATGTAGTCCCACCATTAAAACTAGAGCCGTGAAAAGTATGGGCGAGTAAAAGTAAAAGATTCATTACAGGAGGTGAAATTAGTGAGAACAAACCCTGTAAATGGAGATGCTACTTCTAATACCCCATGGGGTTTCAGAAACGGACAAATGTCTCGTCTTCGTGGTGAGACATGCACCATTCAAAACATGGCTCACTTTATTGTCAAAAGCTGACAATACCTGAGGACTCGCATGAAAAAGTCTACCCACATATCAAAGACAATTATAAGGGTCAAGAGAACTCCAACTCAGAATCATCTTAACGAGGGGACTCTGGTACCTCAGATTCGGAACAAGACGAGTGGCCAAGTGATGGTTCCAACAAAAGCTGGAGAGGGAAACCAAGAAGACCCCGGAGAGGTGGCTTCAACCAGGGTTACTTACCTCAACATATGTACCCCTGGCCAGGCCCATTTGGCCCAGTCCCATTTCAAGGACTCCCCCAGTACCAAACAGCACCCTTTTTCCAACCCAATTGCAACCAACCCCGTTTTTTAGGACAGGGCGGGAGAAGAGGAAAACGGGGGAGAAGGGACAACAGGAGAGTCTAATGGGAAGATGACAGAACATCTGTGAACACCCGGAGCCAGACCAGAGGCCAACAACCCAGCACGAGTGCAACAAGGGACTAGTTGTCAACCTCACTAACATAACCCTGAATACAGAAGAACTTGCAATCCTGAATAAAGGACTGGGATTTGTCCCTACCGCATTTTTAGACAATGCGAACTTAGCAATTTTTTCCTAAAGATTCGCATTAAAACGTTCTTCATAGATAAAGATAAACCCGAGGACGACAACAGCTATACCACATTACGTCTAAAGTCTACATTTTTCCCACCATCTTCACTGATGCCCCCAGAGGTCATTGCATTTGAAGAGGGGGTTTCAAAAGAAGTTGATCAACTCCAACCGAAGAGAGGCATTTTCAAGAAATTGAGTAACAAATAACGAGTGGCCCTGAAGACCTTAAGCACAAGGACAGATATTGTCATCAAACCGGCCGACAAAGGCGGCGCCACGGTTATCCAGAGCACCAGCGCCTACAGAACAGCGTGCATGAATCTCTTGGCTGACGAAAAATACTATAAAAAAATCAACAGAGACCCAACTTCACGCATCAAGAAAACTATAAGGACACTGACCACAGATGCGCTTGACAGAAACTGGATTACCAAAAAAGAACACGACTTCCTCAATCCAGATGATCCCAGGGTGCCCCTGTTTTATAAAATACCAAAGATACACAAAGGCAGAATTCCACCCCCTGGTAGTGTAGTGTAGCTCCTATTTCCCTAATAGGCTCTGCGCATTGGAATAATATATCCTATACGTTTGACATAGGACTAAGGTCAGTATGTCCCTATCGAGTATATTAAACTTAATTACTTGTGCCAGCTAGCTCAGAGGCCACTAGAAACTCCTTGACAACAAGAAGGGAGTAGTTTCTGGCAGCCGCAAAACATGACCACTGTGTTTCCCTTTAGAATCAGAACGTGTCCCAGAGTCGTGGAAACAATAGATAACTATTTCACTCAGCTCAGTCGTGCATGCTTAGTTTTCTCCAAGTTACACAGAAAGAAATAGACTGGCGTTTCAACAAAAGATTTATTGAACAGTCTTGTTTCTGGTGTAAGTAAAATGTGCTGTTCCGATCACAAGACAGTATGCGAGATAAATAATGTACAGTGTGAGCAGTAGAAATAAATAATACTGCGAGAGCATTATCTTTTAGTATATATGCATTTACATAAATAACACTGACTAAAAATGCGAGTACTCATACGATGCGTTTCTAATCTAGTTCTACCCCAATGTACCTAACCTAAGTATAGGACGAGGTATGAAGTAGGTGAAGTATTCCTTACTATGGTATACTAAGAGTACGCTAACCCCAGTATGCCTAGTATGCCAAGAGTCCCTCTAGGTTCTAGTCTGCTCCATACCTGAAGAATGAGAGAGGTAGGAATCTTTGCCAGAATCGAACTCCAACACCCCGCAAGGGAAGTCAGATCACTGGAAGCTGGACTCTCTGCGTGCAGGGATGACAGCGTCTTCTCAGTGCGTCAGGCCGGGAAACGGGCTCCTCTGAAGTCGAGGTCTCCTCTGATTTACAGGGGCTAGGGAAGGTATATTTATACCTGAGAATTACCTCAGAATGTTAGCATTGACGTGAGTCGGACAGCGGAAGACGTCATGAATGAACCCCTAAGGAATAATGGTTCATGCATAATATATGAGTCCTTGAAGAAATCAATAGTCCTGGACTAGGGAAACTCCCGCAGCCTAAGGGTCTGTTCTTCAAGAACTCGTTGTGACGTTAGGGTGGACGGATGTCAGAGACCATGCCTGTATTTGGAGTGCACGGTTTAATGCCTAAATAAGGGCTGGGATTTTATGCCTATATAAGGGCAGGGCGAATTGTGCCTATATAAGGACATGATACTGGAAAGCCCGTTTATGGACACCCTAAGAGGAATACAACAGTAGACCAATTGTTTCAGGCATTGGGTCCCTCCTCGAGCCCCTGTCCAAATACACCGGCTGGTTCTTACGTCCCCTTGTCACGAGTATAAAATCATATGTACAAGATACAAAGCACCTACTTAATCTCTTAGCAAAGATTGAATACAACCCAGTAGAGAATACCATGGTCTGTCTGGATGTGGAGGCGCTGTATACCAGCATTCCACAAGAAGAAAGCATCCGCGTGATTGAGGACCTCTTGAAGGAGGAAGACTGGCAATGGGAGGCACCAGTCAGTTGGGTAGTTTCCCTCATGCGCCTAGCCTTAACTGAGAACTTTTTTAGTTTTGAAGAACAAATGCATCTACAAGTCCATGGGACTTCTATGGGCAGCACATTTGCGCCGAGCATAGCATGCCTATACATGGCCCAGTAACCCTTATTCAGAGAACATCAGTAAGTGGTATAGATACATTGATGACATTCTAGTCATCTGGAAGGGGGACAAATCCAACTTGAATAATTTTTTAAGTTGGATTAACCAGCGCAACCCACACCTCCGTTTCACCATGACCACCAATAGTGAGGAGCTCTTTTTCTTAGACATAAAACTCAAGGCTAGGGAAGGTACACTGGTTAGCTCACTATACACTAAGCCAACAGACAGAAACAGCCTGTTACGTTTCGACAGCGCACATCCTTGTTCCCTTAAAGAGAACTTGCCTGTGGGCCAGTTCCTTAGGATTCGCAGAAATTGCGCGGACCTTAGAGACTATAAAGAAGAAGCAGAAATACTAACCACCAAGCTACAACAGAAAGCCTATCCCCAAAAAGTGATTGAGAAGGCTAAGAAAAGGTCACGTAACACTCCTAGGGAAGCACTGTTGGAAACTCACCAGAGAACACAAATGGATAAGTTGATATGCGTTACCACATACGACTCTTCCTCTAACGACATCAAAAAAATCATAAATAAGAAATGGTCAATTTTAACATCGAACAGGCTCACGTTTGAGAGACCAATGTTCTTGTTTAGGAGAAACAAAAGCTTGAGGGACACATTGATACATACCAACACACAAAAACCCAAGCTCACTAACCAATCTACACTTTGGAATAACCCTTCAGTTACGGGTCATTACCCCTGCGGGTCATGTGTAGTATGTCCCCTCACTAAACACACCAAACAAATCGACCTTGGCATGACATACCCCTGGGAACAACGGGCGCATACTAATTGCAACACCGATAACGTTGTGTATCTTATCAAATGTCCATGTGATCTGATGTACGTGGGCATGACCAGCAGAAAGGTAAAAGTGCGTATAAGTGAGCATAGGAGCACGATAAGGCGGGCAGTTATGGCAACCAAACTCACGGCCCACTACCTGGAGAAAGGACACAATGACTCTGACATCAGGTGGACTGTGATTGAGAAAGTGAAGGGCACAGGTAACCTCACCAACAGGCTTCTAGAACGTGAACAACGGTGGGTTTACCGTTTGAAGAACCACAAAACTGGACTGAATGATTCCATACCTTGGAACCAATTAAATAAAAGATGATTACAGATGCGATTCTGACAGTACTTAATTCCACCCGATTACATGTCCCTGCATCCACTTGTAATATTCTTATCATTATTTACGGCAGATAACTTCGCCCTTTGTGCTACTGTCAACACTTGTGACATTTTCCATATTTTAGTCACCTCATGACCACAAGCGTCACCTGCCCTTATCTGGCACGCTACTTTATCAATAAAGTAGAGTGCATCTACAATACACTCGATTCCAGAAGGGCCGCCTCCAAACCATGGCCGCCTAACTGTCCATCTGATCTCCCCTACTCTTTACAAGACTTACCACCTATGTCCTTTAAAGACCTGGAAACTCTGTCAGCAAAGGTGAAATCAGGTTCCCCTGATGATCCAGTAAAACCGGACACCTTGAGGAAATTCCAGGACTGCATTATGACAGAGGGCAGGGAATTGATCAATAGATCACTCCAGTCGTCAGTAATCCCCAAATCCTGGAAACATGCCAAGGTTGTCCCTTTACTGAAAAAGCCATCACTGGATGCATCTCTACCGGAGAATTTCCTGCCAATTTCCTTACTTCTTTACTTGGCCAAGGTCATGGAATCCCACGTTAACATCATCCTGACCAAGTATTTGGAAGTCAATGAGATTTTGGACAGGTCACAAAACGGGTTCTGGCCTAGCACACTACGGAATCCGCCTTGTTGGCAGTCACAGAGCAGCTGAGGGCATCGCTTGATGAGGGCAACACCTCGGTACTGGTTTTACTCGATCTGAGTGCGGCCTTCGACACGGTCTCCCATGAGATTCTGCTCCGACGACTCAGGGAGCTCGGGGTCAGCGGCATGGCTTGGGCCTGGCTCTCGTCTTTTCTATCTGATTGTTCCTTTCAGATCCACGTCCCTCCCTACCAGTCCAGTACTTACCCCTTCAGCAGTGGTGTCCCCCAAGGCTCTGCTCTGAGCCCCACGTTGTTTAACGTTTACGTCCGCCCTCTAGCCCTCCTGGCCAAAGCCCGGAAGATTAATATGATATCATACGCGGACGACACACAACTGCTATTCGCTTTCACCAATAACCTAGCCCAAGACCAACTGAAATTCCATGATGATGTCTTGGCCATCTCAGACTGGATGGCAGAAAATTATCTCCAACTTAATTCTTCAAAAACTGAGGTGCTTTTGGTTGGCCGGGACCCCCACAAATGGGACTACCAGTGGTGGCCTGCTGCACTAGGCACTCCACCCCAGCCGAAAAGCGGAGTCAAGAATCTAGGGGTCTTGATGGACAACTCCCTCTCCTTCGAGCTGCACGCCAAAAAAGTGGCAGGTACATGCTTTGGCCACCTACGCGGTCTGAAACCCATTTTGGGGTTTTTTGACGCTCCCACCCGACAAGTGATCATTCAATCGGTGGTCCTGTCACGTCTTGACTATTATAACGGACTGCTACTGGGCGTAATTAAAACTGTTACGAAGAGACTTCAAAGGGCACGGCTGCCCGCACTCTTTTTGCCCTCCCTAAGCACTGTCATACCTCCCATCTCCTGTACCGCCTACACTGGCTGCCGATCGAACAGAGAATTCAGTTCAAAACTCTATGTACCACCCACAAGATCCTCCATGGCCAGGGCCCCCAGATACTGCAGGGCTCTGCACACTATATGTCCCAACGCGAGCACTGCGCTCCGCAGATCTGCATCTGGCCTGCACTCCTAGGATGCGCAGGAGCAGAGCAGGGGGGCGCTCGTTTAGGTCCCTGGCCCCTGCCCTATGGAACTCTATTCCAATCACAGCGCGAAGCACACAAGATCATTGGGCATCTAGAAAACAGATCAAAACCTGGCTGTTTTCAACCATCTAGCACATGAGGTGCCCGCTCACTGCGCTCCTGTTCCGTGGGTTTTTAGAAACCGTCCTCCATCTGGCTAGCTACCGCCTTGCAAGGTCACCCGTTCGCAAGCGCTGGGACGCCCCGTTGCTGGGGCAGCCATGCACTATATAAGCACTCTTAACTTAACATAACATACAATTTACATTTGTGTCCATGCATGCCGAACGTGCCGCATGATTAATACCTTATGACTACTCGCCACATTATGCTAGCTTGCTTTCACAGGTGTCTAGAACTCATGCCACACACATTAATTTGAGCCTGGACTACCGCATGCGAGTCCTCAGGTGTTGTCTGCTTTTGACAATAAAGTTAGCCATGTTTTGAATGGTGCATGTCTCACCACGAAGACGAGACATATGTCAGTTTCTGAAACCCCATGGGGTATTAGAAGTAGCATCTCCATTTACGGGGTTTGTTCTCACTAATTTCACCTCCTGTAATGAATCTCTTACTTTTACTCGCCCATACTTTTCACGGCTCTAGTTTTAATGGTGGGACTACATTTCCCAATAGGCCAGCGTGACGCACCAAGCCGGCGCCACGCGACCGCACTCTGGATCCGGAACACACCCAGGGGGCGTGCCGACAGCGGGTTTCTCCCGCGCGGTTTTCAGTCCATTTAAACTGGTGTCCCCGGCTATTCCAAGCACAAGCCTGGGGACCCAGGCCGATTAGGTGACTCAGCGGGGCAGGACCCTTGATGCAGTAAGTAAAAGTAATATTACTCACACCGCTACAGGTACGTGTTGCATCAGCTGCTTATTCCGCTGTTTTTTCGATCTGCAATAATTTTGCCATTTTTTATGTTTCCTTTCTTCTCTTCCTGTTGGGCATTATTATTTTTACCACTGTGGCATCCTTTCTACCACTTCCTACTCAGTGTGTGACTAAAGGGCTACCCTATGATTTCCTGAGGTCCCCAGTGACGCAATTTCTCTCCCAAAGAGGGGTAAGGGAGAATACTATGTATGGATGTTATGAATGAATGGTTAACCACGGCGACGTATAGCAGCTTGTTGCTGTTTGATGTGAGTGACACAGGCATATTTCACTGAGACTGAGCACGCACTAGTATGTGGATAGCGACAGAATGCGAGTCACGTCGCCACCACACTATAGTTACCACCTAGTCGGATGTGGTAATGTTATACTGTATTATTTTCACATACCAAATAGGTGTGTTGACTGATGTGTACCGCACACTCTCCTGGTTCGATGACACAGGTGCATTGGCAAGCACATCACACTTGTTGTTTACATAATGATACACTATGATCTGTTTATTGTATCTTCTCCCTTTTGTATTTTCAGATGGAGATATGAATGTGAATCAAATAACTTATTTCTAAGGAGCAGCTATCTGCCCTTACATAAAAGCAGGATAGGGCCCTCCCTTCCTTTGCTTCATCCAAGGAGGACTTGTTTCTCTGCCCTGAAGAAAGTCCAGGACCCTTGTGGCCTACACAGGACTGAAACATGTTGACATTAGGGTCATAGGACCATAATACTCCCACTGACCCGGTTTTATTCTTTTTTAACATCCCTGACAGATCCACGAATAAAGGGACACTGGGATCTGTCGGCGGGTTTTTAATCTTTAACTCCCCCTGGCCATATCTCGCTGAGAGCTCCCTGGAACACGGTTGAGCCCACCCTGACCTTTAGGCGTCAGGGTGACCGATGATGAAGCATGACACCACTAGGGTGTGTGAAGGTAATTAAAACAAAAGGAATCCTTTCCTTCCCCACTCCCTAGTGGGTACTGACTTCACATATTAGCTTCCCTATCTTACCTTACTAAGACTTATCTTAGTTGAGTTGTGGATTTCGTTCACGGTCTCGAGGAGTATTTTTTGTGGCTTAGTGTCTCAGAGGACTGACACGAAAATTAACATTCATGCTTTCATGAATTCTAAAGTACAAAGGGACGGAGATCTATAGTAAATATCAAAGTTGTTGATTCTCTACAAGCCACCCACTCTTTGGTGCCCCAGTTAGTCCCTGGTCAGACTCTCACAGCAGTTAACAGCAGGAATGCTTCCAGATGGAATACTAAATAGGTCAAAAAAATGTTGACACTGCTACACACCCAGCTCATTCCCCATTGCTTTCTATTTGTTCAGTAAAGCAGTTCTCTGGTTTTTCACTCAAAAGGTGCAGAGAGCTCCTTGCAAATCACAACTGACAGTTTTTAAAGCCTGCCATAAAATGACGCATGCCTTTGGAAGATTAACTGAAAATAACCAGCAGGAGGCTTTGGCCTTGTCCGCTGTTCGGAAATCACCACAGGCAGATGGACGGCCCTGGACAGCAGATCTCACATTTCAACACTAATCTGAAGGAAGATTTCCTGCTGTGTTCATTTTAACATGAGTTACAGGTGCACCAGGCTTAGGGGCTTTGGAGTTTTTTCCATTTTAATTATTTTTGGCAACCACTGGTACAGCTAAACTAGAAAGCAGAACAGATTTTATCTTTCTAACAAACATCTTTTGAAGTATCCTTTCCACTCTGCTTTGTGTGTTCATTATGAAACTGAAAATATCGGCATATTCATGAAAAAGTGAGAGACATCTACCAAAAAATACAGAACACAGTACACTGATTGATTTGACAAGCATGGCTAACATGGCCTCAAAAAGCACAATACACAAAGGAATAGCAAGAACAATGTATTTGAACAATAATAAAAATTATATATGAAAACCGAAGATGTTTACTCCAATCCTGGCAGTCCTCTGACACAGGGGATAAAAACGCACTCAGCTGAACAGTGCCAGAATTTGGAATGGGAGAACTGTGCCCAGGGCGGCAATCATCAGAGGGGAGAAAAGAACTGTGTGCATAAAGGTTCTGCAAACAGCAAAGCCCCCTACTTTGGCTCCAGTGATTCCGTTTGAAGTGCTTTTAATCGTTTTTAGGTCTCGCCTTGGCAGCGCATGCGCTGCATGCGCTGTCTCAGCGAGACTTAAAGTAATCTGTATATTGGCTTCAACTCCGTGTAATTTCTCCTGCCCCTCGCGATTGGTTTCAGTCTGGCATTGCTGTTGTTTTCTTGATTTCTGTTGGCTGTTGGCGCCACTGTAGTCCCGAGGCAGTGGCGCCTAACTACAGTTTCGCTCCGCTCGCACTTAATTGCGTGAAGTGTGCCATCTGGTTGGGGGCGTGGCCCCCCTCCTCTCCGTCGTTCCGCGCGGCCGCTTGTTATATAATGTTCTCCTGTCGCTTATAACTGCCGTTTAGCTGTGTCCTAAAAACTGCAACATGTTACTTGTAGTTCTAATTCTCACCTGAACTTTCGCTGAAAACTCGGAAGATGCATTTTCTTTTAGTAAAAATATCGGGACGTCAGGAAAGGAGTTAAACAACTGGGACTGTCCAGGGAAATCCCAGACTTCCGGTCCTCCCTAGTTTTTTATTCAAAAGAGGAGGCCTAATACCACTTGTCACCATAGGCGGCACGATAAAATAAGTAAACACGTCGCACGTGCCTTCATTTGGGCATAGTTTAAGAAATCCGTGGATTTACATGTACCGTATAGGAAACAGCTGAGGCGGAGTAGGAGGGGCTAAATCTGTGCAGTTAAATAAAACCTCAGTACACACGAGAGATTGGCGTGTTGAAAAAGTCTTTTTTATGACAACAGTGCAGCGAGTCCCTACTTGGGATCTGACATGGTCCAGTGACTTGATTGTTCTAGTCTAACCTGGGTTTTAATATATTCCTCACCTCACTTGTCCACATGGCGTGATCCTCTGCCGTTAACTCCACCTTTCTGTACCTCATTTCCGTCATCGATCTGAATTGGAAGGGCTTAGACATTATTTAAATGCCAGGAACCAGGATTAAGGCCCTGATGACAAACTCGGGTTTAATTCCGCGATCAGGAGTTTGCGCAGGGATTGTAGTGCATAGCTGTGCGATGATGATCCCACTCCAGATGTTTTACCCTGGCAGATTTCAGCATGTCTAATCTGATGGAATTTAACAGGGGAAAAGGCCTTGAAAAAAATACAAAACATATGTAATTTCGCTTAAGCACCGATTCTGAGTGTGAAGCCTCATTTTCAAATCAAAAACTTGGAATAGGAGGTATTAATCATACCCGATGCATACCTCAGCCCCGGCAGTGTTTTTTTACTGGGGAGGTAAATACGGTACGGTCCACTTTTATTAATGCTTGTTAAAGATACTCCTGTGCCACGTTTTTTTTTTTTTTTTTTTTTAAATCGGTAGGAGCTGTGGTGTCCCCGCAATAAAAGCAGCACATCATGTGACGTGTCAGTGAAGAGGTCACATTAGTTATACTAGAGCAGAGCGCCAAATTCCAAGCGCTAAACGGAGAGCAGCCAGTATTATCCAGTATTTTTATTCAGGTTTTCATACCGGAATTAATTAACGTGTCTCCCGGGCTCTCATTACTACATTGCTGACTGCACAACGAGCAAACCTCCCCCAAAACTGTGTGGTCTGAGTTACAGCACTGTTACCTTATGCGACATAAGGTAACAGTGCTGTAACCCAGACCACACAGTTTTGGGGGAGGTTTGCTCGTTGTGCAGTCAGCAATGTAGCCACATGGTCACATTTATTCCCTTTCCAAGTATTATAGGGAAATGTAGAAACTAGCAAAGCTAGCCAAAAACATGTAACAATAAAAATACACACCCCGGCCAGTAAAAAATGCCAACTGCATTGAAAAAGAAAAATACATTACAAGACGTAACACCTGTTATGTGGGTACAGCCTGTTTGTGCGCCCATACATATATACACACACAAACAGGCGCCTGAAAACGACGGGTTGTGAAATGAAATCCTACGTTTTTAATTTCAAATTAAATCAGCTGATCGCGGTAATTCACTTCAACTGCTGTGCATTGGTTAACGGCCGGTATCCACTCATAGAATTGCACCTATGACGAGTTAAACCCCTCGGGATGGTGAATAACTGTGTGGACATGGTATTGTCGGGGTTTAATGCACATATTTACCATCTGGTCTCAGCAGGCGGTGAATATGCGCGGGTGCTTCTGTTTTGGGCATGGGTGGGGCAGGGAGGAAAGGAGAAAGGTAGTTTTGGTGCAGGAGGAAAGGGGTCATGCGTGCGAAAGAAAAGGCTGGCAGTGACTGAAGAACTAGACTTGGCTACTGTTATAACAAAATTAAAGAAAGGTGCACGAGTCTGAAGATCAGTCACCTTAACCTTCATCACAGGACAAGTCCATAATAACATTTAGAAGATGTATGAGCCAGATCTCAAAGTTATCTTTTATTTATACTAACAGCATGTAACTAAATCGTACAATAACTTCAGAATTAATTCAAACAGAACCACATAATGCAAAGACTCGTAGAGTTGTTTTCTTTTAAACATTAATTTCTTTATTCATAATCTTCTTTTAAAACTTATTTTTTCCGTAGCCATAGCCAACGCAATTCGTCCCATCCAGGACTTCTTCAGAGCTGTTTCTTTGATCTTTGTATGCGTAGTATCAACTAAAGTTGTCTTTCCCACTTGAGAACTTGAAAGATGTTATTAAGTCTGATTCCTTCTGTATATTTCTTTACAAGATCTAGGTCTACAGTCCTTTCATCCTATGTAGGATGTGACCCTTTACAGTCCCATGAGTTTGAATTGCTCAAGCACAGCGTTTCGTGCAGTATCTGCTGCATTTTAACTTTACAAACTGTGAATCTAAGTACCTTCAAGTTATCTATCCCACCAGAGTGCAAAATAAGATTCAAAATTCTTCCTATCCTTCATACTAAACAACTAAATGCCTAAAATCAGTCTGCGAGAATCTACTAGCCCTCAGTCGGACCAAATGCAAACAGTATAGTCCCTCATCCCTTTTAATATTAGGCCCCTAACTCTAAAAGTCCCCCTACACCCTTCATCGAAGACTTAAAGATGACTTTAAAATGCCATCAAGGGAGATGAAAACCTTCTGAGCCACCTCACTTACGACATTACAGGACCAAAGACACATCTTCTTCACTGCACTATTTATCACTACTTTGAAGACGTCGCAGGCCGGTCTCTTCCTCTGATATTTACAATATAACAAGCGGTCGAGAAGGCCCTTTATTGCAATGCAATAGGTCTCGCATTTGCGAGAATTTAAGCTATTAGTATTGTAAATGACAATGCCTTTTATTTATGTTTTAAAACCCAAAACATAAATAAAAGGCATTGTCATTTAGAATGCCAATTGCTCAAATTTGCGTGAATGCGAGACCTATTGCATTGCAAATGCTTGTTTTAACTGCTGCAGTCGCTGTTTCTTAGCACCTTATCAGCCCCTTCCTTGCCCTAGCATCTACCTCATCCCCTGCCGCTGCCCAACAACACCCTCTCCAACAAACAACTTAAAACCGGTGTGAAGGAGCTAAGTTGTGGGTGATTAAGGTGAACTCGGGGAGGTGCGGAGATGTGTGTTCAGAGGCATGTCGCTGCCTTGATGTAGCTAGCCAAGGACTGGCCTGTGAAAAGGGGCTGCTTCCTCTTTTTTTATTTCACCAGCAGTAGTGAGGGCGGCACATTTCTTTCCGCCCAGGGTGCTATTGGAGCAACAGCCGGCCCTGATCGGGAAACACGAGGCGCCATCGAAAACGGATGGGAAAAGCGAAATTCTGATGATAGTATTTCAGTCGAGCTAGATTTGCACTTCAGTTCCTTTAACCCAATTGTTTTCTAGCCTAAGTGCAATTTGCTAGATATCAGTACACAGATTATAAAAGTAAACTTTGCACGCAGCCCCTCCCATTCTGAACTGAAACACTACAGTCTGAATGTGTTTGGAAGCTTTTGGTCGCAGCTTTATTATCACCAAGCTTCAACAATAGGTACCCTGCTTCAACTTTATTAGGGGTCATAAATCATCCTGAATGCCTGCCTCTCATAGAAAAATAATTGTCAATTATAATTGACATAAAAATCAAAGTCATGCCCTTAGGCTATATTGTCATCATAAATCATCGTGCCATAAATCAAAACAGGAGTACAGCTGACGTGTCATCAGGTCATAAATCATGCCATAAATCAAACAAAGAGGAATATTGTTGCCTTGTCATACAGTCATAAATCACGCCATAAATCATTTTGACGGTTATTGATATCAACTGGAGTCTTTGAGCTGGAATTTTACCATCTGTGTGTGTGTGTGTGCGTGGGGGGGTAATTCCACAATCTCTTTTAGGCCCAACTCGCTACCTTTGCCTACTCGGCGTGGTCCGCCAACCGGCGGCCTGGGCTGCGAGCGACGTGTTTGGTGCCCCCCCCCCCCCATTTCTGACCGCCTTACCCTGCCGTGAGGCATCCCAAGGTAAGCACCTGGTCTGCCACTCCATCATGGTCGGGGGTGGCCCCTCAAACCTCCTTAAGCTCCATTTTTCAACTCCTTTACCACCACGCTGTTAGGATGCTTACGTCCGCAGGCAGCTCCGTCATCCGATATTTCATTCTCTACTGGCACCCCTACAGCACCATGGCTGCCCATAGATTGGCCCAGAATACCTCTGGTTCCAGCCTCCGAAAGATGCACCCTGTCATTCCTGAAGTATTCTGGGCGCCTTAAGTTGATTAGGCAGTGCCTAATGGTTTCCCATCCGTTTGCCCTGCAGTATTTGGCAGCCGCCACGTTGAGCCTCTTTCTGGATTTTTCCAGAGCACTAGTGGACCAGGCCCCCCTCCATTTTTGCCTGGGCACAATTCTCGACCAAATCAAATTGATGCTGCCAAATAGCCTGGAAGCCCTGGTTAGGTAGTATTTGATGCGCCCAAGAAGCTCCTTTCTCCCCAACTGTTCTTGGTCGGTCCCTCCTAGGTGCACAATAAGCAGGTCTGGTTCGGATACGTACTCTTTGTGCCAAATCTCCAATGTAGCCCCCAGCTGCTCCCAGCGCATTACGGACGCCCCCATCCAACTTATGTTAGTCTTGCTGGGTCTGGGGAGACTGGCTCCTCCACCCCGTGCCCGCCAATCTGGGGTCCTATGAATGAACAAGTGCCCCATAATCCACACAGTTGTCTTTTGGTCCCCTGCCAATACAAACGGTGACAACTTGGTAGTGTGGTACAGTTGTGTTTGGAGGGGAGAGGATTTGGAGGGCAGCTGGCTCTAAAGCTCCCCTTCCAGCGGGATTCTCACGTACCGCTTGAAGGCTGAGGAGCGCCATCTGCCTATACCTTTGATGCCCTCAGTCGTTACCACCATCCTTGCTGCAGCTGTTGCTGCCCCAATGCAGAAGTAGTACATGCCGAATTCTGCTGCTGGCAACCCTGCCTTGGTGAGTGCCATCTTAAGCACCGCCTGAAACTGAAACCTGCTCAGGCACTCCCCATTGCTGTTTTGTAAAGGGGGCCCTCTCCTGCTAAGCGAATTGCCCAGTATTTCCGCATCAAGTGAACTGGGCACAGATTTTTGTCTGACAGGCACTGCAGTTTTACAAGCACCCCTCTTGCCTGCTGGTCAGTTTTGGACCTCCTCAGTGTTACCTCGACTTGCCCTGTGCCCAGCTGTATGTGTTGTGCTTAGAGGCAGGGCCCGCTGTCTCCTGTTTGGATGGCACCACCAGCTCACTTATCCTAAACGCACCAAAGAAAGCTAGGGTAAAAGCTGCCCTGAATAATGTAACCTCTGAGGCGTCCGTGCAAATTTCGGGCATAACCTTAACCAGGCATGCCGGGGTGCTGAATTCAATGGGCCGTCTCCTCCCTTTTCCCCTTCAGGCGCGGCCATCCCTTCAGTCCTGCCTTGAGGTTGTGCAAGGTGGTGGGATCCTCACCAGTGGCTAGTTTGGAGAAATGGGCTATCGCTGCTAGGTGTGCTTGCAGCCATGATCTAGTTTTGATCTGGTCGAATGCCCACTGTGCAAATTGCTCTGCGGCCCCAGCTGTGCTCCGTGCATCCCAGAAAGACTCCAACCGAGTGACCCTCTGAACTGTCTTTTTGTATGTGGCGTATCTCTGTGCTGTCTTGGGTGGTGTCAGGGAGTGCTCTACCAGCTGGGACAGGTCGCATTCGCCAGGTACCAGAGCTCCTCTGGAGAAGGGGACATTACTCTCTCCACTGTGGGGGCCAGTTCTCTGAAATTTTCCATCTGGAAACGAGAGAGCGCTTCAGCTTGAGCATTATTGACACCCAGGACATGCCTCGCCCTCACTTTCAGATTGACAGCCAACTGTAGCTTCATCATTCACCTTAACAGCCTCAAAATCTGTGGACACCTGGCTGTACCGGTGTTAATTGCATGCACCAAAGCCTGGCTGTCTGACCATAGGGTCAGCTTCAGGTTGCTCAGCCTCGCTTGCTATATTGTCAGTGCTACTATCATGAGAAACAACTCCGGCAAGGACATGTTCTTGGTTATCCCTGCTGCTGCCCACTCTTCAGGCCACCTCTTTGCACACTACTTGTCTCCTGGGATTGCACCATAACCCAGGATGCCTGCAGCCTCTGTGTGCAGCGTTATTTGCCTGGCTGAGACCAAACCTTCCCTCCATATGAGTACCCCAGCTTAGCTAGGTCATGAGGTCTTGTTTTGCCCCTCCGCTTAACCTACCGTGGTGGTGTTTCTTGCGCAGCCCTTTAGTCAGCTGTGTGAGGCACCTTGCAAATGCTCTCCCTGCCGGGATCACTCTTGCAGCAAAATTTAATTTTCCTATGAGTTCATGGAGTTCCCCCAGCGTGGCCTTCTCTTTCCCCACCAGAGTCTCAATCTTATTCGTGATATCCTGAATTCTGTCTTCTGGGATGTGTGATAAGACAGTGACACAGTCTAGTTCTATCCCCAGAAACACAATATTGGTTGTTGGCCCCACAGTCTTGTCTGGGGCCCATGGCACACCTAAGTCGTCCGCCAGTTGCTGGAAAGCGCTAAGCAGGCTTCCGCACTCCACCCCCTTTGGTTTGGCTACGAATAGGAAGTCATCTAGATAGTGGAGTTTGCCTCCTCCCTCTCCCCGGTGCTTTCTGTGCAGAGCCCACTCCAGGAAGGTGCTGAATTGCTCGAAGAACACACAAGATATGGAACACCCAATGGGTAACGCCTTATCAAAATATGTCTCCCCTTCAACTTGGAAACCCAGAGGTGGTGGCTCTTGGCGTGTACTGGCAGCAGCCTAAAGGCGAATTCAATGTCTGCTTTTGCCATCCAGGTCCCCCGCTCATCTGTGCGCACCAAATCAATAGTATCATCCACTGATGCATAGCCAACTGAGCAGTCCTCAGGGTTGATCCAGTCGTTGACTGACTCCCCATCCGTAAAAGACGAGAGGTGCATTAGTCTGTACTGGTCATGCTCCTTCTTGGGTACCAGCCTGTAAGAGGGATGGGCGGAAACAGAATCTAGGAGGCTTAAGTGGTTTGTCAATGATGTTGTTTATTCAAAGTCTATGGCGAACAATACGTCCTCTGTGCAAGTTCTTGTTGGTTGATGGACGTCCCTCGGTGCGTCTTCTCTGTGATCCTGGCCGGGGTTGTTCTCGCAGTCCACCGACCCCCCAGGAAGCTCGAGGAAAGAGATAAGAGAGGACGGTAAGTACTCTGCCTGCCTCGCTCTTTTAGTATAGCCAAGGGCTGGAGACCGTCACCACACCCTGTGCAAGAAAACGTGGCCAGGAAATGTCAGGGAGCATCTACAATGAGCCGCCTCTACCTAGCCGTTGTGAGACTTCTTCCTTTTTGACTCCAATGAGCCAGTGTTATGGGAAGGGGAGGTGAGGAGGTAGAACACCAAGTGGAGAGTGGTAAAGACGATACTGAACCGAAGACCGTGCTCAAAACTCCTCACACAAGTGCCCGGTAAGTGTCCCCCGTGTTTACCCGACCCTTTCCTTCCCGCCCGTCCTCCCCACTCCCTCGTACTCCCACCCTACTCCCGCTTCACTACGAGTCCTAGACTCGCATACGGTTTCACTCACCGTCCTTGCCGCAACTCTCCTGAGTTACGGCGGCATGCACGTCCTTCCTGAAGGGGGGACTCCACCACTCCTCCTCCGACCACTCCTCTTCTTCCTCCGCGTCGTTCGTGACTGTCCCGGACTCCTCGCCTCCGTTCAGCGTCCTCTCCGACTCCGTCTCCTCGGTTCCTCGCGACTCCTCCTCCTTCCGGGTTCCCTGACGACGTCCCGCACCTCTTCTTGCTCCGCCTTTTCATCTGGCCGCCCCCCTCCTGATTGGTTGTCGGACATTGGCGCGCTTCCTGGTTCCTGTGGGAAAGAGGTCCCGAACCAAAAGTTATCCGGCTCATCAACTGATCGGACTCTGTCCCAGGGGATTCCGACTACCGTTCCAGGTAAGGGGGTGGTTCCCATAGGTCCATGAACTGGTTCCTTCCGACATCCCCTTTCCCTAACATCCTAGTTTACGAGGAGAGGCTCAAGCGGGTATCTAGACAGGAAGTCCGCATTGGTTTGTGCCCTTCCTTTGCGGTGTGCAATGGTGAATCGGAACGGTTGCAACGCCAGGAACCAACGTAAAATCCTGTCATTGTGTCCCTTGTTACGTGCAAGCCATTCAAGGGGTGCATGGTCAGTAAATAACAAATTCACGACCATCCAGATAATACTTGAGGGACTCAACAGCCCATTTGATGGCTAAAGCCTCTTTTTCGATCACTGCGTAGTTTCTTTCTCTTGTGTAGAGCTTGCGGCTTATATACATTACTGGTCTCTCCTGTCCCTGCACATCGTTTTGTGACAGGACAGCTCCTAGGCCGTATTCTGAGGCATCCGTCTGTAGTATAAATGGTTTGGTGTAGTCGGGACTGACAGCACAGGATTAGTTATCAGGGTCCTTTTTAGACTAAGGAACGCCTGTTGTACAGGGGTTGACGGGTTTTTGAGTTCTACTTCTGTTTTTTTATCTTTTCTAATGAGGTCGGTTAGGGGGGCTGCTATCTGTGAGAAAGAGGGTATGAACCTCCTATAATATCCTAGGATCCCAAGAAACGCCCGCAGGTCCATTTTTGTGTGTGGGAATGCTAGTCGTGATATTGCGGCAACCTTTTCTTCTTGCGGCTTGATGTATCCCTCTCCTAACAGATACCCCAGATATTTGACCGAGCGTCCTGCTAGATGGCTTTTGGCGGGATTGATGGCCAAACCTCCCTCTTTTAGGGCTTGGATTACCTTGCATAAATGGGCCACATGCTGTTCCCACGAGTTGCTATAAATAATGATGTCATCAATGTATGCCGCTGCGAAGTCCTCGCAGGGTTTCAGTATGTGGTTCATTAATCTCTGAAAGGTGGCAGGGGCTCCGTGCAAACCAAATGGCAGTACGAGGAAGTGAAATAGACCCCCGGGCGTAGAGAAAGCCGTTTTTTCTCTGTCTTTCTCACGGAGAGGCACCTGCCAATAGCCTTTGCATAGGTCCAGGGTGCTGATATATTGGGCTTTGCCTAATTTTTCTACCATTTCGTCAACCCTGGGTAAGGGGTAAGCATCGAAATGGGATATTTTATTGATCTCTCTAAAGTCTATGCAGAATCTGATTGATCCGTCAGGCTTAAGTACTATAACAATAGGAGAACTCCACTCACTGTGTGAGGGTTCGATGATCCCCATGTGTAACATCTGCTGTATCTCTTTTCCTATGGCCCCTCTTCGGGACTCGGGTAGCCTATAAGGACATAGCCGTACCCTTTTTCCGGGGGTTGTATGGATCTCATGTTGTACCAGCGTGGTTTTCCCTGAGCTCTTAGAAAACACCTCCTGTAAAGGGGACAGTTTTGTACAAAGGTCCTGTCTAAGGATTGGCTGCAATTCACAGTCGATACTCTGATGAAACAAGGGGGTTGTTTCTTCCGCTATTCCTACCAAAGAAGGTCTATCACCGTACCACTTTTTGAGCAGATTCACATGGTATATCTGTGTTTTCTTTTTGTTATGAGGATCTAGTTCTAGGCGGTACGTAACAGGGGTTACCTTGTCTGTTATTTTGAAGGGGCCCTGCCACTGCCCTATTAATTTATGGTCCGAATTAGGCATCATTAACAAGACCATGTCACCTACACTCAGGGTTCCCTCTGTGGTTTTTTTATCATATTGTTTCTTCTGGGACTCCTGTGCTTGTTCCACATGGGTCCTCACAATACTTCTAATGTGGGCTAGATGAGACTTTAAATTCCAGACATATTCAGGGAGAGGCTTGCCCCCGTTCTCTTCCTCCTCCCATTCCTCCTTAGTCATATCCAACAAAGTACGGGGCTGTCTCCCATATAAAAGCTCAAAAGGAGAATACCCAGTACTTTTTTGTTGTTGACATCTTATGGCAAAAAGGGCCAGAGGCAACATGTCCTCTCATTTACGTGATTCCAAGTCCAATAATTTTTTCAGAGTGGTCTTAAGGGTGGCATTGTACCTCTCTACGAGGCCATCTGTTTGGGGATGGTAGGCAGCTGTGCGGATCTGTTTTATCCGTAGGTGTTGACATACCTGTTTCATGATTCGGGAAACAAAAGGTGTTCCCTGATCTGTGATAATCTCTTTGGGGAATCCCACCCTCGAAAAGAAAGCAATCATGGCTTTTGCTATTTGGGTTGTATTGGGTTGACGTAACGCTATCGCTTCTGGGAACCGTGTGGCATAGTCAACAATAACTAGTACGTATCGACACCCGCTACGAGAGGGCAACAGGGGGCCGATGAGATCCATCCCCACCCGGGAAAAGGGCTCCTCAATAACGGGAAGGGGCCTTAAGGGTACTGGTGGGGGTTTGTATCTACTGTTTTTTTGGCAAGTAGGGCACTCTTGACAGTACTTCCTCACTTGGTGGTAAATACCAGGCCAATAGAAACGGGCAAGGATGGTTTTCTCTGTTTTCTCCTCCCCAAAGTGACCCCCTAGGAGATGGCTGTGGGCAAGAAAGAGGACCTTCTCCCTGAATCTCCCCGGTACCAACAGCTGGGGCTTTTGGTCTCTCCCCCCTTTTCGATACAACAACTCTTTTATCTTTAGGAACTGGGGACCTACGTGTTGGTCGTCCTCTATGTCTACTGCCTTGCTCCAGGCTTCCCTCAGTGTAGGGTCTTCTCTCTGCGCTATACGGAACTGTTGATCGTGTTCCCAAAGGCATTCATCTGTGGTTCTTGTTAGAGACACTTGTGTCCATTCTCGTTTGTCTTTTAATTTCTGTCCTTTGCTTTTCTTCTGTTTAGTCGGAGGCCACTCTTGGTCTGTGAGAAAAGCAAATGGTGCGGTTTCTCTCCATTCATCCTCACTGGTCTTGGTCTCTTGTAGCAGGTCTTCTATATATGGGTAGTCCTGCCCTAGGACTAGGGGTTCGGGCAATTTGGGGATGAGACCTACACTGAGCGTTATCGGTTCAACTGCGGGGTCATATTGCACGGCCACTTCAGTGGTTTGATATGGTTTTTGGTCCCCGTGTACACCGAGAATGTTTACTATTCCGTGGGTGTCTTGTACCCCTCCGGGGATGGCTTGTGGTTGCATGACGCTTTGTAGACACCCTGTGTCTATTAGGGCCTCCCTGGGCTCTCCGTTGACAGACACCTGACGATGATAAGGGAGGGTCCCTCGGTCTCCCGATCTACATAGATATGATCGAGTCAGCCCCACCTCCATCGGTTCTTCTTTTTGTGGACATACTCTGGCGATATGTCCGTACATTCCGCAATGAAAACACTGGGGACCCTGTGGGAATGAAGGCCTTGGGATGACTGGTAGGGGTCCAGGTAGGAGTGTGACGGTCTCCGGCTTTCTGGACGGAGGGGGCCTAACCATCCTGGAGGGTACCCCTCTGTCGTGGTGTCTCCATGGGACGTCCTCTCTCCCTTTTTGACTGTCCTGGGCCCTACTGAAGGCACTGGCTATTTCCACCGCTCTGTCTAGGGTAAGCTGTGTGTGCTGTCGAACCCATTTTTGGATGGGTGGGTGTAAGGACGACAAGTATTGCTCTAAGTATACCTTTTCCATTATCTCGTCCTTGGTGGCACTGGCGGGTTGTAGCCAACGATCTGCCAAGTCTCGCACTCTGTAGTACAATGCTCTCGGGGTTTCTTGGGGTCCCTCGCGAATCTGCCGCAGTCGGGTCCTATAGGTTTCAGTGTCGATTCCCATACGTTCCAATATGCTCCTTTTTACGTCCTCGTAAGGAGTGAGGCCTAAGGGGTTGGCTGCTTGGTAGGCCGCTTGTAAGTCCCCAGACAGTAATGGTCCCAAATACTGTCCCCATTTGTCCTGCGGCCAGGCTGCCGCTCTGGCCATTCTTTCAAAGTTGGAGAAATAGAAATCAGGATCTTCTCCGGCAACATATTTCTGCATCACGACGGAGGGAAGAGCGGTATGGGCCCTTGGTTGGCCCAGTGTTTCCGCCAACCTCCCTATCACTGTTTCCTGTGTGGTGCTTTGCTCAGTGAGCGTTCAATGGAGTTTCTCTCGGTCTTCCTCAGCAACCGCCAGGAACTTTTCCATAATTTTCCCCAACTGTTCCTGGTTGTCCGCCATCTTCTTCATAACCGCCTCCATTTCCACTGATCCCACTTCTGACACCACCTGTAAGAGACATGGGCGGAAACAGAATCTAGGAGGCTTAAGTGGTTTGTCAATGATGTTGTTTATTCAAAGTCTATGGCGAACAATACGTCCTCTGTGCAAGTTCTTGTTGGTTGATGGACGTCCCTCGGTGCGTCTTCTCTGTGATCCTGGCCGGGGTTGTTCTCGCAGTCCACCGACCCCCCCAGGAAGCTCGAGGAAAGAGATAAGAGAGGACGGTAAGTACTCTGCCTGCCTCACTCTTTTAGTATAGCCAAGGGCTGGAGACCGTCACCACACCCTGTGCAAGAAAACGTGGCCAGGAAATGTCAGGGAGCATCTACAATGAGCCGCCTCTACCTAGCAGTTGTGAGACTTCTTCCTTTTTGACTCCAATGAGCCAGTGTTATGGGAAGGGGAGGTGAGGAGGTAGAACACCAAGTGGAGAGTGGTAAAGACGATACTGAACCTAAGACCGTGCTCAAAACTCCTCACACAAGTGCCCGGTAAGTGTCCCCCGTGTTTACCCGACCCTTTCCTTCCCGCCCGTCCTCCCCACTCCCTCGTACTCCCACCCTACTCCCGCTTCGCTACGAGTCCTAGACTCGCATACGGTTTCACTCACCGTCCTTGCCGCAACTCTCCTGAGTTACGGCGGCATGCACGTCCTTCCTGAAGGGGGACTCCACCACTCCTCCGACCACTCCTCTTCTTCCTCCGCGTCGTTTGAGACTGTCCCGGACTCCTCGCCTCCGTTCAGCGTCCTCTCCGACTCCGTCTCCTCGGTTCCTCGCGACTCCTCCTCCTTCCGCCTTCCGGGTTCCCTGACGACGTCCCGCACCTCTTCCTGCTCCGCCTTTTCATCTGGCCGCCCCCCTCCTGATTGGTTGTCGGACCTTGGCGCGCTTCCTGGTTCCTGTGGGAAAGAGGTCCCGAACCAAAAGTTATCCGGCTCATCAACTGATCGGACTCTGTCCCAGGGGATTCCGACTACCATTCCAGGTAAGGGGGTGGTTCCCATAGGTCCATGAACTGGTTCCTTCCGACACAGCCCTAGGGGAGTAATCACCAGGTCTGCTGGACGTCCTGTGCCCGGAGGACCTTCTACCCTAACCAGTTCTTTATCTTTCAGAATCTTCTTGCACACTATCTGAAGGTGTGGGAACGCTGAGCGAAGGTTTGTGGCATCCCCCGTTCTGATATGCCCTGTCACAGGAATTTTGAATCCTTTCTCAAATCCATCACATAGTAAGCGTGCGTCTGCTTTATTGTCATACTGGTTAGCTAGATGTCTTAGCTTGTATGTATTGATGGGAGTGAGAGCTAGCTGAAAGCCCCCCCTTACCTTTTGCGTCCTAGCATCCTCTAGGCTACTTCTTTCTTGCCTTCTCTTTATTGTCCCTCTCTCTCTGTCACCCCTACCTTTTTTGCAGTCAGCTGCTGGGTGCCCCTTACCCTTTACAACTTGAAAAGTGCTTTTGTCTAAAGAAGGACTTCTACTTTTCTTGTTGCCCCCTGAAGTGGCCCTTCCAAAAGGACTGCTCGGGCTTTCCTGACCAGGACCTGGTCTCCCTGGCTACCATCATCTTATGCTTGTAGCCCGATACGTCCTCTTCGTCCAACTTCATGTCTGGGTGCGCTTGCATTTTTAGCCTAAAGCCCTTATAGTAGTCCAACCATGCTTCCCCTGCGAACTGCCTGTATACCTCATGTATTTTGGATTCATATAACCATAAGTCCTGATGCAGTCAGGCAAGGACTGGCCTGTTTTTTTTAATTCACCAGCAGTAGCGAGGGCGGCACATTTCTTTCTGCCCTGGGCGCTACTGGAGCAAGAGCCGGCCCTGATCGGAAAACATGAAGTGCCATAGAAAACTGATGAGAAAAGAGAAATTCTGATGAGATTTTTTCAATCAAGCAAGATTTGCATTTCAATTGTTTTCTAGCCTAAGTGCAGTTTGCTAGATATCAGCACACAGATTATAAAACAATCCTACTCAAGTACAAACTCAAGAGCAAACTTGACATTGCTGGGTTCAATCATGATGAGGCAAAATAAATACAAGTGCATTCACAGAAGCAGCCTCAAATAAACGGATGACAAACAGCAAGGAACAGCCATTATCATGAACACATTTGTTTGACATGGGCATCTTGGTAAAGTAGTAGAGGATAGTAATAGACCATTTTGAACAATCTTTCCCAATGGTGAACGTATATCCTTTGAATAGTAAGTGTCATTAGTGGGGCTGAGGGGAGGACCTCTTCTGTGACTCTGCAGTACTACTGAACTTAAGATCCACCAAATGCAGCAATGTCTGCATTCTATATTCCAACCCAGCATCGTACCCCCTCGGAATCTAAAACAGAGCCTAGGAAACTCTGTAGTGTACAGGCACCGTGTGGTGGGATTACATGTCCAGGTAATGTCGGGCTTGAATGCTGAATCAGTCAATTGACTTTAAAATTATATTATCCATTTTAAAAACAACTATTGATAAGTTCTATACATTTTCTTTTTAATAGAGATACGCCATAGTGTGGTGTGCCTGAACCACAAGGAAAGCAGAACACCAGGGATTTACTCTCACGGAGAATTAGAACATACATGTTGGTTTAGTGTTTTGATCTTGGTGTTGTACTTACAATGACATGGTTGCACTTCTAACATGGCAGCAGTACTTTTGATGTGGTAAGACTGTTGGTGTATCAGTCTCATATTAGTTCTGTCAAGCTTGGAATGTGGTTTATTAGTAGGGGTAAGTAGGTACCTACCCACTAGTAATAAGGCTAGAATCACAATATAAGGTCCAATCAAGGTCTCAATAAATTATTCCCTTGCTCAACCCTCGTTAGATGGCTGCGAGCAGGCAGGCTTAACTTAGGAGACAGGTGTGTAAAGCATTTAAAAACAACAATACATTAAATAAGTAAGACACAACACACAATAAAAATCCAACTCCATTTTATAACAATAGGATGTATTTTTATGATTAAAAAGACACCAAAATGACAAAAATCCAATGTAGTGCCAAAAAATGAAAAGCGACAACTTGAGACATCTGGTCGTGCTCGACTGGGACAAAGTCAAAGTTTGAGGCCAAATGCGATAGAGCGTGGGTCGGACACACTGAGCGGTAGGGCCCAGTCAAGTTTTTACATTCGAACTTCATTTTTCTGCAGCTTTTTCTCTCGATGTCGAGCAAGGCTCCTTGTCAGGATGGGTTTCGAGTTGACAATGGCGGCTTGGTTCAGCGCAAGGTCTCGGTGAAATCCTCGAAGTCTTGAGCTCCAGAGCTTTTAAGTGGACGAACCTGAAATCCAGGCTGGGTCGTGGTTTGACAACGGTGGCTTGACTCTTGACGACGGGTCGGTCAACTTATGGAGCTTTTTGGCAATAATTCTCCACATGATCTCAAACTCCAGGAGGTGATTCAAGAAGGTCCTTTTGGGATTCCAATGTGTCCACAACACCATTCCAAGGTTCCAGAAGCTCTGAGATGCTCCTTGGGACTAAGTCTCCCACAATGCACCTAGTCAAATCCTTTAAAGTCCACTGGACGCCATCTAGCTGTGTTATTTTTTGGTGGAGATGATGCAGGTGGAGCTCTTTTAACCTGTTTCTTTCAGGGTGTCCACTATTTAAAGTTTTAGAGCCAGGCAAAGTTGGAGAACAACAGCCCATTTTCACACTTACCACACAGGTTATGTGAATTTGCACCAGAAATTAAATATTAAGAGAGACAGTTGTCATTCTAGTCCTGATGAAGGTGGTTTCTGAATAATCTATTGCCACCGAAACGCGTCGACGCCCTTTGGAGTTTTCTTTGGTTATATTCACAGAACTTTCCATATCCAATCTCCATATTTTATTGATGGATCGTTTTGAAATTGATTGATTCGCTTGAAGTAACCACTATTTGATGATTTGAATGTTCTTCACATGTTCTACTGTCTCCTGTGTACTGGAACTTGTAATTTTTAACTGCGATTCTGTATCACATCATTGCATTTTTATATGTTTTTAGAAATAATCTTTTTAATAAAATTGTATTTTTATAAATTTAGAGTGTTGTTCATTAATGTGTTTGTAGTTGTTTTTTGGGGCCCATTATTTGGGTTTATGTGAGATCCTTGAAGAAGTGTATGGCTCTAAAAGATTTGAGTGAGAATGAATGACATGTGGTAAATCCTATCAGTTCCAAGAGAGTTTCTTTTTATCTGTACTTTCTGTACCCTGTCTCTTGGTTAGTGGGGTCACTCCCTTTTTTCTACATACATGTAGTCGTGTTAAAACAAAATGCAAAATCCCCATAGACACTGAAGGGGGAAAAAGCGTTTTGGGACCCCCCACTTTTTTCAGCTCCCGTTTGACCAATCACCCCGACTCTTTCCAAACAGCAGCTAAAGTAACCGGGACACTAGTTTTGAAAATTTCGTGAAGATTTGTCAAATGGCGCCAAAGTTATTATACATACATATATATATACACATACATACATACATAGATACGTACATATACACACACACACACACACACACACACACATATATACATGAACATACATATACTTGGAACTTAAAGATAGATACTAAGCTACTGCATAAGTTAAATTACTATTCTTTCTGTACTTCTAATGAGTGATCCTATTTCTAACATTTGTCATCTGAGTGGCTGTGTGACGGGCTGTATCACTGAGTGAGTGGGTGTCTGAGTGGCAGTACGGGTGTCTGAGTGGCAGTATGGGTGTGCGAGTGGCTGTATGGATCTGTCAGTGTGTGTGTGAATGGCTGTATAGGTGTCAATAGGTATGTGGGTGCCTGTATGGGTCTATGAATGGTTTTGTGAGTGGTTGTATGGGTGTGTGTGGTTGTATGGTTGTGTGAGTGGTTTTATGGGTGTGTGAGTGGTTTTATGGGTGTGTGAATGGCTGTGTGAGTAGTTGTGTTGATGTGTGAGTGGGTGTATGAGGAGTTGTATGGGTCTGTAAGTGGGTGTGTGAGTGGTTGTATGGGTCTTTAAGTAGGTGTGTGAGTGGTTGTATGGGTCTGTAAGTGGGTGTGTGAGTGGTTGTATGGGTATGTGACTGGGTGTGTGAGTGGTTGTATGGATCTGAGAGTGGGTGAGCGAGTGGTTGTGTGTATGAGTGGTTATATGGATGTGTGAGTGGTTATGCGGGTGTGTGAGTGGGTCTGTGGATGATGTCATCAGTGATATCATTTGAGATGTCAACAGTGATGTCACTGACCATGTCTTGAGTGATGTAATATGTGAGGTCACAAGCAGTGCATTGCAGGGCATAAGTTAAAGTTAGCTCAGGTAGCTATAACTGCTGAATGTCACTGATTTTGTATGAGTGAAATCTGAACCTAAATATAACATCCCTGTAACCTTAGTTTTTTCAGTGAATTTCTAAGATTTTTTTAAATTCTACTTCCTAACCATAAAGTCCCTCTAACATTTGTTTTTTTCAGTGAATGTCTATGTTTTTTTTTAACATTTTATTTCCTAACTATAATGAACCCTGTACTCTTTGGATTGTTTTGGTGAATTTCTAAGGTTTTTTCAATTTTATTTCCTAACTGTAATCTTTGAGAGTGAGTGTGTGAGCGAGTGCATGAGTGTCTCAATGGGTGTGTGAGTGTGTGAGTATGTGTGTGTGTGTGTGTGTGTGTGTGTGTCTGGGAGTGGCTGCATAAATGTCTCACTTGGTGTGTGAGTGGGTGTCTAAGTGGGAGCAAGAGTGTCTGATTGAGCTTACGAGTGCCTCCATGAGTGGAAGTCAGTCTGTGAATGAGTGCAGTGGTATCTGAGTGGGCCTGTGAGTAAGTGTGCGAGTCTCTGAGTCCGTCTGTGAGTGGGTCTGAGAGAGTATGAGTAGTTCTGTAAGTGGTTGTCTGAGTGGGTCTGTGAGTGGGTGTATGTGTTTGAGTGGGTCTGTGAGTGGGTGCATGAGTGAGAAGCGGCAAACAGAAGTTTTAATTAAAGATCAGTTTTTTTAAATGCAGAATTCAAGGAATGTAGTGAATATTTTTGAGACCGTAAACAACGCAGCTGCAGAATGGCGATCGCTTTCTATATATTAACACTGATGCCTGCTTCTCAAACACCACCACCACCGTGACCGGAAACAGCCAACCCAGCCCACGGCTGCTGCTGTTCCAAAATCACAAATGGTTAGATTTTTTACTCCGGTGTCTGTCCTCGTAATAAGCAATCTTCCTTACACGACCGAAAAAAGCTACAAGAACCAGACCCTTGACAAAAACAAAGCACGCAACATTATGCTGCAATGAGAGAATCAACCGAAAGGAAGATGGCAAATGGCAATAAAACAATTTACAGTTCCTGTTCATATTTGTGAACAGGTACACACATAATCTATTACATTTAACCAAACAATGATGGATAAAAACACTATCCGATTTGTTCATCTAAATGCAAAACTCAGCTGTAAAATTCACCCACACACCACAGCCTGGCACACGGCAGAGTTCTTACGGCTATTTCTGCAGAGGTACACGGGGAGAACCAAGCAGGCAATTATCTCTCATAGTGCATAAAAGTATCTTGTCAGCATTCAAGTAGCATGAATTGTTTTAAAAGTCAAGTTGCTCGATGCCAAAACTATCTTGTTCACAAAAAGCAACAAAAAAAAAAAGCACCTTTATCTGTTCCTCAATTATAAACTATTGTTATATCATAAGCCCAATCTTAAAAATAAAAAACAAAAGTTCAGTAAACCCTTACATAACGGGTTCATGTTCACCTTCCTGTCCACATCAATTTCCCCATATTTATCATCCTCTTGGTAGTACTACCACATGCAAATGGCATTCTTTCCTACACAGACAAATCAAACTGTTTAAGTAAGAGGATACGAGGTAAAGACATTACAAAAAGCTAAAAATTGCAAGACATTCTTAGTTAAAAGGTGGCGATAAAGAAAAAAATCTAAATCAATAAGTATACAATAGCTTATTTGAAAATGTATAAAGTGGTACAAAAGCATTGATAATCTAAAATCAGCTTGAACTGATTTACATTTACAGAGAAGTGCCACTGCTCACTCACAATCAAAAAATAACTTAAGGTTTGTTGATAAGAGCAGAAAACCAGTGAATCTACATCACAAATTTAATGACAAAAAATGAACAAATCCCTATTTGATTGCGGGCAAAGCAATAATGTCATATAAAGTTCAGATGTTACATCACCTGCATACTGATGATGAAGAAAAAAAAAAAATTCAACAAGCAATAAAATATTTGTAATTGTATTACATCTAGCGAACTAGGAGGAATGCCAAAACCGCCTGGCATGAAAATAAAATGAATAGACGTCCTAACAATACGGTATCAGCGATTGCAAAACATTTCAATGTGAATAAGCACGATTGAACAGATTTGATTTCTAATCAGAGATGAAATATGCTTATTGTTAAACCATGAACATATTGAATTAAAACATTTAGAACAATGGCAACAAAGGGTCTAAATGAAATGGAAAATATAATTGGTTGGAGATTTGATGTGAATGATTGAAAATGGTTTAACAGACAAATACTGAACATAATAGAAGAAAGACTACTTCACAAAGGTTTAGCAGCAATTATAACTCAAAAATAATTACGGGCAACAATGATGCATACATTTTATTGATGAAATTAAACAGTAAAGTAGGACTTGAGGTTCAGGGCTAGCAGAACAAGAATTAATAGTCAACTATAAAAAGGTAGGAAAGAATGCCATTAAAATGTGGTATACAAAGAGGATGCCAATGAGCATTTTGCAGAGGCATTTAATGCAGAAAATAAGTGGAGATAGTTATGGAAACAGGATTAAATACAAATACATTAGCTAAGGCGCACTGAACTGTTGCCTGTCTTTTTTTTAAGGACTGTTGATGCAATAGAACAAAACTTCAAAATGGAGATAAAAACTACTCAATGGCATGTTTTTCATTTTTGCGAACTATATGGACAAGAAGATTATGGAATATTGTAGAAAAATTAAGGTTACCCTTTGCTTTCTAGTTTATTAAAAATGGAAGTACAATAATCCTGAAGAAGCAAAGTTGGTATGAAGCAATGTGGTGATTGTAAAATGCAATGGAAAGTACAAAGCGTTCACTTTGAGAAAGTTAATGAGTTTTATGAATCAGTCTACTGTAATAAAAACAACGATAAATGGAACAAAATGTGCATAAATAAACATAAATGTATTCTTTTGAATCAATCGAATTGGATCCCTTAAACAATATAATTTAAGAGGAGTAATGCCTGAACTCTCAAATTTGAAGAGATGATATCTCCTTTAGTAGGAGTTTCTTGGAAACTCAAAGTAACTTCAGTTGCAGCTTGCATGTCTCGCGGGCAGGGGGGGTTAATTTAATTAATAATTATAAAAAATATTTAAACCTACCTTTTCGCCGGCCGGGTCTCACGTCTTTAGGAAGCAGGCAGCCTTCCTCCCCTCCCCGAAGCCAATCACAACGCTCCAGTGGAGCGTTGTGATTGGTCGGGACGCCGCCCAGGAAGGGGTTTACGGGGAGGCCATGTTCTCCATGTAGGCTGCATTGCAGCCTGCATGGAGAACTATAGATGCACGCATGACTGGTTTGGGTGGCCCCAGAGGGCCGACCAAACAGTCAGCGACCTCAGCAGTGGGCACACCACTCCTCCCCTGCCCTAGAGCAGACCCGCCCACCGGTCCGCCCCCAACCAAACCGTTCTGCTTTCTCGCAGTGCGAGAAGCAGAAACATAAAATGGTAGTTATTACCATTTTATTTTTCTGCTTCTCGCACTGCGAGAAAGCAGTGGGGCGACGCTCCACCGCCCTAGTGGAGGAGCCGCACCTGAGTAACTTGCCTGACCTGAAGTGACCATTGAGCCTTCACAAAGTCTCTGGAATAGGGACCTTCAGCATCTCACTCATCTTGTTCTTGGATATAATAAAGGTTATTCAGGTAAATGGTAATATCAAATCCTTCATGCGTCTTAATCAACATTGATGGTATCATATTCAGAAAAGGTCCCACAGGTGCAAACTTCAAAGTCAATGTTGACTCAGGTGAACTTTCTTCGATCACTTTCAGCCTTGAGTCAAAGTAACACAATGTTCAGGGTTAAAACAGCTAACATCGCAGTGTGTTCACATGCACTGATGGCCCGGGTGATGCCATATCAGCCCGTGTGGGCATGTCAGTAGGTGGAGAGGCAGCAGAAATTGGTATTATATTTTCATGATAAGCTTATGTACCTCCTTTGGAGTTATTTCTGTAACACTAGAATGGTTCCTGAAAAAGAGTGGTCCCTGGAAAGTCGAAATGTTCGCTAGTAATTATATATAACAAGCAACTATGTAACACAGCAATTTGAAAAAATGCAAAGCTCATGTATGTTTGAATTTTTTTTTTTTAAATAAAAACAGATTTAAAAAAAAATAAAGAGTGGTCCCTGGAACTTCTTCTCTTTTTCTTTTTATGCTATCTTGATGTGAGGCGGAAGAGGAAGGTTTGTATTTGTGATGTTACTTTGCCACTTTCCGTGAGAGTGGGTTCTAGTTGGATATGTCTGTATGTATGTATGAATGAATCTGGTACTTTTGTTATAGAGCAACTGTATGCTTAACAGTGAGCATGAGCTCTTGGATACAATTCTGTTGCACAGTGGCCAGTGGCCAGTGGCTTCAGATTGTCTTTGGAGGAATTGCCCTTTGAAAAGGGGGGCATTCAAATCCTTTCTGATTTGCAGACGGGTAGTCATAATTATAATGTTAATCTATATACTGTAGTAAAGATGATGCAGGATACCTTCAGGTCTTTTACTTTGTACATTTCTTCCACTCTAGTCTGGCAATGTCTGTCTGAGATGGATATTCGGGCGCTGCCAAATGGTTTTGTAGATTATGCAGGCTTGGAGCGGTGTAATTCTTTCAATGTTGGGTGATATGGCTGAACCACTGATGAGACACACCACAGCATATAAAATTCTATTACAACAGTCAGCAATAAGTGACTGAAGTAATTTTATTGTATATAAAGTAATAAAAACCATTTCCAATATGCACAAACAAATCACATATGATGAGTTCACAATTTACAATTCTACATCTGTAGTGCATCTTAAATTAATATTCAAATCCCATCTTAGACAGTACTGCATGGTCAGTCCACAGCCTTTCGGCTATCTTCTGGCAGTTTATTAAAAGAATCTTTAAAATAATAGAGTTATCAAGACTGCTATGATTGGGTGCAGGCTTTAGAGCTTTTCAACATTATGTTAAAAAATGTCCCATATCATGACATAACTGTTATATCTTTTGAGTTAAAACACAATGACAGTGCCTCCTCTTACAGGTATGTGTTCCATACGTTAAAACATAGGTTTTAAAAGGGTTCCAAATTCCGGCCTGTATAATAATAAATGTGTAAATGAGTCTTTGTTGTATATGCAAAATCAGCATTTTGGAATGATACTGTACCTATTACTTCAGTTTGGTCGTAGTTCATCAATTGGTAATATTAAAAACCTAGTGCGCATTTTATTTCTCCTGCAGGCCCGACACAGTGCTTCTTTCAGATAGTACTGTGGACGTGGGACTTCAAAATATGGTATAATAGCTCTGTTATATTTATGTGTTTGTAACAATTCTTTGTCAATCGTTTGCGAGATTACAATTACCTTTTTTCAGTTTCTTTCAAAGCTGTATATGAAAGGCTACTTGTTCTGAGAGAATCTAAATTCAGCCATAGATCAGCACAAGCTTTGTTCAAGTATCTTGTCCAATCATTATCTGGGCCGCTGAAGATCTCGTGCAGTACAATTTTTTACTTTTTTACTTTGGCATGTATATCTGATAATAGTAACTAAGAAATTGAACTTGCAAGCTAGGTCTTGTTTTTGTAAACCAAATTCCAGGCGTATCTGTGCTCGTTGGATGTACTGTGATAACTGGAACAGTCGTCTGTAGATAATGCATTACATCTTATTAGGTCTCACCTAGGCCTCACATGCGAATTGTCTCTTCTCTTTGAGACATGCTGTATCTACTATGTGGGCTTCGAGCACGTCCATCATTTTTCATTAGTTCTTTTCTGTGCCCTTCTGAAATCCTAACTCTTCATTGGTGCATTGGCTGCATTTGTGCCTACTTTTGGTGTTTGGTTCCCTCCCATGGCTACTGGCCCTATTACTTGTACTCCTCCCCTCCAGTCTATTTGGGTTAGTTTTGGTGGTATTATTTTTTTCTTCTGCTCCGGCAAGGTGGCATGGGAACATGGGAAGGCTCTCCTTAGGCACAGATGCTCCCCCTGCCTTTCCATTGCGAGCGCGAGTGAAAACAGGCCTGTAAATCTTGTCACAGCACCTGCTTTCATGTTTCACAATCGCACACATGGCGCCCCACAGCTGCTCCCGATTGAGTGCCATAGGGCTCAGCGCTGTGGAGACCAGGTGATTCTGGTGTGTCTTTGTGCATTCTTTCACTCCGATCGAGCGTGCACTTTACAGTGCCTCCGGGGCACAAGAAGGGACCGACTAGAATGCTCCTGTATCAGCACGCACTCTGCAGTCTCCCCTGGGGCACAAGCAGGCCTCCACTCCAGTGCAGCTTTATTTCACATTAGTTTTGAAAGTGTTGGTAAATAAAGCCTCGCACCCCGATTGGTCATGGTGTTGCCATGTGGCCAGTATTATCGTCTGCACACCACACACGGTGGTGCTGAGCCTCAGCTCTGGCTCCCTCACCAGTTTGTTTTCCACAGCAGTTCTCCAACGTGTTTAACTATGTATATTTTTGTGAGCTGGTTTAACATTTTGAAGACGGTATATTTTGGTTAGCTCATTAAGGAATGTATTTGTTTACAGCAATTCAGAAAAGTGTGATGGCTGATCTACTAAGAAAATTTCCATCCAAAGTGCCGGTGAGATTTCTTTGATAATATTGTTCTCACTCTCATACAAACTGTTTACAGCACCAGGAATGGAACTTCTGCGATTCTATGAATGCGACAAGGGAGATCAATGTTCTCATCTTGCCTGCTTGGCACATTGGGTGATCCCAGTCAATTAATAGTGACTCCATCAGCAGTTCTGTTATCTATTGAAGGGAGAAGTGGAGAGCGCTTAGAAACCAGCTTTGTGCAGGGTTTATGTGAGCTACATGCTGATGTTAAAAGTTGCATAACCTGCATAGCTCTTTTCCCGGCAGTAAGGGGCCCTGTAATTCATTGCCTCTGGACTAGTGCTGTGTCCTCGGCATGGCCCCTCACTACCTCCTCATTGGACAACAGTCGAGCTGTTTCTTCACACAAAGACAACTGCCTCTCTCGTCTCAAACGAACATCTCACAAATACCCTCTTAAGGGTTTTGGGTGCGGAGGTGGGTTTGGGGTGTGGTGATGCAGCTTTTGCCCATGTTTCGTCAAAAGCAGACAGACAGCCTAATATCAAAATATCACAGAGTCAAAGCCCAAACTTGTTGGCATGTTAAGTTCAAATCCATATTTATTTTAATATAATTTTAAAGTGGGCATTGAAAGACAGCTCAGACATTTTTCAAATCCAGATTTCTCCAAAGTTTAACGAAACATGAAATCACGTTTTTATTTTTAAACAATCCATTTAACACTTGGCATGCACCTTATCTTTTTCCTTCACAAAGAATGGTTATGGGACATCTGCCAAGGGGCAGCAGTAGTTCAGTGAGAGTGATGACTGCCCATGCTAGGAAAATGTCTTGTTTTTAAAGATGCTGTAAAAAAATAGTTTTTGTATGATGGAAAGAAAATACGAGCAGTTTTCTTGTTTCCTTGACGGAACATCTGCAGCCCTGTTTCCCATTTTTGACTACCCAAATGAATAAAATGTACAAGAGATCACAATTAATTCATCACACCTTTTAAAACACCTTTCAAATGGCTGTTCTCCTCCCGACTAAGTTGGTGATTTTGAGAATAAGGTAGACCCAAGTCCATAGCTTACACAACTGTCTCATTTGTTAATTATCTTGTGCTGCCTCCTCCCCATGATAGATTTGTCATTTCTTAAATAACATCCTTATCACTCGATGTGCTTGCCTGCCACGGTGATTTTTGTTTTGTTACACTCCTACAAAAATTATTTTATATTTGATATTATCAGTAGATCACGTGGTTGCAAACACTGACACCACATGGCTTAGACAACACATTGATGGCATTCTAATCCAGGAAAGAACTCTGCGGGCGGAGGTGATGCACAGTATTCTGATTATGCACTAAACCTGATCAATTGTAATGGTTCCATTTTTACCAGTTCCATCACATGACGTATATAGAACGTTGCAACCTTGTTGGACAGGGAATGGTGTAAAGATAGATGATTTTCACTGTTGACCAAACGTTGTCCCTCTCATTGTTTTATTTACCTTGCAGAATACCGAGATGTGCAGACTTAGTCAGATGCTACTAGCTAATGGTACATACTTGTAGTTTGTAGCGTATTGATATCTTGCATTACAAGAATGTTTAGCCTTCACACTTTTGTTAAATTCCATATAGGTACCCCAATATAGGCTCAGGTAACATCGGAACCTTTCACCTATATTCTCCCCTACATTACACACATAACGGTTCTTGGGGACTGACCTTTTACCTAGATACGACACTGCACACAGAACGCAGGATTTTCCCTGGTAAAAGCCTCATACATTATGCATGAGGATTCTTGGAAACTCAGCAGGACTACCATCTCCTGTATAATAACTATGTATAAAGTTCATTCCCGACGTCATCCTAAGTCCGACAAGTGGCACAGCAAGGTAGAACCCCCGGGGAGACCTTTGGGTATATAAACATCACATCTTGCTGAAACAGGGAGAGGAGATCAGGATTTCCCTGCCGACACACTGACGCGAGATGCTGAGGTTCCTGCATGCAAATACTCCAGCTCGCATCGGTCTAAACATCCCTTGCGGGGTGTCCAACTCGAGACCAAGACGATGTCCCACAGTTTTTCACTTCAGGTAATGGGGTTGACTTTATCCTAGAGGGATTCTTGGCTTAACACCTACATACATGCTAGGTACATTTAGGTACATCTAGTTAGGGTAGCATCGTAGAGTACGCATTTTATTGTCATGTATTTTATATACTTGCCTGTATTCATTGTTATAGCAAGATGGTAGAAATCTACCATCCATTTACTTTCCTAGTGCTTCTAATGATTTATATCTGTTACTGTCTAGACAATGGTTGTTTCAGCACACCTATTTTACACTAGAATAACGACTGTTCAATAAATGCTTATTGAAAAACGTCCATACCGTTTATTCTGTGTATCTCTCTGAGACTAAGTGAGCACGAGTGACTGAGCGAAAAGTAGTACACTGTTTCCACGGTCCTGAGGGATCAGGGTTGTCATGTTCGATAGTTTCCAAGAACTATTCTCTCCTTGGTAAGAGGGGTTTCTAGTGGCACTGTGAGCTAGCTGGTATAAAGGCCAACATACCCGGTGAGGGTGTCTAGAATCAGTCTGACACCAATCCTACAGTGTATGTTGTCTAAACGCACAGATCCTATATGGGGTTTATAGGAACTACACGACATGGCGCTGCCAACATTGGTTGGGTACTTATTTAACGGTCAAATCTGAGTAGTTCAGTCGTGCTATTGTCAGAGACCCCATCTCACATTTCCCAGAGACGTTTGGAGTGGGAGGGAACAAAATCCGCCACAGCCGAGTAGACAAAATCCTATGTATTGGCTGTTGGTTAATCAAGCTTGAAGGACACATTGTTCCTATTGTGCATAACACCTTATCTTAGTTCCCTTGAAAAGATCTCTTCTTACTAAATACAATGACAGCAAGCGGATTACGCTGTGCATGAGCTAAATCTCTCAGCCAAAGAAGAAGATGCAGATGCAATACAAATCACAGAAAATGTTAGAAATGCCATCCCCCTAAAACTAGCTTCATATGGTTTAACAGCTAGGGGTGGGCCAGTAACCTTCGTGATTTAGGCACACAAATCATTTAGAACAGAGGTATTCTATTCATGGGTTACAATGGGTTACAATCCCGCAGGCAAATGCACGAACAAAGACATTTTATTACTACACAGAAGATGAAATACTGAACGAATATTGTCCATACGAGGACACTGAATTTCCGCTCACTTACCAGGAGCATTTATACTGGTTTAAAGGAGCCCTACCCCATACAAGAAATAAAGTAAGACTCGGTCTGCTCGGAAGAGACGGAGCAACATGGCCGGTATTAGCAGCCTACACACCACATCCTGACATTGAAACAATGCCAGCAGGAGACTTACTTACACTTCATAAAGAACTAATAAAACTTTACAGAAACATGACACAGTTCGTGATGAGAACACTCACAATTCAGCCAGCAACGGCTACACCAACAGGTCCGATTCAAACATCAACAAGTAAAATTACACCACAAACATTACACGCAGTGATGGGTAAAATGCCCACTAAACGTGAACAAATGCCATTCTGGGTGGCTCAAAAAACAAGCATTTGCAATGCAATAGGTCTCGCATTTGCGAGAGTTTGAGCTATTGGGATTGTAAATGACAATGCCTTTTATTTATGTGTTTTGAAATACTGCAAGCGGTGTGTAAACGCACACTTTGTACTTATATTCCTAGCTTACCAGAAGCAAGGCTGGCAGTAAAAGAGGTGTAGTTACTGCCAGCCTTGCTTTTCGTAAGCAACGACTATAAGTACAAAGTGATTGTGTTTACGCACCACTTGAAAGTTTTCAAAACACATAAATATAAGGCATTATCATTTACAATGGTAATTGTTTATGCACCTCAATTTTCATGTGTTTCTCTCTACTAAAGAAGGACAACAATCCTGAAACATGTCTAGAGATATACAGCACTGCCTGCACCAAAAAAACTAAAGGCTGCCACTGAAGTTAAGTGTTATCATGCACTGCATTTACCATAGTGCACTGGGGCGAACTGAGCAATGGCTGCACCACAAATGGTGAATACTAAAGACTTTCAACTGAGTGTAATCATGCACTGCCTTTAGCACAATGCATCTGGGCTAATTGTTTGCTAACATGGTAGGCAGCGTGTCTCGTCCTTTTGTGATTGGCTCAATGCACCATGTTCAGAGCACATCTCTAAACATCACACACCTCACTAAACCTCTTACATAGGCCTAATAATGATGAACATATTATCAGCCATGGACCATGAAAGGATGCTCTGGAACATGATGTGAACCAGAGGGTCTGGCCTTGTCAGGGGAATGGAACATTATTTCAGTTCAACATCAACATTACGTGGACTCGTCCATGTTAATCCTCCCTCCTGATACTGTTGTGATGTGCCCTTGAGAGAAGGGCTTGCCATCTATACAGAAGCACACAAGGGCTGCAGCCTGAAGTATAAACCTCTGGTAACAGGGGTAAATAAATCTAAGTACATGAAAGAAACAACCACTGGAAAAGGCAATTGGTCTGTCATCAGCTGTCAGCCCAGCACTTGTTTTGTTTCAGCATGCCATCATGCCCTCGACTATAAGTATATATACTTATAGCCTTACTTATAGCTTATTACCTTTGGGGTGTTAATGTTACTCCGAGCCCATAGGCTCCAGTATGGTTACATACATAATTAAAAAATAAACAAATATATATATACACATACACACACATCCTAAAACAATAAAAGTGTGTTTTGTCTCAAAAAGCACAGTCTGTCATTGTAGCCTCCAGCATGAAGGGAGCTACTTTGTGTCTAGATGTGTTTCTTGTGGAAAAAAAAACACTGTCACTATAGTGAAGTGTCAGCCAATGGCTGAAGTGGTCTGAACTACTGCCCAATGCTGTAAGCTGTAGTGGGCAGAAGAAAAACTTGACTGGCACAACAAAAGACCAATGGATGAAGAGGACTGGCTAAAAGCCCCTACAAGTAAGTATAATATAGATAACAGTTTAGTGAAATAAAAAGGTCTGGGCTAATGCCACACCTATATAAAGCTTGTGGAAAAATGATTTTCGAAAGCTATCCTAAGGATATTGTTACTTCTGATTGAAAGAACATTCGTGTTTCCTAAGATCGTAATTTGTCCATATTTCATGTGCCTTTAATTTTTGTACAAATAAAATACATACAAACTTTGTAGTTTAGAAATAGTCCCTTACCATGTGGGAGCGTAATCTAGAAAGGCTGGCTGGGACTATTAAGGTTCCACACAGTCAGACTTCCACCGGGGTGGTTGCACATAAACTGTCTTCCTTCATGGTGCCGGCCCACAGAATGACACAGAGTTAGATCGCCACTGGCAGAGAAGAACTGAAAAGTGCAAGAATTCTCTTTGGATTACCCTCACCTTGTCAGTGTGTGGTGCATTCTGTTTTTCAGGGTAACGTTTTTGAATGCCCTGAGGTCGCCATACTTCATCAGTGGAAGATTCACTGATGCACACCTCCTAGCCTCAGCTCCTGATTTAGGGAGTTTCTATGCACTATATGGCAGAAACATCCTTTGTAAAAGTGCGCATATATATGGATTTATATATAGCCATAAGGCAGTGAAATAGTTTACAGCGAAACCAATGAATAGGATAAAGTTGCCTTTGGGGTCTTAATGTTACTCGAAGTCCATAGCTTCCACTGTGGGTACTTGTTCTTGTAGGGGCACAAGTAGTAGAAAACGCTACTCTACATGTGTAATAGCACTTTGCGTGACGTGTACCATGCTTGCTGGTGTATATCATATGCAAACACGCCCCTTCAGCTGCACAGGTGCTCAGTGCAACCGTCTGATAAGAGAGTCACTCAGTGGTTGTTAACTTCTGATGGCTAGGGGGTAGTGGGAGGGGCTGGTAATGGGACACAGTGGCTAATTTGTAATTAAAAAAAGTGCCAGGGCTCGCGTCAGGAGTACACTGCAGCTTGCACAACACATTGCCCCTGCTATGATGTCAATGATAGTAACAACGGAACTACTAACCATCACACTGCTACAGGTGTGACAATTCGGACTATTTCAGCCCCCACAGCCATTAGAATGGTTTGGGCGGCAGGTAATAGTCATGTGTAACGTATATAGAATTAATAATTACCTGTTGTTGTGTTCATTTCTAAATCAACTAAACAGTGCCACTTTGCGGTAGATTGTCACAAGCGCCGGTGTTGAAAACTAAGTGCTGGAGACAGCACCGGAAACAACCGGCTCAAATTAAGCACTGGCCACACACTACATAGGAGCGATAGTCAATGGAAAGGTAATTTGATCCTAGCCCTATGTGTGGCCTCTCTTCCATTCTCATCCTCTGGGGTAATACCACATTATAGAGAATCGATAGAGAGGAGCAGACCGGGAAGCCCTAGGGGCTACGACGACTGTTCACCAGCTTAATGGCTGCTCCATGCAGCGGCTGCCATTAGTAGGTCCTGGGAGGAGAGGGCTGCAGGGGATGGGCGGAGGGGAGTAGGAGGGGTGAAGGAAAGGGAGTGGTGCGATGAGCAGGTAACAAGCTGTGGGGAGGAGGCAAGAGCAACAGCGACAACGGTAGAAACTTATCAGATTCAGAGATGCAGCAAATGGAAAATGAAAGACTGTGGCGAAATAGGACAAGATAGATAAAGAAAAGTGGCAAAGTGAACAGGGCAAAAGAGAGAAAGGCAAAAGAGAAACACAGCTACAGTGGCAGTGATCAGAAGTAGATAAAACAGTGGCAAAATAGAAAAACAGTTGCACAGAAAACAGGGCAGAAATTTATGTCTGGCGTTTGCACAAAAAACAAAATCTCGGCATCAAATATTTTTGCTGGCAGGTTAATTAAACGGTAAACCCACTATAAGTTTTGGTGTTTAGATAGAAAATAGTGTGTAAAATCAGGGGCTGACTCCTCTATGCCTCGGCGCTTTCACTGGTGGGACTTCCTACAGTTGGGGAGGAAACCTTACTGCCCAGCAGCTGGCCGTAGCTTCGCAGACCTGATGAGAGAGGAGGGTGCGAGGGATGAGCGAGGAGGGGTGAGAGGGAAACAGAGAGCAGGCAGCGAATGTCTGGGGAGGAAAGAAAAGAAGCCAAAAATAATTAAATATAAAAATACATTTTGTCGGCCGGCGGGGAGCACTGTCTCTTATGCGGCGCTGGGGCTCCTTACTGCCCAGCAGCTAGTCGAATGGACTGACGCTGGTATATTCCCCATAGGGTACTAGTGGTACATGAATAACACACTGCATAGCTTCGTAGACCTAATGAGCGAGGAGGAGGTGTAAGGGAGGAGGGGGTGAGAGGGAAACCGAGAGCAGGCAGCGGAAGTCTGGGGAGGAAAGAAAAGAAGCCAAAAATAATTAAATATAAAAATACATTTTGTCGGCCGGCCAGGAGCACTGTCTCCTATGCGGCGCTGGGGCTACCTTACTGCCCAGCAGCTAGTCGAACGGACTGATGCTGGTATATTCCCCATAGGGTACTAGTGGTACATGAATAACACACTGCATAGCTTCGTAGACCTAATGAGCGAGGAGGTGGTGTATGGGAGGAGGGGGTGTGTGAGGGAAACAGAGCAGGCAGCGAAAGTCTGGGGAGGAAAGAAAAGAAGCCAAATAAATAACGAAATAAATAATAGGAAAAATACCTTCTGTCGGTGGGCTGCGAGCATTGTAAACAAGCAATCACAGACAAGCATTGGCCGCACGGCCGTGCGAGACGCGCTCTGTGGTGGGGGAGAGGGGAGGAGCAAGTGACATCAAAGGCAGATGGCCTGGAGCATGCGAGGAATGCGCGTTACTGTGCGCGTTCTCGCATGCTCTAGGCCAGCCAAAAGTTGTGGTTGCATTTCTGCAAGCCCACACTACAAAATGTCTCGCCCAGAGCCAGCGCTGAAGCGCTGGCTTTCAGGGCGAGACCTAAAAAACACAGCTAGAGGCGGTATTTCCAAACACCAAACCACATGAAAAACACAGAATGTTAACAATTTGCTTGCCCATGGGGATAACACCCCAGATAGAGGATTGTACCTCTTGGGGTACAGTTTTCGCTACCATATATACCACGACTCATGGTATCCCGTCATTAGCAGTAATACCAGATGTATTAAGACAAATACAGAGCAGTATGGAGCAGAACCTGCTCTGAACTTAGGGATGAAGTTACTAGGTAATTTTGCCCAGGTATCAGCTATAATAGTAGCAAATATTAAAGGGGAGGCAGCATCGGTGGCAATACGCCAACGCCTAAGGGAGTTCACTCCTTTACAAAAGGAACATGAATTACCTAAAATAATTGAAACTGCTTATGCAGAATTAGGCAGAGACAGTTTGGGAGGTAGAGCAATAAAACCTCAACTGATGGGTAGTCCCGAAAAGGATACCTTTAAGCAAACACCTGCTTCTTCAAAGAAGAAATGGGATAATAACAAACAACAAAAGAATAAAGAAAACAGACCTCAATCTAGAGGTAGGTCTCCTCAACAGGAGCCCTCCGAAAGGAGCTATAACCTTAGGAATAGGGACAACATTAGAAAACCGGACAGGTATCAGGACACTGATACACGTTCCTCTTGTTATTTTCAGGGTTCATCGAAAAACTCGGAGAGGGAAGGACGGTCAGAACACAGACAATAAGAGCGTACAAAGTCCAGAGACGCACAACGCACTTCAGACTACGCTTCCAAAAAAGAAGATAAGCCTAAGGCAAAACCTCAATTCAAAAAGAAGAAAGTAGCAGGTCTCAAAGTTAGACATGCCCAGAATTCAGAGGACTCCACTACTGAACGGGGAATGGGCTCTGACAATGCTAGACAGTGCAGCAGAAGTAACAATAGCTCGCCAGAACCTGATGGAATTTCTGGTGACAGCGGAGTTGAGTGAACATATCATGGTGGAAACGCCTGATACAAGGGTAAGTGTCCCACATAGGTTACATGAAATAACATTACAAATTGAAGGGGACAAGCCCAGAAAAATTAAAGGTCTCTTTTGGGAGAACCTGACTTTTGGCTATTACATTCTTTTAGCTGAACAAGATTGGCCGCCTGCTATTGTTATGGATTGCCCAAAAGGAGAAACGGTAATTATGTCAGCCTTTTCCGACCTCGTTCCCCAATATCTAAAACACACATACACGCGGGAGTAGGCTGTAGCCCTTGCCCCTGCACTATATCACAACCATGTTGGGTGGGATGAAGATTCAGCCCACCACGTGATACCATTAAAATCTACTCCAACTCCACAGAGACAGTATCCAATAAAACAGGAAGCGAAAAAACAAGTCAAGGAGATCTTAGATCAACTTGAATATTAGAGTGTGATTGAAACTTGCACCTCTTCAATGAATAATCCTTTGTTTCCCGTAATGAAACCCGATAATTCATATCGTCTAGTTTTAGACCACAGACATCTAAACTCATGCACAAAAACTTTTGCAGTACAAAACGCACACAGTGCTGCATTAATGAATAACATTGTGCGGAAAAAATATAAAACAACACTGGTTATCTCGAATGGAATTTTCTGCCAAAATATAGCGCCTGAGAGCAGATATTTGACAGCATTCTCAGCGCTGGGGTCCCAGCGGCAATTTTGTCGACTACCCCAGGGGTATAAAAATAGCCCGGGGTTGTTTTCCGCCAGGGTAACGGAGTTACTTCAGAATCTGGATGAAGAGGCATTGTCCTATGTAGATGATATTTATCTGACGGATGGTGACCTAGAAGAACACTTGACCAGGGTGAGCACCATCATTTTGGGATTCACCTCTGAGGGCTACAAATTCAACTTTAAAAAAATCAAAAATAGCCCACCTCAATGTCCTCTTTTTGGGATATGAGCTTTCAAGTGAAGGCAAGAGCTTGGCAGCTAACTTTTTAGAAAAATGTGCGCTGCTCCAACCTCCAAAATCATTAAAAAATCTACAATCCATACTGGGATTCCTGAATTTTGGTAGAACATACATTTTGGATTACGCAGAAAGGGTTAAACCTTTCTACGACCTAATAAGACCTGACTTTTCAGTTAGACAATAGGCACAGGAACACACAGATATCCTTCGTTCCTTACAAGCTGACATGATAGCATCAAAACACTTACATACACGTGTAAATGTTCACAATCTAGTAATCCGTATAGTTGCGGGTCAATCTGGGTACACCTACCTAACATACAATGAAGGCGAAACGGTACCCATAGCATACAAATCACATTTGTACACAAACACTGAGATGCGTTTTGCATCCACAGAGAAAATTCTGACTGCAGTACAGACTGCTGTAGTGAGCACTGGCTCAGGAAAAACGAATAATAGTCGTAACCCTAGTACCGGCCTTAGAGGCTGCTACAAAGGCTAGCGCTCCAAATGCTAAAGCCTTACATCCAAGATGGATACAATGGGCAAATTCTCTCACTGCATCAGACGTAGAATACAGATACGACCCAAGTCTAAAAACACAAGCATTCCTGCAGTATGAACAAGAATATCCTCTCCCGAATGAAATAATGCCTCTAGATCAGTATGAATACATAATTTACACTGACGGATCTGCTCAGCCGGCCATTGGAAGTAAACAAATACAGCGCTGCATGTGCGATTGTTAAAGGTCGTATGCAGGACGGCAAGTTCCATCCATGCTGTACAAAAACACAGTCTCTAGGAGACTGCACGGCTCAGCTGGCAGAATTAAAAGCTCTATTGCTGGCACTGATAAATACGGATCGAGAATTCGTCACACTAATTGTGTGCGATCCTTTCTACTGTGTCCAGTCATACAATGAATATCTTCACCATTGGGGACAGAATGGGTTTAAAGACTCAAAAGGTGGCACAATTAAGCATAAAATGCTATGGGAACAGGTAGTTGAGTTGAAAAACGAACTATTGAGAGCTCACGTGATACACACGCTGAGTCATCAACGTGATGGCGTTCACGTTGAAGGGAATTCATTGGCTGATAAAGCCGCGAAGGGGGCAGTACGAACTGCATCCGTAGCTGCAATCACTCGTTCAAAAACGAGAATAGACGGACAGATAATGGTAGCTGTCATTGCATCACGCAAAGACAATAAGGCATTGTCAAAAGGTTTTCCACTGAAGTACTCCTACAAGTTAGATGCAAATAACGTTCCATTTGCTCAGATTCCCGGAGTGGGGGATAGAGCAATACCAAAAATGGATCGCAGGTTAGGCTTAATTTTAGCTGCACACGAGGGACTTGGTTCTGTGCACGCAGGAGTGTCGGCGACAGTTTCTTTACTGAAACAACACTATTGGTGGCTGGGGTTAACGAAGCAGACCAAAGATTATGTCTTAAAGTGCGACATCTGTCAACAGATGAAGGGCTCCACCATAACACGTCCAGCATAGACACCATTGCTAATATCAGACCGACCACTTGCGTGTGTCTATTTGGACCACTGCGGCCCCTTACAATCAGATGGGGCTTACAAACATATAATGGTTGCAGTGGATTCCTGCTCGAGATTCCTATGGGTATGGCCTCAGCGCTCGGCTGACGCTCGAACTGTTATCAAAGATTTGCGAGTCTTTATAGGGACATACGCAATTGGCAAATTACATTCTGACCTTGGCCCCGCGTTTAGCTCTTGGGCTTACAAGGAAGCCATGGGAGGTTTGGGTGTAGCATTGCGGTACTCCTCTCCGTACCATCAAGAGGTTGTGGAGAGGAAAAACCGGGACTTAAAGCAATCTTTAACAGCTAGAGTAATCGGCTCGGGGTAGATGGGTCAAGCACTTTTATGGGGTACAGCGGGCCCTCAACAATATGCCAAGAAGGTCTCTAGGGGGTGTCACTCCTTATGAGGTCCTATTTGGGACGAGAATGTGCGTACCTGATCTCGATTGTGATGGCACAGTGGCGGATGAAACACCTTTTGACATCAATAAACATTTGGCTGTTTTACAGGATCTGAATGAATCCAGGGCACTACAGAGCAATGTGCAGGTAATGCGGACTGCCACTGGGGAAGTCAAGTCAGTCACGGCAAGACCTGTCTGGGTCCCTAAAGTCGGGGATTTGGTCAGAGAAAAGATAGAGGACCAAAAGAATTTGGGCCATCATACAGAAAGCCTGTACCCGTCCTGGCCGTTAAAGGAACTAGAACTGTACTTCTGCCGCCTCTTGCCAGGAAAAAGGAGAAGAAATTTGTCTCCATTGATCTGATAAAACCACACTATGTGGCCGATCCTGAATAGTAGGCCTCGTGGACTCCTGGGTAGCCGACGCCCTCCTCTCGCTACCATACAGGAAGTTCAGACGGAAAGGCTCATCACGCTTGAAGAATCACCTATACGGAATGATGGACTATGCAACAATGCCATGGAACTCGTTCCTCTTGATACAGAAATTCAAAATCAAAATGAAAGACAGATTTCAATTTGACCTAACACTGATGTCTACATAAACATGCCTCAACAAGAGCCATCTACAAGTTCAACAAAACCTGCGGAACTACCTAAAATAGATCAAACTGCATCTGGCTATTTCATCGATTTCGATACCTTTTCTTTGGATCCAAGTGAACCTGAAACAACGCCAGCCCCAATATCTCGTCAACAACAACTCAAAGACTTTTTTATTTTTCTTAGAAAGACTTATCTGGTGTCACCTTGGATAGAACTTTGGATAATCACCGGGATACTTTTCTTTCTTATCTGGATAGGCTTAGTAACTGTCTTCTGCTTACTTATTAATGGAACTTACCTTCGCCAAAGCTCTGCAGCATCAAAAGTGAACTTCATCCTGAAACCTCATGTTTCATCACATCGTAAACAAAGAGACTTGTCATCAGTGAACATTACAGCAGTTCCTATACCTGATGGTATAGTATGGGACAAGGTTGATTATGATATATTTGGTCCGACCGAACTTTTAAAATACCTCATTTATTTAAAATTTCCTTAAATTATATCATTACCTTCAGTACTTTTTCCGATGATTGGGATTTTGAAACTGTAAACAATATGTTGTCTGATTTAGAACAATCTGCCACATTTTCTAGCAATGAAATGTTAGAAGACACATCAGACTTTAACACCATGTATTGTTATCAACATTATGGTCATCATTTTTTACACAAATCCAGTACCCCTAGGAATGTTTTCACATATCATCAATGGGAACATTGCCCTACACCACCGAAAGGTAGTTCAAAAACCTCTGCACAGAAATTTTCATATTTTTCAGGGTTGAACATTTCTGACCGAACCTCATATTACTATAAGGTTGCACCGACATCCGCACAGAAAAATATGCTGACTAACACCAAACAGATTTACTCTGCTTCCTTCGTAACCAAACTGTCTGAACAGGGTTTCGACTAATGGGAAGACACTATAGACTTAAAATCAGTCTGGGGTTCTAGACACTGGCAAGTCCAGGGAATAGAAGCGCTATTTAGAGCATGCCTCATTCCTCAGCAGATGATATTTCTAAATGATACTGTGCAACAGACTTCTTGTCTTGGAAGAGCCAAGAACAAGGATTTGCACACCCCTCGGATTCCAACACCATCACATACCGAGGTAAATTTTACATCACAAAAAAGGGCTACAATGAACGACATTTTACAATACAATAGATCAGACCCCAATTGGAAGGGATTGTTGGTTTGGCCCACAGACACAGCTGTCAGGCAAGATTCAGGGGTGCCACCGAAGGGTTTAATATCCACAGGCCAGACCCACGCTATGTACAAAGAGAACAGCCAGGGGTGGTGACATCATACAGTGTTGCGAAGTTATGCCTCGATTGGCAAAAAACCTCAACACTACCACAGGTGAAACAACACTTATCCTTACTTACAGAGGATGTGGACCTACGGGATTTTTACTAGGTCCCAGAAAGCCACATCAAGAACGTTTCTATTACGCTGTCTATAATGAAATTTGGAAAATCTCCCAACAAGAAGCAGCGGAGAGACTACGAGAAATAGATAGGATCAATCTAGAAAAGGCGTTAGCCGTAGTTGACAATGGTATGACTACGTTAACTTCCAGGATTTATTCACTGGGCAACATTGTATCTTCTGCTATTGATATACTAGAACAAGATTTGTCCATACTACAGCACAGGCAATCGCAATTACATTCTATTATGTTATTGAGCTGGACGCTGCAATCATTGCGCACAGGTTATGTGCCTTGACGTTTTATCAACAGTACGTCACTGTTTTCTGCATACAATCTAACAGAAAAACAGATGAAAATGGCACAGAGGGGAGCAAAATATACAATGCTGCGTATTGAAAAACTGGACAGATTACCTTTTACTGTGGCAGAATCACCGTCCACAGAGTGGTTGATCCATGGCCATATAACATTACCGGTCACAATTTTCCAGTTTCAGTACTGCCTAGAACAACAGGCAGGCAGATATGAAGAAATGGGTAGGAAATTCATCAAGGAATCTTGGGAATTACCGTACATATTTCAGTGCAGGAGTGGGTATCTAGAAGTGCTTCTAAGCGGTACAAACTGTGAGAACGCTTTAAGTGTATCTCTCATATGTCAGGATATTATGCTATACGGGGCATGCAATGGTTCAGTTGCGAATCTATCCTGTCACTTGAGGGGTACCCCGACAGCCGTGATTACTCCAGTATTCAGGCTACTTTCAAATGGGAGTTACTTGATGCTGAACGATCAAGGTTGTTGTGGGATGCTTCCGGGCATCGCATATCTCGTCACCGTGAGTTCCAGAGTTACTTGCTGTATGCAAGTATTGTTTCCACCGACACACACAGTCAGGGAGGCGCCGCTATGGCCTTTGTTGAATGTTTCCTTTATACAGTTTGATACTCTGAATAGAATGAAAGCCATTCTTCTAAAAAAAACGTGCCCATAACCTCCGCCCGGGAGACTTTTGATCTCCAGATCGCAAGGTCCTCGGCTGAGATACAGGCACTCATACGTACGAACTGCCCCTTCCATTTCACAGAAATGGTAAATCGTATCTTTAACATGTCTGATACGACCGATATAGTCCACCTATTTAAGACCATAGGTTCAGGACTGTTAAGCACCTTTCAGACGGTCCTCGGAGTTATACCAAACTTTATACACTCCGTATTCGGAAGCATTTTTGGAGGACTCCCGCTGATCCTGTTTCTAATACCAGGTATCCTGATTGTAATATTTCTGCTACACAATGGACGTCCCAGTCACCAAGGAGATGGAAACAGTGCTCCTGGAGCGCAAATATCGTGATCGCATGGTACAACATCTGGGCACACCTCGCCTACGGGAACTAAGCGCCTCTTGGTACCTGTCATTTAGACCAGTCTGGATGGACTGCATCCTACCTGTTCTCCGATGCCTGTTCTGCGGAGAAAAATGCATGTTGGATCTCTGTCTGACACTTCCATCAGTTGTGCAACTGGACGTTGATGCTTTACTGGACCCGATAACGGCCCATGTTCTGCAGTGTCCCCAGCGTATTCCTATGTTGATGGCGGCATTCTTAGAGCCTCCACAGGAAGTCTCTGCTCCTGTTGGAATGGATACCGGCTCCTCCACGGACACCCAGGCCTTTGATGGCGCACAAGCTTCCCCAGCATCGGCTGCTAGCAGCACGGAAGATCATCTGTGCTCAATTGACGTAATCTGCGAGGTGTTACAAGGGTCGTCTTCTGCGAAGGCAGGCAACAGCAATGTTGCGTCTACCAGCCAGGACACAAACATTTTGTTCGTCGTGTGCTGGGAAAAATTTGGCCTTTTTTACAACAAACTAAAATGGGAACTCCAAAACAATTGACACTTTTTATGACCTGCATGGCTTTCCGATGCTTGTAGTGGTTTGAACTATATATACGGACACATTAGAGCTATCACTTGAGTAACAATTTTTCCCTTTAACATATTTTTTTATTTTTTTTAGCAGAACTATTGTTTTACTGTAGTTGTTTGTGTACCAGTGCCTAGACAGCCTAGTAGTACGTTAGAATTTAATTATGTCGTCCAGTCGGATGAGGAGTGGGTGTTATATTCCATATAGGTACCCCAATGCAACCTTTCACCTATACTCTCCCCTACATTACACACATAACGGTTTGGGGACTGACCTTTTACCTAGATACAACACTGCACACAGAACCGGGATTTTCTCTGGTAAAAGCCTCATACATTATGCATGAGGATTCTTGGAAACTCAACAGGAATACCATCTCCTGTATAATAACTATGTATAAAGTTCATTCCCAACGTCATCCCAAGTCCGACAAGTGGCACAGCAAGGTAGAACCCCCGGGGAGACCTTTGGGCATATAATCATCACATCTTGCTGAGACAGGGAGAGGAGATCAGGATTTCCCTGTCGACACACTGACGCGAGACGCTAAGGTTCCTGCATGCAGATACTCTAGCTCGCAGCAGTCTAAACATCCCTTGCGGGGTGTCCAACCCGAGACCAAGACGGGGTCCCACAGTCTCTCACTTCAGGTAATGGGATTGACTTTATCCTAGAGGGATTCTTGGCTTAACACCTACATACATGCTAGGTACATTTAGGTACATCTAGTTAGGGTAGCATCGTAGGAGTACGCATTTTATTGTCATGTATGTTATATACTTGCCTGTATTCATGGTTATAGCAAGATGGTAGAAATCTACCATCCTTTTACTTTCCTAGTGCTTCTAATCATTTATATCTGTTACTGTCTAATGGTTGTTTCAGCACACCTATTTTATACTAGAATAACGACTGTTCAATAAATGCTTATTGCAAAATGTCCATACCGTTTATTCTGTGCATCTCTCTGAGACTAAGTGAGCACGAGTGACTGAGCGAAAAGTAGTACACTGTTTCCACGGTCCTGAGGGATCAGGGTTGTCATGTTCGATAGTTGCCAAGAACTATTCTCTCCTTGGTAAGAGGGGTTTCCAGTGGCACTGTGAGCTAGCTGGTATACAGGCCAACATACCCGGTGGGGGTGTCTAGAATCAGTCTGACACCAATCCTACAGTGTATGTTGTCTAAACGCGCAGATCCTATATAGGGTTTATAGGAACTACACACACTTTGCCCCTTAGTACCTCAAATTGCCCCAACGTTTGTATAGATAACATTTGAAGAATCGCTTCCAAGATTATTTGCTTTGGAAACAATGTCAGATTATAGTTACCCCTCAATTGAAATTTCTAAATTTAGAAATCCTCTACTGGACCCCAAATCATCTGTTTAGAATGAAATCGTATTATTGTCATATGTGCCGTTACCAATCACGCATATGTTATTAAGCCTGGTTTGCCTGTCTATAAAACACCTGGCTAAGATACCTATTGGACAGAGAACGGGAAATGAATCAATTTCCACCAGGACATGCATGACATGACTCCTCCTTTAATATGCTGCCCTAACATTAAGGTTACAATGCAGAAATGTTTACCCTCTGGCATTAGAGGTTCTCAGTGCCGCATTCTTCCACCCCAGGTGGCGAAATACATGTTTGTATAGTTTTGCCTGCAGAGCTGTCATTTCATTCGGATTGCACTGACAACAATGGCCATTAAATGTGTACTGTAACCTTGATCAAATTGAATGATTACGAGTCCCAGTAAACTTGTGCACAATAAAATAAGATAATACCACAAAATTCAACATCATGCCACAAAATTCAACACCACACCACATAATTCCACTCCACTACATGCCATTCCACAACACAAAATACCATTCCCCATAATTACACTCTAAAACACACAATCCCACTACACATAATTCCAGTACACTCAATACCACATAATTACTATCTACGTATTTCCACTGCACGTCATGCCACATAATTCAACTACACAAATCCACTCCACACCACACAATTCTATGTCAGGACCGGAGGCTCAGATTATGCTATGTCTTTCTTCGCTTTATTACATCCCAAATTCGATAGCAGCCCGAAAGACAAACTTTGAATAAAAAAACTTGAATAAAAAAACATTAACTCCCATGAACCAAAGGGAGATCCACAACGTAATAGTCCTTCCATAGTGTCCATAAAACTGCATATAGTCCCTTCACACTGGTAGTTCTTCCTCTTTCTTCACTGCTTCGCAGCCAGTTAAGTGTGTTTTCCTTATCTCACTTTGTGTGCAATTACGTTAATAATACTCTTTCCCCGCTGAGACACGCGTTCCGCAGCGCTCCCCGGGGAAGATTCACTATGTGTGTGTTGCTTGAATTGCCATTTATTGTGCGCGCGTTTCATTTGCAGATTCCCCAGGCAGCGGGAGCGCTTCGCGCTCCTTACGCGGCCGGCGCCATTATAGTGGCGGTGCTTTGAAGGCCTGCTAAGCGGACTGTCTTGTCTCGCTGATCCTGCTGTGCGAATCTCTTCAAATAGGAGAGACCGCGCTGCAGGAGACGTGCTGACAGAGCCTTGTCCCTGCTGTCTACATTTAGGCCCGGATCTGTATCCCTGCATTGTTTGTGTTGATTGAACGCCCCGGCGGGGGTCTGTATTGCGGGACGAACCCGTGGTGACGCCTGAGGGCGTAAGATTGCACGGATATTATTTCAGAGGTTTTAACCTCATTAAGGCGCACAGTGAGGCAGCGGAGCCCTGTCAGGAATCCCTGAGGGCTGTTTGAGTGCGCTAGGGTTAGTGCAAGCCCCATTGTAGACCTCTGGCCTGCACCTTTCACGGTCTTAGTCCCCCAGCTGTCATACATTTCAAGCGTACTGCGCTTCCATAAGTCCTTCTGCAAAGGAGGTATTAGCCTGGCCTGCTGCATAATGGAGGTGCAGGATTGCACTTATGAGGAGGAGGAGGAGTCGTCCCAGGCATATATGCAATGGGACGATGATTTTTACGACGCTGTCGACACTTCTCTATCTATAGGGTGGTTCATGAGATGGTGGGGCCTATGGAACACCGCCTGTCTGACAGGATAGTCAAGGAGTGCGCAAAATTGGCGCAGGCCTGCGCAGAACCCCCTGCCTCTTCTCCTATCCCCCCCCCTCGGGGTCGAACCCCCCCCTCCTAAAAAGAAATGCACTGAGGGGGTGGACAAGGACGCGTTTGCGTGCCTTAGGAGTGCCTTTCTAGCGAAAGTAACACCCACTCCCCCAGCCCCCCTTCCGGCAGCCGAGCCCCCGGGGACTCCTGGCCCTGCTTCCCCTGAGCCTGATGAGGACTCCCAGGGAGATTCGGACGATGAGGTGGGGCCCTCACGCCCGTGGCACCTTGCGGTCCTTCCTCCCTCGGCCCCAGGGGAGGACTCCGGCATGCTGGACCATGACGAGATTATCCATTCTCGGTCTGCTGCTTGGGCTCCTGGCGACAAGGTAGCTAAGTTTGTTGCTGGACGTCTCCGCAAGCCCCTGGAGAAGGAGGCCCGTGGTTGCCTTAAGGCTGAGTGCCCGAGGCCCACTCTTGAGGGAAAAGTAGCGTTCACCCCGGAACTGGACTGCAAGATGGCCACCTTTTTGGCTAAATACATGAAGGACCCACATAAGGGCATAGACAGATCCTGGCGTTCATGCCAGGATAAGCTTCTCAATGCCATTGGTCCTATGACCCAAATTTTGGACATGGAAGAGGAGGCTAAGGTTTCGGGTCCCCTATCTCGCCCGAGGTGCTATCCAACTGGGCTCAGCGTGCCATCATCTTTATGGGCAACGCAAACTGCGCCCTGTCAACGGAGCGTCGCCGCTCGTTGTTGATTAAGCTGGACCCCAAACTTGGGGACTTAGCCTCCTCGGAGGCGGGTGCAGTAGCCCAGGGGGGCCTTTTCGGGGACCCTTTTGTAAAGGAACTAGGTAAGTTTGTGTCGACCTTTACCTCATTGGATAAGGCGCAGTCTAGTATCAAGAGGGTCTTCTATCCGCGGGTTTTCCACGGGGCCGGCCGAGGCAGGGGCCGCTCGGTCGGCCGTGGTTTTCAGCAAAATCCCACCAAGGGACAAGGCTCCGGTCACGGTCAGTACAACTCCAGCGCAAACTATACCAACTTTTACCCCACAAGGGGCCAGCGCTTCAAAGGCCAGGGAGGCTACAAGAACAAAGACGGAGGCGGCAATTCCAACGGTGACTGTTTTACCTGCGGCCCAGGTCCGCATTGGGGGTCGGTTAGCGACCTTCCGGGACGCTTGGGCTTCCATCACGTCAGATGCATGGGTCTTGCAAACTGTACAGGGTTTCTATATAGAGTTCTACGACCACCCTCGGCAGCAGTGTCATCCTCGACCCATTTGCTTCACGGCTCGCGATGCAGAACTTATCAACGAGGAGGTTTCTGCGTTTCTGCGCAAAGGAGCCATCTGTCGATCGGTCCTGCATCCCGCCGGCTTCCTGAGCAACATAGTCCTAGTGGGCAAATCCGATGGAGGGTGTCGCCAGGTTATCAACCTCCAGGAATTCAACCGGTGGTTGGTATACCTCCATTTCAAGATGGAGGGGATCCATCTCCTTCGGGACGTTCTGCTTCCATCGGACTGGATGGTGTGGCTGGATTTAAAGGATGCCTATCTGGTAGTCCCGATTCACCCCCCTCATTGGCGGTTCCTATAGTTTCGCTGGAGGGATCTAGTCTATGAGTTCACTGCCCTTCCGTTCGGTCTTTCCTCAGCACCATGGTGTTTCACCAAGGTGCTTCACCCGGCGGTGAAGTTTTTCAGGGCCCAGGGCATCCGCATGATCGTGTACCTGGGCGATATTCTCCTCATGGCGCAGTGTCCCAGGACCTTATCCAACCAGCTCCAACAGGCAGTGTCCCTTCTGCAGGGGTTGGGGTTTGTCGTCAACGAGAAAAAGTCGGTCCTCACTCCCTCTCAGAGAGTGATTTTTCTCGGATTCGTGGTGGACTCGGTCTACTCTTCCTTGAGTCTGCCGTCTCGAAAGATGGCCAAGATCCGTCACAAGTTGCGTCAGACCATTTCCAAGACCTGCACGTCGCTCAGGCAAATTGCTCGGCTGGTGGGCCTTCTCTCTTCCTCCATCCAGGCAATTTTCCCGGGGCCCCTCCATTATCGCGTCCTCTAGCGCCTCAAGGCATATCACCTGCGGAAAGGTTTGTCATACGCTCAGTCGGTGCCGCTGACTACAGAGGCGAGGGAGGAGATCGCGTGGTGGCTGACCCACATGGAAGCATGGAACTACCGAGCAATTTTCGGATCCGTGCCAGATCTGATCATCGAATCCGATGCCAGCAGACCAGGTTGGGGCGCCCGTTGCGGGGATTTCTCCACCGGAGGCGTCTGGTCATTAGACGAGCAGAGCCTTCATACCAATTGCCTGGAGCTCCTGGCGGGGTCCATCGCCGTTCGTTGCTGGGCCAGAGACAAGGTGCAGTTGTGTGTCCTTCTCAATATGGACAACATTTCTGCAGTCCGGTATGTCAACCACCTGGGGGGCTCACGCTCCCAGGCTCTTGCGAACCTGGCAAAGGATTTTGGGGATTTTTGCTTGGCCCATCACATCTTGGTGACGGCGGAATACCTTCCGGGCCAAGCCAACCAGGTTGTGGATTGGCACTCGAGGCACCTGCACGACTCCAGTCTGTGGAAACTGGACACAACAAGTCTTCCAATGGTTGTCAGACCTGTGGGGGCCGTTCTCGGCCGACCTCTTTGCATCGCGCCTCGACCATCAAGTGCAGCGGTTTTTCAGTTGGAGGCCGGATCCGTTGGCCACGGCCACGGATGCATTTCTCCAAGATTGGAAGCAGGAGAAGGGTTACGCCTTTCCCCCATTCTCAATGATTACAAGAGCGGCGGCCCAGATCTGCCAACAGGAGGCGGAGGTGGTAATGGTGACTCCGCATTGGAGATCGCAAGTTTGGTTTACTGGTTCTTCTGGAACTTTCTCGGGATTCTCCAATCCAACTCCCCCAGTTTCCTCATCTTCTTCTGAATCCGGACAGCGTGCCACACCATCTTGTGGCTCAGGGTTTCCTGCAGCTGATGGCATGGCGGCTTTCAAGCAGCGATGGTCGCTCCCAGGCTTATCGCGACCGGCTGAACTTTTCTTGTCAAAGGTGTGGGCAGACAGCACCACCAAACGTTATCGGTCCGCCTGGACAAGATGGGTTCGTTGGTGTCTTCGAAGGGACCTGGATCCCGTGGTTGCAAACGTCGTTCAAATCCTAAATTTCTTGGCAGATTTGGCAGAGGAAGGTCTGGCGTACCGCTCAATCAACGCAATAAGGTCAGCAATTTTCGCGGGTCATGCCCCGGTAGAAGGGGCACCGGTGGGAGAACATCCCTTTATTTGCAGATTGCTGCGGGGTATTCGCCTCTCCTTGCCCCCAGAACCGCGCTATTCGTCTTTATGGGACATCAATCTGGGCTTGAACCTTTTTTTGTCTTGGCAACCGAATAAATATCTTTCTTTCAAAGAACTCTCGGCCAAACTGGCGATGCTGTTATGCTTAATCTCCTGCAGGAGAGTCTCGGATGTCAGAGCTTTGGCCATATCAGCGAGAGTTTTTCCCCCCGGATGGGGTGGTTTTCACGGTGGGGCGTCGCACTAAGTCACTTACCCTAACGGTCTCGTATCCGGCTTTTCCGGACGTTCCAAAATTGTGTGTCCTGGGCTGCCTCAAGGTATATGAAGAAAGGACTCAGGAATTTCGCCCTCCGAGCGAGCGTCAGTTACTTATTGCCCTAAAGAAACCGCACAAGGCGGTCTCTTCCCCCACTATAGCCAGGTGGGTGCGTTGGGATATGCAAGAGGCGGGCATTGACACAAATAAATTTGGGGCCCATTCGGCCAGGGGTGCTATGTCTTCAAAAGCTATTTCCTTGGGGGCCCGTCTGGAGGACTTGATGCGGGCAGCGGACTGGTCCTCAGACTCGACTTTCAAGAGATTTTACTTCAAGCCAGTCATAGAGGTCGCTCAGTTGGTGGCGAGTAAGCTTTAAACTAGCATAATCTGAGCCTCCGGTCCTGACATAGAATGAAAATTTGCCTAGCACCATAAAGGCAAGTTTCAATTCTATTAAGGACACGGAGGCGAGGATTATCCCGCCCAGGGCACTTTTTTGTGCGAACCCGCCCGTACGATGGTAAGTAACCTATTCATAACCTATAAGAGTTTCAATGCCTGTTGGTAAATGTCATTCTTGTGAGCATCAGTTTCGTTGACGAAATGTTAGCATCTTGTGCTCATACGGTTTTCAGTTGGACCCTTATGCTGTCTCTATTCTTCTAGGGACCGACGGTTCAAAGCAGGACCAGTGATTGTGCAGTTGGCATAACTTGCGCGAAGAAAGAGGAAGAACTAACAGTGTGAAGGGACTATATGCAGTTTCATGGACACTATGGAAGGACTATTATGTTGTGGATCTCCCTTTGGTTCATGGGAGCTGATGTTTTTTATTCAAGTTTTTTTATTCAAAGTTTGTCTTTCTGGCTGCTATGAAATTTGGGATGTAATAAAGCGAAGAAAGACATAGCATAATCGTCCCCTCCGTGTCCTTAATAGAATTGAAACTTACCTTTACGGTGCTAGACAAATTTACATTCCACGCCACACAATTCCACAACTAACAATTCCAATCCAACCCACATAATTCCACTACACATCACATACATACACTCCATAACACATGTGTAAAAGACATTGTCATTTACAACGACAATAGCTCTAACTCCAGCAAATGCGAGACCTATTGCATTTCCAATGCTTGTCTAATAACACTGCCATTTTCGACTGGAATCTTGTTGACCATAAGAGATTGCTGGCACCAATTTAGACTTTATTACCCTTATGACAGCTTCAGCTGATTGTCAACTAAACGCAAAGCTACTTAGTCCAAGTGGGAATATTAAATAACAGGCTTTTTTCTCCAATATTCTCAGATGGATTTGCAGGTTAGTTGTGTTCTTGATGCAATTTGCCATTATATCATTAGCAGGCATCCTTGTCATGCCTCAATTACCATGTCCTGATGATGATCCCATTTATTATGCTAGGGATGGAATCACCATCAACTTCAGGACCTTGACACGGAATTATTCAACTGGTTTTTGTAGACATGTGCAATGGTGCTTTTCATATGCCTGTGGTCCAATTGTTGATCATGTTGTTGGCCACACACTGTAATGCCAAAGGTTTTGAAACGCTCCTCTTGAACACTGTCCCACTTTTTATGTTTTCTATAGTTATGTTGAGAATTAAAGTATATTTTTTCCTATTGGGACACCTATAACACTGCCTTCATTGTCTCTCTGTGTGAATCATTATCTTTTACCTACACTGAAAGGGACCACTGTTCCTATAGAAGTACTTCACCAAGTTGCACTGGTGGCCCAACATTGCTGATCCATCCGACTATTATGAAGAGAGTTGTTATAAGGGTTACGTAGGGCGAATATCCATATGAAGTTCTTTTTAAAAGGCAAAGCGACAATACTTTTCAGCAGTGCTGGCATATTCTTAACGGAACGAAGAAGGAGCTTTGGATGAGATTACATGATAAATTGAGTAAATTATTATTTACATAGCGCATGTACACTGAAGTTTCATGGCGCTTAAGGAAGCTATGCCGCAACGTTGTCTCTTACCTACTAAACAAATCAGTCTTCAAAAGCTTTCCAAATATGAGTAGTAATAACTCTTCTTGCAGAAAGAATGTGAGAGAATTTCATGTTTTGGCTGAGGCTCTAGAGAAAGCATGATCGTCATACAATACCGTTCTAACTCTCAGTACATCTAACAAAAATTAAAAAGCAGATCGCAAACCATGTAGCAGTTTAGGTAAACTAAATTTTGAAGCATTGAAGTAAGAAGTATCTTGGTAAATTGTCCTGTCCTTAATAACCATAGACTTGAAAACTATACTGCTTAGCAGAGGGGCAGCCAGTATATTTCTTTTAATATAGGTGAAACATGGTGATGTTTTGGGATGTTACAAATAAGCCTAGCCGCTGTGCTTTGGATTACCTGAAGGAGACCCCATTTTTTTGGAGGCACCCAACAAATGACATTGTTGTAGTCCAATCGACATTGGACCATGTAATATTTGACAGGCATATTATTTTTTTAGAGATATATTGAAAATACAGCGTAACATTTTTAGCTGGAAAAAAGGGAGCCAGACACTTTTCACCTCATGTGCTTCCAGGGACAGATTAGAATCCACTAAAATTCCCACATTAAATATAATCAAAGAGGGAGCAGAGCAAGGTCCAATAATATACAGCTAATCGAAGGTGCACATAATTCCTTAAAGTGACAACAGCATTTGGGGAGGAGAGCTGTTTTCTCCTCATATCATTGTGAACCTGACACTTCAGGCTAACCTCTTTTTAGAACTACTTTTATTTATCACCATTCTACACGTGACTGAACATGCCAAACTTCAGTTCCACAAACATTTAAGAACAATTGCCAGTGTAAACATTAAAGAGAGAGCAACATGGGTCGGGAAAGCAAATGAGAGCTACATGGAGCTTGGGGTGTTTTGCAGAGGGAGAAGAAGATGAGCGAGAGAGCAACACAGCATGTCGTGTTTTGCTGGGAGAGAAGCACACAAAGGGGAGTGAAACAGATAGCATGGGAAGGGGATACATCAGTGGGAAAGCAAACGAGGGCGAGAGCAACATGGAGCTTGGGGTGTTTTTGCAGAGGGAGAAGCATCCGAGTGAGCGAGAGAGCAACACAGCGTGTAGTGTTCTGCTGGGAGAGAAGCACACAAAGGGAAGAGAAACAGAGAGCATGGGAAAGGGGATACATCAGTGGGAAAGCATAAGAGAGAGAGAGCTGGAAAACACATATACTCTAGTGGAGGGGTTAACAAAAGAAAGAAAAAAGGAGTTTCCTAAAAAGTGAGCAATGGAAAGATACAAGTCAGACAAGCAAAATTATGGCTATACTCCAAGGAAGGGACAAACACAAGATAAACAAGATGATTCAAAGAAAGCCATTGAATAAGCAGCAAACAAAAAGAGTGACAACAAAGCCAATCAATGGTAAGCAATGGGAGAGCAGTAAGCCTACTGTCAGTTTAAAATAGGTCCTTTACAACCAGGCAGCTTGGGTTGTCTGGTGGGCAGGACCTAAAAAGCTTTCCTATCAGTAGAACTACGGTAGCTGCAATGGAACAACTACCCAACAAAGAAGTTGGAAAAACATTGGTGATATTGCTCCTGATCACATACCTCACGGGTTGCATTTCACGCAGTAAATTCTCAAGACTCTTTTCATAGTGTTCTGCAACCACCACCAGCCTTTCTGAGGGGATTAAAATGATATGGTTAGCAGTGCAATTTTAAAATACACACAATACTACACACGGAGCTTTATTCACCGACGTTCAGCATGGGTGCACATAAAACCCACCAGAAGCTGCAAATGGCAGAGAAACAGAATCAGTCTCTACCAACGTTTGAAGCTGCAGATTAACTCACAGACAAATAATATCCACAGAATAGTGTTTTCTCCACAGTTGTGAGTGTAAGATTAGATGGGGAGCCTTGGGTGTTTCAGGGGAGTACGAGTTACTCATTAGGAGGGTAAAGAACACCCACAAAGTTCCAACTGTGTACTTTCACATACGTCCTCTGTTATTCTTCCAGCCCATTTAGCCATGAAATTATATTCCCAATAAAAAGTTAAGTGTTTAAAAGGAATGTAAAACTTGTCAAACAATTCACTTATTTTATTGGGAAATGATTTTTCCTCCAGGAAAAATATTTCTCTCTTGAGAGGGAAACAAAAGCGAAAAGTTACAAATGTTAATGCACATTTTCAATACAGTTAAATCTGCTAATTGTCCACCCAGGGGGAAACCGGTATGGCGGCGGCCGACACCTGGAATTCTGTGCCTTATGTAGATTTCTATGCCTACTTCTGCAGAGTTTTGTGAAACCTATGTCAAGTTTGTTTCCTATTTTTAAAGCTATGCTTGTGAATCTGTTCTTTTATGTAAACCTGCCCAAAACATGGGGAATACATGTCGTGGTAGAAGAAGATTAAGGGATTTCATGGTGCCAGAAAGTAAAACTCTGCCACTATGCAGGAACTGCAGCAACATTATTCTACTTTAAAGGGTAAGTTGGTTACGTGTACTTACAAAGTAAACTACAGAAGTGAATCTTTCAACATCGAACCGACATCAAACAGGTTCCATGTTGTAACAAGTAAATAAGTGAGGGTAATCAGATCATGCAACAAAGCACTCGCAAGGTCAGCACGTTTTGCTAAATCCGAATCACAAACTATCTATGTCTGACGTGCCAACAGGGAAGGGTATGAATTAATCACGTTCCCTCTGAGTGTACTCTGCAATTGCATCCCTCCATTTCCATCAAACATAATATTCAGGATTCCCCCCACATTAACAATATAAAAACACTCAAGGAAAATCAATCTGCATTTTTAATGAGCTACCTGGAGATCACATCTTGTAATGCACTGATAATGTTTGTGCCATACATATATTTTTTATTATCGTTAACAAAGTTCAAAAAAACTTTTGTTGCATGAAACGGAATATGTAACACCAAGAAAAACGTAAATGATTAAGCAACACTATTTAAAAACGTTACTGTATATGAGTATTGTATGTGATCCCGACATTAAGTGTCAAAACGTACCGGAACGCAAAAGCGGTGTCCTGCAATGGAACAGAAGTGAAAAGAAGTTGGTAACTCACATAAGCTATTACAAATATTTCACTAATGTGTCATGGTACTGCATTGAGTACTGCAGATAAGCGACAGTGGGGAATGGGTAATTGCAGGTTTTAGTGCAGAGGCACTGGAGATATAACATGCACAGTCTGAGTAAGGGTGAGCTTTGGTGCAGAGGCTGAGCCATGGCGAGCTTTTGATGCAGAGGCTGAGAAAAGGCGAGTTTTTGATGCAGAGGCTGAGCAATGGCGAGCTTTTGATGAGGAGGCTGAGCAAAGGCGAGCTTTTGATGAGGCTGAGCAAAGGTGAGCTTTTGATGCAGAGGCTGAGCAATGATGAGCCTTTAATGCAGAGGCTGAGCAATGGGGAGCTTTTGATGCAGAGGCTGAGCAATCGTGAGCTTTTGATTGCAGAGACTGAGCAATGGCGAGCTTTTGATGCAGAGGCTGAGCAATGGCGAGCTTTTGATGCAGAGGCTGAGCAAGGGCGAGCTTTTGATGCAGAGGCTGAGCAAAGGCGAGCTTTTGATGCAAGGGCTGAGCAATCGTGAGCTTTTGATTGCAGAGACTGAGCAATGGCGAGCTTTTGATGCAGAGGCTGAGCAATGGCGAGCTTTTGATGCACAGGCTGACTGCGTGATGGTGAGCTTTTGATGCAGAGGATGAGCAATGGCGAGCTTTTGATGCAGAGGCTGAGCAAGGGCGAGCTTTAGAAGCAGAGGCTGAGCAAGGGCGAGCTTTAGATGCAGAGTCTAAGCAACAGTGAGCTTTTGATGCAGAGTCTGTGAAACATTAGCTTTTGATACAGAGTCTGAGCAATGGTGAGCTTTTGATGGCGAGCCTAAGCAATGGCGAGTTATTTGGTATAGAGACTGAGCATTGGTGAGATTTGGATTAGAGATCAAGCAATAGTGAGCATTTTCGTATACAGACCAAGCAATGGCAAGCTTTTGGTACAGTAACTGGACAGTTGCATGCTTTGTAACAGAAGCTGGCCATTCGCTAAATTTGGGGTAAAGGGTTAGCAATGGCAAGCTTTTGTGTAAAGGCTAGGTACTGATAAGCTTTGTTGCTAAGACTGGGCAGAGACTAGCTTAATTGCCAAGGATGGGTAAGAGTAGGTTTGATGTGGAAGAAGGGCAATGGTAAATTTTGGTGTTAAGGTGAGGCAACGGTGAGCTACAGCCCAGGGGCAGTGGTGAGCATTTGTGCAAGCTATGTCAAGCTTTAAACAGAGGCTGAGTAATGGTGCTCTTTAATGCACAGACTAGGAATTTGTGATCTTTTTACACAGAGCCTTAGAAATAGGGAGGTTTGCAAAGGCATGCTTTGGGCCAGAACCTATATATTGAAGCAATGGTGAGCTCCGATGCAGAGCCTTGACAATGGTAAGGGTAAGTGCCTTTAATCAATATATAATTATTCAATAACGGATACTATTGTTAATTAATGACTGTTGAGGGGCGGAGCTTGCCTGGTCTCAAAATGGCCGCAATGTGAGGGAGCTCCGCTGAGCCATCTGAATATTCGTCATGGATCCTGCATCCGAGCACTAAAAACAGTCCCTGTTTATTGCCCCGAGAGAGCGCGGAGGGAGCTCCGTCGATTGATCTGCCTGGGAGGCCCCGTCGCCGAGTAGAAGAGCGAAAACACGGAGACGTAAAGGGAGGCCGGTTGTGGCCTACCACGCACAGGCACAGATCGGAGAGACTGGCGGCGACTGGAAAGCCAGCGGCTGCGCCCGATCCGCGCGGCCTGAAGGAGAGTCTGGCCGAAAGGGGAGCGGTGCGCAAAATAGCATCAATTCGACCTCACGCCTCCGAGACAGGTGCCCTGGAGTGAAGAGAGCGCAGCTCTGGAAGACGCCAGGGACGCTGCCCGTTCTCGGCGGAGGTGCAGTGAGGCGTTGCTGCCCTAGAGAGGATCTGGAGCGGGTGGTGCCTCTGAAAGTGAGTCGGTGAAGCAGAGGCCCAGAAAATGGGCTGCAGAGAGAAGCGAGCCCTTCGCCAAGCCATCTACCGTGAGTTGCATTGGAGGTAATCTGGGGTTTCTGTGCGCAGGGGCCTATCCACCAATGACACTATTATCGGGAAGCGGTCACCTACAAACACACGGCAAAATCAATGCTTGCTGCTGGGAGCGCTGAAGAGAATTGCGTAGTGGATGAGACAGCAAGGAAGCTAATGAGACATTGCCTGTAAATTGATGTGAAGTGAGAGGCACTCACAATAACATAGCTAGAAGAGAGAACAGGAAACTATTTTCAATGGGCTCTTCTACCTCTGAGGAGGTCTTGCTCACTATATAGCAGTTCAATTCCGCAGCAAGACAGAGGAGATTGGCGCGCAGGGTCATCCTGCCCCTTGTATCAAATCAAATCAAATCAGGAACATTTATTAAGCGCACAAATCACTGGAAAGTCTCATGGCGCTGGCGGACGACTCGGAATTGTCAGCATGTACAGGGAGGAAGCCGGACTAATGATCGAACAGCCATGTTTTTAATTCCCGGCGAAAGTGGTTATGGTCGGAGGTGATGCGTAGGTATAAAGGCAGTTTATTCCAGAGGGTGGGCGCGAGAAAGGAAAAAGCCCGTCCCCCATTTTTGACAGTGCGCACTCAGAGGAGTGAGGAGGGATCTGTTACTGGATCTTAAGGTCCTGTTAGGCTGGTACCAACTGAGTTTTTTGGTCCAGTAACTAGGACCTCTACCATACATGTTTTTATGTGTTAGTGTTAGAAATGGGATCTCTAGTTGGCAAGGGTTTGCACCTTTGTCCAAGTAGGGACCCTTCTTCCTAGTCAGGGTAAGGGTGTTACACTCGTGAAGTAACCCCTGCTCACCCTCGTGGTAGCTTGGCACGAGCAGTCGGGCTTAATTCAGAGGCAGTGTGTAAAGCATTTGCACATAACCAACAGTAATACAGTGTAAGCACTACAAACGGACACCACACCAGTTTAGAAAAATAACCAATATTTTATATACTCAAGACAAGACCAATTACGACAAAAATCCACAATACTATACTTTAAAAATGAATGCTTGATACGGTAACTTCTTCTTTGCAGGAATAGCACAAAAGCAAAGTTCGTACGAGTCGGTAGCTCCGTCCGAGCCTACCGCGATGCTGAAAACCACAGAGTCTAACATTTCCAGCCGACCGCGTCGATACGGGCCAGCAGAGTCGTGAACAGACTCGGTTACAGTACCTTTCTCGTTGTGGCTGGTACGGAGTGTACGAGCCGGTCGGCGTTCGTCGCGGTTGCGGTGCAAGACGGAGCGATGCAAGGTGCGGTGTCCCTCGATGCGGTGCAGGCAGCGGCTCGATGAGCGTCGTGCAGACGGAGTCGGTGAGTCCAAGGCGTGCGATGCAGGGTGAGACGATGCTCGATGCGGTGCTGACAGGTTGCGATGCAGGCGACCAAGCCGGAGTGCGGGAGCTGGCGTCGGACAGCGGTGCGAGTCGGAGCGGTGCGTCGCAGACATGCGAGCGGTGCCCCAAATGCGGTGCGGTCACGACTCTTGAGCCAGTTGCAGCGACCGCGTCGGTCGGGTCCGGCTGGTTCAGTGAAGCGATGCGAACTGCGGTGCCCACAGGTCGCGGTGCAAGCAGCGGCTCGATGTTGGCGGCGTTGGACGTCGCCCACGGTGAGACCAGGGTTGCGATGCGGGGCGATGCGGTCTGCGGTGCAAACAGGTCATCGGCCAGGGATGGATTCGGTTGACGGAGTCGGTTGCAGTTCCCTTCCTCTGTGGCAACTGAAACAGCGTTCCAGAAGCGGTACCCAGAGGTTTGTGAAGTCTTTGTAGTCCCTGAGACTTCTTAACAGGAGGCCAGCTCGGTTTCAGGCCCTTGGAGATACTCAGCACAAGTTTGTAGAAAGTTCAGTCCTTTCACTGCCCAAGGCAGAAGCAGCAGCTGCAGGCCAACCCAACAAAGCAACAACACAGCAAAGGGGCAGTACTCCTCCTGGCAGCTCTTCCAGCTCTTCGTCTTGGCAGGTTCCTTGATTCCAGCGAGATCTAAATTCATGGGGTCAGGGCCCCAATATTTATATCCCAAATTCCTTTGTTCTCTGAAGGCAGAGAGGCCTTTGCCTAGTCCAAACCAGTTCTGGAGCACTTTGTTGACAAGTCTCCGTCCCTTCTTTCAGTGAGTAGGCCAGGGACATCAGACGCACCACAGGAGGTGGAGCCAGCATTGTGGAGGGAAGGCACTGTCCTATTCAGGGCCCAGGTGCGACCCCTCCCACCCACCTACATGTAGATCTTGCTATTCAGCCCTGTGCTGACTCACCCTGTCTCCTGGCATCCCCCAGCCCTTGTCACTCACATTCCAGACAAGGAATACACAACCTCGCAGAGGCAGGCTTGGATGGTTAGACAAGAAAATACCCACTTTCTAAAAGTGGTATTTTCAAACACAGAATGTTAAAACCAACTTCACTAAAAGACGCATTTTATCATTCTGAGTCCAGGCATACTAAACTCGCATTTCTACCACGTTCCCGGGGTCAGTTAGGATTATAAGCTGTAATAATCAAAACTGCCCGTTCTGGCCTATGGGGAACAGATAGCCTTGCAATAGTGAAAAACGAACAAGGCTGTAATTCACTATCAGGACATGCCACACACACCAGGGCATGTCCTACCTTTCGCATACAACGCACCCTGCCCACAGGGGTACCTTGGGCCGACCTTAGGGGTGGCTAACATGTAGCAAAGGGAAGGTTTAGGGACTTGCAAGTGTGTGCACTTGCCAAGTCGACATGGCAGCCCCAGGCTGCGCACAGGCTCTGCGATGGCAGGCCCGAGTTACACTTTACGGGCTGTTTGCGTGGGTGGCACAATCCAGTGCTGCAGCCCACCAACAGCATTTGGTCTATAGGCCCTGGCACTCGCAGTGCACTTTACAAGGGACTGACACATAAACCAAATAGGCCAATCATGGAAACACCAATCCATAACACATTTTATACAGGAGCACTTGCACTTTCCCACTGGACAGCAGTGAGGAAAGTGCGCAGAATCATTACACCAGCAAAAGCAGAGTCAAAACCGGGAGGTCAGAAAGCAAAAAGTCAGGGGAAACACGCCAAAAGATGCCAAGTCTAACACATGTCCCCTCCAGCTGAAAGTAGGGAGAACTACCCAACCCCATTGGAGTTCTCTTCACTAAGGCGGAAGAACCTGGACAGACCATCTGCGTTGGCGTGTTCTGTACCAGGACGGTGTTCCACCGTAAAGTCCATTCCCTGTAGGGAGATGGACCACCTCAGCAGTTTTGGATTCTCACCCCTCATTTGCATCAACCATCTGAGGGGCCTGTGGTCTGTCTGAACCCGGAAGTGAGTCCCAAACAGGTATGGTCTCAACTTCTTCAGTGCCCAGACCACAGCAAAAGCTTCCCTTTCTATGGCACTCCACCTCTGTTCCCTGGGAAGTAGTCTCCTGCTAAGGAAGACTACAGGCTGATCCAGGCCCTCTTCGTTCAGTTGTGAGAGCACCGCTCCCACACCATGCTCTGAAGCGTCAGTCTGCACGACGAATTCCTTGGAGAAGTCAGGTGCCTTGAGCACGGGCGCCGTGCACATGGCTGCCTTCAGGGCATCAAAAGCTTTCTGGCAGGACTCAGTCCAGATCACTTTCCTGGGCTGCCTCTTAGAGGTCAGCTCTGTTAAGGGGGCAACGATGGTGCCATAGCCCTTAACAAATCTCCTATAGTAGCCGGTGAGACCTAAGAAGGCTCTCACCTCTGTCTGGGTCTTGGGGGTTCCCAAGCCAGAATGGTGTCAATCTTGGGTTGTAGGGGCGCCACCTGGCCGCTTCCTACCTGGTGTCCCAAGTACACCACCGAACCCTGCCCGATCTGGCACTTACTGGCCTTGATCGTGAGGCCTGCACCTTGCAGAGCCCTCAACACTTTCTCAAGGTGCTGTAAATGTTCTTCCCAGCTGGAACTGAACACAGCAATGTCATCCAGGTAGGCGGCACTGAAATCCTCCAGCCCAGCCAACACCTGATTGACCAACCTCTGAAAGGTGGCAGGGGCATTCTTCAACCCAAAGGGCATCACCCGGAATTGGTAATGACCTTCTGGGGTTGAGAATGCTGATCTCTCCTTGGCCCCATCGGTTAAGGCAATCTGCCAGTACCCAGACGTCAAATCAAACGTGCTGAGGAACCGGGCAGCTCCCAACCGATCAATGAGCTCATCAGCTCTGGGGATGGGGTGCGCGTCAGTCCTGGTGACGGCATTGAGCCCACGGTAGTCCACACAAAACCGGAGTTCTGGAGTGGCACCGGGCGCCGCAGCCTTTGGGACCAAGACCACTGGGCTGGCCCAAGGACTGTGGGAGGGCTCAATCACCCCTAACGCCAACATCTTAGAGACCTCCTCCTTGATGCTGGCTCTGACCCGGTCAGTCAACCTGTAAATCTTGTGCTTCACAGGAGGGCCGTCACCGGTGTCCACGTCATGGGTACACCAGTGAGTAACACCGGGGGTCAGAGAGAACAGTGGGGCGAACTGTCCCAACAACTGGCGACAGTCCCCCTGCTGCTCCTGAGTCAGAGTAGGGGAGAGGATCACACCCTCTACTGACCCATCATGCTCCTTGGTAGACAGGAGGTCCGGGAGAGGCTCACTCTCCTCTTCCACCCCATCATCTGTCGCCAAGAGCATACTCACTTCGGACCTCTCGAAGTGGGGCTTGAGGCGGTTCACGTGAAGGACCCTCAAAGGGTTCCTTGGAGCCTGCAAATCCACCAGGTAGGTGACGTCACTTTTGCGCTCCTTTACCTCATATGGCCCAGTCCACTTGTCCTGCAAGGCACAAGGTGCCACTGGGGCCATGACCCACACTTTTTGCCCAGGTTGAAATTCGACCAGAGTGGCATTCTGGTCATACCATCTCTTCATTTCTTCCTGGCTTGCTTCTAGGTTCGCCTGAGCGAGTTTCCTGAAGCGGGCAGTTTGGTTTCTAAAGGCCAGCATGTAGCTAAATACATCCTGGGGAGTTTTCCTGGGAGCTGCCTCCCAGCCTTCCTTTACCAAACTCAGAGGTCCTCTGACAGGGTGGCCATACAGGAGCTCAAAGGGGCTGTACCCAAGAGACTTCTGAGGCACCTCCCTGTATGCAAAGAGTAGGCATGGCAAGAGGACGTCCCACTTACGCCTCATGGGTTCTGTTAGACCCTTGATCATGCCTTTCAAGGTCTGGTTGAATCTCTCCACCAGACCGTTTCCTTGTGGGTGGTAAGGAGTGGTGAACTTGTAGGTTACACCACACTCCTTCCACAGGGATGTCATATACTTGGATATGAAATTGGTCCCCCTATCAGAAACCACCTCTCTGGGGAATCCCACACGGGAAAAGATCCCCATTAACGCCCGGCCCACCACTGGCGCCGTCGTTGTCCTGAGAGGGATTGCCTCCGGGTACCGGGTGGCATGGTCTACCAAGACCAGGATGTACCTGTTGCCCATGGCTGTCTTGAGATCCAGTGGCCCCACAATATCCATCCCTACCCTTTCAAAGGGTGTTCCAACAACAGGAAAAGGTTGGAGAGGAGTTTTGACCTTCCTCCCACTCTTACCACTTGCCTGGCAAGTTTGGCAAGACCTACAGTGTGCATCTGACTGCCTTCGCATTTGGGGCCAAAAGAAGTGGGTGACAAGCCTGTCAAAGGTCTTGTCCTGCCCCAAATGTCCTGCCAAAGGCACGTCATGAGCCAGACCCAGTAGGAAGGTCCTGAAGCGCTGGGGTACCACCAGCACACGGGCTGACCCAGGCTCAGCAACCTTAGGCTCACTGTATAGGAGACCACTCTCCCAGTAGATCAGATGTGACCCGGACTGATTACCAGCTGCCTGGTCTGCAGCCTGCCGCCGCAGACCCTCCAGAGTAGGGCACTCGTTCTGCTCCCTGCAGAACTCCTCCCTGGTGGGACCCCCTTCTTGCTGCCAATGGGTCAGCTCAGAGATGTCTCCCAGTTCGGCTACCTGCTCCCCTGTAGGCACCGGGGCGTCCCCCTCGAGGTCCGCCTCCTCCCGGTTTGTGGGAACTTCGGGGGCCGGTTTCCCGCGCCTCCTGCCCTTTCTCTTGGCAGGGACTTGGGCCACTGTTTCAGGCTCCAAGTCCTCTTGATCACCCTTTCTGGCTGCCATTGACCGAGTAGACACGCATGCCCACTCTGGCAACCCAAGCATCTCCAAGTGAGACCTGAGCTCAACCTCCTTCCATGAGGACTGCTCCAGGTCGTTTCCTAGCAGACAATCTACAGGCATGGTAGGGCTCACAACCACCCTCAAGGGACCTGAGACCCCCCCCATTCAAAGGGAACCTGCGCCACCATACATTGGCGCTCCGAGTTGTCTACAGCAACTACTTGGTGGAATGCCCCGGGGACTACTTGCTTCTCAGACACCAGGTGACACCGGACTGAGGTCACACTGGCTCCAGTATCTCTGAGAGCCTCTACCCTGTTCCCATTAATGGTCACCCAGGTGCTATATTTCTTTGTGTTAGGGGGCACCTGGTTTCCTGGGACCATCTCACTGTCCCCTAGTGAGACAAGGGTCATTTCTGCGGGGTCCCCACCCTCCTGTGGGCACCCCTCCTCCCCAAGCGCTACACTAGCCAACACTTTGGACTGTCCACCGGTGGGTGGCTGTGTCCCCTTTGGGCACTTGGGGTCCCCCTTAAAGTGACCTACCTGGTCACATGCATAACACTTGCGGGGCCGGTCTCAACAGGCTTCCCTGTAGAGACCCCTTTCTTCTTATCGCCGGGGGGCTGGGAACCTTTACCCTGGGTACTAGTTTGGGGCCCTTTAGAGAACTCCTGTGCTTTACCCTTGTCCCCCCACCTTTCTGCTGGGGACCCTGCCCACCTTTGGCTGAGTCTCCCCAAATGCTTTCTTGTGGACCCTGGTACTCACCCAGCGGTCCGCTTCCATAGCAAGCTTCCTGGGGTCAGTTAGCTTACTATCAACTAGGTGCTGGCGCAGATCTGCAAAACATAGACTAGACAAGTGCTCCCATGCAATCAAGTTGTAGAGCCCCTGAAAATCTGTTACACTACTGCCCTTTACCCAACCATCCAGCGACCTGCAGAACACATCCACACATTCCAACCAAGTGTTGGCATCAGACTTCTTACTGGACCTGAACTGATCCCTGTACTTTTCAGGAGTAAGACCATACTTCGTGAGAAGGGCATCCTTCATGTCAGCATAGGTGAGGTGATACCCCTTACCCAAAGCTATCAGAGCATCCCTTGCTTCTTCAGGGAAAAGTGGCCACAATCCTGCTCCCCAATTCTCCTCAGGGACCCCATTCATGTGTATGGCTGCCTCATAACCCTGAAACCACCTTTGTATGTCATCCCCCTTCTTGAACTCCTTGCCTACGTTCTTGGGAATGTGCACAATCCTGTCTGCTTTTCTGGACGAATTGCTGCCACCATCTGAGCCTGACTTACTCCTAAGTTCTAGCTCCTTCAGTTCTCTCTCATGCTCTAAGAGCATCTTCCTCTCCTCTATGGCCAATCTCTTCTCCTCCCGCTCACTCTCCAGCCTGAGCTTCTGCAGCTCAAACTGCCTTGCCTCCCGCCTGTCCTCCAGCTCCTCTGGGGACAGACTGCTGCTGCCTGATCTGGTGGGTTCCCCCCTACCCAAAAGCACATCCACCCTGGAAATAGGCTCCTCCACCTCCTCACTGAGATTACCAGGCTGCCCATTGGCATGTCTGGCCGCTACCCAGGCCCTCAGTGCCTTCTGTAGCTCCTCCTTCCTTGTGAGGCCTTTAATTTGGACTTTCAGGTTTTTACAAATCGCTCGTAGCTCCTTTACGGCGTAGGATTCCAACCTATCCTCCTCAAAGATAACTTCCAGAGATGCAACGGATGATGCAATTGATTCAGGCATGACAAAAGTAGTGAGTTGAAAACTGGCAAGATCAAAAATAGGCCAAAAGAAAAAGAACCAGTATGTGGTACGTAATGGTCTGCGATATGGTAGTAGTGCACACCAATCACTGTAAGTCAAGTGCAAACACAAGTCCTATCCTCACCGCTGACAACCAATGTTAGAAATGGGATCTCTAGTTGGCAAGGGTTTGCACCTTTGTCCAAGTAGGGACCCTTCTTCCTAGTCAGGTTAAGGGTGTTACACTCGTGAAGTAACCCCTGCTCACCCTCGTGGTAGCTTGGCACGAGCAGTCGGGCTTAATTCAGAGGCAGTGTGTAAAGCATTTGCACATAACCAACAGTAATACAGTGTAAGCACTACAAACGGACACCACACCAGTTTAGAAAAATAACCAATATTTTATATACTCAAGACAAGACCAATTACGACAAAAATCCACAATACTATACTTTAAAAATGAATGCTTGATACGGTAACTTCTTCTTTGCAGGAATAGCACAAAAGCAAAGTTCGTACGAGTCGGTAGCTCCGTCCGAGCCTACCGCGATGCTGAAAACCACAGAGTCTAACAGTTCCAGCCGACCGCGTCGATACGGGCCAGCAGAGTCGTGAACAGACTTGGTTACAGTACCTTTCTCGTTGTGGCTGGTACGGAGTGTACGAGCCGGTCGGCGTTCGTCGCGGTTGCGGTGCAAGACGGAGCGATGCAAGGTGCGGTGTCCCTCGATGCGGTGCAGGCAGCGGCTCGATGAGCGTCGTGCAGACGGAGTCGGTGAGTCCAAGGCGTGCGATGCAGGGTGAGACGATGCTCGATGCGGTGCTGACAGGTTGCGATGCAGGCGACCAAGCCGGAGTGCGGGAGCTGGCGTCGGACAGCGGTGCGAGTCGGAGCGGTGCGTCGCAGACGTGCGAGCGGTGCCCCAAATGCGGTGCGGTCACGACTCTTGAGCCAGTTGCAGCGACCGCGTCGGTCGGGTCCGGCTGGTTCAGTGAAGCGATGCGAACTGCGGTGCCCACAGGTCACGGTGCAAGCAGCGGCTCGATGTTGGCGGCGTTGGACGTCGCCCACGGTGAGACCAGGGTTGCGATGCGAAGCGGGGAGATGCGGTCTGCGGTGCAAACAGGTCATCGGCCAGGGATGGATTCGGTTGACGGAGTCGGTTGCAGTTCCCTTCCTCTGTGGCAACTGAAACAGCGTTCCAGAAGCGGTACCCAGAGGTTTGTGAAGTCTTTGTAGTCCCTGAGACTTCTTAACAGGAGGCCAGCTCGGTTTCAGGCCCTTGGAGATACTCAGCACAAGTTTGTAGAAAGTTCAGTCCTTTCACTGCCCAAGGCAGAAGCAGCAGCTGCAGGCCAACCCAACAAAGCAACAACACAGCAAAGGGGCAGTACTCCTCCTGGCAGCTCTTCCAGCTCTTCGTCTTGGCAGGTTCCTTGATTCCAGCGAGATCTAAATTCATGGGGTCAGGGCCCCAATATTTATATCCCAAATTCCTTTGTTCTCTGAAGGCAGAGAGGCCTTTGCCTAGTCCAAACCAGTTCTGGAGCACTTTGTTGACAAGTCTCCGTCCCTTCTTTCAGTGAGTAGGCCAGGGACATCAGACGCACCACAGGAGGTGGAGCCAGCATTGTGGAGGGAAGGCACTGTCCTATTCAGGGCCCAGGTGCGACCCCTCCCACCCATCTACATGTAGATCTTGCTATTCAGCCCTGTGCTGACTCACCCTGTCTCCTGGCATCCCCCAGCCCCTGTCACTCACATTCCAGACAAGGAATACACAACCTCGCAGAGGCAGGCTTGGATGGTTAGACAAGAAAATACCCACTTTCTAAAAGTGGTATTTTCAAACACAGAATGTTAAAACCAACTTCACTAAAAGATGCATTTTATCATTCTGAGTCCAGGCATACTAAACTCGCATTTCTACCACGTTCCCGGGGTCAGTTAGGATTATAAGCTGTAATAATCAAAACTGCCCGTTCTGGCCTATGGGGAACAGGTAGCGTTGCAATAGTGAAAAACGAACAAGGCTGTAATTCACTATCAGGACATGCCACACACACCAGGGCATGTCCTACCTTTCGCATACAACGCACCCTGCCCACAGGGGTACCTTGGGCCGACCTTAGGGGTGGCTAACATGTAGCAAAGGGAAGGTTTAGGGACTTGCAAGTGTGTGCACTTGCCAAGTCGACATGGCAGCCCCAGGCTGCGCACAGGCTCTGCGATGGCAGGCCCGAGTTACACTTTACGGGCTGTTTGCGTGGGTGGCACAATCCAGTGCTGCAGCCCACCAACAGCATTTGGTCTATAGGCCCTGGCACTCGCAGTGCACTTTACAAGGGACTGACACATAAACCAAATAGGCCAATCATGGAAACACCAATCCATAACACATTTTATACAGGAGCACTTGCACTTTCCCACTGGACCGCAGTGAGGAAAGTGCGCAGAATCATTACACCAGCAAAAACAGAGTTAAAACCGGGGGGTCAGAAAGCAAAAAGTCAGGGGAAACACGCCAAAAGATGCCAAGTCTAACAGTTAGGCATAAGGTCTTAAAGCAGGTTCTCTTCTTCACTGGCAGCCAGTGAAGCTATCTTAGGCTGGGCGCTGAGGGGGATCCAGATGGGAGATTTAGCACCAGCCTGGCTGCTGTGTTTTGCAGGACCTGAAGCCTGGAGAGAAGATCTACATTTATTGCTGTCAGCAGAGCATTGCCGTAATCCATACGGCTGATAATCAATCCCTGTACTAATGGTTTCCTGGCTTCTAGCGGGATCCACTTAAACACTTTGCGCAGATTGCGCATAGTGCCAAAATAGGAGCCAATTATGTGGTTAACCTGTTTTTTCATTGATAATTGGTTATCAATTTGGATTCCTAGATTCCTCACTGTCTGCTTTGGAGCTGGGCAGGAACCGAGGTTTTGGAGCCACCAGTCATCAGACCAGTACTCACCGGCCTTGTCGAAACGCTCCTGCCTGTGGCAGACAGCCGGGAGTCCCCAGGAAGAGCCTGGAGTTGGGCAGCGGAGGCGAGAGGAACAAAATACGCACCCGAGGCCCACGAGAACTGAGAGCGAGTTCAACAACTATAGCGAGTAACCACACCTGGCTCCAGGGAAGCGCGACGCTATGTGCAAAGTGGACAAGACGCAACCAAAGCTCCATTTTGAGCAGCGCAAGTCGAGGCTGAGAGATACTGAGGTGGGCCAGGCAACTGACAAACCAAATGAAATGGAGGAGGAAGCTACGGGGGACATACAACACATCCTAGCAGCGATGCAACAGAGCCTAACCACCATAGATGGCAAAATAGACTCGCTAGCATATCGCATGGACCACATGACTGAGCGACTCGACAAACATGCAGAGCGTCTAGATATGATGGAGAGAAGAGTGGCGGAAGTAGAAGAAGCCCAGACTGAAACGGATACTACGCAGAAACAGATGGGGAAGCTCTTAAGTGTATTGCAAGATAAGGCGGAGGATTTGGAGGCTAGGTCCCGGAGAAGCAATATCCGAATTACAGGCCTTCCGGAAACCTCCCATATGGGAAATATGGAGGTGTACATAGATAAGTTATTGATATCGCTACTGGGCCGGGAAACCTTTTCAGCTATGTTCGTGGTGGAGCGCGCACACCGATCACTGGGTCGGAGGCCTCCGCCTGATGCCCCACCGCGACCTATCATAGCTAAATTGCTGAACTATAGGGATAGAGATGCGGCACTGAGGATAGCCAGAGAGAAATGCGATTTGCAATACGAAGGCTCCTTGATATCACTTTTCCCGGACTTCACCATGAGGGTGCAAGAGGCACGGAGGGAATTTGCTCCCCTGAAGCGGCAGCTGCGAGAACAGAATCTGGAATACGCCATGTTATATCCAGCTCGACTAAGGGTCAATATGAACAGGAAATCTAAGATTTTTATGGATCCAAAAGTTCTACAGAAAGCCCTCAAAGAACGTGCCAAAACTGGAGAACGAAGCAACAACTCAGAGACACAGGTTGGTGAGAATGACGGAGACCTGGAGGAGCAGGAGTAACGGGCAATGTACAAACTCTTTGCTACTGCTCCGGTACTGTTGGTGAAGTGATAATTGACATACATATTGCAATATTAGAGATGGGTGGTAATTGTCAGATTGTTGCGTACATATGTTTACAGAAGTCAGAGGTTGGATCACTTGGTGCTATCACAGTTAGTCTGGCAACCTAGTCAGAAGGGGATTATAAGCTAAAGATAGCACTCAAATGCCAGAACATTGACTAGAGGCCGGATGTATATGGTTGCTTAGATGGCAAGGTTATAAAGCAAACTCAGTGGGATTGAGAAGGGCGAGCCGGCAACATCCGCCCTCGAGTGTCTCCTACTGCATGGCGGAAAGCCAGAAATGTTATGTTGATAAAATAGTCATCAATGATTGTTTAAAACAGAGAGAGGGGGAGTGGGAGGTAAATCGACTATGCCAAGTTGGGGAGTGCATAGTGTGGGAGGGGGGTTGTTAGGGGGGTTTGTTTATTTGTGATTGTAAAGTTAAATTGGTGTGTTTCTAGCATGCGAAGGACAATGCAGGACAGAGGAGGGGGGAACAATATGTTAGTTATACATAGTGCAAGATCAACCAGAGTAACTAGACATGCCACAGCAGCAGGACAGTAGTATGAAAATGTTAACATGGAATGTACGTGGCCTAAATGATTATAGGAAACTACGAAAAGTGTCTTCTTATCTTACTTGGCATGGGATAGATATTGCGCTCCTGCAAGAAACACACATGCCCGCTAATAGTAAAATGCTAGCAAGTAGACGGTTGCATGGATCCTTTCATGCCAGAGGGGTACTCACTTGGGTAGGCCCGAAGTCAGGGATCATGCTGGAGGCGTTAGAGTCGGACCTGGAGGGCAGATTTGCTGTCTCTAGATGCCGTGGGAGAGGGCTAGACAGGATAACTGTGAACATATTTGGATCTAATTACGACAATCCACAATTCTATTTAGATCTATTGGAGAGACTATGTAAGTATAAAACTCTACTGCTGCTTTGTGGAGGTGACTTAAATTGTGTGATGGACCCGGCACAGGATCGCTCGGGTGGACCGACCAGACGCCCCTCAGCAGCCGCCAGGGCCATTCTGGATGCGGCTGTCCAGCTAGACCTGTTGGATTTCTGGCGGACGCGCTCGCCGAGTCAGGGAGGCTTCATACACTATTCAGCCCCGCACGACCTGCACACCATGATCGACTACTGGTTTGCCTCAAGGGCGCTAAACACCCTGATCCGGACATGCGAGGTACACCCCTACTCTTATTTGGATCACTCCCCGATAGTTTTGGTCATGGACTGCCCACAGAAAAGAATTGCTCCCTTCACTTGGAGATTCCCGCCATATTCGCTGCTTGATAACTTTTTTAAAACGGAGATGTCAGAGGCTATAGATAATTTCTTTGACATAAACATTGGTTCGGTAGATAAGTTCTCGACGGTATGGGATACCTTCAAGGTATATATACGAGGAATAGCCATGGCCAAGCACTCGAGTGTCCTTCGAGCAATTAGAAAGAGGCTAGTCAATCTAGAGGACCGTCTGAGGGCACTAGAGCGAGACATGCTGGCGGGGGAGGGAGACAGGGTGGAGGAGGAACTAAAAGCAACGTTAGAGGAATACCATGACACTGCAGACGACGAAGTGAAACATATGGCAAAATATGCCACAGCCCGCACCTATGGGGAGGGAGAAAGACCGGGTTCGGTACTAGCGTCTCTGTTGAGAAGTAGACGAGATACGACTGGTGTGACTAAAATACGCGCAGAGGGAGGCGAAATCTGGAGAGACCCAGCTGACGTAGCTAATAGATTCAACTAGTACTATTCCAAATTATACAGCTCTAGAGCGGCAGTGGATGAGATAGAGATCCAAGACTATCTAGAATACATCAAACTTCCATGGCTGCCTGACGAATATAGAGAATATTTAATGAGGCCACTAGACGCTAACAAAATATTGGCTGCGCTAAAAACGATGAGAGCAGGGAGCGCCCCAGGACAGGACAGTCTGACAGTCTTGTTCTATAAAGAATTCAAAGAGCAACTTATCCCACATTTAATAACACTATTTAAAGAATTGAGTGAGGACGGGCAGATGCCCCCCTCGATGAGGGAGGCCATGATAGTTACTATTTTAAAGCGAGGGAACCCCCCAGCGAGTGTTCATCGTATAGACCTCTATCGCTCCTTAACGTCGATACAAAGATATTAGCAAAAATTTTAGCTAATCGCATGGCTCCCCTGGTGCCGTTGCTGGTCGGGCCAGAGCAGGCAGGATTTGTGACAGGGCGCAGCTTGACATATAATCTAAGGACAGTGTTCGGGCCATACAACACACCAGACCAGAGACTAAGGCGACCGCTGTATTCCTTGATGTGGAGAAAGCCTTTGACTCGGTGGAGTGGGCGTTCATGAGGCAGGTGTTGAGGCGAATGGGTTTGGGAGACATGTTTTTACAATTGGTGGGAGTCCTGTATAACACACCCTTAGCCCGGATCAGGATAGGAGACATGGTAACTGCCCCCATCTATCTAGGGGTACACGACAGGGATGCCCCCTATCGCCGCTATTATATGCATTGGTGGCAGAACCCTTGGCTTGCGCTCTCCGAGAGTATCACAGTCATAGAGGGTTATGCTTCCCAGGCTATAATCTAATCATATCCACTTATGCAGATGACACACTTCTGCATATAAGGGACCCAGTAACTAATTTAACTCCAGTGCTGTGAGAAGTAGTTAGATATGGGGAACTGTCTAGACTTAAGGTCAATTGGTCCAAGTCAATTATCTTTCCATTGACTCCAGCAATGGAACCTATCGAGCTTGAATACCCGTTGCTATGGACAGCGGAACCGATGCAGTACTTGGGTGTGAATGTGCACACTAATTCTGAAGTGGTCTTCAAAGAAAACTATGGGAAGGCGGTTGGTAAATTAGAGGAAGATATAGAACGGTGGATTCGCTTGCCCCTGTCCCTGATGGGACGCGTGTCTCTCATGAAGATGGTAATACTACCCAAGTTATTATTTTTATTTACAATTATTCCGATGGTACTCCCGGAGCACTTTTTCAAAACAGTTAAATCGCTATTGGTTAGACTGGCCTGGGTGGGGAAGCAGGCAAGAGTCAAGTGGGATATACTTACACTGCCATATTCTATGGGGGGACTAGGAGCCCCAGACCTAGATCTGTATTACAGATCTGCGCAAAGTTCACATGCGCACCACTGGATTCACAAGATAACTGGGATCCCCCATTTGCAGATCGAGAAAATAGTAGCGGGCCCTCCCCTCTCCCGGTTCTAATGTTTCAAGCCCCCATACGAAGAACCGGAGTCCTAGATTCAGTGAATGCTACCACACATGCCTGGCAGTACCTACTTAAAAAGCAGGCAGGTGCTATACTACACTCCCCGTTGACTCCAATAGAATGGTGCCATTGGCTACCGTTATGTAGGGAGAAGGAAGTAATACGCGCCTTAAAGTCACTGAACATCAATGCAATCGGAGACTGTTCATGGAGGGCAAGGCGCGGGGTGGGCTGAGATAGAGGCTGAAGGGCATGAAAGTACAACACTCGCACGATTCCACTTTCATAGAATGAGACATGCACTGAGGGAGACATTAGGAGACAAAATGTTGGAGCTGCCGGAAATGGCAGCCTTTACTTATCTTCTGCGAACAGACTCGCCCACAAAGATAGTCTCCAACATATATAATATCACACTGGACTACTGCAAAAACTATTACATCAAGGCCAGACTAGAGTGGCAGAGCAAGATCGGGGAGAATTTAGATGACACTACTTGGAAATACTGCTGTGAGACCATGAAGCGCATCTCATTAAACGGGTGCCACAGGTTAATCTGTTTCAAATTCCTCAACAGGGATGGCCTGCGGGACTCTGCAGAGTGTGAAAGATGTAGAACATGCTCAGCAGGACTTCTTCACCTAGCCTGGTTATGTCCAGGGATTGCCAATTATTGGAAACTAATATTCAATACGCTAGGAGAAAAAATTGGCATGACGCTAACTCCGGATCCGTTATCGGCATTGTTCGGCTACTCAAAGCGTTTGCTGAAAGAAGCTAAATGGTTAGTGGATATGGGACTACTATTGGCAAAAGTAGCGATGTGTTGGGCCCGCGGTCCGGTTCCCAATAGATCGAGCTGGTCTAAAGACTTGGTGTACTGTAATACGCAAACAGAATTATACAGTGAACTTCCCGCCCACGCCGCCCCCCTGAGCCGTCCAAAAAACTTTTGGGGCTTATACCGAAGTTATGTTGTCGCAAGAGAGGCGAAAGAACCTGGCCCAGAGGGTCTGAATTAATGAACCTGCTAAAAAGCAGAGAAGGGTATGGATGTTTGTCTGACAAATTGCCATACTCAAGGAGAAGTCAGCACCTGATTGTCTGGCATGCGACCGATGTAAGGTCAGATTGAATGAAATCAACTAACATTGTTTATAGACGAGATCTACAAGGCTACATGTATACTTTCCCCACCCTCAACACTGCATAAATGACTGTGATAGACAGAATGCTGGTAATATTTGAATTATAGTCTAAACACCGCTGTTATCGATTATATGTATGTTTTTTCAGAATGATGCTTTGCAATGCCCTTTTTTATTCTTTTTTCTTTTCTCTTTATATTTCGTTGGTTGTGTTTATGTATGTTCAAATTCTAATAACCAGATAAATAAAAAATAAAAAATGACTGTTACTTAAAAGTTCCAATATTTATCGCCCAATAACACACTTACAATATTGGCTGATCCACTTAAAACTTAGGGCCTGTTTTAGATCTTGGGATTTTACTGCCGTTCCGGGTGAGTGTCTAAAAAGTTTCAGCGCTCCGCCCATCATCTTCTTGTGTTTGCTTTGTGTGCCCTAAGTTGGCAGGGTATGCCCAGACGTGGGACCCTTGCTCACTTTGCCACTGGATTCAAGCTAGCCTGGCTGAGGAGGGTGTTACCCCGAAACTGGTCCCAGAATGCTTGTTTCTGGTCCAGGGAAGACCTGGCTTGGCAGTTCAGTCTGGACTGTTCCAATGAGGTCCAGGGTCAAGACTGATTTGCATATGGCTGGGTCTGAACTGGGGTGGCCAAGTGAGCTAAAGAGCGATGATGGATTCAACCCAGATCTGTGACTGGGGGTGAGTGTCTGAAAAGTTTCAGCGCTCCGTCCATCATCTTCTCATGTTTGCTTTGTGTGCCCCAAGTTGGCAGGGTATGCCCAGACGTGGGTCCCTGACACACTTTGCCAATGGATTCAAACTAGCCTGGCTGAGGAGGGGTGTTACCCCGAAAACGGTCTCAGGATGCTTGTTTCCGGTCCAGGGAAGACCTGGCTTGGCAGTTCGGTCTGGACTGTTCCAATGAGGCACAGGGTCAAGACTGATTTGCATATGGCTGGGTCTGAACTGGGGTGGCTAAGTGAGCTAAAGAACGATGATGGATTCAACCCAGATCTGTGACTTTGGGTGAGTGTCTGAAAAGTTTCAGCGCTCTGTCCATTATCTCTTTGTGTTTGCTTTGTGCGCCCTAAGTTGGCTGGGTATGCCCAGACGTGGGTCACTTGCTCACTTTGCCACTGGATTCAAGTTAGCCTGGCTGAGGAGGGGTGTTACCCCGAAACCGGTCACAGGATGCTTGTTTCCAGTCCAGGGAAGACCTGGCTCAGCAGTTCAGTCTAGACTGTTCCCATGAAGCACAGGGTCAAGAGTGATTTGCATATGGCTGGGTCTGAACTGGGGTGGCGAAGTGAGCTAAAGAACGATGATGGATTCAACCCAGATCTGGCTAATGCAATGACATCGTGCTAATGTGTTCTGCACAGTTTATTTCACAAAGGAACCTAAATATATCAGTAACATCTTGTTTGTTTGAGTGTATTGAGTTGTATTTAAGGTAACAAGTTGCAATAGCCATCACATTTCACATGATGTTATGGGGCATGTAGGTGTTTGTACTCCAAACAACAAATAACCTATATGTGTTTCACATAGTAAATGTCTGTTCTCTTTCTAATGCACATTTACACAAGGTATGTTCAAGTCACAATTTTGCAAATGTTGTGAATGTTTCATTGAAATAACTACAACTACCAGGATGCCTTGTTTCAGTTATGTGATAATATTGCCATCTCATTTTTCTCATTATCCCTTTTCTAACATATTTTCACATATGGTAAAGTGTCATTTATTGATCAGTCTCTATTAAATGCTCTCTTTTAAAATTGTTTGTGTCGAAATGTGTATGTGGTCATTTTCTTCTCATATAATTAAATTGATGTCATTAGCTTCACAAATCAACATTTTTTAAGCTTTAAAATTTAAGGCATGCAAAATTGTATGCTGAATAAAAGTGGCATATGTGAAAACTGAACTCTGCACCATTTACATGATGACTAATGCTAAACATTTCTCTAAGTTGTGTAAATGTCTGTTTTTTCAGCCTGCTAGGCCTTGCAATGATAAAGGTCACATTTTCCCCTTTACTGTGTTGGGTTCAATTGTTGGTATATTTCATGTATACTTACTAATTTATCTTTTTTCATTTCAGGACATCTTCCAACATGTTATTTTGAAGTAGATTTGCATGAAACAAATTAATTACAATTCCACTGAAACGTCTAATTAATTTTCCCTTTTAGGTTGCTACATTATATTTGCTTATGACTCATTGGATGAATAATCCACACTTTTACAAATCATTTTTTTAGTCAGAAGCATTATAGGTCCAACAGCCAGAGCACGTGTCCAAACATCTGTGTCTCAGGATACCTCCACTCCAGTCCAAGATCAAGCCTCCATGGAGGACTCCACTCCTGAAAGTCCGGATGAAGAGAAGCGGCCTGGTCCATCTGGTCTGCCTGGGCAGACAGCTCCAGTGTGTCTCCCTCTGCCCACACCTACACCTCCCACACCAGCTGTTACAACACCTCAGCAGACGGATACCTTCACTTCCTGTGTCCAAAGCAACATAACACCCATTTTGTGCGTCCCAGTCCTGGCTGGTGTTAAGACAACAACACCTTCAGTTCAGCCAGGACCCAGTGGGACAGGGCACACTAGCTCAAGGCCATAGGGTAGTGGGGGTATGGGTCATGGGAGGGATCCTGTGGGCCAGCATAGTGAGGCCACTGTTACCCAGGCCACCATTAATAAAGTCTTAGGAGCCCCTCCATCAGTCGCAAAACATGATGGACCAGGTCCTTACAGAGCTCCAGGACATGAATCAGTTGCAGAGGGAGCACAATGTTCAGATGGAGAATCTGAACTCCAATTTGGGCTTCCTGACTGGGGTGCTACAGGACATTCACACGCATATGTGCAGGGCTTTTCCTGCACCATCTTCCCTTTTCTTTGGCCCAAATACATCTGGGCCTACTACATCTGCCTCAGCCACAGAAAGGGAGGCCCTGTCATAAAAGGCAACACCTGCACCCACCTCAATCCCGCAACTGTGGATCCACCAGCCCCTCGCAGGAGCACACGTTCACCTGGACCACCAGGAGAGGATTGCAAGACCCCACCACCAGCAAGAGACACCGCACCTAATTTCCTTCAGTGCGTGACTACCATTCACTCTGTGGACTCGTTTGTGGTCATATTTACCTTTCTGAGGCCAGTTGTATTTTGGACATTGGACTTCAATTTTTTCCATTTTTCCATTTGCAATTCCACACCTTGCCACCATGGAAGAAGGGGATATAATATAAAGATTCATATTCTATAGGCAAAATATGATTGTAATAGGTCATGAGCTGGAGCCAGGTATTCTGCCTCACAATAGGAGTTGCACAACAATAACACCAATAAGTGGTGTGCTACAAGAACTTCTTCCAACAATGATGAGACACATCAATATATTCATGCACTTAACACAAAATGTGCATTTGGCCAATGTGAAGGGGGATGACTATGCTTTTGGTTGACTACCACATGTGGTTAGAGGAAATCAATCAGCACATATCGGCTTGATGCCACCTTTCAACAAAAAACAAACCTAATGCTATCTAAAAAAACTTGCATTCATTCACTGTGCAAGTTGTCTCAGTACAGTACAAGATATGTACACACAAAGTATTTGTGTGTTTTCCACAGGAACATCCCATGGTCCCTTTGTACTTTGAAACAGTACCATTTAACTGCAAATGCCACAACTTTGAAATGTCCAAACGAAGACGGCATGGTAAAGATACCTAAAAAGTGGACTTCCCCTGGCATTGTTGGATCCCTCAGCGGTGCCAACAACCATGGTCGGCTAGGATAAGCTGAGTCTCCTAAATGGAACAAAAAGAGACAAGTCAAGGTATATAACATAATTTCAGATGATTCACCATGAAATTATCAAAAAAATACTATGGCAGATTGTTCTTACCAACAAGCCAGGCCCTCTCATGTCCAAGTTGTGACATTTGCAGGGGTATTCTGCTGTTCAGTAATACAAAGGAATCATGGGCTGAACCGAGGAAACCGCACAGATGCTTGTGCTGTACAAATCAGCTAAGCACACAACTTGCACATTGATTGAATAGAGGGGCTTCCGATTCCGGTAGACTTGTTCCCTGGTGAGCGGTGGCACTAAGGCAATATGTGTGCCATCAATTGCTCCAACCACATGCGGTAGGCGACACAAAGAATAGAAATCGCCCTTCATATTTGCAAAATCCTTTTGTCTTGGAGACTGGATGAAGCTGTTGATGTCTTTCATCACTGACAAAAGAACTTCTTGTAGCGCACCGCTAAAAGTTGGTTGTGACATTCCACCAGATACTGCCACAGTGTATTTGAATGATGCTGTGGCCACAAAATGAAGTACTGTCATGTGTTTGACAACTGGTGTAATAGATGTTGGATTTCTGTTGTGAGGCAGAAGATCTGGCTCCAGCTGATGACATAAATCGGGTACAATTTGCCTATTCAACTTGAACTTTTTGATAATATCCCGTTCTTCCATGGTGCAAGGTCTGGAAATGGGTGGTACACTTGAGGCTGTTGTCTCCTTAATCTCCCAGGGTTCAAATGTCTGCATTGGAAGAAGTGTGAACATTTCAAAACATTTTACACATTAGTTATTTTTGATTATTAACAGAAGTGTAATGCAGTGCTAAAAATAAATATTGTTTCACAAGATATTTAAATTTTATTTATTAATTTTGGTCATTTTTACTTCACAAATGTCATGCTGTAGATGACAATATTTTAAATATGAAAGAGTCTAAAGATTACATTTCTAATGTATTTATTGCAAAAAAATGTTTTTTATATTATGTCAAACTAAATACAGTCACTGGGGGTGTAAACAACACTGCGTAAATATCGCATTTAACCACAGGAACACCACATAAAACTTTTTTTTTTTTTAAATACATGAGTGTCCTTCGAATTTTGAATATGTGGCCACCATTTTGAGTGGTGGTGATGCACTTAACAGTCACAAACACACTATTTGCCCTTCTAAAATGGTGGCAGCCTGACCTCGCCGCAAGGACATTTACTATCAGGCGTCCGCAGCGGAAGTTGACCGCACAATAGGTGTTCAACTCCACGACGGACACAGCCATAGGCTAACGTGTGTGAAAGCATGAAGGCCAATGGCTGTGTCCGTGTGCGCTGACGATCATGTACGTCGCGTACATGTACGCGGCGGTTCAAAAAAAGCTCACTTGCCTCCTAACACTGCAGCCATCAAGACCTCCTCCACTTTTGCTGCTGTTACTGACCTCTGGGAGCAACGATGGCAGGTCGAAAAAGTGAGAGGGTCCCTGCCTTCTCGCCAGAGGAGCTGGAGTTGCTGGCACATGAGGTCCTCTCCATGTATGGCCAGCTCTATGGCTCACCAGAGAAACAGGTACATGTCTGAAATGTATATGTGAATCTGTCTAACTGCTTTTTTTCCATTAACAAAGGCTACAATGTCCCTTTGTGTTCCTGAATGAAGTGTAGTGAGTGATTTGAAGTTTCATATATTTTTTCCTTACATAGGACAATGATGTTGGGGATTTCCAAGTACTTTACAAATGTTAAAAAACTACAACATTAGTATGTGTTGTGTGTTTAAAGCCCTAGATTCTAATTGGTGTGTATGTAGAGATATATCTATGTATATGCTTGAATTACATTTGAAATGGAGAAATCTCACATCATGTAAATAAGAAAACACATTATCTTGTCTTCACAACTGTACATATATATGTTTTCTGTACAAACCAAATAAAAATGATGTTTGTCATGTGTATCGTCCTACAAATCACTCAGCCTAGATCAGGCGTCTCCAAACAGTTGATTGGGAGTAGCTCCCAGACCCCTTCAGAGTAGCACACAAACTTGAGGTCAGTTATTATACAGGCACAAGGTCATTTTTCCATAAACATGTCAAAGGAAGGTTGTGTTCATTTGACATCATGAGCATCAGGCTTCAGATGGTAGGGCAAGTTGTTTAGCCTTCAAAAGTTCACAATGTTTTGCACTGAGCTGCAGTAGCTCGCATCACAGAAAACATAGGAGCCCCCTGACCTAGATGATGCCATAGGTCAGGATTAGTGAGTGTAGGGCATGACAAGGGATGAGGGTAGTCAACAGGTCACAAATAGGGTGTGTATTAATATATTTGTTTTACTCATCATGTGAAAATACACATGTTGTGTGGTAACTTATGAGTCATGCTTGTGACAGATGCAGCAAAATTGCGTTACATCAATTAAGACAAACAAAAATTCACAATTATTTTTCTTTCATTTCTTGTATCCATACAGGTCAATGCCCAACAGAAGCGGGAAATCTGGAAGGCCATCGCCAGGAAGTTACGGACCCTGGAGGTCTTCAAGCGGCGCAACGTCCATTGCCACAAGAGGTGGGAGGTCCTACGACGCTGGACCAGAAAGTCAGCCAAAGTCCAGCACGGGCAGTTGTTCCAACATGGTAAGCACATGCGCCACACCCAACCGCCCTAATGGCCCACATTCTTGCTGTGACCTCTCCCCAGCTTGATGGGCAGTTGAGAGCAAAACAGCAGCAACAAGGGGGTAAGTTCTTATTTGAGTTTCACATGTTACACAGCTAATTCTTTGTTACAGCCAGGATTTTTCCCCTCAACATTAAGGGTGACCCATGTCCAACACACAAGAAGAGTTCATGAGAATGTACGTTTTGCACAATATGCATGGTGATGTGCTTTGTCTATTAATTATTGGGAAAGGATCCCACCTGATTCCTGTTCACTAGCAAAGGACTGTTCGGAGCAGCCACATGGCTGCCCAAACTACACATATACATCAGGTTGTTTGATGTCATGAGGGACAGTTGTACCAAACAGGCCAATAGCCTTTGTTTTGTCAGTAGTGATGCTCCTTCACTTTTGCAGATGACGTAATGGTAGACCAATTATATGTGACATTGCATACTATGCAGTTATAATACAGTGGATGTTTCCAACGTCACTGTAAGCCCTCGCAAGTATCAGGCTGCACACGGGATCTGGGTAGACCTGGTTTTATTCTTATACGGGGTTTGTCACGATGGGCCAGCTTTAAAGTCTTGGGGGACCTAGTCCAAGGTATGTCCTGTTGATATTCCTCAGGTCTCGTCCGGTCCTGTTCACATCACAGGTCGCGGTTTTTCTCCCTCCTCGGGCTTCTTCCTGGGATCCCTCGGGCTCGCTCCCATCAGGCGAAAGATAAACAAAAGAAAAAGGAACTGTGAAACTCCCCGCTGTGATCTAGACGGGTTCAGGGTAGGAGTGAGGGAGCACCAGTGCCACAAACACACTTCCGACGGCGTGAGGGGCTGTGCTAGGGATCGGGTGAAGTGAAGGGGTAGTTGGAGGTGCCCTATTTAAAAGCGGCTGTTCTCCTCCCCATCCACCCAGTCATACATTCTCGTACCTGTTGGAGCCACACTCCTCCAGGAGTGTGGCGGGGCGCAGAGCCGAACCGTTGGCCTCCTGGCGTCCTGGTGTCGGGTTCTCCCTCTGGTACTGTCAGCAGGGCCAGTCGTTCCTCTCTCCGATGCCTGTCTTCACGCTCTCCTTCTTCGGCGTCCTCTCCACGCTCCGGTCTCCTCGGCTCTCTTCCGGGTTTGTCGTCATCCACTCTCCTGGGCGGGCCCGATATGACGGCGGGGGCGGGGCCTTTGATGATGTCCTCCCCGTTAAAGGGACCAGGCCCATATTGCACCCCATCGTCCTCCGTACTGTCAGGGTCCCAGTCATCTGGCTGGAAAGAGAGGAGACGGCCAGATTCAGGGGGGACGGACCACCACTCGCCCCCCTGCTCCTCCCGAGGCCCGTCGAAACTGTGACAGTCACATTGTACTAATTTGAGATATTTTGGAGTCAAATGTGAGTAAGTAGTTGCTCTGTACTAAAGTGGATCAGAAATGTATCAAGCCCTATGTATTTCATTTGTGAGTCCACAATGACAATATGTCTACATGTTTTCAACAGCATAGGCAAATACATTTTGCGTGTTATATTGATAAGCTACTTAAGTACTGAAAGCATACAATATGTTGTAAATTTGTACAATACTTGAGTTACTTGTGGTAAGTGTTACCATTGTGAAATTGCCAAACAAAGGAGGCAGGCTTTCAGTTTCTACAAATACTGGTACAACATTGCAGTATTTGTTGAAACACATTGATTCATATTTTACTTTTAGTGTATGCCATTAATGCAGCTTTTTGAACCCTGTACACACAGTGTCCAAAGGTATATTTGGTGTATATCCTAATTGGTGATTTAAGTTCTCTATTCTGGAGAACAAAGGCCAACCAATCAGACGTGTTCAATGGTTCCTTTAGAGAAATGATTATGGTTCAGAAACAAGATCATATTTGATGTAGGAGCTTTCATGGGGAATTACAGAACTGTGAGCAAATGGTGTCTGAAGATGTTCCTTACATGTATGAGATGATGAAGTAAAGAACCAAAGTCCAGCATCTTCGGAGCAGGCGAAGGAGACATTCGCCACAAAGGTGGGGTAGCAGCTGGACACTGTCTCTCACCTGGTGAGACCACTGACACAGAGGGACACAGTGCCATGGAGGGTGAGGGGACTGGCATGGAGGGCTCCAGCTCAACATCTTCTTCGGAGGCCTCCCCAAGTGATCAGTCCCTGGTGGTGGCGGACCCTACTGCTCCTGGTACACCTGCATCCTTGTACTCAGAGTACCATCTCCACCCCCCTTCTTGCTCCCCCCCAGTTGGCCAACCCCACCCCCCTAAAACGAGTGGCTTCTCCTTCGCTCCAGGCACCCCATCCTCTGCCCCTGTCCCCCCGGCTGCACTGAATGAGGAGACTATGGACCTCATCCGCAGCATCGCTGTAGGCCAGACTGCACTCCTGAATGCCATCCAGGGGCTTAGCTGCCATATGCAACAAATGACAGATTACCTGGAAGGCATCCATAGTGGTATGTAGGGCCTACAGCGGTATTTTCAAGGTCTGGCCTCTTCACTGACCCCAGCCTTCCAACCATCCCAACCTTGTGCCCCACCTCCTGCCCCTTCCCTGTCCCAATTCCCTATTCCCAGCCCTATCCCAAGCACACTCACACCTTTGCACACACCCACTCCAACACACACAAGCAGCACACACACACAAAGACAGAGACCAAAAAAACATAGGTGCACAACCAAAAATACAGACACCGCAGCCACCACCACACACACACATGCACCATCCCCACCACCAATACATCCACAGACAACACCCACATGCACTACCCCACCATCAGCACATCCACAGGCACCACAGCCACTCCCACACACACATGCACCACCCCCACCACCAGCACACCCAGACACTATAGCCACACATGCACCACCCCTACCAAGAGCAAACCCAGATACTGCAGCCACCACCACACCCACATGCACCACAACCACACCCAGCACCTCCACAGCACATCCATCCACACACACACAGTAGAATTCACACCCACAAAACTCAAACGCCCACACTCACCAAACAACAGACGCCTATAATGCAAGACACGCCAAACATGCACGACATACACCAGACCCACAGGCACCTGCACCCTCAACAGACACATGCACATCAGACACTGCTACTCCCTCTACCGCCCACGCCCATCTCTCTGCTGAACACCCTACCCATTTTCCCATAGAAGATATCCTTTTTACCCTCTCTTTTCCAAACCCCAACCCACCCATAGCAAACACAAATCTACCTCTTCCACACCCCAACCCACACCTTCCACATCCCAATCCACCCCCAATCCAAGAGCACCCCTCCCAAACCCAAGGGCACCCCTCCCAAACCCAAGGGCACCCCTCCCAAACCCAAGGGCACCCCTCCCAAACCCAAACCTCCCCCCATGTAAGATCTTTGAGGTGCCTGCTCTGCCCACTAGATTCCACTTCCTGAGGAGGTTCCCCTTGGCAGTGAATCTGTAGGCAAGCTTTGTGCCACTGCACAACAGTGCACCATTTTGGACTTGATGGACTGCCATTTGGCTTTAATATTATTTTGAGAGCCTTTTCTCATTTTGTGGAGCATATCCATACTTTTGATTTCACCCAATTAGTCCTGGAATTAATATTCCTTAGCGATTGTTTGATTCCTAGCAATGTTTCTGAGTAAAATGTGAAGCACTTATTTTTCTTTACCATGATGGCAGGTAATACAACTGATTTTTTTAATGTCTACTTTGTTAAGTGCATACACTGGTTAACATAGTATGTGATGGTCATTTGAATTTAGGTGCAGGCATTCATCATAGTAATGGCCACTTGCACCAACTAATTGATATTACACATTTTATTTGGCTGCTTTACCACAGGTGTGTTTGTTTCACCTTGATTACTGATCAGTATGAAAAATATTGTGAGTATTGAAATTGGATACTGTACAGGACTTGCACTAGAGAAGGGAAAATGCTACATGGATGTATATGTTGAATACTTCTAATTTGTGACTGACATTGATTTTACTGTTAATTTCTAAGGTAAAGGTTACACCTTGTCTAGTACAGCTTCTACATCATGTTATATTGCACTTATCCCTATGATATGTGTTGCATATATTTTAATGTGGGAACTTTCAAAATGGCTTTAAACACACTTGTATGGTGACTTTTTGATTTTTATTTGAATATCCTTTTTCGTGCAAGTGTCCATTTTTTTAAAAACAGTTTGCACCAAATTTATACATACAATGTGATCATACAGGTGTGTTTCTTTAAATTTCTTAAACGTCAACATTACAGGCATATGCATTGCACATTGGTATGCTATTGCTTGTAACCGAGATTTATAAATGCACGAATCCTGTGCAAATGTTAACAGACAAGTCAATAGGTAACAGGTAAAAGTGGCGCTTACCGTCGATTGTTTCCACTACGCTGTTGGTTTTGTTCGTCATCAAGCAGCAGAGGCAGTACTTGGAAGATCGGATCCATGTCAGAACAGGAAGTGTGAAAGTGAGAAAAGGTGAGTTTCTGCCTTATATCCCTTCCATTCCGCCAACTCAGGTGTGAAGGTTTTACCGCCACAGTCCCGTCTGAGGGAAGGCAAATCATGATTGGGTCGTCAGGGAAACTGGTGGTCCTCCCTTTGACAGACGCTTTTGTCTATCCCTCCGTCGACGCGGTTGAGATTTCCTGGTGGTGATGGCGGGACCGCGGCGGTCTTTCATCTATGCAATCGTCAACATCTAAATAGAGCGGATGGACCGCCAAGCTGGCAGGCAGGAACACCGCTGGAAAAGCTATGGCAGTACTCGATCCACCAAGATCAAATTCAGGCCCTTAAAGGCTTAGGTGCAACTGCATAACATGAGTAAAACTGCTTCACGTGTTTTTAAAAAAACCTCTTTAAAAAAGGCACTGGTTGAGAACTAGATTTCCAAAAGAAAATGGTGTTTTTACAGCATCCTACAGCTTAATTTCCAAATGTCATTTTGAATGAATGTATGGAGCACCAAAATGTTTATATAGGAGAATAAGTGTGGTGGCATGCAGCAAATTATTTTTTGGTGTTAAGAGAATATTCTCATAGGTTGCAGTATCTCCTCCCACAAGGCACTTTTGAAGCAGTACTTTCATCTAACACAAAACAGATTCCATGTAGCCTTCAGCAACTAAAATAAAATTGTAATCATGTCTGAGTACCCCAGCAAATAGTACTTTACCAGATACTGCAAGTGACAACGTACATGGAGCAAACGCCTTTCGATCACTCAACACACAAAAACTACTTCTAAAGAATGAGAGATTGAGTGGGTATTAGCCTTGGACACCGACAGCAGCAAACTAAAAGCAGCTCTTTGCGCACAGATCCGCCACAAGGGCCTTTTAACAACAAGGAAAACACCTAAAAAGCTAGAAATGTAAGCTGTGCCGACTTGTGACATTTCTGAAGGCCAGTGATTGTTCTTTTTGTCAGGGCAGCGCATCACGCTGGACCAACGCAGGCATAAAATCATCGAGAGCAGTGACAGCAGTGAACTGAGAAAGCCAACTGGCTTCAAGGCTGATAATGTGAACACCAGCAGGAACCAATCCATCAATGGCTGCAAGCCAGAAATATCACTAACTGCCAGCAATTTAATGCACTCACACATTTTCTCAGCCCTTTCAGGACTCTGACTGCAGGTTATTACTTTACCAGGCACCAAGCTCTAGTAGAGTGGCCAGAGTTTCTTCATATAAAGTAATCTCTGCATATTGGTTTTTAGTCTTCTGCGATGCCCACTGATAGAAGAAAGCATCACCCAGGGCCTGAAACCAACCATGGTACATAATGAAAGTCGTTTCCCCAAGGGGAGATGGATGTTTGGCTGTGAATGGGGGGCGGGTGGTAGGGAGAGAGTGGGGCAAGACAGCCCATTAGAATCTCAAGCCGAAGAGCCCAAGGAGCAAGACATGAAGAACAATGTACATGAGGGTCACTGCCACACGCACTGCCCTCATGTGCATCCTGCATGTCCGCAATAAATTCACTAGCGGCATATTTTAAAATGTCCAGGAACTAGGAAAATACAGAATCTGCAATGTGAATCGCAGAAGGTGGAAAATATAAATGTTACTACACTAGCAAACCCCATAAACTTACATTTAGCTCCCTCTATTCCCAATGTGGGGGATATTATAGCAACACAAGATGATGGACGGAGTGCTGAACCCCGAAACTGGTCCCAGGATGCTTCTTTTCCGGTTCAGGGAGGACCCTGGCTTGGCAGTTCGGGCTGGACTGTTCCCAAGGGGGCCAGGGTCAAGACTGATTTGCATATGGCTGGGTCCACACTGTGGTGGCACAGTGAGCAAAAGAACGATGGATTCAACCCAGATCTCTTGACTGGTTGAGAGTGGTTGAAAGGTTTCAGCACTCCGTCCATCACCCTGTTGTGTTTGCGAATATTATAAAATAGCTGATGAATTGGAGGATGATAGTAAAAAAAAACAATGTGGAACTGAAGAAGACTTTGATACAGTGAAGTTTGCACTATACAAAACCGTGCAGATTACCAAATCATTAAATAATTATGCTACGCTAAACCAAGGTGTTCAGGGATTACGAATGGCTACATTGCAATAACATTTTTAATAGGGCAGAATACCACGCTTGGTATTATGAATTAGCGCAGGATCTGATACCATGGTATTTAATGATTAGATTATGGGTTCATGCTTTGATATTTAATTCTGATAGGCCACCGAGCCGTTGATATTTAGGGATTAATGTAGGATGCCAGGCCAAAGTTTTTAGTGATTAGGGCAGGCTGTCATGACATCTTAAATTATCAGGACAGTGCGTCTAATCAATTTGATTTTATGATTTGGGAAGCAATTACAAACTTTAGGGATTAAGAGAGTGTCTTGTTTTTTCGTGGGTTGTGGCAGGTTGCTGCGCAATGCTGGTATGTGAATGGGCAAGACCGCAAACCAATCATATTTTAATTAAGGAATGCTCTCGTGCCATGGGGTTTAGGGATAAAAACAATCTATTGAGGAAGATAATTTAACAATTAGTACTACTGTCGTGATAAGACCGGCTGCTATTCCAGGTGTTTAGTAATTTTGGAGGGATGCTATTTCACTGGACATTTGTCGACTCCTCACGCCAAATAGCTGACCGGCCAAACAATGAGCAAAACTGAGGATGTCGCGGTGATAGGACCGGGAACAGCAGAGTAACCTAACATTGGGAGAGTAATGATTTCCGGCAATGCCACCCGGAAGTTGCGTCCTGCTCAAAGAGTTAACGTTTTTTTCTTCGTAAAAAGCTGAACCAGTTACACCAGAAGTGCAGTGCATAATTAGAAGTAGAGGAGGAACTTGTTCTTGCAGGGTAATGAACATTAAATGCTCCGTATGATCCAAAGATGCAACTGCAAAACATGTAAGCTGAAAAATAGAAAGAGACTCAACAGTGTGTAAGAGTCAAATTTATAAAAAAATAAACAAATATCACAAAGGTGCCACAGCTGCGCAGAATTATTTTGGTGAAGCGACAAGACACTGCCCGATGTATCAAATGGGCTTGGTGTATAATAATACTATCCAGCCCTGCTGAACTGTTGCAACAAGAAGCGAGGGATAGGCATTGCCCACTCCGCCCTAGTCCAAGCTTTGCTTACGCTCCCTGTCTGTTCATGCCCCTAGGCCCTCTTCTACCCAGGATGAGGCGGGACTCGTTATCTGTACCGGACGTCGTCTATGAGGAGAAGAGATCATCGACAGTCCAGGCTGCCCTTTGAAAGTAAGAAATTCACTAGGGTCATGGGCAATGGCCGCTGACGGGACCCCTTCCCTGCGTGTGCCGTTGGCGACTCCTCCGCTGATCAAGACATCAGAGGCCTGCCGGTGTGCATGAAGCAACGTTTCCACACTATTGAGTCCAAAAGCGACACGCTCACCACCAGACTTGATCATATGAAGGGAAGACTGGACAAGAACGATGAGAGGATCAAACCACTTGAGAAGCAGAGTCTCTAGCTCGAAGAACACCACCCTAAATCACAATGAGCAACTTCTCCGGCTGGAGAAGGTCCTGGGGGTCATTAAAGCTAAAAATGAGAACCTTACAGTGTGCTCTAGGTGCAACAATATTCGTATTATGGGCCTTCCCGAGTCAACTGCCATGAAAAAGATCGAATCCTACACAGAAGAGCTACTTCGCTCTTTTAAGTGATGCCCTGACCCTCTTCCCCGTTATCTGAGGAGCAGGTGCATCGATCCATTGGGCCTCGGCCTCCCCAAAGCTGCCCCAGCGTGCCAGGTGATAGTGTACCTGTTAAATTATAAAGACTGTTATATTATCCGAAGTTTGACTAAAATGAAGCACGAACTGGAACACTCGGGAACCGGATCCATATATATGCAGACTTTACCTTGGCAGTGCAGGAGACCTATAGAGACTCTTCCTGTCAAACACATCCTCATGAAGGCCGGGATCTCCTACGCTCCAATATGTACAGCCAAACTTCAGGTCATTATAAATGGCATACCACATTTTTCATGGACCCGAAACCTGCCACCAAATTCTGTCGAGCACGCCCATCACACTGACCAACCACGGATGAGATGAGTGGGGACCGTGATAGTCATCGTAGCACCAATGACTGACTGGCAATTTTGTGAATCTCGATGTTTCCAGCTGCGGTGTGTTCAAGCTGCACTGGCAATCAGTGGTGTTCCTGGTTGGAGACTATGGCTGCAGGAACCACTTTTCTGCAATACCTGAAGCACCTTTATCTTAATATTGCCATACTTTGATCTACTGATGTTTTTTTCACTGCCTACTCATACTCCCGCAGTATGACTTTGTCCACTCTTCCTGATTGGGCATTCCTAAACTATACCCTTTTAGGCCACCTCTCTCTTTGCGAGATGGGTTGTCCGCCTGGCTGACTGAACACCCACTGGATGATTCCCATTGTTCAAGGTTGGATATTTACTCTGTTTTTCTTGTTATTTTACTTCAGAGTGTGGCTTTCCGTCTTTTGGTATATGCTTATATAACATACTTTACTCTCTCATTCGGTATCTGAGATTTATCGTTAGGGTAGGAGGGGAGGGTGGCTCATGTGTTGGGACAGAAAAGTCCCTTTCATGTTGATGGACGTGCACCCCAGCCCTGAGTGCCCCAACTGTAATGATGTCTGGATCCCTGGTGCTGATTTTTGTTGTCATGGACAAACACAGATCATGCGTGTGTACCATGACATAGGCCTATCTTATGGATTGCAGGCTTTTTAGACCAGGAGTGGGCCCAAAGCGCTACCCTCAAAGTGGTGAAAGGCTACCACGTTTTCCGGGGGTTAAGCAGCAGGAGCATGGTGGTGGCAGCATACCATGTAGTGATCAGTAGGGGTGGAGGCCTTTTTACCTGGGTCACTGAAGTGAGGCCTACGGGCTCACTCATTTAAAGTTCCCTTGCTGTGTGCTTAACTCTGCCTTGGTCTACATCGGTTTACTTTGCAATGCTGCGCAGCACGTGTGTATTATACATGTGCTGGCAGTACGTGTGCCTCTGAATGGTGCAATACTCGAAGGATGTAGTGCTGTGCAGTATGTATATTGTATGCATGTACTGGGTGTATGGGTGCCTATGAATGGTACAGTACATGGAAGATTCTGGATTCCATTTTGGGAGACCCAAGGCTAACTGGATGAACATAAGGAGGTAGAAGACTCCTGCCAGGCAGATTTGTGGATTGCTGCATTCCACTTCAAAGGGTGCTCTTTGATTTGGAGAGAGGTCACCGGGAAGGCACCTGGGCACATCTCAGAATGGAGATGCAGCTGATAATAGAATCATAAGGAGTAGGGCTGAGGCCCTGGGTAACCTTTTTATAAACATATCAATGTGGCTGACATCCAGTTGTGAACCTCTAGGCACTCACATGGCCTCTGTTGTGGGGCTATTAGATTTGGAGCTGCTCCTCCTGTGACATTCTATTTTCAAGAGTGAGAGCAGATCAGAGGAGAGGGCACTTCAAAAGAAATCAGACTCCCAACATAAACTTACGAGACTCAGACTCTAAATCATGTTTGGTGTCTGGAAATGGACTAGAAGGGGAGTTTGAGGCCTCCAAAATAGTCAGTGGAGCACCAGTTCCTGCCTGCTTGCCAAGACCACTGCGCCCCGTGAGGGAGTGAGGTCCAGTAGAGGATCCTGTCACTTGGATCCCTGTAGCGAGGTGTAAGGAGGCGGCTGTTGCACCAATTGAGTTATTGCCGGTGTGCAGGGAAAAGTCGGAGGAGCACCGAGGGCCCCCAGCTGCTACCTCCGGAGGACCGGATATGAGGAACTCGAGGACACCCACCAGCTGTTCTCCTGGGCCTCATGTGATGAACTTACAAGAGACAGCCGCTGCAGCTTCAGTGCCTGCGAAGGAGGCGCGCTCAGAGACTCCGGTCGCTCAGATTCTGCTGGTGCGGATAAGGCTAATTTAATGGCCCGACAGCCCTGGGATAATTTACTTGCCATATAGTGCTTCAGCACTGGAACACTTTTGACTTTAATAAAGACTCACAGTGGAACTCCTAAAACTTTGGCTACCACTGGGGATTAAACTGAATGTCGCCTATAGTGAATGAGGAATAACCGCTATTGCTATCGACAGGGGAGTGGGACTAGAGCCCCGACTGCAGGGGACTGTGTTTATTGTTTGTGAATGTTGTATGTTACCTTGGGTCCGTATATAAATACTTCTGTTAAATACTTGCTTTTATGAAAAAAAGAACAATCATTTATTTGTGCTGCTGAACGTATTTTGAGTTGTGAGCCTGTGTTTACCCCCTGTGTCTACCCCTTCCCCCCCCCCCCCCAATCCTCAAAGAAGCCTTGGACTGCTCGACCTGTGCTACCACTAAGAGTCAATTGCTGAAGGGGTACTTGGCCAGATGCTCAGGATCCATAGTAGGTCGGGTCCCGGGACATCAGCAGTAAAAGGCCAAACCCAACCACTGTTGGACCCAGTAGCTCCTCCTTTCCCTTTGGCCCTCTAAACAGGGTTCTGTCAATTGGTGGCAGCAGAGGGATGCCTAACCTTTCGGACAAGTACATAGTTCTCTAGTTTGCCCATGAAGATATTTGCATAGGATGGAAATCAATTTCCTTCAATGGTAAACACTATCTGCAGATACAAGGGACTTCTATGGCACTCGGAAGGCTCCATCCTATGCAAATATCTTGATGGGAAAACTAGAGAACTATATACTTGCTTCTTCTTCACATCAAACCACTAGTATAGCTACGATACACTGATGACATATTTATAATATGGAATGCAGGAAGTAGATCATTGGAACAATTTACAGCTTATATCGACAGTATCCATCCTACCATGAAATACACCAGCAGCAATACTAAACAGAAGCATCATATTCCTTTTCTGGATGCGCTACTCACCATTCATGAGCAAAGAATTTTAACTGATCTGTACCACAAGCCTACAGATGCTCATTTGTATCTAAACTGGACTTCATGACACCCACACCACACTAAACTAAGCATCAACTACAGCCAAGCACTCAGAATAAGATGCATTTGCAGCAATGAGAACACCTGTAAAGACCATCTACAGGAGCTTCCTACATTATTTGAAAGGCAAGGCTATCCTCTGCATATCATACAGAAACAAACTGACAAGTCTTTGCAGTTACCCAGGGAAGTACTTATTTGGAATACAAACAGCAGAAACAAAAGTGACAGAACTTAATTTGTGGTTGACTATAATCAATCAGCTCCCAACTTCAGAAATATAACTCCAAAAACATTTCCCTCACTGTCCACTTGTGAAAAATTGCTAAAGGTTTTTCCAAAACCGCCAGTCCTTGCTAACCGCAGAGCTCCCAATTTACGATCGCTTATTGTGAGAGCTGAACTTAAGCAAGCTGTAACAAATGCAGGAGTTCATTGCTGTGACTCTAAAAGGTGCATCACGTGTGAATACCTTTTACAAGCATCATCAGTAACTAGTTCTGTTACAAGAAGGACCTATTGAATAAGACAGCATCATACATGTCGCTCAATATGCATTATTTATGTGATTCAGTGCCGAATCTGTAAAAAACAATATGTCGGCTAAACAGTGAATGACCTCCGTACATGATTCAGGAACCACAAATCAGCAATAATTAATAAGAAACGTGACCAGCCTGTAACCAACCATTTTAAGCTTCTGGATCATTTACTACCAGATTTGAAGATTTTCCCTGTGCAACAGGTCTTAAAGGCAGAACTACTAGACTCCAGAGAAAACTTCTAGATGTACCATTTAAAATCACTGCATCCAGATAGACTGAACATCACTGACAATACCACCTGATGACTGCATATCTCGAGATTTCAGGACTGCATTGATTCCACATTCCAAATGGAATCTTCACTCATGATGTTTTTTGAAAATACAGCAGTGTCATCTGTGCAGCCACTGAGCAAACCATCTTGTACTACCTGAGGAAGGCGGACGCTGAAACGTTGTAGTAGAAATATATTTTTGTTCTTTGGTAAGTCCATCTGTTTGAGTCACTTCTTTCTTGGAGATATATGTATGTATATATATATATATATATATATATATATATATATATATATATATATATATTCAGGACATTTTGGAATGGTTTATGAGCTTTGAGGTCATTTGTAAGGCACAGACCTTGAATGAGGGATCTAAGGCAGCTGCCTTAATGGGACACATTCCGTTGAAAGGGATAGCGGTCATTGGAAAGATGCCTGTGGATTCAAAGATGGCCACTGCGGAGTTGACGGGGCAAGATGGCGTCTGAGTAGCCGCCGCTTCAGCTCAGCTCCGCCGGTCCGATTCTCAGAAGAGGCCCAACGCCCTTGATATGCTATCATAAGCCATCTTAAAATATTCACAAACCTTGATTCATGGATCAGCTTTATTACTTACAAATCGCGGTGACTTTCATTGGGAAAAAAGAACGGGTTGAACCCCGTGCATCGGCGAAGCGCTCTACCTGGTCATTGGCGGCGGCCTGTTCCGCTCCAACATCCTCGACCCGTGTTGCCCTGCAGCGGTATTCTCCTGTGACGCGCTCCTTGGAGAGGACTCTATCGGCTTTCCACAGACTCCTGCCGACCTCGAAGGATACAAACCTGATACACAAGAGCTGCAGCGGCCCTCGGTCCGTAAGCTGGGTACAGAGGATACATTGTTTCAAGGACTCAGAAATCAGACAAGTAAGGATGGCGGGGGTCGAAATCGCTGAAAGCCAAAAGTATACATCTGATAGCTCCTGCAGGGAATGAAGCTTAACCCCGCATTAGCTGAAAATCACCAGAAACGCCCCGACACGCGCGGGGCAAGAAATAGGGAGCAGACTGAAAAAGCTGATTCCATAGATAAAAATTACCGGACTGTTAAACAGAAAAAAGCACAAATAAAGATTCCTAAAGCCACTGATACCGGCCAGGCTGCCCACAACGTCCATATCGGCCAGCCACTTATCTCCAACATATTTGGCCCGATTGACGGAAAAACACATAATGTGTTGACGGTCGAGGCGGCTGGGGGAGGAGGCCTGAGGGAACAAACTGTTGCTATCAATGTTGCTGCTTCCCCTGAAGCCACAGTGGAGATACCTGCTGCCCCTGTTTTACAATCAACCCCAGCTACTAGTTTTGGAATGACTCAAGAAGAGATTGGCCCCAAATCTCCAACCTCTTGTCCCTTAGTCGACCCACAAAAAGTTAACGCTACAGGGGAAACTGGAACAATTAACAAAGACGCTGCCATCTTCAGCGAAAACAGAGAAAATAAAAAGACACATGGCCCCCCACCAAAAACGCCAGATAACATGGAAAAATTCTATTCATTAACGGATGAATCAGAAATTTCAGAAGTTAGCGCTTCCAGCGATGGAGGGAGTCATAATTGGAACAGCAGCACAGATTCAGAACAATCTATGAAAGCTTGTGCACCAAAAAAATCCCTGAGGAAAAAGGCTAGTTGGCACAAGAGGGGTGAGACCCCGGATCGAGGTGGCACGGCGGATCTCAGATGGGACTATTCTGCCTCACAATTATCGACTCTGTCCGACCCAACGGTGTGCTCAGGCGGCAACCATACATGTATAGGAAGTACTGGAGATGGAAACTCCGGAAACTCCGAAAACAAGAGTGAACCCACCCTCGCAGAAGTGCTACAGTCAATTAAGAGCTTTCAAGAAGAGGTCAAGCTGGATAACGAAGATCACGCCTTGCCACGCAAAAACTACAAGGCACAATAAGGAAAGTGGGCAGAACGTGTGTCGAAATTGCTTACAGAATGGCCTCAGTTGAAGTACGTACGGAAAACCTTGAGAAGGATGTTGCCACTCTGAAGACGCAAGGAGATGAACATGATGGCATAGTTAAAGATCTAATGCTGAAAGTCGAGGAGCAGGAGAACAGATTACAACGCAATAATCTCCGCGTTCTTGGGATTCCGGAGGGAGTGGAAGGGAACGATCCTAGGACTTTTATGAGCACGCTCCTTAAGGGAGCTTTCCCAGAATTACACTCTTGGGACTGGGACAAGGAGATACAATGTGCTCATCGTTTTCCACTAACACCATCCAAATGCCCTACGTCTTCTTCGCAATACCCACGAGCTATGCTACTATACTTTGGGAACTTCCTTCTGCGTCAAGGCCAACAAATAAGAAAGAATTTAATGGTATCACCTTCTTCACCAGGCCTGACTTCGCCCATGCTACTGTTGAGCGCAGATGGAGGATGAGACAACTTTTCGCTCCCTTTCAACAACTTGGTGCAACAGTGTATCTACAGAATCCAGCTCGCCTAAAGGTCATATTCAAGGGATCTACGTGAAGCTTCATATCTGAAATTCAGGCCCAGGCTTATCTACGAGAGATCACTGCTAGAAGAGGAGACAAAACTAAGGACTAAAAGACTCAAGAATAATTTTCCAATGCATGAATGTAGAGTTCTTATATTGCTCTTAATTTTTGGCTTTATTATTTCACCCCTCTCCTTTCTTTAATAGCTATCTAGCTAGGTTGCTCTGGAAATTTCTCGCTTAGTTCGGGGAGGAAATGGGTGCCGGAAAAGTTATCTTGGCTTTGTGTTGATTAAAAGTAATAACAATGACTATTGCATAGAAATGGTTAAAAAGATAGGGCTGTCTCACAAAGGAGGGATAGTAAAGGGCAGGGGTTGGACCGGGGGGGGGAGCACGTGGGCACGACTGCTCAGATGCCCTCATCCTGGCTCTTGCAGCGCCAGGTAACCTCGGTGGTGGGAGGGGTGTGGATTCTGAGGGGGGGGCTGGGGGTTTAGGGGTGGAAGGGGTTGGCACCTTGGGGATTAGATTTTTGGTATTTGGTTTTGTTTTTCTTGGGCGATTTTGTTATGTTTAATGAGTAAACTGCGTATAGCAACAATTAATATCTGCAGCCTTAATGATCTTAAAAAACGGCGGAATACTGCTACGGCGCTACGGCTACTAAAGGCCGATATTATCTGTATGCAGGAAACGCATATCGAAAGAGCTCAGATGCATTTATTGGAAACACTTGGGTACACATTGGTAGGGGCCACGACACAAAACTCAAGAACACGTGGGGTAGCAATTTTGACGGCTAATCGATCTGTTCAATTTATCCGGACGCTAGCTGATCAGAATGGGAGGTGGGTAATTACCGAATGTCGTAGAGACAATGGGGGTCCACTCACTATATGTACTATCTATGGAAGCACCCTAGACGACCCAGCAGTATTCGATCATATGAATAATGAATTGGCTGCCTGGCCACTACCCATAATCATCTGCAGAGATTTTAATATAAATTTGCCTGCCAATCAAAATATAACTCTTGATAATGACTGGACTTATAGTGGTCGGAAACCAAAGGTATTTAGAGCTTTGAAGTCACTCTGTCGCGAACAGGCACTCTCTGACATTTGGAATTGGCAGAACCCCTTGGATACTGGTTTTACATTTTATTCCTTCCCACACAATAAACATGCGAGATTAGATTTCATATTTGCATCCCATACTATTCTTCATGTATGCTCAATAGAGAAGGCCCCACGTATAGTGGCCGACCACAATCCCTTAGTAGTAGAACTTAAAGGGGTAGTGTCCAAAAATATGGGTATGACCAATTGGAGTTTTGAACGATCTTTACTTTTTAATAAAGATTACTGTGAACACATGAGGATATGGATTCCCCAATTTCTTAAAGAGAATATAGGGAGTGTAGGGGTAGAGGTAGTATGGGATGCGCTGAAAGCAGGAATACGGGGAGAGACACTTAGCTTTTCGCTATCCCTGAATAAGGAAAAACGTCGACTGCTAAATGATATGCAGGGTAGCTTGGCTGCTGCTGAAGAAGATCTAATCACAGTGCTTCAGAATGGGGGTGACTCTGCTGAAGCACTTGCAAAAGTGATGGTAGCCAAGTCGTCAATTATGGAGACAATAGCAAAAAGGGCAGTAGATAGATTAGCAGCGTGGAGGGAGGAAGCATACGAGTGTAGTGAGCAGGTCGGACATCACCTTGCAACTAGAGCTAGACAAAAAGCTACATGGAATATAATAGCAGAAATCAATGACCCTATGCGAGGAAAAATCACAGACCCAGAGGGAATTCGTATGGTGTTTTATTCATATTACCAAGACCTATATCATGAGGTCATACCTGACCACTTGGGAGATATTATGACATATCTTAATCAGATTCCAACGGAACAATTTTCCCAAGAGGATCAGCAACAACTTGAGGAACTCCCCCAATGGGTGGATATTTTACTATGTCTTAACAGCCTCCCAAGTGGTAAAGCCACTGGTCTAGATAATATACCCCTAGAATTTTATAAGAAATTTTCGACCCAGCTGAAAGATTGTATGCAACAACTATTTCTGCATGTATTTAAGGGGGAGACCACCGGAATCCTGGACACAAGCTAAAATTATAGTTTTTCTTTTATAAAAAAAAACATCATTGGAACCAGGCTCCTATCGCCCTATAACCTTGATAAATGCCGATAGTAAGATTTATTCTAAAATCCTTGCCATTCGCTTAGCTTTTGTAATCCATAAAGTAGTCTCATCCAGACAACATGGATTCATACCAGGACGTGGCACGACAGACCATATTAGAAGAGTTATCTCACTTTTTGATGCCGCTAACATTTCTAGGGATCCAACAGCACTTATATTGCTGGATGCTGAAAAGGCCTTTGACAGGGTCTCCTGGTTTTTCTTAAGGGAGACCCTGGCAAGGGTCGGAATAGGCAAGGGATTTATACAGGCATTTAAGATGCTTTATTGTCAGCCCACTGCAAGACTGTTTTTAAATGGAGTACTTAAAGACTCATTTAAAATAACCAGAGGTACCCGACAGGGTTGCCAGATTTCGCCGCTTCTGTTTGCACTATATATAGATCCCTTTCTACGACAATTGGATGCTAATATGAATATTAGGCCTATCGTATCCCATGGCCGGGAAACTAAAGTGTTGGCATATGATGACGATATCGCTCTAGGAACCCCTAATCCTGAAATAGCTATAGTCGAGATTGAGGCAGAGGCGGCGAGATTTGGGCAGCTTTCGGGGTATTCCCTAAACAGCACTAAAACCCAAATTATCTGCAATAATACTAGTATGGGTAATGACACTAGACAGGTGGAAAAGGCAACATATCTTGGAGTTGATATTATGGCTAACATAGAAAATATTGTTGATGGTAATATAGATCCTCTGATTGCTAAAACTAAAATTGAACTAGTGAGATTACATAATCTACACCTGTCGATAATTGGCAGATGTAATATAATTAAAATGCTTTTCTTTCCTAAGTTTTTGTATTTTTTAAGGGCAATCCCGTTAGAATTTACCACTAAGGGGCCGATTCCGATCTCGGCCGGTAGCGCACCGAATCGGATTCGGCTTAACCGGATCCGATTCGGAGCCCTCTTTCCCGACCGATTCGAACGCGCGTCCGGCCGAGCAAGTACGATGCGAGCGCACGCGAAATCGCCGACCGACTCGTTCACGGGTCCGAACCGCTCCGACCGACTCGCACGGACTCGCCTCGCACTGCGCGATGGAGACGTTCCCCGGCCGGGCAAGTACGATGCGCATCGCGAGCAGTCCGATCGACTCGCGCCGTCCGGCTCGAAACAGCTGTCGGAGCCGGACTTTGGGGGTCCGGGTCGGACCCCCCTGTACGCGTAGCCGCGCGAGTCGCACACTACTTGTGCGTGTACGGCGCGTGCGCATCGACGCGTACCCCCTGTAGGGGGCTCCCTTGTTCGCCTCGCACCCATTGAGGCAATGGGAGCCCGCGTACGCGTTGTACGACCGGCTCCCATTGACTTCAATGGGAGTCCGACCGACTCGAGTCCGAGTGCATGCGTGCACATCGTACTCGTTCGGTCGGACTGCCAGGGTCCGATTCGGTCGGAAATCTCTCCGGGTCCGGCTCGGACGGAGAGTTTTCCGGCCCGAATCGGAATCGACCCCTAATTGTTTGAAGAGAATCGAAGACTTATTTTCTCGTTTTATCTGGGCATATGAAAAGCCCAGAAGAGCATATCAATATCTATCTTTACCAGGAGAAAGGGGTGGACTGGCTTTACCAAATATAAGACTATATTACTGGGCTACCACTTTATTATGTAATCTAACCCTTATACGTGATAAGCCAATAGATAATTCTTTGGAAAGAATACCAACACCTATAGAACTTATATTGGGTAATGACGCATAGGCATGGGTTTGGAGATTTTTGAATGATAGTCACTATAAGAAGGTTCGTTTTAAAACTTTGATTGGAGGGCATAGAATCATGAGGTTAGTTCGGAAATTGTTAGGTCTGGGTCGCCTGAATTATTATACACCGATTTGTAATAACCCCAACCTGCCAGAAATTTTTACAGATTCTATTATCAAAAAATGGCAAGATACGGGTTTGTCCAAGCTCGCCGATTTTTATTCTTTAGTCGGTATAGTCTCTTTTGAAAATCTTAAGGAGTGGCATGAATTAGATCAGAGGGATTTCTACAAGTACCTTCAAATCCGGGATTTTTTAAGTAAGAAAGGTGGTGGCCCATCTGGCTTTACCAATAACCATATCATAGATAATTTGAGAAAGAACAGACCGCTATCTATTGGAGCTGTGTATAACTCTTTCAATTCATTAATGCCGGATGATTTGGAGGTACGAGCATTAAAATGGAAAGGAGAGATAGGAATTCCGGAAAGTAAATTTTTTTACTCAGTTGAGTTAGCACAATTTTTTTTAATTCCGGCCCGGCTTCAGGCTCAGTATTATAAATCCTGTTTTTCACTTTACTACACTCCAAAAAAGGTCGCTAAATGGGGGACAGGAAGAGGAACTCTATGTCCCCGGTGCACATTATACCAGGCGGATCTAAATCACATGTTTGCCTCCTGCGGTGCTCTAAGTAGTCTAAAACAAGAGATTTCAAATTTCTTTAAGGAGGTGCTAGGGGTTGAATATTTTCTTTCCCCATCCTTGATCGGACTTGGGGTGGAACTAGAACTGCAAGGGAAGCAAGGAGAAAAACTGGTGTTTATTGGTATGGCACTATTTCGCTTATGTCTGGCTTCGGCTTGGCTGGATCCAACCCCCCCCCTGGATTTCACCAATGGCTTTCTCGTCTACTGGCAAACTATAATTTCGAAAAAGCTATCTATAAAAAAAGAGGATCGCGGTCTCGATCTAAAGGTCTAAAAATTTGGGCACCGTTGACTAGTTGGCTCGAGAAGTATGGGTAAACTCCAAATGTCCATCTCATTTCTAATTTTTTCAATTTAAAAAAAACTAAAGATACTTGAGCGTGTCCAACTCCTTGTGGGTGGGATGGGAGGGTGGGTGGATTCGATTCGGGGGGGGGGGGGGAATAAATAAAATAGGGCACGATTCTCTTACTTTCCTTCTTTTTATATTTTTGCATGCTTTTCCGTTTAATTGCTAATTGTTAATGAAATATAATTATTGCATATATGATTGTCAAATTATGCACCATTAAAATAAAAAAATAAAAAATAAAAAAGGAAGGATGCCTGTGGCAGAACAGATGTCTAGGAGCGAATGAAGGAGGTTCTGATTAGACGATATGTGCTGAAGCCAGCTCAGTACCTTCAGAAATTCCAGGACTACAAGAAAGTGGATGTTGTTCCATTTGACACTTGGAGTCATGGTGTATTGCATGTTTGGATTGAGTGGGTGAGAGGGATGGAGACCAAGGACTTTCAGTCCCTTAACCAGTTAATTGTCACAGAGTGACTCGAAGAGGAGTGCTCTACCCCACTTAAGCAATACTTGTCTGATTTGACAGAGAGGGATCCGGAGAAGCCTGCAGTGTTAGTTGACACGTGGTTAGCTAACACAAAGAGCTAGCACGGTTCTAAGCCAAATGGAGAGAGGTACTCTCCAAAGAATTGTTCCAAACTGGAGGGTAAGGGCCAGAGTATTTCCCATGGGACTCGAGGAGGGCCCAAGAAAAATGGAAATGGTAGTGGTGTGTCCAGGAAGGAGCCTCACGAGAAGGGAGGACACAGAAGTTCTCCCATGTCCAAGGTGGTGACTTGCCGCCAGATGGAACACTTCAAGAGGGATTATCAGCCGAAAGACCCTTATCCAGCAGCATCCATGTTAGCCAGCATGTTACATGTGAGTGAAGGGACCTGAGAGGGCCTAGTTGCGTTCAACCTAGTAGCTATGGACATTTGAAAGAGGGACCCAGATGCTCTGAAGCACATTTATCCTAACACGATGTGGCTTGTGCAGGAAGTTCGTATCAATGGGAGTATCAGGGATACTGAAGCCTTCCGCACTACGGTTGAGAGAAAGCACCTTAAGTCTGAGGAGATACTCCCTAGTACCAAGGATACAGGTTTGGTAGCCAGTGCAGAGGACATGGAGTAACCGCTTGCCAGGGCTGAGATTGAGCTTAATGGTCAGTTGGCCATGGTTGATGTTGGAGTAAGAGAAAAGCAAGATGCTATATGTTTCTTGGGCAATGACTTGATTGTCCCTTACTTGGTGCCAGGACCAGAAGCCTTTATGGCTTGGCCCACATCAGCTGTGTTAACCAGTGCACAGCCTGCACATCAGTCTTGTCCTGATTTGAAGGGACCAGGCAAGGTAGTTTATAGTAAAGGGTGGACTCTGGGAAGGCAATGGCCATGGAGGTCATCACTTCTGCTCCAGAGGGATGGGAGGATGAGGCTCCTGAAGCCAACCAGGTGCTGGATTTGGAGTCACTTCCAGAGCTGCAGGGTTTACTAGCTGTTGGAGGGGCTACCTGGGAAGGTTTCTGCAAGGCACAGGAAGGATGTCCTACTACGCCCGTGGGAATTAGGAAAGAAGCACAGGAAGAGGTCAGCAAAGGAGTAGCCAGGAAACACTATGTTCATTAGGGGGATGGCCTACTTTATAGTGAGCCGGTGAATCCTAAGCCAGGAACCATCAAGAGGCTAGTGGTTCCATTAGTGCATAGGAATTTCCTGTTGTCACTGCCTAATGAATTACCCTTAGCAGGACACCTGGGGATTAGAAAGACCCAGGATAGTTTGGATCCTCTGTTTTACTGGCCAGGGATGCGCAGAGACACAGAGAGGTTCTGTAGAGCCTGTTCTGCTTGCCAGATGAGTGGTAAGACAGGAGGAAGGACAAAGGCACCATTAGTGCCTCTACTAATTGTAGGTGTTCGGTATGAACTGGTGAGACTCTCTTGAGGATCTTTTCTAGGGTCAGATTTCCAAAGATATTGATTTCTGACCAGGGAACCAACTTCATCTCCTCTTATATGAGAGAGATGTGGGAGCAAGCAGGTGCGATATACCGGTTCCCCATAGCTCATGACCCACAAATCAATGGTTTGGTGGGGCAGTTTAACAAGATACTGAAGAGCATGATGGGAACTCTGCCAGAGAACCTCTGGAGGAAGTGGGATCTTCTCCTGCTAAGTCACTTGTATGCCTACCAAGAGATTCCGCAGAAGGGGGTAGGGTCCGTCCCTTTGAGCTTCTATATGGACACCCATTGTGGGGTCCACTCATCTTAGTCAAAGTAGTATGGTAAGGAACCTCAGAGTCAACGCAGAAGGATGTGATGGACTATGTGACTGGCCTCAGGAAGTTGATGGCGCAATACAGGAGTCAGGCAAAGAAAAACCTTCAGGCCAGCCAAGCGCTGATGGAGTGGTACGGACAGAAAGCTACGACAACTGGGTATTAGGAAGATCAAGAGATGTTGGTGCTAAAGCCTATGTGTCCCAAAACTTTGGAGGATAAATGGTGTGGGCCATACAAGGTAGTTCAGAAGATTTGAGGTTAACTACTTAGTGGACAGAGGTGCCATGAGGGAACCCAAGAGGGCGTTTCATGTGAACAGGCTGGCACCATACCTTCGGAGAGATTACACAGTCAATGTCATGGCTATGGCTCTATGGCAGAGGAAGTTGAGGAAGTCAACGAGTCTTTTCCTGTCTTGCTGCATAGTGATATAAGAGATGGCACTGTGGAAGGGGTTCAGCTATCCCTCGAGTTGACGACTGAGCAGCATAGGGAGGAGTTGGGACAGTTTGACAATCTCTTCTCGCTGACTCCAGGGTTGACACCTGTCTGTGTGCCTGACACAGACACAGGAAGCAGTGTGCCAATGAAGGGCAAGGTGTAAAGAATGTCTGACAGGGTTTAGTGGTGAATTAAGGCGGAATTTGCCAAAATGTTGGACCTGGGGTATCACGGAAAGATCTTGCAGTTTGTGGTCTAGTCCTTTGGTACAAGTACCACAGCAAGGGTCTACTGACTTGTGGTTATGAGAGGACTACTGAGCCCTCAATGAGGTAACCAAGACCGATACCCATCCAATCCCAAGACAGGATGAGCTTGTGAATCGGTAAGGTGCTGCAAAGTACTTGAGCACCTTGAATCTCACCAGAGGGTACTGGCAGACTGCTCTGGTACCCGATGCCAAGGAGAAGACTGCATTCTGTACACCAGAGAGGCTATATCGGTTTAAGGTGATGCTCTTTGGGTTAAAAAATTATCCTACCACTTTTCAGCGCCTGGTGAACCATGTGTTCAAGTGGGAGGGGAGTGGGATTGTCTGTTCTGGTATCAACATGTTCATCACTGTTAGTCTGAGGTACTACACATCTGTGCAGTTGATTACACTGCAGCACATTAATCTTTTGCACATCAGCAGATCACCTTGATCAATGCCCTCTATGCCACCCATCTAAGCATACTGTTAAATTCTTCTCATGGGACATAAATGGCATGAATGAATGATCCAAGAAAGGCACAACAGGTCCTTGCCTAAATTGAAACAAAACTGAGACTGGGCTACTTCAGGAGCTGCAGATGCCACGAAATCCAGAGATTGAGCCGGCTGGACTGCTGATCCCCACACTGAAAAGTACTCGCCCATGGCGTGGTTATCGACGGGGTACCCCCTGGTGTACGACTCAGGTAATTTGCGACTCAGGGGGCAAATACGTACTATTACATTGTACTCTCCATGGTCGGGAGACCAGGATCGCTTCTAACTACAGGCCGAACACTGACTGGCCCAAGTTTTCTTCTGACACCTGGCAGCTGATCCTCAGCGTGGGCCTACAGGCCATCCTTTGGGGCGGCGATATTAATGTGGTCTTAGAAATGTCCCTGGATAAGTCATCCACTGCCAAGCAACCTCACCCACAGACATCCACACAATAACATTCCATATTTCAAGATAATAACCAGGTAGATATTTGAAGAAACAGGCCCACAAGCCTTGCTGAAGTCACATGCATCACTACCACACAAAACGCAGGGTCCAGAATAAATTACTGATTAATTACCAGAGATGTCAGTACCAGGACCACCCAAATAGATCACCTTTCTAAGGCAATATTGCATCATGGCAAGTGCTCTAAGAACTAACCTCTGTGGGTGCTCCAAAACACGACTGCTCATGGTGTCTTCCACCCAATGCCCTCCGTGACAGTGTACTTTATCACAAAGATATCTGCACACTTGAATGTGACTATTATATTTTCAGCAATCAGCAAGTACTTGCCAACATCAAAGAGAAGCTGGTAGAATAAAACAAGGCTGCTATTAGAGAAACGCATCTAACTAGGGAGGCACTTGCTAGGAAGTATAACAAGGGGTCTGAGCGGGAAAGACACTTGCCAGATTGCTCCGTGAGCCATGGGCTAATCCATACATCACTGAACTGACAGATGATCAATGTGCTCCACTTTGACACTGATTTCATCACTCAAACCTTTTTTAGATTCTAGACAGACCTGTAACAATCCAAGATGAAACCAGATGCCTGCTTGATAAGAGCTTTATAGCTTCTGTCCAGATCTTGTGGTTAAATAACTCCCACAGGCAATACCTAGGTGTTGCTTTCTCAGTAGAAGTAATTGTGTAAGTTATCCAGAGCATGCCTTGTGACAGGGCTCTTGGATCGTATGGTCTAATTGCACTAGTTTACAAGGAATACTTTAAAATTTTAGTCCCACATGCACTTGCGGCGTATGAGGAAGACCGAAAGTCTGGATGCCTCCCTCACTCCATGAGGCTCAGATTGTTAGTGTATTAAAGCCGGACAAGCCGCCGGACAGATGTGATTCGTACAGTCTCCTATCTATGATTAATATTGATAACAAGATCCTTGCTGAACAAATTGCCAATTGGTTCCTCCCATTGTTTCCTGACATTGTTAGACCTGACCAGTAGGGATTTATACCAGGTTGAGCGACTGCCTATCACATTCATACTATATTTCCTTTACTCCACTGATTGAACCCTACGCTAGGGGCTGCTGCTCTCTTCCTTAATGCTACTAAAACATTCAACTCTAGAGTGGAAGTATTTATTCATGCTATTGCAGCAGATAGGATTCAGTACTCAGTTTATTCTTTAGATTCAAATACTATTTGCATGCCATACAGAGCGCCTGCATATCAACTGCACTATAATTCCTGCATTCGCGATTGCTTAAAGCACCAGGCAGGGGTGTCCTCTCTCCCCTGTAGTGTTTGCCATTGCTACAAAGCCACCGGCTGCCAGACTATGACAGCACTACTCCAGCTGTGGTTTAAATTACACTGCTCGTAGGCTCTTGGTATCGATGTACACAGACGACATACCATTCTATATAAGGGACCCCGAAGTTAAATGGTCCACCTGTACTTGGAGAATTCATCAAATTTGGGGTCTTTACTGGGATTACAATAAATTGGTCAAAATCAGTTATAATTCAGCTTACCCCTATTACAAGTTAACGCAGCGTGGAGTTCCTGTTGAAGTGGTCCGAGACAGCCAATAAGTACTTGGGCATCTGGGTTGCCAAGATATAGAGGAGATGTGGCAGGAGAACTATGGAAGGGCAGTGGCTTGGCTGGAAGAGCAGGTGCCTGTGTGGATGTGACTCCCATTATCTATGGCTGGCAGGACCGCTATTGAAGATGGTGATTCTCTTAACATTTCTGCAAGTCTTTGTTAATGTACACCTCCCACCAAGCAGACACTTCTTCAACCAAATTAGATCCAGCTTTGTTACGCTAGCCTGAATGAATAGGCAGCCTAGAGAGGAATGGGAAATTCTTACACTGCCATTTGAGCAGGGTGGGATCTGTGCATCAGATCTTGCACTGCATTAATACCACACACTGGCCCATTTCGTACACCACTGGTACCACCCTACACCATTTCAACCTCATCATGCTCTTGATGCAGACAATGTGGTGCCTTGCCCTCTAGACACTAACATTTGTTTGTCTATGAATTCTCTAAAGAGGAAATCAACACTGTAGACTGCATGATCTGGGCTTGGGATCACCTCCGACAAAGGGCCACGTTGAATGGATGGTACGCTAACGGCCTACCAGTTAGGCGCAAACCAGAGCCGCTTATTAATAGTTGTGGTGTATGTCTTCGGCTTACTTGCATGCGTCTGACCACATAGGGGGATCTCTATCTTGATGGTCAGTTTCAGCCCCTCACTCTGTTACAGAGGGCCTTAATTGCTCGCCACTCAATAATTTCCTCTATTATCACTTTCATGTGACACAAAAGGATATATACAATTCACGTTCCTGACTGCTCCTCCATTATTGCATGCTCTCTAGGAACTGATTGTAACATCTTCCTCCCGCAAGCTCATCTCAAGAGGGAGTTCAGGGCGAGGTCCCTCTGGACAACTGACTGGGACCCCCGCCCACACTGCAGATCAACGGTGATACCAATGTGCTCAGACCGTAGCGCTGTCTCCAAACTATAGGCTGTGACTAATAAATATAAAGTTCCTACACAGAATATAACTAAGGCTCCCTGTTTTCCGTTTTTACTGATTTTTACAGATAAATACAGACAGAAAACCATTTATTTTCTTGTCTGTATTTATTTTTAAATGTGGATAAAAACGGAAATTGGGTGCTATTTGAGTGATTCTAAATACCCTTTGCTGTGACTGCCAGGCCAATAACTGTGTGGATTGATAGGTAAAGGGGTTAAAAAAGAAAGGAATTTTAGTAAAGAGGCTTAAACAGCAGTAGATATGCACAAGGCTGATACTGAAATGTGCATATTTTCATATAAGTGGATTGATTCATCTTCTGCTGGTGTTCATATCACTGAAACCTGGCAGGCATTGAAGCATGACTGCATATTTATTGGTTGAATAAATGTGGATATATACTAGTTTCCTCTTTATTTTTTTCACAAAACCCATAATAAATATGGATAAATACAGACGGAAATGTCAAAAAAATAAATACCATAAAACCGGGAGCCCTAAATATAACACACACCTGTTTCATTACATAAAATGGACCTGGTTAGCAGCCCTAGCTGTGTAGACTGTGGTGCCCGAGATGCACACTTTTTACACAATGGCATGAGGCTGCACTGCTGTTGGCGGATTCTGGTCTGTGTTTGATACCACTGACTGAATTACTGACTATTCCCTGCAGCGATCCCCATTGGTTGCCTCGCTAGGCTTTGTCAAGGATGTCCCTGTTGGTGTCAGGCGGATCACAGGCTTATTGCTTCTACAGGCCAAGCAAGGAGTGGCAATGCTTTGGGGCCGACATCCCATTGGCTACAGAATGCCATCTATTGGCAAGAGCAACTTAAGGGATACTGGGAGTGATGTCTGCCAAGTCTTGCCCTAAAGATGGATGGACGTACTTAGCATCAAGGATTGACCAGGGGCTGCCGGGCCCGGATGGGGAGTCTAGGGGTTGCAACTCCCTACCTGCAACTGGACAGCCAGAAGTGCAATATAATATGTTGGTAGATGCCGATGTGTTAAGTATTCTGCAAGAGTAACACACACATCTAGATTGAGTAGCTCTGCTGTGTGCACCTGTTGGTACTAAAGTTGACCCAATCTTAAGAACGGTTAATGATCTTCTGATTGCGGATACATAAGCTCCTCAATTGCCATGTGAAATACTACTTCACTGTGTACTGTTTGAATACTATCCTGAGTTTATGCTCAAAGCTTACCTATAGATCGCTGGATTTTTGTTTAGTAAATATCGATAAATAAATTCTCAAAAAAAATTCATTCAGTTACGATTGCAGGTGAGGTAGAGAACTGTGTCATGAGGTTTCCTCTCTGGAACCAAACAACAGTCCAAAAGTGTAAAAAAGTAGACGTTTCAACCTCTGGGATGGTTTAGAATTCATCAGGGAGGTGTTTGGAGGACTTCATGTAGTACACCTTTATATAGGAAGCTAAGGAGCCGATCTGGCAGACTGTGCTGGTACACTGCCCTGCTTGCCAGTCCACCATATGGATTTATCTTCTTTGACCCCCTAATGTTTGATATTTGCCATGTTTGAGTGCAGGAGACATTTATAAAGAAGTCTGAAGTCAGTTTAATAGAGCTAATCATATGGTATATTTGGGTAGTCTTTTGAAAAGGGAATGTTTCGCCTGTTAAACTACTCACAAATACCACACTAGATATTAGAGTTATCTCTTGCAGATATAAGATTAGCAGTAGATGCCCTAACACCAGAAGCAGCAGTATCACTGGTGCCAGTAGTAACAGAATTTTCAAGATCTATTCTTCAACAAAACTAAGATGGAGCAGCTAAATCAGACAGGTTTCATTGGTCAGAAAACTTAAAGCAGCTTTTGTTATACCAAAAACACTTAATTGCTACAATCTAAATTTTGCATCAGGCTTGGTGTAGTAGTTGTGGTGCAGCAGCGGTGTATCCTGAGCTCGCTGACTCAGACAGCAACTTGACTCAGGCAGCAGCTTTAAAAAAAGGTTCTGCTGTGAGATCTGGTGTCATAGGATGTGGTATTCCATCCTCCACCTGGCAACGGGGCAGCATACGGATCTTTTGCTCAAAAATATTTGTGTGGTTTTCAGCTGTGGTAACGATTTACCAGAATGAATAAATGCAGCCTTAATTTTGTAAGAATGAGAAAAGTTCTCACCAGAGCTCGATTTGGTTAGTGCAGGATAGTAAAACCAAGCAGGAAGATCCACTGTGAGCTACCACCCATGTCAACCATCCATGGTGGAGGAGAAATGAACGCCCGCTCTGGTTTCAGAACCACATACAGACGTGAGCAAGGACACAGGTAACACAGCTGGAAACCAACAGCTGATTTGTGGGGAACGCGAAGAAAGGACATCGACTGAAACTTGCAGACTGCATTATGATTCTTCTTTCAGATAATTTCTTGAAACGATTATGAATGTGTGGTTGATGTTTCACCAGCCCTCTTGAATCCAGCCAGGAGAGCAGCTGGGTTGACTTGCAAACATTTTCTGGCGAAGAGTGGAATAGCTTCAATGCTTTCTTCTAATGGAAACAGTTTCACATTTCTCGTTCTGCTTTTTCAGTCTCTTATGTAATCAAGGCAGGCCAGACTCCAGATCCTCTGTTCCAGGTGAATTAAAATGGCCATCTTCAATATTTTCATTGTTAGTAATAGGAATGCGTTTAGCCAGTGGAGATGTAATCGAGTAAATCCATCCATTTTTTCCATGAGGGCTCTCAATCCCTTGGAACAATTAACATGACGATAAGGGAAATCACAAACTCTAGCAAGGAGTTCCAAAGCACCAGTCTGAGTAATACAAAGTGCAAGGAAGTGCTTTGGCGTTTCTAACCTTGATCAATAAGTGGAAGGACTCGTGTATTTTAAATTGAAAGTGCCATGGAGGTACAAAAAAGGTATCCTCAGGCACCAAGAGCTGCTTCAGAATCACACTGGGGTAGAAAGCTCCATTGATTGGGATCCCAGTTGGACAGTTGAACGTCCAGGAAAACACTCCATTACTGTGAGCTAGAAACTCATACTTACCTCCTGGAGGCTAACATAGAAAGGATGATAGTTGAATGGCTCCTCCCAAGCCATTCAGTTTGTGATGTTTCATTTATGGAGTTTCTATAAACAGCGAGCTTTACAAAAGGCTCACGGAGCACTGTATAACGATTAAAATATCCAGCAGGATATGATGCTTTGCCAATGTGAATGTTAGTAAAATTCCGAATTAAAACAAAAATTCATAAAAAGCTATCAATTACCAAAAAATATAAATAAAAGACTCAAACAAAGCAAGAAGTATTGCTAACTTGCCATTTCACCTTGTCTACATTTAGAAAACAGAATGATCATAAGATCCTTTTTCCTCCCAGGTTTCTCATTGCAAGGTTAGTTTAGGAAAATATGCTTCTATCTATTATCTAGTGCCTTATAAGCTATTCCTCTTGTTTTCCACTCCCACTGAGATGGGCAGGAGTGGCAGTGAATTACATTTCTCCTGCTTGCCTTGGAGTGGGTTGCGTTCAAGGCAGGGTTAGATTGCTGCTGGGATATTACACTGGTAGAAATAGAGCAGGGGCAGATAGGGATACATCAGTTGGGCTGGTGCGATACTGTTCTACACTGAACATGATTTGTGCAGAAGTGCTTCTAAGGGAGGCAATGTTTATTTATAGGGTAACTGCGAGGACAGCCGTTGCTCAGGAGTCCCATACAATGCAGATTTTATAACACAGGTACGGTTAAGCGTTGTTAGACTTGGCATCTTTTGGCGTGTTTCCCCTGATTTTTTGCTTTCTGACCTCCTGGTTTTGACTCTGTTTTTGCTGGTTTAGTGTCTCTGCGCACTTTCTCACTGCTGTTCAGTGTTAAAGTGAAAGTGCTCCTATTGTAAATTGCTATTATGGATTGGTGTTTCCATGATTGGCTGATTTGATTTACTAGTCAGTCCCCAATACAGTGCACCATGTGTGCCCAGGGCCTGTAAATCAAATGCTGGTAGTGGGCTTGCAGCACAGATTGTGCCACTCACACAAGCAGCCTGTAAATGTAACTCTGGCCTGCCATTGCAGAGCCTGTGTGCAGTCTTGTACTGCCATGTCGACTTGGCAAGTGTACCCACTTGCCAGGTCCTAACCTTCCCTTTTCTTACGTATCAGTCACCCCTAAGGTAGGCCCAAGGTACCCCTGTGGGCAGGGTGCAGTGTAGTGTAGTGTAGTGTAGTGCAGTTAAAGATAGGACATGCACTGATGTGTGTGGCATGTCCTGATAGTGAATTACTGCCAATTTCGTTTTTCACTATTGCAAGGCTACCTGTTCCCATAGGACAGAATGGGTAGTTTGTTTATAACATCCTAAAAACATAACTACCCCTGGGAACAAGGTAGGAAAATAAAGTTTAGTATGCCTGAACTCAGAATCTAAAGATGCATCTTTTAGTAGAGGTGATTTTTACATTCTGTGTTTGAAAATACCACTTTTAGAAAGTAGGTATTTTCTTGCTTAGCCGTCCAGTATGACTCTGCTGGGTTTGTGGCTTGACTGTCTGGCTTTGGGATGACAGGGACTGGGGAGGAGCAGTGGCTCCAGAAAGTCTAGATGGATCAGGGATGGGCTGAATAGACCTGGGCTGCATTTAGAGTAGGGGGAGGAGATTTCCTTTCACCTGAATGGGCCTGGTCTTCCTCTGACAATGCTGTCTCCAACTCCTGCCAGGAAGCTGCATCAGAGAGGACAGAGCTGGTTCTGGCTGGGCACAGACACTCTCTGCCTCCAGAGAACAAAGGATTTTGTGGTATAAATATTGGGGCCCAGACCCCAGAACTTTAGAACTCTTTTGGAACCAAGAAGACTGCCAAGAAGAAGAGCTTGAGAAGCTGTGAGGAGGGACTACCACTTTGCTGTGTTGGCCTGCAGTGGCTGCTTCTGTTTTGGGCAGTGAAAGGACTGGACTGAACTTTCTGCAATTTCTTTTTGTGAGTTTCTCCAAGGGCTTGAGGTAGAGCTTGCCCCCTGTTCAAGAAGTCTCAGAAACAGCAAAGACTTCAAGTTCTTCTGCCATCAGCACTGGGGACTGTGTGTTTTGTGCTGCAACAGAAGAAAAAGCAACCCAACGCCATCTACGATGCCACTGCCGACTCCGTGTCCTGAAGGCACGGCAGAGGGCACCGCCGCAATGCTGCACCGCAACCCTGGTCTCACCGACGACGCCACATGACGGCGCCACCGAGCTGCTGCTTGCACCACGACCTGTGGGCACCGCACTTCGCACCGCCTCGCTTCACGCTGTCGCCCTGGTATCCCCGACGCTCCACGCCGATATCGACGCCGCTGCTTGCACCGTGGCTTGAGGGCACCACTCGTAAGTCACACGACGCACCGTCCTCATCCCGCACCGCAGCCTTGGCCTACCGACGCCAGCACCATCGACTCCAGTTCATCAGCCGACGAAAGTGCTTGAGCAACGACGATGCCGCTGCTTGCACAGTGACCTGCCAGCACCGCGACGAGCACCGCATCACATTGCAGCCCTGGTCTCACCGACGCCGCTGGACAACCGTCATCGAGCAGCTGCCTGCACCGTGACCTGAGGGCACCGCACGCCGCACCGCAGCACTTCGCACCGCAGCCCCAATGCAAAGGCCGACGCCGGTGCTCCCGACTTCAACCGCGAGGAGTTCGATCTGCAAAGCATGCGACTTCAAGGGCCCAACGACTCCTGCACCAACCTCCGGAACCGTTGCATGTGGACGCCATGCTTTCGGAGCTCAACGAGAGGTCGCTGACGCCTTGCATTTCTAAAGGTACTGTTTTGCGGGTCTTCCCGACACCGTAGCTGGCCCGCGACGCCGCGGTCAGCTAGAACTGTTTGGATTTGTTGTTCACGACGCCGTGATAGCCCCAGACGGAGCTATTAGCTTCAAGGAACTTTATTTCAAGTCTATTTTGAGTACTGAAGATTTCTAAGTACTGTATTGTGGGTTTTTATCGTTTTTGGTCTTGTCTAAAGTACATAAAAATATTGGATATTTTTCTAAACTGGTGTGGTGTCCTTTTGTAGTGCTTTCACTGTGTTACTGTTGGTTATGTGCAAATGCTTTACACAGTGCCTCTAAGATAAGCCTGACTGCTCGTGCCAAGCTACCAAGGGGGTGAGCAGGGGTTATTTTAGGAGTGTAACTACCTTATCCTAACTTGAAGGAAGGGTCCCTACTTGGACAAAGGTGCAAACCCTTGCCAACTAGAGACCCCCATTTCTAACAAGTGTGCTAATGATGAAAAATATAAAAATGTGTGGCAAGCAGCCCGAGGGAGGAAGGAAGGAGAAACAACACAATGGAGAGTAGGAGAAAGGCGAGAGCAAGCAACACGAAGGAGGTGCAGGGGAGGAGAAAGGAAGCAGCAACACAATGGAGAGGAGGAGAATGGGGGGTGGGGGGATAGGCAATAGCCCAGATGTTTGGGGGGAGGGGGATAACCATAAAAGCTCCCTGTCTGTCCACTCCTCCAGGAAGTAGGCACATTTTGATGCTTCACATGAAACTCACAGGAGAGGCATAGAAAAACCCGCAAAAATTGATGGGGATGATTTACGTTTCTAACTCCAGTTCTCGAATATTTGGGGAATCTGCTTTTTTCTTATTATTGCCGTACATTCTAGGGTGATTAAACATACATGTACATCAGCACAAATGCCTGACAATACATTAGCATGAGCACCAGGGCCGGTGGGGCATTGACAGACGGAACAGCGGCATTGGTCAAGGGGAGTAAATGGCCAGTCTGCCACTGAAGCAGAGCGAATGTTAACAGGCGAGTTGGCAAGTGCAACCTTTTACAGTAATGTGAGAGACAGGAGCCCAACACGTTTTTTTGAAGAAAACTCAGAGGAACAATAAACTATCTTGAAGCAGAGCGGACATTCACTGACCCAAAGAAAGCGAATAATCTTATTTAACAGAGAGCAATGGCACATCTGCACTCTTACTTCTTCAGTCACTCTCTCTTCCAATAAACGTTTAGAACTGTTTGATGGCAAATGGCTGCCAGCTGAAATGTTTGGAAAAATAGCATGTGTGGTTTATTGTCAAAGCATTGACTCAAACATAAACAGTATTAAGGACTTACACAAACAAGAGCAAAAGTAGAAGGAAAATAGTGGAAAGTTTGGAAGATTTCAGTGAATTGGAATAGAGCTATTATGTTTTTTATGATTTATTTCTTGGCGTGCAGCACAAAGAAGAAAGCTTTGTTTTGAGCTCGAGTTAACAGCACATTTTGTTTTATTTAGGGCTAAAGCCCAAGTGGAACAGCCAAATGATGTAGTTAAAAAAAAAACTAAAAAAAAAGTGTTAGTACTACCAAACTATGACCTCAATTTATCCAGTGCCACAATAAGGCCAAGCATGCCCTGTCAGCATGAGAACCTGTCGCCTTCATATTTCGTACACAACTATCTGTTGTAAACACATTACAGCCAACACATTAAACCAACTGCTTTGAATCAACATGACTGCTGCTGGAATACAAACCAGTCTGAGTCACAAAAGCCTCTGCACTTGAAAGAATGCCGGCAACTTGCTTAGTTTCCATTCTCTTTGTAGGACCACATATTTGAAGAAGAGGGGCCCAGACTATCTATACAAGTACTACACAAGCAGCACATAGACAGCTACTAACATCTGCCAAAGCAAAGTACTATAAGCACCATCAAAAAGACCCCCAACAGAAGCATTTTTCAAGACAATCAAGCACTGCATCACCACCTGCTTGACCCACCTATTAAACACTGCCCAGACAAGTGCAATGTCTTCAACCTCTTCTTCAACGAAAACATTAAGATCCAACAGCAAATTGACAATACCAATACCTCTTACGCATACCCCTTCTCTAGAATCATACAATGGTCACCCTTCAAAGTCATCTCTCACAGATCTCAACAAAATACTCAACACCCTCAAAGTCATTTCTTGTGAAGTTGATGTGCGTAACAAAACCAGGCTTTCTTTGCCGACATTCCCCCACTTTTATCCCCATTTGGACTACTAGATGCTGATTTTCGACTCTGACAGTGCACTGAAGCCTGCTAACCAGGCTCACTCCCTAAAAGTGACGTGTAATTCGCATCCCCAATTGGCAGAGACCATAACTCCCTTGTAAGTCCCTGGTAAGTGGTACTGTGGTACCCAGGGCATGGGTGGTAAAGGGGTACTCAGGGCCTGCAGCACTGGTTGTGCCACTCTGAGTGACCCAGATAAACAGAAGACAGCAGGTCTGCCACTGCAGACTGTAGGAACAATTTTCACTGCTTTATTTCGACTTTGTCCTCACCATGTGTGACAGGGTCACAACACTGCTCTTAAGTATATGTCAGTCACCCCTAAAGAAGGTCTCTTGTCCCAGGAGGCAGGGTGCAGTATATTAAGAGTGCAGACATGTAAGTGCAAATGTATATATGTCTCTATAGTGGCTTTACAATTAAAGTACACTATAAGTGATAGGCAGTCCATAGGATACATGGGACTTGCACCCAGGCATTATCGGGTTGCTAGTTCCATTATGGTAACGCCTAAATATGTAGAGTTCGTTATCAAAAAACATGCCTTCTCGCCACTGAATCTGGTGCCAAGGGAAGGCTGGCATGCACCCAGGTGGCTACCTATTAGTTGCCCACCTGGTTCTCATAGCTGACGTGCTTTAGCTGGCAAGCCCAGGTTTTTCCACCCCACATGCCACCAAGACAGGTTTCTGACCTCCTGCCAGGCAGTGTGAGCACTCCCAGGAATCAGAACAAAGGCTTGGGAGGGAAGGAGGTCACACCTCCCAAGTGGGGTAGTGAAGTGACACATTAAAGCGGTGAGTTTCAAAGGCTGCACTGCTTCTGATATGCATCTGGGCTGTCCCACTAAGGAGGACACATTCCTTCCACTTGCCCCAGGCATGCTTGGACCCTGGCAAGGCAGGAAATTAGGTATGCAGGAGGTGCACACCTCCAGGGTGAGCAGCCTGATCTGTATACCTAAAGTTAATCTCTGCCATCTTCAGAAGGGCAGAAATAGTGGCCGCTGGGTAAAAAAGGTGACTCGCCACTGACCACTGACTCTTTGTCAGTGAAATTGCTCTCCCACCCTCGCAGCTCCACCATTAAGTGAGGCCTGCCCCTGCACTCTCGAGTGTTGTTGGTGTTCGAGGCCCTCCTCCACCCGCAGGTTTACCTGCGCCTCATCCCTGGTGGTCCAGTGGACCTGTGTCTCCTCTCTCTCTCTCCGCTTTCCTCTCTGTTTTTTACTCGGTTTTTTTTCCACTCGTTTTTCTCCCTCTTTTTTCTCTGTTCTGCACTCTCTTTGCACTTTTCTGCCTTTTTGCCTTATTCCTCTCTTATTTCCTTTAGCCCTCTTTCAATTTCCTTTCCCTTTTCCCGCCCGTTTCTCCCCGCCGCTGCTGCCCTTGTGACCCCTCCCCCCAGCACGACCAGCGCGACCGGCCCAATCCAGCTCCCCCCCACCTGTCCAGCCCTCCCCGACCCCTATTTAATGGCGGCCGCGCCGCTGGCGCGCCATAGGCAAGCCCGTCTGCGCCCGTCCGCGACCCGCCCGCGACCAGCGCCAGGAACCCTGGCCCTCTGCACCGCCAACGCTACAACCCAACGGCACTCTACGCACTCAACCCAGGCCGCAACAACAACTGCAAGATAGCCTCACCAGCCGAAACCCACGGAACCTTCAGCTGTCACCGCTGCCGACAAACCTACAGCACCGCCAGGAACACGGACCCAGCACAACCTGACCGCAAGAACACACCCGAACCAAAGACCGTGCAATGCATCCTCCTCAACGTCCGATCCCTCCACAAACATGCCACCGAAATCTGGGACCTCCTCGACAGCACCACCCCGGACGTAGCGTTCCTCACTGAAACCTGGACCAACACCACCTCGGGACCGGACATCGCCATTCCCAAAGGATACAAGATGTCCAGGAAGGACCGCCACACCCGCCCTGGAGGAGGAATCGCCATCGTCCACAAATCCACCCTCCGCCTGAGCACACTCCCCGACGAGCCCACAGATATGATGGAACACCTACACTTCAAGATACTGACCAGCCCTACCACCACCCTCCGAGGAACACTCATCTACCGACCCCCTGGACCCCGCGGACCGTTCACCAACTCCATCACGGACATCATCTCCCCGCATGCCATCACATCCACCAACTACACCCTGCTGGGAGACCTCAACTTCCTTCTCGACAACCAACTGGACCACCGAACTCCCATGGACCGACCACTGATGCGTCCACTTCACCTTCAGAACACCCACCATCCACAAACACCAGCACCTGCTCCCACGAAGAAACTGGACCAGAATCACCAATGACCAGATCACCTCCTCACTCAGCAACTCCACCCCAACCATCGCGGAAAACGACGACCCCAACACCGCAGTCCGGACCCTGCACAGGTGGATCTCCGACAGCGCCAACACCATAGCCCCCCTCAAGAAAAACAACAACACCCACGCCAAGAAAGCCAGATGGTTTACCACCGAACTTCGAGAGTCCAGACGCACTTGCCGCCGCCTCGAAAAGGGCTGGAGGAACACCAAATCCACAGAAGCACACAACAACTTCAGAGCCGCTACCAACGCCCACCACCAACTCATCAGAAAAACAAGTAAAAAACCGATTGAAGACAGAATCTCCACACACGCACACAACAGCAAAGAACTCCTCAACATCATCAAGGAGTTTGCCCAACCCACCAGCGAGTCGACTGACATCCCTCCCTCACAAGACAAACTCAGCACCATCTTTCACCACAAAATCAAGAGCATCTTCGACAACTTCGAAGAAGACAACCAACACACAGAACCCCCACCAACCACCGCCGACACCCTGAAGCCAGCGATTAACAACTGGACAGCCCTCACCACTGAAGACGATGAAGTCAATCCACTCCAGGGCCCCCACGGACCCCTGCCCCCACCACATCTTCAACAGAGCCGCCGACGCCATCGCACCCATGCTCCGCCACACCATCAACCGCTCCCTGGCGACCACCTCGTTCGCCGACGACTGGAAACACGTCGAGTTCAACCCCCTCCTGAAGAAACCCTCGGCGGACCCCACCGACCTCAAAAACTACAGGCCCATCTCCCTGCTCCCGTTCCCTCCGAAAGTCATTGAGAAAGCCATCAACAGCCAACTTGCCACATTCATCGAAGAGCACAACATCCTTGACTCCTCCCAATCCGCACCCTACTGGACAAAGGAGAAACAGTAGCCCTCATCCTCCTCGACCTCTCAGCGGCATTCGACACAGTCTCCCACCGCACCCAAATACGCAGACTCCACAACGCAGGGATCCAGGACAAGGCCCTCGACTGGATCCGCTCCTTCCTCTCCGGCAGAACGCAGCAGGTCAGACTCCCCCCATTCCTCTCGGACCCCACACCAACCACCTGCGGAGTCCCTCAGGTGTCCTCCCTCAGCCCTACGCTCTTCAACGTCTACATGGCTCCGCTTGCCCCCATCGTCAGAACCTACGGACTCAACATTGTGTCATACGCAGACGACACCAAACTCATCCTGTCCCTATCCAACGAACCCAACACCGCCATACACAACTTTCGAGAAGGCATGGAAGCCGTCGCCAAATGGATGAAAAACAGCTGCCTACAACTAAACACCAACAAGATGGAAGTACTCATCGTGGGCCCAAACCCCGACACCTGGAACGACACCTGGTGGCCCCCTGCCCTCGGAAACCCGCCCACCCCCACGGACCACGCACGCAACCTGGGAATCATCCTGGACTCCGAGCTCAAAATGGACCACCAGATCAACTTCGTCTCGTCCTCCTGCTTCCACACCCTCCGCCTCCTACGCAAGACCTTCAAATGGATCCCCCTCAAACATAGAAAGACCGTCACTCACGCCCTGGTCACCAGCAGACTCGACTACGGCAACGCACTCTACGCCGGAACAAACAAAACCTCACACGCAAGCTACAGAACATCCAGAACGCTGCCGCAAGACTGGTCTTCAACCTGCCAAGACACTGCCACATCTCCCAGCACCTGCGCACACTCCACTGGCTCCCCATCGAGGCAAGAGTCACCTTCAAGATGCTCACCCACGCACACTAGGCCCTCCACGACACCGGACCAGCATACCTGAACAGCCGACTCAAATTCCACACACCCCAAAGGACCCTACGATCAGCCCAGCTCTCCTACGCCGTGGTCCCTCGCACCAGAAGAACCAGATCGGGAGGCCGCTCCTTCTCCTTCCTCGCGGCCAAAGCCTGGAACGCCCTTCCGCTCCACCTCAGGCAGACAACATCGCTTTTCCATCTTCGCAAGAAACCTCAAAACCTGGCTCTTCGACGGACCCCCTCCTTGATGGACTGGAACCTGCACCTCATCACCCCCAGCGCCTTGAGACCCTTACGGGTGAGTAGTCGCGCTTAACAAACGCCTGATTGATTGATTGACGCCACCGGATGTAGTCACCTCAGGGGCAGACTAACTGCATGGACTAGCTTCTATTGGCTACTAGGTCCCACACCCCTAGCTCCCCTAAATCTAGGATTAAAGGGACCCCCCTGACACCAGAACCTCAAATCTGAAACATCTACTTCAAACAAGGACCAAGAGGAGACCTGTGTCAGCGACAATAACACTTTGCCCACCAGCACAAAGCAAACAAGGGATATCGTTTCCTTGATGAAACAGACTCGTCCTTGGCTAAAACTCAACACTCCCGAAGTGAGGGGCCCTTGTGGAAGCCAGAAGTACCCTAAGACTCCCCTGGATTGGTGGGACCAGCCCCCTGCAAAGTGTAGGTAAAACGATGCTCTGAATCTAAAGAATTGCTGGCCACTGTGCCCTCAGAGGGATCGCCCAAAAATAGATGGTTAAGTGAATTCTGGGAATTGTAGTCTGGCTTTCACCAAAGTTTCAAGCTGCTACCGCACTCCCCTGGACCACAAGACGTCGAAGTTCCTTTTTGTTACTTTTATTGTTAACAAGGCTTGTTGGTTACCAGTCAGGTAGCTGACCCATTAACTCAACGCTACATCACGAGGGCACTTCACAATACCTGTGACCGATGTCAGCAACGACCCTGCTCTTGAATATTTGCATCCCCTTTTTGGTGGCATGGTCCCTATGGTAAAAGCAGATTGGGCACGACTCCTGTTTAAAGACCATTGACAGCCAGGACAACGACTGCACCCAGACTCCAGGGGCCAAGAAAAATTGAACTGACTGTTGGACCCTGGTCCTGTGACCCCAAGGACCTCTATCGTGCGAGGGTACAAGGTAACTCGACCCCTAAATGACAGATTGTCACTAGCAGCTTTTCCTATTGACCACAATGTTAAATGTATGCACTATTTAATGCCTTTATTTTTTAATGCTTTGAAAATCCATAACTCCGGTTATATGTATGCTATTTAGTTCGTTTTGGTGTCTAAATTGACATAAAAATACACTCTCTTATTATAAATTGGTGTTGGATTTTTCCCCGAGTCTTGTCAATTACTTATGAACCCTTATGGTACTGTAAAATACTTAACACGTTCCTCCAGTAATGACTGCTCTTTGCCACACTATCAGCACTGAGCTAAGGATTATTGTTATGAATCCAAGGATCTTCTTTGAGGCATTGTGATAATATTGGATGGTAAGGGTACTCACCCATACCACATAATATTCAATTTTCCTTCAATGATTTATCCTCGTACTTCATCAAAGTTCTACAAGGGAATCTGTTTCACTCCTACTCACCATTGTCTACGTCTACCTCACTCAAGGCATCTTACCACAAGCTCTCAAGACAGGTCAGATTGTCCCACTCTTAAGGAAACCTTAATTAGAAACAGATGACCTTGCCAACTACAAGCCCATTACTCATCTACCCCTCATCAGCAAGATCACTGAAAAAGTAGTCTACACTCGACTCCAAGATCATATCAGTGCTAAGCATCTCTTGCATGACTACCAGACTGGCTTCAGATCAAGCTGCACCACAGAGACCTCTCCCTTACACATTGAAGACAATGCCCTCCTGACTACAGATGAAAATTAACCCTTCTTCCTGATACTGCTGAGACTCTCAACTTCCTTCGACACAGGCAACCCTCCAACCCTCACCCACACACTGGAGGCTCAATAGGGATTCACTGTCAATGTCCTTCATTGGTTTACTTTTAACCTTTCCAATTCACACCAGTGTGTTCACACAGGCACCTCCAGGTCCCAAAAGATCCTGATCACCTGCGGAGTACCTCAGTCTTCCAAACTGTCTCCTGCCATCTTCAATCTTTACATGAAGCCCCCTCCCAGATAACAGCAACAGCATCAAGCTTTAACAGTCTATCAACAATACAGAAAGACTCTGTTCCAGACATCGAATGCCTCCAACATTTCCTGCACCTCATCCAGGTGTGGATGTTCAGTGCCTACCAAAAGCACAGCACAACCAAGAAAGAATTCCTTATATTATCCAAGAACAAGCAAGAAATAGTACAAACTGCACTCAATTCCAAAAACCTTGAATGCTTCAAACCCCAACTTCACCGAATGCCAAGTCACTTGGACTCACCTTGCACATCAACCTCACCCTCATATGACACATAGACAAAAAACACATAGACTGCCTTGTACTAGCACTCTGTGCTTAAGAAAGTGAAAACGTTTCTTCCCGAAAGGGACGTCAGCACTGCTGTTCAAGCCCTTGCATTCTTGGCTCTGGGTGGCAGTAATGCCCTGATCCATAGCCCCCCAGATTCCGGCACCCCTTAAGGTATTCCTACATACCACAGCATGTCTCATCCAGGGCTGCTAGAAATATGATCACACCACCACTGTTCTGATGGAACCCCACTGAATTCCTTTGCAAACCAGCGCCATCTTTAAAGTCAGGTGCATCATTTAAGCTACCATGAACCGAACTCCTGCTTATCTTGTGGAAAAGCGCACAACCCAGAGTTGGGTTATCATCAAACTGGAGACTAAGATGTGTAAAAACAAAAAAGCTAAGAAGCAGCCTTTTCCATCTATGCAACCAGGATCTGGAAAAACATATTTCTATCCAAAAGGATTGCTACAAAGCTGCTCCAATTTAGGAAAGAGTTGAAGATACATCTCTTTAAAGAACACTATTTTACAATGTAGTAACAATCAACTAATCCAATAACAAGCTACCTCTCCAATAAATCATTGACTGCATGTTTGTCTTTAACCAGCGGCTGTGGTTCGCTGTCTTTTTGGCTATGTATGCCCTGTACAAATGACAGACACGTAAGTACTTTAAAATGCAATTGTAACTGTACTTTTCAGAGAACAGATACAACAACTTTATAACACTGCTTACGTTGGCTAAGTGCAGAATAAGCAAATCAAGGTAATAAATCGAATCTAAAGTAAGATTTAGTAGAAAAACCCCATCCACTATCTGCTCCACTTCAACTGTCCCCACTAAGACCCTTCAGATACAGGTATACATTATAAATATGCCACAAAGCCCCTTTTTTTTAAATTGCTTTTGGAAAATCTTTACAATTACCCAAAAAGACACATAATATAAAACACTACATTGGAGAACACACAAAGGAAATGAAAGAAAATTATATACTATAGAAAAATTGAAGCAGGATAGAAACAAAGAGGATCTATACAATGAGAACATGCAAAAGGAAAATCTTCCACCACTTCTCATCAATCCCAATTATTTAGTTACACCCATATTCCCATATACAGTGAAATTCCCATCAAATCTTTTTCCCTCACTTCATCGCCAAACAATCCTTTTTCAGATACACATACACGGCTCGCATTCCGGATTCTTCCATCACTCATTTTCACTTCATTATTGAGTATCTTGATGCCTTTGACAGGTTTGGCAAATTTAGACCACTCCGAACAACCTACCGGTGACCTCAAAAGCACCCAATCCCCTAACTTCACAACACTCTTTTGTGACCTTGCATAACATTCCTTCCTGTCCCTTTGCTTACTTTTTCTCTTCTCTTTACTACTCCTTCAAAGACACATTCATCCACCCTTTGATCCAGCTCATCCGTACTGGAGAAAGTATCATATTGCATATTATTCCTCTAAACAGTTTGAAGGGTATTCTACCTGTATTGGCATTAGGTGAGATACCATAGTTCAACAACAATCCTGTAACTCCTCTTTCCAAGTAAACCATTGAATCTTCCCAACTGAATCGGTTCTTTAACGATTCTATAAAAATCTCTCAACAATTCAGTTAGTCTGAGGATGATACTCTGCACATGTTTTATGTTGGATTCCACATTGCTCTAAAATGTACCCACCTCCTTGATGCACAACTGTGTCATATTCTCAGTTAAAAGTATTTTAGGCAAACCCTGTCTCTAAAACACTTCCTCTAAAATCCTTAGAACTATGAGAGGTGATCAAGCTATTCACGGCAGTCCTATCTGGCTGTCTGGAAAACAAATCAACAAGGAAAAGCAAATATGGAGGATTATCTCCTCTCAAGACTTGTCAGGAGACAAAGGACACTACATGGGCTGAACACTTGGCTTGAGCACTTCGTTGCTGTTGGCTAACTTACCACACTTTAGAATGGCTCTCTCCACTTGCACGTCCAACCTGGGCCACCAAACGTCCAGTAGTAACCTCTGCTTAGACTTGACCACTATCAAACATCCTTCATAAGCTAAATTACTAACAACCTTCCTAAAAAGACATGTATAAGCGGGAGTAACAGAGTGCCTCTAATTAAAGTACCTTTTTCTCTACCAATTATTTAATAGACAGGACAGAGAAGGCCTGACCCTATTCTATCATACTATTTTTGTTTGGCCAGCCCAAACTCAAATATTTCCGCACCTCCATCAAGAGAGAATCATCAGACACTTCATCTCTCCACTGCTTTTTATCTGTGATCCCACCTGTAAATACACACACTGTTTCTGGTCACTGGTCATCATTCTTATCTAGATCATCACTCATCAACATCAGTTCAGTGATCAGCTGAGAAGAAGAATTAGCAGCACAATTTCTTTTGCCTGGGATGTACTCGGCCTCAATTCCTGTAATCCACCTCCACCTTTTCCAGATTCTTTCAAAACTGTGTCCAGCCTCTTGTATGTAAAAAAAAAAATCCTTCAACGGTTTGTGGTCAGAACTTGCTGTAAGTATCTCAGTTCATACAAAATCTCTAAATCTGTTTACTGCCCAACTGATGGCCAACGTATCTTTCTCAATTACAGAATAACTGAGTTCTGCCCGTCTCAGTGACCTAGAAGAAAATACCATTGTTCTCTCTTCTTTGCCATTTAACTGTAACAGAAAAGCTCCTACCCCCTTAGAACTGGCATCAGTAACTACAGAGGTACATCTTCCAGGCTTGTAAACTAGGTGTTTTCTCAAGATCCTGTTAACAACATTGAATTCAGACTGAAATTCTTTATCCCACACAAAGAAAAACTTGCTTATCTTCGGTATTAATCTTTCTTGTGGATACTCTATCTACCGTCAGATTCCTCACCTTCTGAGTATCCAAAGCGCCAGACTGGAACAGGAAACTTTGCAATAGCTCTCCTGAGTTGGTAGGTGGCATTGGCTGCCCCTCGACATAGGCTGCAGTGGGGAGGTGACATCACTGAAGTGTCAACTCGGTGCACCTACGCTAGTATCTTGGTTGTTTTTTTCTGAACCCTTCAAGGCACAGACAAAATCAGTTTAATTTGACAGTGAATATGCAGTGTAGCAGCATTAAACTGGAACCTTATCAATCGCATATCCATAAACAGCCTTCAGAAAGGGTTCAGTGGATGGGATCAATGTGAAATCTGCAGGCAGATAAATTATCCACCTAAAAGATAGCTACTGTACATATGTAACTGTTTCCTCTGATGGATGCCTCTACATGCAAATACCTCACATTTTGAATAGCTACCACTGCAGTACCTCCTCCCAGGTGGTGGACCTGAAGGAAATCAGACCAGAAAAACCTGCAGCATGTACCAAGCAAACTGGCCATTCATTCTCACCTCTAAATCTAATCAATAATGTTTTGCAAAGTTTTGAAGAGACGGCCATGTTGCCACACAACATATCTCTGCTATGTGCACTCCCAAGGCCAGTGCTGAGGTAGATGCCTTTGCTCTGGTGGAACAAGCCCAGATTCATTCAGGCATTACCATTTTAGCACGGGCATAACAGATCTTAATGCAGAGGCCAATCTACTGCAACTGCAAGTGCTCTCCTCGGGAGTACCTTCTTGTTGCCCACATATCCGACAAAGAGCTATTCATCATATAGCAGCTCCTTTGTCCTGTTGCTATAACCGCTGACTGCCCTACCAGGGTTCAGCCACATAACCTCTCCCTTTTAAGTGGGATAGGTTAGGAGAAATGATGTGGAAAGTGTAATGGACTACCAATATGAAAAGGAGTTACCTCCTTAAGTAGGAAAACCACTTTAGTCCAGTGAACCAACTTGTCTGAGTAAAAACAGGTAAAGGGCACACTGACTCATAGCACTTCAAACTCACTGACGCACTGAAGTCATGGCCACCCAAACACTATTTTGATGGTCAAAAGACTCAACTGGCAGCTGTGTAACGGTCCAACAGGGACCCCTATCAGACAAATTAGAATCAAAATAAGGTCCCATTGGGGCATAATGAAAGTGGAAGGGCTAACGTGCAAGATAGTCTTTTCAGCCTTTTCAGAAACCTTGTACCTATTGGGGATTTGAACTAAGAGGCTTGATCAGGTAGACAAAAAAATGCCAGTAAGGCTGCAACATATCTTTTAACTATCCCCCTGCACAACCTAGCAGGCCCAACAAAAGTGCCAACTATCAGAAATATTTGCCATAGGGGATCTACACTCTCATTTACAAACCATGCACCACCTCCCCGGAGAAAAGCAACTTTGTGTAGCAGCAATGAGTTGGCAGGATAACATCAACCACCTCTGGCAGCAAGTGAAAAGAGGACAGCTGTCCAAAGCTCAATAGCAAGGCATGAAAGTGGAGGCTATGGCTGTGGAGGTTATTTATTAAAGAAAGGCACTCCTGAATGGTTACTGGACCATACTCTCACATTTAACGAAATCAAGAAAGCCATTGTCTCTGCTCCAAGCATGGGGAACTTTGATAGTAAGAAAGACACTGCTCACTACTGATACTAGTAATAAAGGACTCTGTGCCACTCTGTTCAAAATGGTGGTAGGGAAAGAAAAGATAATAGCTTTCGCCTCCAGGACTTTGAAAGAGGCGGAATTTAACTATTCAACTATTGAGAAAGAAGCGCTATCTTGTTTTTGGGCTACCAATCACTTTAAGTATTTCTTATGGGAACTACCTTTTGTGTTAAGAACGGATCACAAATCCCTCATTCCTATGTTTGCTAAAAAAGACATTGAAAAAACCACACCCAGAATAAGCAAATGGGTGATCAATTTACAAAGTTTTAATTTCAAAATTGAATATGTACCAGGAAAAAAAAATCAGTTGCTGATTTCCTTACTCGCCTCCCTTATGATAAATTAAATGAGGACAATGAGCAAGATTCAGCAGTTTTGCAAATTCCTATTCCTGCCCTTTTGAAAGCGGAGTGGAGAAAGCACATGGTTGAGGATGCATCACTAAAGTTGGTTAAAGAAAACATTACAGGGATCTGGCCTAGTAAATGTTGAGACCTTCCAAAGGATATACAACCTTTCTGGAATGTGAGAGATGAGTTGTCCATCGAGGGGGATAATGTTTTTAAGTCAGACAAAATTATTCCCCCTGAAAAACTAAGGAGTCGCATTCGTGAGTTAGCCCATGAAGGCCATCTAGGTAGAAACCTCACCAAGAGCAAACTCAGGTCAGGATACTGGTTCCCGTATATGGACACTATGATAGAAGAGTTAGTGAAAGAATGCCATGTGTGTGGTCTTAGTGACCTATCTAAATGCACAAGAAGAGCCCCGTTGGAACCGGTGGATGTTCCTATCAAACCTTGGGATAAAATAGGGCGTGATATAATTGGACCTTTGCAGGTATCAGGTCTACACAAGAGATTTATCCCTGTCTTAACTGATTATTTTTCAAAATGGATCACAGTAAAGTTTGTGATATCAATTGATACTAAGACACTCATATGTTTCTTGTCAGAAGTGTTCACCAATGACGGTATACCCCATACGTTAATAATGGGCAATGGGGTACAACTGGTGGCAGAAGAAAGGAAGGAGTTTTTAACCTATTTGCTATTAAACATGTATCCACACCGTTGTACTGTCCTCGTGCTAATGGACTAGTGGAACGCAGCAACAGAATGATTAAAGAGTCCTTGCAACTAGCCATGGTTTTTTCCAAACCCGTCATTCAGTCTATTAAAGATATGCTGTGGTCTTATCACATCACCCCTAATAGTGTGACAGGTTACTCACCATTCTGTTTGCTGAGAGGTCGCAAGCCTGGGTCTAAGCTTATCCCTAATTGGCTTTTTGAAAAGAAATCCTTCGAATGTAATAAGCAGGAGATCTAGGAAAGAATTGCTAAAGCCAAGACAAACACAAAATAGACTATGATAATAGATAGGGTGTTAAACAATGCAATTGGGAGATTAAACAATGGGTCCTCATAAAGAAACCCAACACAAGCTATAACAAATACAACAGTGAAAATAAAAGAGGTCAAGAGACATGTGGTAGTAATTGAAAATAATGGACGTATGTGGAGCATGGGCAGACTTGTCTCACACCATGATCCAGTAAAGCACAATGAGACAGACAAGTATAACAAAGATCAGTTTGAGTTGCTTGATGTCAGGCAAGATAAAATAATGATATGTTCCCCCAGATGGCACAAGGATTACAAAATGAAATAATGCTGAGATGTAATATATTTTACGTGTACTCTCATGGAGCTCTGGATAGACCTGTGCTATATTATACTATCCTTGTTTTTCATTACTGCTTTCCAGTTTGTAATGTTACCATCTTCTCCAAACTTCTCATTTCTCTCTTTCTTTTTCCATCACTCCCTTGTGTTTTTTCCTCTCTCTCGCTCTCCTTTCTGCTTCCTTTTCCTTTGTAAATTATGGAGATGTGTTATAACCTCTCTTTCATTTATTCTATTACCTCTATTCCTTTTAGCTTAATATGGTAATAGTTGGTTTGCCCCGGTCCTCCCTGTAATCCTTAGAACAATGGATGAGCCATTGAACCCAAGGGAGTGTATTTAGAATGTTGTGGTGATGGAGCAAGGATTCAAGAAAATGAAACTTGCTCGAATGAATCCTCCATTAACTTTCACTAATCATTAAATTAGTAGATGAGACGAAACTAATATACACCAGACACAGATACACGGGAAGAAAAAGCTTACGCATGCTTAAATTAATGGGAAATAAAATGCAACACAACTAAAACCTGCTTTAACTTGCAAAAACGCTTTGCGCATGTGCAAACCCGAATTACGCAGAAATAACGTGACTAACTCGCTTTGAGAGGGAAAACCTCACGCATGCGCAAGAAAGACCAAAACCCGGTCTTGAGGTACCACATGCCCGGCATATGCTTGCTTGATTTAAAAGAAAGTTGCTGTTGTTAACGCTTTTGCCCAAGAGTAATAATAATTACATGGGATAGAGTAGAAGAGGGTGGTGAACAGTGAGAATTACATATTTAAGAAAATAACATCCGTTTATGATGCTTTTATTAATAGTGTGCATTTGGGCCTGTTAATCCATGACTGAAAAAGAAAATGGCGAAAGCTGCGCATGCTCAATGAATCCATGAAATGACCCGGTGACCGAGAGAAAGCTGAATGACTGCCAAGATCCAAGGACAGAAGGGATGGGAAAAGAAGAAGATGTATCGCTCATCTATGAAGCTTGTATTAAATAAATTACTGCATTTGCAACAAAATATGCATGTGAAAACAAAATATATGAATGAGTCGAAGGGGAAGGGTTAGCAAACAATAGGTTTTACTAATAAAAATGAATACGTCAGCCTGGTGTGATGAAGACTCCCCTAACCCCGTCCAATCATATTCCGTATTTTAGTAAATTTGCAACACTTGAGGGTGGGACATGAAGAAATAAAGACTATAACTAGAGTGACTTGAGTTAAGTAATAATGATGATGATTCGATGATTTGATGGAGCTGTGAGAACTATTGCTGCTGGGAGCTGAGCACGAGAGAGCAGAGAGAGAAGACAAGAGCAGACTCAGAAGATTCAGACTACTGCCTGATTAGATTTGAAGGTTGCGGAAGAATATCGAGGAGGGAGAGAGTGTAAGAGAGGGAATCGCCCTGGTGCGTCGGGTTGTAGAGAAGTCCAGTAAGTATCAGTCCTGTCCTGATCCTGTCCTTTAGTCTTTGTCTCCTGATCCTAAGTCAGGGGACCCCCACCAGTCCTTTGGCCAGAGGGGGGGTTTTCCAGTCATCTTTATTAGGTAAATGTCATTCTGTCCAAAATTTGCATATTTCTTTGCAAATGTATTATAAATGTGCCTTTTGTCTCTACATCTATCCACTCTTATGCGTTTGATTTTGTTGAATGAGCTTGTGTAATTGAATGTATTATGCTATATAATTGTTCTCTCTCTCCCACTTAAAGAAAGATGGAGTTTGTACTGTGTACCTATAATTGATGAGCGTTCAACTTAATGACTGAAATTTTAGATAAACTTATTATTATTATTCAGAGTCTGTGGTTATTTTACTAAGAATTTTAGTTAAGAAGTTGTTAATATCACCATCAACTAACTCAACTAATGGTCCATCGACCAGAGGAAGAGTGTTGATTCGTGAAGATTAGTTAGACATGATACTGTAATTGAATTGTGGTTACAGGGAAATAACTCATCAGAACTTAAGTGAATTATAAAACTTGACCCCCCCCCAGCAGATTGGCCAGGGAATGCAAATGAACATATTTGGATAAATGTATATGGGCCCATTGAAAAATTCAGTTATGTAAAATATCCAACCCTGGCCTCTTCGCGCTGGATCAGTTTTTCTGGTAGCAGAGTTATGGTTATTATTGATTAGTTTGGTGATTATTGACTATATGTTCTTAACATGAAAAGTTAGTGTCCTGTTCTATGTTGTCTGGAAGTACAGGTACAGAGATACCTGGGAATCCCGGGAATGGAATTTTGAAGAGTGTGGTAAGGAAATCACACTGCAGAAGGTTACTCGTCTGTTGTCATAATACCTAAAAGCTCCGGAGGGCTGTAGGTGTTATATTAAGGACTATATCGTATAAAAGCCGAGAGTGAGTGATAGCGAAGGGTCTACCTGTGAAACTTTGGCCTTACCTGAAGGAGGAGTATCCCTATAGGAGTAATAGGTCCTACCCGAGCTTAAGTGAAGGGTAAACAGTGGTTTTTACTCGTAGTGTAAGGAAGTACTTTTCTCTTTGAAGCAAGTGAATAAACTATCTTTAAATTAGCGGAGCAGACAGAGTAGCGCTGTTTTTACGTTGTTACTAACAGAAAATGTATTAAGAAAGTTTAGAAAAATATATTGTCGTTTTACCTTGTGAAGGGAGGGTCAGTAGCAGGAGTCACTAACACTCCCCAGCACACATCTGAAATCTGTGAAAACGATAGACAGTGCATAAACAGTAAGCACAATTTGTATAAAAGATTTCAGATTCTCTCGGTCTTCTTTTCTCCTTTATTCAGTAGGTCTTCATACAATGCAACAGCCGACACGTGTTTCGTCGCGTACATGGGAATTAGTCCCGCGACTTCTTCAAGGCTAAGTCTTCTTAGTATGGAATCTATTAATGTGGAGATAATTCCAACCCACACGGGGTGTCTGTATTCTGCAGCGTCCTAAGTACAGTTTCTATATATCCGGCAATCATGTAATAATCCGGTGTTTACGAGCGCATATCTGTATTACTTCCTTCCGGACGCCGTCAGTACCATGTTGTCGAGTACGCAAACAGTAGCAGGAGTCATACTGACGTCACAGAGAGCCGCGCTGGTATTGGTTGAGACAGCGGGCGTGTAACAAGTGCCGATTGTAAAGGGAGGGTCAGTAGTAGGAGTAATACTGACGTCATAAAAAGCCGCGCTGGCATTGGTCAGACAAGTGGGTTTGGAAAGCTCTGATTGGTTGGCAGACAAGAGCCGCGCAGGTATTGGTTGTGGAAGAAAATACGTAGTGAGCTCCAATTGGACTGTTGGTGTGAGTCGCACTGGTATAGGACAAGTGTGGGAAAAGGATACGTAAGGATACGGAAGAGTTTCTAAATTTTGATTACTGAAACAACTAGTTACAGGGATTGGAAGAATGAAGCTGATTAATAAAATCCAAAATTTCTTTTAAAAAAGGATAAGCGTGTAGTAACCAGAGAAGGGATTCTTATGCCACCTCCTAATACGCCTGCTTCTTTTATGATGTTGGAACGAGGATACCATACTTGTGTTTGGTTGGAAAATTGTGTGGAGTATACGAAAGGCGATGGTGTTTTAGCTTTCCCTGAAAATGGTACGTTTAATGTAAGGATTCTTCAGAATTTGAGAAATCGGATGAATTCATTAGAACCTAGCCCTAGGTTAACGCAGTATGAAGCTTTGGAGGTATGGGAAGTTGAGGCATTTGAACGAGAGAAATACAGAGGATGTATAAGAATAAATAGAGGATTTTTTCCAAGATATCCGTTTGATACTCGAGGAGATGAGATGAAAAGATGGAGAAGAGCTGTAGTAACGGAAGGGTGTATCCAGTATTGATGGCTGAGGATCAAGTAGGGAGTAAATGTAAAGAAAAATTGAGACACAGGTATGGCTGGAACAGAATGTGATGAAACTGATGATGAGTTATTAGAGGACATTTTAGTTAAAAGACCTCCGCCTTATCAAGAAAATGCTGGAGAGGCAACTCCAAGTGCACCAATGATGAGAACTCCCTTAGTTCCACAGGTTTTATATGATCCAACAGTTACCCGAGTGTTACAGGAAAAGGAAAGGGACGCATTGAATAGAACAAAAGAAGAGATAATTCAGAAAATAAATCAGTTAGGTTTAAATGCTGAAGCCTTGACAGTACCAGTAACGATAGGTCCGGTTATTCCATTATATGGGAATAAACGAGACACCCCGAGATTACAAACAGTGACAGTCCCACAAAATAATGTTAGAAAAGAGGTAGTAATGTCAGAAGATCTAACCAGTGAGAGTGATTCAAATATATCGTTACTAGATCTCCCTAATATTGAAACAGTGACTGAAACTCCGAAAAGAGGTTCACCAGTGAATAAAAGGAGAAAGAAACTGATTGTCACTCCAGTAGCAGGAAATTCTAAAGGATTTTCGCCAGAAGACCTAGAGAAGTGGGCAAAATGATTAGACAAGAAGAAACCCCAAACACCAAGTATAGATGTGGCCAAGTTGAAAGTGGATTTGGAAGAAATGATCATTGGCACAATAAGCCCAGATAGATTAGGTACATACAGAGATGATGAATTGTTGTTTTGTGTAAAAGTATAACATGGAGAGCAAAGAATCTGCATGAGAAAATAGTAGAAGTTGCTTCAGAATTTGGAAAGGATGTAGAAAAATCGAAATTATTGCAGAAACCATATAGGGCAGAATTGACTGAAAAGGATTTAGAAAGTTTGAATGCGTCAGGAAGGAGATTACAGATCAAAGAATTCATGAATATTTTGAAGAAATGGGGAGATGCAGACAGATGGAGAGGTAGATGGACAAGGAAAAGGGATGAGGCAGCTACAAAGGAAGCATCCACATTCCCATTAAGAGAAACAGAACAGGTTGAAAGAGTGTGACCAATGAGAGAAGTTCCTGGTGGTGGAGATGTTCATGTTCCTTGGTCTAGACAGGATATTTTGTCTTTTACGAATGATTTTCCCAGATTAAGGGAGAAACCAGTTGAATGGTACAAGCAGGTAGAGAGGTTTGTGAAAGTTTCAAAGGTATTATTAAAGGATTTGGATGGTCTGTTTGATATAGTGGTACCAACTGATTTGTGGACAGAATGTAAGATTACGGTTGATTGGCCAACTGAAGAATATCCAAGAGATGCAAAGACAGGTGCACCTTCAGAAGATGTGATGAAAAAGTATCAGCAAGTGATTACTTTCTTGAAAGGGAAAATTCCTCCAAAAGAAACAGATTGGGTTAAAATAGATAGAACAACTCAAGAACCAAAGGAGTCAGTGCATGCGTATTACGAAAGGCTGTTGCGAGTATTTAAACAGTATAGTGGATTTGAAAATATTAGTGATAAGGATATGGGACATTTTGTGTACAGGTTTGTGTATGGATTGAGATCAGAAATTAGTCAGATGATTCAGCAGCATATGCTTTGCTGGCAAAGTAAGCCCATTGATGACATCTTGAAGTATGCAAAGTATTGTAGTGATGATATTGACGCAAAACACAAGAAATTGAAAGAAAAGATGATAAGGGCACAAGTAAAGTTAGCAGAACACCAAGAGGCTAGTACTGGTTCTCAAAATGATAATCAGTCGAATGACCAGAATCAGAATAGTCAAGGATCGAATGGAAATAAAGGAAAAAGGGCGAATGAGTAGAGAAGAAGTGAAAAAGAAGTATCCTTGTCATGCGTGCGGAAAGCATGGACATTGGAAGAATGAGTGTAGAAACGTTCAACAGAATAATGGGGTAAATCAAAATTTAAATCCACAGATGCAGAATGAGGTGGTTGTCAACCAGCAGCAACATCAACAGGTAGTTACTCCACAGTTACAGGTGCCACAAGCCCCTATGCCCAACTGTATGAACGCTCAAGTGCAGAGATACAGTGTGAACACCGGATTTCGTGGAGAGAGTGGTAAGAATACACAAACGGTTCAACAATATTGGATGCAAAGTAATGAGAGTGATTTGGTTGTTTCTCAATGACGGTGCCTGAGGGGGGAGGAAGAATACGTGCTTGGCGCATACTTGGCGGTAGATCAGTAAGGTCCATTTGTTGATGGAAAAGTGGAAGGTAATGACATCACTTTCCTAGTGGATACTGGTGCTACCCGTTCTACTGTGAGAGCAGCAGAAATTCCAAACCTACCCCTCTCGGGAGAAACTATCCAAGTTGTAGGAGTCTCAAATAAGCAAATAAAAACCCTGGTTACTAAACCAATAGAAGTGAATATTGGAAATTTCAAAGATATGCATCGGTTTGTGGTGTGTGATTCAAGCCCAGTTAACTTGTTAGGGAAGGATTTGTTGTGTAAAATGAACTGTACCATCTATTGTACACCTGATGGTATTGCTTTCCAAACACCTGATGAAGATATCGCTTTCAAAATGATGCTAGCAAAACAAGGAACAGAAGTGGACGAGATGTTTTCACTTCTGACTGAAAACAGTCTGCCTGATGAGCTCAGAGACACAGTGAGATCAGATGTGTGGGATTTTTCAGGAAAAGAAATTGGTCTGATGGCAAATGTAGACCCAATTAAAATAATGGTGAAAGAAGGTGCGATTTATCCAAACACACGACAGTACAAAATGAGTCCAGAAGTAAAAGCAGGAGTTGCTCCAGTAATTGATCAAATGATTGAACAAGGTATTTTGAAAGAAATAATGGGCAGTCCTTGTAATTCGCAAATCATGGGGCTTAAAAAGCCTAGTGGCAAATATAGGATAGTGCAAGATTTAAGGAAAATCAATAAGATAGTAGTACCCTGTTGTCCAGTAGTACCAAATCCAGCAGTAATTCTTTATCAGATACCTTGGGATGCACATTGGTATACAGTGATTGATTTGTGCCAAGCATTCTTTTCGATTCCTTTGCATATAGATAGCCAATATCTCTTTGCATTTCGGTTCAAGGACCGTGTTTTGGCATGGTGCCGAGTTCCTCAAGGGTACACAGAGAGTCCCTCGATTTTTTATCAAATCTTGAAAAAGTATTTGGAAACATTGGTTATGCCAGGAAATTCAGTTTTGGTTCAGTACATTGATGACCTATTGGTGGCATCAAAGACAAGAGAGGCCTGTGTCATAGACACAATTGCTTTTCTGAACCATTTGGCAGAAGGTGGACACAAGGTATCGCCAGAAAAATTACAGTTTTGCCAACAAGAAGTCCAATATTTGGGACACAAGATAGAAAAGGGAGTTAGAAAAGTGACACCAGAGAGAATAAAAGTGATTCGACAGAAGAATCTGCCCAACACTAAGAAAGAAGTACGAATGTTTTTGGGAGTGATTGGATACTGTCGTCAGTGGATCAGTGGATTTTCATTGCTTGCAAAACCACTAATAAAATTGACACGAAAGGATGTGATAGATCAGATTGAATGGGATGATGAAAGCGAGGATGCATTCATAAAACTGAAGGATTGTTTATGTCAAGCACCAGCAATAGGAATGCCTGACTATACGAAAGAATTTGCTTTATTCTGCTGTGAGAGGGAAGGATGTGCGCTTTCAGTGTTAACACAAAGACATGCAACGTCCAGTGGCATATTTTTCTGCCACTCTGGATTCTGTGGCCGCAGCATTGCCTGGCTGCTTAAAAGCAGTAGCTGCTACTTGTGTGAGTCTGGAGCAGAGTGAGTCTATTGTAATGGGACATCCCTTGAAGGTATATGTGCCACATTCTGTCGAGATCCTTTTAACAAGGACTCGAACTCAGCACTTGACCCCTAGTCGGCTGACTAAGTATGAAAGAGTGATCCTAGGTGCTGAAAATGTAAGCGTGATAAGATGCACCACATTGAATCCAGCAACCTTGTTGCCGGACCCATTCTGTGAAGAAGTAAAAGAAGAAGTTGATCATGATTGTTTGGATCTAACAGAAATGTGTACAAAGCCCAGGCCGGACATCTTTGATGTCCCATTGGGAGAATCAGATTATGTATTGTTTGTTGATGGGTCATGCTTGCGAAAACAAGATGGAGAACTGAGTGCTGCCTATGCTGTATGTACTATATCTGCTATTATAGAAGCATCCTGTTTAAAAGGAGTCAAGTCTGCACAAATAGCCGAATTGGTAGCTTTAACAAAAGCCTGCAAAATTGGGCAAAAATTGAGAGTAACCATATTCATGGATAGTCAATATGGTTTTGGGGTTGTGCATGATTTTGGCCAATTATGGATGCAAAGGGGATTTCTGACTTCTTCAGGTTCTCCGATCAGAAACAGTAAAAATGTCAAAGAACTGTTGGAAGCATTACAATTGCCAAAGGAAATTGCAGTGGTCAAGTGTGCTGCACATAAGTCAGGAAATGATTATGTGACACAAGGCAACAAATATGCTGACCAAGTTGCACAATTTTGTGCTCGAAATACAATGTCTTTGAACAAAGGGTTGGAAAAAGAAACTACCAATTGCCAACTAATGTTTTTCTCTGCTTTTGAAACATGGGATGAAGTTAGACAGTTACAGGATGAGGCAGATGTAAAAGAGAAAGAATTCTGGATCAACACAGGTTGCACAAGAAGATCCGATGATGAAGTATGGGTGTGTCCAGATGGAAGACCGATAATGCGAGACAGTTTGTTATCACAAATGGCAAGAGTATATCATGGAGCTACACACATTGGGAGGGATGCCATGATTAGACACTTCAGGCAGACATGGTACAATACCAAGTTTAGGCTCATTGCAGAGAGTCTCTGCCAGCGCTGTTTGACATGTCAACAGCAGAACCCAGGTAGAAAAACGTTTGTCAGTTGGGGAAAAATCGGAAAGGCAGAGGGACCATTTACAAGACTGCAGCTTGACTTCATAGAGTTGCCGCTGTGCAATGGTTTGAAGTACATTCTTGTCATTGTGTGTCTGTTTTCTCGATGGGTGGAAGCCTATCCAACGAGAAGGAATGACAGCCTCACAGTTGCCAAATTACTGGTGAGGGAGCTCATTCCAAGATTTGGGTTTCCAGTCACTTTGGAATCAGATAGAGGACCTCATTTTAACAATGAGATAATTCGATTGATTTGTACAGCTTTCAAAGTTGAGCAGAAACTACATTGTGCCTATCGACCAGAAGCATCTGGTGTGGTTGAGCAGCTCAATGGCTCAATAAAATCCAGGTTAGGAAAGGGGTGTGCATCCACTTCACTGAAATGGCCTGATGCTTTGCCCCTTGTCTTGATGAGTCTTAGAAGCATCCCTGACAGACGAACAGGATTGAGTCCTCATGAAATACTCATGGGAAGAGCAATGACACAAGCATTTGTACCTGGAAACAAACTGATGACTAGAACTGATGATCTAGTGTTGGACTATTGTAAAGGACAAGCTGATCTGGTACGTTCTGTGTCTCACCAGGTTGGAGAAGATGCAATCGCAACACAGCCGAATCAAGCTCATGATTTGAATCCAGGAGACTGGGTTGTGATAAAGAAGCACACGAGAAAATCGTGCTTATAACCCAGGTGGAAAGGACCTCATCAAATTATATTGGTCACAACGACAGCAGTGAAATGTGCTGGCTTCCCAAACTGGATCCATGCCAGTCATACCAAAAGAGTCCCAAGTCCACCTGAATGACAAGGGCAGCAACTGGTAGAACAAAGAAAAGAACCAGAAGCTGAAAGTTGTGAAGTCGAAGAAATCAGAGAAACAGACTCTGAAGAACGTATTGATGATGAACAGCCAAGTACAAGTCAAGTAAGGTGGGCACCAGTTACTGGGTCTCAAGAGGCTGTTGTAGAGATCAAAGAAGAGCAAGAAATTGAGAGACCAGAACTAACTGAAACAGAAGATCCAGATCAAGCTCAATCAGAAGAAGAAAAAGAAGAATTGACAGGTGCAGAACAAAATCAGTCAACAGAAGAATCTGCTGCAGGAAACTCAGATCAAACTCAATTAGAAATAGAAAGAGAAGAATTTAAAGATCAAGAACGAAATCAAACAACAGAAAGAAAAAGATCAGAAAGTCCAGAACAAGCTCAGTTAAAAGAAAGAGAACAAAAGACCGTTAGAAATTGGTGAAGAAGGTGAAAAGGCAGTGCAAATAAAAAGAATCAGAAAGGGTGATCACTGGCCAAGTGGAGTAAAAGGACTGAGATATGTTTTGAAAAGAAAAACAGGGAAAGAATTAGAACAAGTAAACGAAATATCAAGTCAAACTGAAGAAGAACATCCAAGAAGAAAATCTTTACGAAAATCAACAAGAGTGAGAGTTCCAAATAGAAAATATAAGGCTCCTGAATGGACATATATCATTCTCGAGGACTTTGAGAATCTTGATCTAAATGAAGAACAAGAAGGTGTTGCTATTGAAGGAATTGATGAAAGCAAACTGAGACCACCTTAAAGGAAAAAGACTTTGACATAAATAGTGTAAATTGACAAATAAATAAAGAAAAGAATCAAAGAAACCAAAGAAGAAAAAGAAAATAAAGACAAAGGGGAACAAAGAAAGAAAGCTCTTGAAGTGTGGGATCACACAAAGATTTTATATTTTAATTTTTTTTTAGAAAATTTTAGAATTTAGAGAAAAAATAATTTAGAGATAGGTCAATTCAAAACACTAAAAATGGCAGAAACGAAAGTGACTGAACATCCGAAATCTAGTTTAAAACGAAGATGTGTTAAATGTTGTTTGTGCAGTATTTTAATACTAATGTTAATGTGGTTGTTACTAACTGTTGTGATACCTATTTTGATGGTAAATAATAACAGAAATAACACTAATACAAGTGATCGAGTGAATGCAGGTACTGAAGGAACAACTACCACTAATTTAGAGCAAATAGATGAGACCATGTATCAACATGGCAGATTAAATAGTGATTCGTCATTAAATGTGTTTACTAAACTTCTATATGAATACGTAGATACAATGGATGTGAGCGATTGTTATGTTTGCATGAAATTACCTTCGTCTGTCTCGGAGGGAGTGACCTATCACCATCTTCCCTTAACATATGGTGTGTCATGTAGTGTTGTGTCCAGTCTGTTCTATAAAATAGGCAAATTGCAGTATTATTATTCTAACATGGATTTAGTATTCCCAGAGATTCCTATTAGGAGAAACCTAAACCCAGTACTTCGTGCTAAAGAGGCAGAATTCATGGGTGAGTTCTTCTTAACAACAAACCCAATAGACATAACATATGCATATTTACAATAAACTTACGGTTTCATCTGTTACCGCCTCTTCATCATATTTACATCTTTTCACCTACCCTCTGTACTTCTCTACGTGCCAGCATTCTCATATCCAGCTTTCTGGCATGGTCTATTAACTACCGTCCACCTCTGTGGTGTTATGTCTTCCCTTTTGTCTGGCCTCAATTAGCAGCTATCAGTCTGTTGTATATATGTATATATTGTGTATTGTTCATTTCTCTGTATATCTAGTGTTTCACAACAAGCTTGTGTGCACCTTAAGAGTTAACATGTTACCATGCAAACCTTATGATGTAACTTATAGAATGTTCACTTACTATTAATATGAGGTCATAGACTGTTTAAGCGTTGGCAGAACTACATCCTCTTGTTTTCCTGTTGCCTGCGTGCGGGCCTTTTGAATTGCTTCTATGTTAATAAACCCTGATTAACATACTTTGGTGTAATGGTGAATTCAATCATAACAATTTGGCGCCAATTGTTAAACATAGAAGGCCTGCAGCAGAGCTGATTTCTGAAAATTACAGAGAGTAAGCCGGACACCACGTCAAGCAACATCCCGAAGCCTGAACAAGAGGAAGCTGCATGAACCAGACTGGAAGGTTCGTTTTAAAACTTTAAATAAGTACGGATGTACTAATTTAAAAATATTTATATAAGTACACTCGGGATTCTAATAACCGTTGCATTTTGAAATACCTTTCATTATCGGTGACGCACAGCAAGCTCGTGCCGCTTGGAATCTTCTAAGCAGATCGCTGTGAGCTTCTGAATCTCCATGTTTGACGTGCAAGAAAGTTAGACATCATCATCACGTGACACCCGGAAGACGAGCATCACGTGTAATACGTTACGTAAAGTGACTCCATTTTTTTTTTTTTAAAAAGGAAAACTATTGTGACTGCAAACCCACTGTGAAAACGCTTGTGTTCGGAGCTAGTTTCTAAATGGCATTTTGTGCATCAGACTCTTAAGATAAGATTAAACCGGTGAGCAAATATTGAATCAGTCGTCAACGATATTGACTTAAAATATTTAAAAAACAATGTTTATTGCTGTACTTAAATCGGAAAATGAATAATTCAAAGCACATAAAAGTTCATCACTTTATTTTTTTTTAGAGTTGCAAGACTGCTTACGTAAAAAAAATATATAACCATGGCTCAAAGTAGTAATATATGTCAGACAACTGCATTTTTAAGTGTACCAGGAAAACCTCCAATGAAATGGAAAAACTGGCATAGAGCATTCGAAAATTATTTGGTAGCAATAGACGGGAAAGCTTATGATGCGGAAAGAAAAAAAGCGATTAAGTTTAGTTTATTAGGCACTGCTGGTCAGGAAACTTTTGATAGCTTACCTGAATATGAGAATGCACCAAGACAATTTATTCCGTTGGATGAGTACCAGGAAGAGGTTAAGCAATGGAAAAGCAGTTTTCTGAAGAACCAAACATTATGGTTAGGAGGCATAGGTTTAGTATGTGCAAACAACTGGACAATGAAACTGTAGAGGAGTACATTGCAAGTATCAGAGTATTAGCAACTAAATGTGAATACAATGAGATGGTGGATATATATATATATATATATATATATATATATATATATATATATATATATATATATATATATATATAGTATTTTAAAGTGCCCTAAAGCAACGAGAGCGCACTCGACAGCGCCCTGCCATCCAGCCTTACAATGCAGCCTGTCTCCTGCTCCTCCATATATTCTTGCCAACGCGTTTCAAGGCTGTTAGATTTGGGGGTCTCTAGTTGGCAGAGGTATGTACCTTTGTCCAAATAGGGACCCTTGAGTCTAGTCAGGGAAAGTAGGTACACTCCTGAAATAACCCCTGCTCACCCTCTTGGTAGCTTGGCACGAGCAGACAGGCTTAGTTCAGAGGCAGTGTGTAAAGCATTTGTGAACACATACAGTAATCAAGTGACAACACTACAAACGGACACCACACAGGTTATATATTTATAAAAATAGGTATACTTTATATAGATTTATCACAAGACCATAAACGACAAAAATAATCCACAATACTGTTAAGAATACTTAGTTCTGATCAAAAGGCTTAATTCAAGGTTCTGTGCGAGTCGGTAGCCTCCTCCGGCTACGGCGATGTCGAGAACAAACAGAGTCTAACAAATCCAGCTGACCGCGTCGAGACGGGCCAACACAGCGTAGACAGACTCGGTCACAGTACCTTTTACTTGAAGCGGCAGGCACGGGTGTGCGAGCCGGATGGCTGTTCGTCGCGGTCGCGATGCAAAAATGGAAGCGTTGCAGGACGCGTTGTCCCTCGATGCGGTGCAGGCAGCGGCTCGTTGACGTCGTCGAGACGGAGTCGGTGAGACCAGGGCCGTGCGTTGCAGGGCGAGACGGTGCTTCGATGCGGTGCTGGCAGGTTGCGGTGCGGCGACGAAGCCGGATTCAGGAGCTGGCGTCGATCAGTCCGGACAGCGGTGCGAGTCGGGCGGTGCGTCGCAAAGCGTGCGAGCGGTGCCCAACTCCGGTGCGGTCACAGGACTCGAACTCAGCAGCAGTGACCGTGTCGGTCGGACCAGTTCGATTCGGCGTAGCGAAGCGGTGCAGGACGCGTTGCCCCTCGATGCGGTGCAGGCAGCGGCTCGTTGACGGAGTCGGTGAGACCAGGGCCGTGCGTTGCAGGGCGAGACGGTGCTTCGATGCGGTGCTTACAGGACACCGAGTCGGTCGTGAGAGTCGGTCACAGCTCCCTACCTCTGTAGCCACTGAAACAGAGTTTCCAGCAGCAATTCACAAAGGGGTGAAGTCCAATGGTCCTGGGACTTCGGTCAGGGGGCAAGCTCTCTTCCAAGCCCTTGGAGATCCTTCACAAGTTGATGAAAGTCACAGCAAATCAAAAGTTCCTTTCTCCTTTCTTTGGCAGTCAGGCAAACCACTGCAGGCCAATCCCCCAAGCAGCACTTCAGCTTAGGGATAGTCTCTCCTCAGTTTCTTCTTGGTTCCGCTCCTCAGCAAAGGTTTCTTCTTGTTCCCAAAAGTGATCTAATCTTCCTGGGGTCTGGGTGCCCCTCTTATACCCTGATTCTCTTTGTTCTCTGGAGGCAGAGAGGCCTCTGCCTAGTCCAAAACCAGTTCCGGTCAGTCCTGGAGCACTTTGTTTTTCTGACTCCTTCTTTCCTTTCAGAATGTGGGGCAGAGTGCTCAGCCGCCCGGCAGGAGGTGGAGCCAGCATTGTGGAAGGCAGGCACAGCCCTATTCAGACCCAGGTGCAACTCCTCCCTCCACTCTGGATGCAGATCTTTCTATTCAGCCCTGCGCTGACTCACCCTGTCTCCTGTAGCCACCCCCAGCCCCTGTCACTCAATCTCCAGACAAGGAATACACAACCTAGCAGAGGCAGGCTTGGATAGTTAGGCAAGAAAATACCCACTTTCTAAAAGTGGTATTTTCAAACACAGAATGTTAAAACCAACTTCACTAAAAGATGTATTTTATCATCCTGAGTTCAGGCATACTAAATTCGTTTTTCTACCATGTTCCTGGGTCAGTTCTGACTATAAGGTGTAATAGTCAGTCTGCCCATTCTGGCCTATGGGGAGCAGGTAGCCTTGCAATAGTGAAAAACGAAAATGGCTGTAATTCACTATTAGGACATGCCACACACACCAGGGCATGTCCTACCTTATACTTACAATGCACCCTGCCCTAGGGCCTACTTTAGGGGTGACCAACATGCAGTAAAGGGAAGGTTTAGGGACTGGTAAGTGGGTGTACTCACCAAGTCGACATGGCAGCCCTGGGCTGCACACAGGCTCTGCGATGGCAGGCCTGAGACACATTTTACCGGCCGCTTCTGTGGGTGGCACAACCAGTACTGCAAGCCCACCAGCGGCATTGGATTTACAAGCCCTGGGCACACTGAGTGCACTGTACTAGGGACTGACAAGTAAACCAATCATCCAATCACGGAGTCACTAATACATATATTAATTAACGATAGGGAGCACTTGCACTTTGGCACTGATTAGCAGCGGCAAAGTGCCCATGAGCATCTAGTCCAGCAAAAACATATCGGCAACAGTGGAGGCATTACGAAAAAATGGAAGGGAGACCCACGCCAAGGATACCAGGTCTAACAAAGGCCATTAGCCTCTTCTTCCAGGGCTGCTTGGAAACATCACACTGAAGCTCACATTGGTAATTTCCGGCTTCATTTATTCGTGAACACGCCCCCGGTGGGCATGTGCTTAGTGCAGCTTATTTTAATGCCTGATGGGTATTGAAGTCCTTAATGTGGGCATTAGTATTCACATATAGTATGTTCAATGTGCGTTACAATTAAAAGCTTCTTAATCTCCTATAGTAGGTGGCGGAACACACCAGGCAGGCTCAATCTGCATATAGAGCGCTGTGCCGTTTCGGTCTTGAACAGTTCAAAGACCGAAGCCTATTAGGCACTGCTGGTCAGGAAACGTTTGATAGTTTACCTGAATATGAGAATGCACCAAGACAATTCATTCCGTTGGATGAGTACCAGGAAGAGGTTAAGCAATGGAAAAGCAGTTTTCTGAAGAACCAAACATTATGGTTAGGAGGCATAGGTTTAGTATGTGCAAACAACTGGAAAATGAAACTGTAGAGGAGTACATTGCAAGTATCAGAGTATTAGCAACTGAATGTGAATACAATGAGATGGTGGAGATATATATATTATATATATATATATATATATATATATATATATATATATATATGTATATGATCAATTTGTATTTCATTGTCACTCAAAGAAGGTACAAGAAAGACTGTTGGCATGCAGAAACCCTACATTACAAGATGTAATTGACATTGCAAAAGGAATCGAAAGATCTCTTATTTCATCTAAAGTTTTAACATCCGAAAGTACACAGTCTACTAATGATTTTTCATTACAGGAGAAAAAGAAAAGTGATAACAGATCTACCAAAAATGTTAGAGTTGGTAAGGGTATAAATTCAAAATGTTTTGTTTGTTACAGGTGTGGTTCATAGAGTCACAAGGTGGACTTTCAAGGATGGTCTGCTGTTGGTAAGAAATGTATAAAATGCCAGAAGTATGGTAGGTTTGCGTCAGTATGCAAGAAAGTTAAAGGCACTACTTATCCAAGAGTTAGAGTTAGTAATGTGGGAGATTTTGATGAAGAAATGTGTTCAAATATAGTTTTAACAGTTGATGAGTCTGCTGGTAGGATGAAAGCACCATTAGGTATAGTAGAAATATGATCTGTAGAATCAAATATAATGGCAAATTCAGGTTCACCTATAACTATCTTGTCTGACAAAACTTATTTTGAGTTTTGACCCCATATTAAATTACAAACTACAGACGTAAATCCAAAAGCATTTGGAGAATTTGACATAGACATGCTGGGATATTTTGAGGATACATTACAATTTAAAGGAAGATCTATTGAAACAAAAATTTATGTAGCAGAAAGAGGAAGGAACATTGTTGGCTGGAAGGATTTAGGTAGACTGGGGATTATTTTAAAACCAGGATCATCAGAACCTATTGTGCTAGGTGAAATTCCAGTATCTTTTGTGTCTGAAATAAAAGAACAGTTAAGTTTGGATAGTGTATTATCTGACAACCAAGCAGTTTTTGTAAATCGTCTCGGTTGCGTAAAGGATTTTGAGCATGTTATTAAACTAAAAAACAATGTAATTCCTGTAAAACACAAGGTAAGACCAGTTCCACTTTCAGTAAGGAATGGGTTAAAGCAGTTATTGGACAAGTTATGTAAAGAATTGAACCCACAAATTCCTCAAAATGGGTTTCCGCTATCGCCGTCATTAAAACATGGCGATATTAGGTTGTGTGCTGACTTGAGATCATTGAATAAAAATATTGTTGCAGACTGTCACCCCCTGCCCAAAATCCAGGAGATGGTGGCTGGATCAAGATTTTATTCATTAATCGATCTCAAGTCAGCATATCATCAGGTTCAGTTATCCACTGAATCACGTGACTACACTACTTTTGTAACTCCTATTGGAGCATTTAGATATGTAAGATTACCATTGGGCTCGCTTCAGCTGCAAGCGTCTTTCAGAAATTGATGGATGTAATTTTTAAAGATGTTAAAGGGGTTGAGATATTCCAAGATGATATACTGGTACATGGTAGTACTATACAGGAGCATAATGACATTTTAAATACAGTTCTTGCAATTTAAAAAAATAGAGGTATGACTGTATCAAAAGAAAAATGCGAATTTTTAAAAAGTGAGATTGAATATTTAGGCCACATGCTTACTCCTGAAGGAATAAAACCCAAAGAAGATTTGGTAAAGGCAATAACAGAGGCACCTACACCAAACGACAAGGAAACACTCAAGTCATTTATGGGCTTGAGTGAATATTATTCACGCTTTATTGTTGGTTATGCTGACAATGTAAAACCCATGCGTAAATTATTGAGAAAAGGAGCAAAGTTTGAGTGGGGAGTTGAACAAGATGCAGCATTTAAATCTACCAATAGAGCTATTGTTGCAGCACATGCTTTACATCCTAATGATTCTGAGGGAAGAAATATGGTCACTGTTGATGCTAGTGCTGTCAGCATAGGAGCAGTATTCATGCAAAAAAGGAGGGCAGAAATAAACACTGTTGCATTCATATCCAGAAGGTTGAGGAATGCAGAATTGTTCTACAGCACTATCGAAAGAGAAACCTTAGCCTGTGTATGGGCGGTTGAAAAGTTGAAAATGTATCTTTGGGTCAAATATTTTGATTTGGTGACAGATCATAAACCTTTAATATACATGATGGATGGTTGTGGTAGAGGTAGTGAAAAGGCTTCCTCAAGGTTAGTAAGATTAATGGCAAAGCTGCAGGAATAAAATTTTCAGATAAAACATATATCTGGAGGGCTAAATTGCAGCGCCGACTGTTTGTCCAGGCTTCCTGTGTCAGATCATGCTACCGATAGTTTAGAAGATACGGAGTGCGTTGTGGCACCTATCGAAGCAATCTCACTTTGTGAGGGTACTATTTCTGAAAATGAGTGGTTGGAAACGTTGGAAGAGGACAAAATATTACAAAAAGTTATGGATTACATGACAGTTAAATGGCCACCTATAAGAAATCTAGATACAAATGTAAAGAGTTTTCACCAAGTGGCTGAGGAGTTAACAATAGAAAATGGTTAGTTATTAAGAAATTATTTGTTTATTACACCTGATCAGTTAAGGAAAAAATTAATTGATTTAGCACACAAGGGACATCCTGGTTCCACTGCAACTAAAAAACTTTTGCGAAGTTATTACTGGTGGCCAGGTATGGATACAGAAGTGAATTTATATGTGGATGTATGGGCACAATGTTTAAAAGCAGACAAGCATTGGAAAACCTGCAAAAATGAAATGCAAATGGTTGTAATTCCAGAGGTATCGTGGTCTAAAATTGCCATCGATTTTTCAGTTCCTTTTAACATTTTGGAGAGCAAATACAGATTTCTAGTCGTAGTAACAGATTACTACAGTAAGTGGATCTATTATGAATTTCTACATAATATTACCACTGATTATGTAATAGATTTTTTTTAAAGAATTTTTGCAATTGAGGGACTACCTGATATTTTAGTATCTGACAATGGCCCACAACTGGTCTCACATAAAATGACAAATTTTTTAAAAGACTTGGGAATAAAACAAGAGAAAACACCCTTATATTTTCCAAAATCTAATGGTCAGGTAGAAAGTGTTAATCAATCAATCAAATTATTTGTAGAGCGCACTAATCACCTGTGAGGGTCTCAAGGCGCTGAGCGGGGGTGGGGGTGCAGCTACTGCTCGAACAGCCAGGTCTTGAGAAGTCTCCTGAAGGTCAGCAGGTCCTGGGTCTGTCGCAGCTGTGTGGGGAGGGTGTTGCACGTCTTGGCCGCGAGGTAGGAGAAGGATCTGCCGCTGGTGGAGGTCCTGTGGATGCGTGGGACGGCGGCAAGGGCGAGGTCGGCGGAGCGCAGCTGGCGATTCGGTGTGTAGAAGGTGAGACGCTTGTTGAGGTATGCTGGACCGGTGTTGTGTAGTGCTTTGTGGGCGTGGGTGAGGAGCTTGAAGGTGATCCTCTCCTTGACTGGGAGCCAGTGCAGGTCCTTCAGGTGGGCAGTGATGTGGGTGTGGCGGGGTATGTCGAGGATGAGGTGTGCGGAGGCGTTCTGTATGCGTTGGAGTCTCTTCTGGAGTTTGGCCGTGGTTCCTGCGTAGAGGGCGTTGCCGTAGTCCAGCCTGCTGCTGACGAGGGCCTGCGAGACCGTCCTTCTGGTTTTGGTGGGGATCCATCTGTAGATCTTGCAGAGCATGCGAAGGGTGTTGAAGCAGGAGGAGGAGACGGCGTTGACTTGCAGGGTCATTGAGATCGATGAGTCCAGGATGATTCCCAGGTTGCGTGCGTGGTCGGTGGGTGTGGGTGCGGCTCCCAGTGCGGCTGGCCACCAGGGGTCGTCCCAGGCTGAAGGGGTGGATCCAAGGATGAGGACTTCTGTCTTGTCCGAGTTAAGTTTCAGGCGGCTGGTCTTCATCCAGCTGGCGACTGCCTTCATTCCTTCGTGGAGGTTGGTTTTGGCGGTGGCATGGTTTTTGGTGAGTGAGAGGATCAGTTGAGTGTCGTCGGCGTAGGAGACGATGTTGAGGTTGTGCGAGCGGACGATGTTGGCGAGTGGAGCCATGTAGGCGTTGAAGAAGGTAGGGCTGAGTGATGATCCTTGGGGTACGCCGCAGATGATCTTGGTGGCTTCGGAACAGAAGGGCGAGAGGCGGACCCTCTGGGTTCTGTTGGTGAGGAAGGAGGTGATCCAGTCCAGGGTTTTGTCGCGTAATCCTGAGTCGTGTAGGCGTGTGCGTTGGGTGTGGTGGCAGACGGTGTCGAAGGCGGCCAAGAGGTCCAGGAGGATGAGGGCCGCGGTTTTGCTGTTGTCCAGTAGGGTCCTGATGTCGTCTGTGGCGGCTATGAGGGCGGTTTCGGTGCTGTGGTTGCTGCGGAAACCGGATTGGGACTGGTCCAGGATGTTGTTCTCCTCGAGGAAGTGGGTCAGTTGCTTGTTGACGATCTTTTCGATGACTTTCGCCGGGAACGGGAGGAGGGAGATGGGCCGGAAGTTCTTGAGGTCCTTTGGGTCCGCTGTGGGTTTCTTGAGTACGGCATTGATTCGGCGTGCTTCCAGCTTTCCGGGAAGGTGGCGGTCTCGAAGGAGCTGTTGATGATCTTCCGAAGTTGGGGGGCGATGATGTGGTTTGCTTTGTTGAAGATGTGGTGGGGGCAGGGGTCGGTGGAGTGGATGGTGTTCATGGTCTTGATGGTGTCGTCGTCGTGGGTCCAGGAGAGCATGTGGTTGGTGAGGCTGGGGGGCGGTGGTTCTGCAGTGTTGGCGGCTGTTGGGAGCGTCTGGGTGTTGAAGCGGTCGTGGATGTCTGCGATCTTGCGGTGAAAGAAGGTGGCTAGGGAGTCGCAGAGGTCTTGCGACAGCAGGATGTCGTTGGAGTTGGAGCTGGGGTTGGAGAGCTCCTTCACAATGTTGAAGAGCTCTTTGCTGTTGTGTGCGTTGTTGTCGATGCATTCCTTGAAGGAGGTCCTTTTGGTGGCTCGGATGAGTTGGTGGTGCTTGCGGATGGCGTTCTTAAGGGTTGTGTGGTTTTCCTGTGTCTTTTCGTGGCGCCACCTTTTCTCGAGTCTTCGGCAAGTCCGCTTAGTTTCCTGGAGGTCGGTGGTGAACCAGCTGGCCTTTCTGTCGGTGCGTCTGTTTGAGTGTTTTTTGATCGGGGCGAGAGTGTTGGCGCAGTCGTCGATCCATTGCCTGAGGTTGCTGGCGGCTGTATCGGTGTCAGTGGTGTTTGTCGGTGGGTCTCTAGCGAGGGTGGTGATGAGCTGGTCTTCCGTGACCTTGTTCCAGCTGCTGTAGGGGATCCTTAGCGGGTGGTGGTGCGCGGTCGGTTTCTTGAAGGTGAAGTGGACGCAGCGGTGGTCGGTCCAGTGGAGTTCGGTGGTGTGGCTGAAGGTGACGTGGTTGCTGGCTGAGAGGATGGGGTCGAGGGTGTGACCGGCAGTGTGGGTGGGGGTCGTGACGAGCTGTTTGAGTCCGAGGTTGGCGAGGTTATCAAGCAGAGCGGCGTAGTTGCTGTCGTCGGCGTTCTCAAGGTGGAAATTCAGGTCTCCGAGGAGGATGTAGTCTGCGGACGCAAGGGCGTGCGTGCTGACGATGTCGGAGATGGTGTCGATGAACTGTGGCCGGGGGGGTCTGTAAACGAGTGTTCCTCCAAGAGTGGTGTTGGGGTCGGTGAGGATCTGGAAGTGCAGGTGTTCGGCGGCGGCGAATTTCTACATAATATTACCACTTATTATGTCATAGATTTTTTTTTAAAGAATTTTTGCAATTGAGGGACTACCTGATATTTTTGTATCTGACAATGGCACACAACTGGTCTCACATAAAATGACAAAAATTTTAAAAGACTTGAGAATAAAACAAGAGAAAACACCCTTATATTTTCCAAGATCTAATGGTCAGGTAGAAAGTGTTAACAGATTTCTGAAAGAAGGAGTCCAGTTAGATATTGCATCACAACTTCCGGTATGTGAATTTTTACAAGACAAAGTAAATAGTTACAATAACACAGTAAATGAAGTAATAGGTTTCATGCCATTCTTTTTGATGAGGTGTAGAAAAGGCAATACTATGCATATGCCTAAATTCGGAATGCTGTATAAAGATTCAAAATATTGCGAGAAAATTGATGATAACAAACTCAAGGTTCACCAGAGAGTTGTGGACAAACAACTTTTAGCCAAGTGCTGTAACGATTAGCTTCATAGAGCAAAAAATAAAATCTTTAATAAAGGGGACTGGGTTATAGTAAAAAGACATTTTAAAGTTCAAAAAGAAGAATCAACATTCACTTCTCCTTATTGTGTGGATGAGGTTTCTAAAGGAGCTGTACATCTTAAAGATAAAGGTTGGTGGAATAAGAGTCAGGTCGTGAAACTTAAACCAGGGCAAAATGAAATTTTGAAAAACCTTGATTATGAATCTCTTGCTGAAACAAATCAGTTGATATGGAATGATTCTAAAAAGGTTACTAGTTCTGAAGATACTCCTCTGTGTACTAGTGGTAATATGTGTTTTGCTAGCGAAATACTGATAAGGATAGTAAAGCAATGGAAAATTGCAGTACTTTGGATAACAAACTAGGTCCTGATAAGTTTGATTTGGTAACCAGTAAACCTTCTATTGATGTTCAAGGAAGTAAAAACTCAGGAGAAAAAATAAATATACCCAGACCCAATTTCACATTTGTCAAACATAATTTGTTAGAAACCGTTAATGAGGGTGCCTCAACCTCATCAGGCAGGTTCTCAAAAGTGCCTAAGAGATTTGAAGATTATGTATTGTATTAACTCTCTTTTCTTTCAAGAAATTGAGATGTTGTATATATGTATATATTGTGTATTGTTCATTTCTCTGTATATTGAGTGTTTCACAACAAACTTGTGTGCACCTTAAGAGTTAACATGTTACCATGCAAACCTTATGATGCAACTTACAGAATGTTCATTTACTATTAATATGAGGTTATAGAACGTTTAAGCCAAATTACTCGTTGGCAGAACTACAACCTCTTGTTTTCCTGTTGCCTGCGTGCAGGCTTTTGGATTGCTTCTATGTTAATAAACACTTATTAACATACTTTGGTGTAATGGTGAATTCAATCATAACACAGTCATTTGACTAAGGACAGTCCCAAGATCCCCATGTTGGCCCCACAGAGGGTATAGGCCCATCCAAGGAAAAAGAAAAACTCCAGGCATCAATCCTCAGTATCTGCACTGTGCCAGGGTTCCACCAGAGATCGATGCACACCAGCTTGCTCCGGGTGAGTACAGTTCTATCTGCATCTAACTTGGGAATTCACATTTTCTGTTCCAGGTTACATCGTCCAGCATATTGTACCCTGGGTTTGGGAATCCACAAGAGAGACAGCCATCTTGTTCTGTTTCAGTTTGGAATGGTGTAGGTGAACTGACATTGGAAATGGAGTGGTTCAGAGATTGAGAATATTAGCAGTACCAGACAGATTACAGCAGAAAGTTCAGAATGTTCTGACTTTAGGGCATTAAGCCCACATTGGTATAAGTCCAATGTAAAGAATGATTAAGGTAGGCTTTTGGTGGATGGGTAGAGACAAATGTGTTGAGGAAACGTTTTGGGGGTCAGAGGGTGTGGTTTGTTTTTAGAATATGTAATTACAAAGGGAGGTAATTTATCCAGAGTTGACTGAAATATACCCAGGAAAACGTTGGGCTATGTGTTCTTTAGATCATTTTGCTACATTGGGCGAAGTTCTGAAATGCACTGTTGTTACTATTTAGAATTAAGTGCAGAAGCCAGAGGTGACATTTGAACATGTAGAGTGTAACTGATTTTTTGGAAGAGATGTCTTTTTAGGAAGGACATCCATCAGAATCTGATACAGTCAAAGGTGTACAATTAGTTTGAAGACACACGAAGGAGAAGGTAATCAAATATATTATTGAGCATACAGAAATGCAGTGTCTATCCTACCTATGTATGTAATATTAGATGTATATGTCATTCTAAAAAGAATTATTCAACTTCAGTATCTGGTACAATTCTGAGAATAGAAATGGTAGTAGAAATAGAAATGTAAATATTCTAACCTTGTGACAATTGGAGGACAGGTGACTAATCTCAAACTAGCCCAAAGTCTTAATCTGATAGGGATAAACTGTACACGGGTCTAGCCAAAAAAAGCTTCACACATGCTCAAGTCAAAAGGACAAGCTTTGCTTTGGTTTTCTACGTTCTTGTAGGGCCAAGACTCAAGAGCAGCCCAATGCTGGTCTGCAGCACCACTGTTGATTTAATTCTAATTTTCCAGTTAGTAAAGACAACATTTTTCTCCAAAGTACAGGTATTTGAAGGTCAGAGGTTTTATTGCTCCATTTTGCAGTGTCTACTTACAGCCGTGTTGCAGTCTGTGGCACTTTCAGGCTTACACGTACATTTTACAAAATCTCAATAAACTCAGAGCTCTATTCCATCGTATGCTAAGCATGATTTTATTATAGTGGTTTCATCAGAACGTAACATCAAAAAACATGGTTGAAAAACAAATTGTGCATGTGCAAGTTGATGGAAAAAGGAGCTCACCGTGCTTTCCCCTGGAGATGTCGACATACTGGCAAAGCCTGGGGTGAGTGATAGTTTTCAGGATCTGAAACCTCCCCAGAATCTTGATGGAGTTTGGTGTCAGTGGAAGGCCATTGCTTCCACAAACGTCATGCGGCAGGGCTGAGGCAAAGAAGGTGAATGCTCCCATCTCTGCATCCTTCAAGGGAAACATGGCTTCAGGCATCTTCCTTTCAAGCTTTCTGGTTGGGGGAAAAACAAATAAAGGAACACTTTTTTCACTACTCTTAGAATTTCAATCTAGATGAAAATGTTAATCAAAATGGAAATGATGCAGCTTTCATGAAGTCTAAACCATAAAACGTCAACAAAGGGAGAAATTGAGAAAAACAAATTCTCCACCATTTCTTAATTGTAAATCATTTAGAAAATGTTCCTTTTTTATCAGTTGATAGGTTATGTACCAGTAGGTCTTCCATTCAATACACTTTGGACCTTAGTTGTCCAGAAAAGAGCCCATTTTTAAATAACCTTTGATTACTTGAAAAAGGTCTGTTCCGTTATGGGTATCTGTAGGCACCAAACAGTCTAAAATGAAGTCCTAAACTTGGCATGCCTAACAAGCAAATGAGTTCTCAGCCAAATCAAGCTACACATTTTGCTCCTGACAATACCTATTATCCTTGTGAATGAGATGTCAGTTTCTTAAGATTTAGCCATCAGAGAACTCGGATGATAGACTCACTTTCTTTCCAGGTATTTCTAGTCCCTCATCTACTCACGAAAATATGATCTGTAACCAGAAACCATCCTTTTTTTCATATGAGAATGTAAGACGCGAGGGTCTTCTTCTAGTCATTTTAATATATTCATCTTCATAATCCCAGGAAGAGATCAGTTCTATCATAAGGTCAAGAGTAACTCAAAGCAGATCTCCAGTAAAAATCATATACTGCAGTATTCAATTTTCTTGTCATCATGCATTTGACTTACTGACACATCTTCAAGTAATGGGGCTCTACCATGTCACCACTAATTTGCCCTCTGGTTGCGAAAGACATTTTGTAGGCTTTCTAAGAACTTACAGTGGGCTTAGAGCCTACCTATTGTTTACCACTGTTTGACGTTATTGTCACTCATTTGCTTGCTTCTTATTCAGTGGCTTCCCTTCTTCACCTCCCTCCCTGGCATTCTTTTGATTGGATTACTTGTGTTCTTCCACTGCACACCTTTAGGGAACTACTTTTTTACTTCTTTAAGCACTCCATGACAGTTCATGCGTTCTCTAGTTCGCTCCCTCTTGTGCCGATTCCCCTTTCACAGTCCTGCTCTTTCGCAGTTTTCTTGTTACTACCCCTTCCCAGCTGCATTGCTCCCCTACACCTCCTGTCTCTTCAATTTTTTTCACTTGTATGAATGGCCTGATGGCTACAAAACACTACTGAGCTACTCCTTTCTCAAAAGCCCCATTGCTCTGCAAGCACCATCAGCCATCCTGAAAAAAAACAGCAGTGCCTTGCTTGCAAACACACGAAGGCCATGTTGTCATTAACGCACAGTTTGTAGCTGTGGTAGGGTTCATAGGCATCTAAAGGCATAAGCAACTGCTGCTGTTGTCTCTGCTGGCTGCTCGCTGTGCACCATCTCTCTGGCACTCTCTCCATGAGACTATAGAATGTCGTCCTCCTCAGCTCAATCCCCGTGTACTCGCTCCCGCTCCTTTATGTTCAGCAGATGTGAGCCTGCCCATAATGGAACTAGTGCCCAACAAAGTGTGAAGGTTTCTTAGGGTCAAAGCTACAACAGCTGCCCTCCCCACCTCCAAGACGAGATGTTGAGTGCAATAAAAGGGTTAAAATCACTGCTCCCCACAGCCGGCAAGAGATCTGATTGTATGAAATTCAGAATTCTGCAGAATGAAATACCTACACCTTTTAGTTCAGATGTGAAAGGTACAGTGGGTTTCTTAACAGAGTCTTAATGTTGTCTCATTGTTCCGTGCATCTACAGTAACGCACAAAGTAAACAAGGCGTAAGTGCTCATTTACACAGCAGAGGAGGGTCTCTTAGAGAATAAGCAATGTGCATAACAATGACCAAAATGCCAAATAAAAACACCATTTCTGTTTTCTTTGGTACCACGCATTTCATGTTACTCTAACAAAAAGTTACTTTCTGCAATGGTCTTTCTGGGGGATACTATATTTACCTGCAGATTCCTTAGCTTTTGAATACCCTAGGTGTGCCAGTAGGGGGGGACCAGCTCCACTTCAGCGCCGCAAGCGACACTTCGTGACATCACTGGAGCCATAAAACTCCGCCATGGCGTGATGACATAAGTTGCCATCCATTTTTAGGTCGAGCCTAGGCAGCGCATGCGCTGTCTCGCGACATGTTGTATTCAGTCTATGGTCAAGCCAGCTTTTGTCTGTGTCCTTTAAAAAACTTCACTTCTAATTGGATAATGGTTCCTGCTTGTCCCACCTTTTTTCTCAACTGTTGACTCCCACGGATCGTCCCCAGTGCTTGTACTCTTCCACTTCTGGTACTGTATGTCCTGTCTTTGTAACTTTTTTTTTTTTTACATTCACACTGAGCACTTCTAGCGCAGGACGCTGCACTTTATCTTTACATATGACGGCTGCACCTTTATTTTGTTCTGCACGGCGGGGTTCGCCCACCTCCATTTTTTTAATTGTGAAGAGACTTTAACAGTCAGCACTGCACCCGTTTCACGAGCAGCACGCTTTATCTACTTGGTTTTTATTTCTTTTAACTAGAGCTAGTTTTCCAGCAAAATGGCAGCCACTACCTCCAAGGCTCTTGCAGCGCCCACTTCACGCCGGCCATGCTTCTTTGATTTACTGTGATTTTATTCGAGCTGCTTCCGCAGTTCGACTGCCTCTGCTTCTCACCGCCTCGGCCCTGGCCAGCTGGTGCTGCAGCTTGTACCCTCTCATTGGCTGCCTCTGTAGTCCTGTGTCCAGCTGCTGCTCTGGTCTCCTCCCTCTGTCCTCTCCGGCCGCTGCTTGCACTCTCCACCTGAGCTACTACTTCCTTCCCACCGACCCCGTAACTTTATCCCGTTGAGGGGTCTCCTCTTCCTAATTTTGTGCTGGATTACCCTTCTCGACCCAGTTAGCACGGTGCTGGGTCGCCTGTGTTTCTATGTGGCTCACTGTTTGTGCCTGCTCCTCGTGATCTAGAGTGGTGACAAGGAAGAAGGGTTTGTTGCTCGCCTCGGAGCCAAGCAAGGCGAAACCTTAGTGATGAATGAGAAGTTGATAGTGATGCACTCACAATTTAATAAATGAAGTAAACTTTAGTGGGGAAACAATTAGAAATTTCAAACAAATTTCACGTGCACGTAGCTAGCAGGGCTCCACCCTGGCCCTGATCTGTGAAATGCCCAAAGAAACAAGAACAGGTGTTCCGGACGCTAAGCGCGCGTTCCTGCCCTAAGGCTACGGTGTAATTTAGCAAATATGTTCAATACCAAGAGTTAATCAGTGGTAGGATAATTTCATCAAAAGACGTAAACACTTTCAATAGACAGTCGATTATTAAACAACGATTGCAAAGAAACAAGGTTTTCTTCCAAAAATCTGTTTTACTTATTTCTCGAGTGTGGTATGTGGGCAGTTCAATGTTGTAGCTTTAAGAGGTTTAGAATTTCCTCTTGTCTGTAGAATTTTAGTATATGATGATTCTGTTCTACCCTGTGTGAGGCAGTTGTACTGCTGACTTCTGGTGTGCAGCTGCTCTTTGTCGTGGGTTCCAGTTTATGTACTTGTGGACCAATATATCAACCTTCCTAACCAGCGACGACTCACTAAATTTGCATATGTTTTACTCACTGTTGACATTCCAGATTCAAGCACTTATACTGAGAAGCAAATTAAAGGGCCACTAGTGGATGTCATCATTGATGGGAAATCTATCTTAGTTATGGTTGATTCTGGAGCTCCAGTTACTATTCTTGCGGATCGCACTTTTTACAAGTTCTGGGCAGAGGATACCCCTCTTTCAGCTCCTGATATTAGTCCCAAAGCATTCAGGGAACAGGACATTGACCTGTTGGGTTACTTCTGGGATAATGTGGAATGTTTAGGTAGATCTGTAAGAACCAAAGTTTATGTGGCAGTTAATGGGAGAATAGTGTTGGTTGGAAGGATCTTGCACTTTTGGGGACTATAATATGTCCAGGGCAAGATCATCCAATCATTTTAGCAATGCTTCCCACTAACCTTCTATCATTGGAACAACAGGAATGTGTAGTAGATCAATCTTATCCAGAAGTTTTCAAGGATGCAGTGGGAACCGTAAAGGGTTTTGAGCATGGTATTAAACTCAAGAAGAACGCTGTGCCAAAGTTAGGCCAGTTCCTCTCAGTATTCGAGATGATCTCAAACTGTTGTCATATTTACAATCCGAAGGGATAATTTCACCCATTGATGCCTCAGAATGGATTTCTCCAGTGGTTCTGACCAAGACTGGGGATCTCAGGTTATGTGTGGATTTGAGGTCTCGAAATCAAAATATTCTTGTTGATTCCCATCCCCTTCTCCACATCCAAGAAATGATAGCTAACATTGGTAAATCTAAGTACTTTTCAACTATTGACTTACATTCTGCCTACCACCAGATTCAGCTTTCTGAAGATTCTCAAGAGCTCACTGCGTTTGTGACATCTTTTGGTGCCTTCAAGTATTTGAGGTTACCATTTGGTCTCTCATCTGCAGCAAGTGTTTTCCAAAAGTTAATGGATAGTTTGTTTGGAAACATTCGGCAGGTGCAAGCTTTCCAAGATGACGTATTGATTCATACAGAGACCAAGGATGAGGACTTGCAAGTCTTGAAGAACGTTTTAAACATTTTACAAGAAAAGGGCATGACTGTGAAAGCTAGTAAATGTAAACTGCTAGTGAGAGAGGTGGAATATCTTGCACATCTTATTTCAAGTGGAGGAATTAAACCAAAATTTTGCAATGTGGATGCAATACGAAATGCACCACCTCCCGTAGACAAGGATGCTTTACGCTCCTTTGTTGGCCTATGCGAGTATTACGCCAGATTTGTTCCTGGCTATGCTCATTTAGTCCAACCATTGAGATGTCTTCTTAAAAAAGGAATGAAATTCATTTGGAATGATAGTATACATGAGGTATTTGAAAAAGTGAAACAATTGGTAATCAACGCTCCTGCATTGCATCCCTTTGTACCTAATGAGAATTCATTTATTACAATTGGCTGCCAGTCAAAAGGGTGTTGGCGCTGTTTTCGGGCAATGGGTGGATGGTAGGGAGAACACTATAGCATTTGCTTCACGTGCTTTAACTACCGCTGAGTGAAATTATAGCACTATTGAAAGGGAAGCCCTTGCCATTGTTTGGGCAGTTCAAAATTTCATAACATACATTTGGGGTACTCGTGAGATTTTTACAGATCACAAACCATTAGTCTTCCTGTTAGCTGGGAATGGGTTAGGGAAGTCTTCTGCACGCCTGGTGAGATTGTTATCCAAATTACAAGAATATAATCTTTTGGTCAAATACATCCAAGGTGGAAAGAATATCCAGGCAGATTGTCTTTCTCGCATTCCTCTCCCTGATTCTAGTGAGGGAGAGGATGACTTCCACAAAGATTGTGTTGTGGGACTGGTGGATGCTGTTTCCACATGCAATGGAAGTATCACACAAGAGGAATTGTCTACTGCCATGGAACAAGATGAGTCTTTGAAAAAGGTGGAGTACTTTATTAAAAACAGATGGCCTACAGGGAAAACTCTTAGCGATGATTTGAGAAGTTTTGCACAGATTAGTGAGGAATTATCATTTGAGAATGGGGTTTGTGTAAGGAATGGTTTGTTTGTACCTCCGGTATCTTTGAGGGAAAGGATTATTAACATGGGTCATGAAGGTCACATGGGGATTTCAGCCACGTGCAAAAAACTTAAAGAGATTTTTTGGTGGCCAGGCATGGACAAACAGGTGGCCCATTTCATTAGTAATTGCCCTAAATGTGTAGTTTCAGACAAACACTGGAAATTAAACAAGAAACCTTTGTTTCCAGTTCCATTTCCAGATTCGCCATTGGAAAAAATTGCTTGTGACTTTGCTGGGCCATTCAACGTGTTGCCCTCGGACAAAAGATACTGTTTGGTTGCTATTGACTTCTACTCTAAGTGGTTCTATTATTCATTTGTACAAGCTGCTAATTCCTCCACTGTGATCTCTTTTCTTGAAAGCATGTTTAAGATTGAAGGCACACCCTTCTATATTGTCACAGACAATGGTTTATCTTTTGTTTCTAGGCAAGTTACAAGTTTTTTGGAAACATTTGAAATAAAACACTGTCAAGTTGCTTTGTACAGTCCATCCTCCAATGGACTAGTTGAAAGGGCAAATCGCTTTCTAAAGGAAGGAGTTCAAACTGCCATTGCAGCAAATGTCAATGTAGCTGATTTTTTACAAGAGAAAGTTTGGGCACATCTTACTTCTCCTAATTCCACCACGGGTGTGACACCTTTCAAAGCACTTAGGGGAAGAGAAGCCAGATCCAATCTGATGCCCAAATGGTTCACTAATTTAGCAGTGGGTTCTGCTCTATCCAAGAAAGGAAATACCTCTGAAGAGTAATTGCCAAGCAACTGCTACAAAGCAAAAAACTCTATGAGGGAAATTCAAAGCTCAAGGTTGATCCAATCATTCACAATAATTTGGTTTTGATCAAGAAGCTTTACAAGGTGTGCAAAGGCCAGTCAAAATTTTCATTACCTGTACGTGTTGTCAGAGTAAGCAAACCTTCTGTTTTGTTGGAAGGGAGAGGATGATGGAACAAGGACAGTGTAGTCAAACTTACTGAAAACCAGGTCGAGATTTTTAAAAAGGTTCATGCCAATAGAAGTGATGGAGATGATTCTGATCTTTCCTTTGGTGTAGGTTTTGATGTTGTGGTCACCTCGGATGTTCCAGATGTTAGGTCTTCTGGGGCAACTGATGTAACTTCCTCTTTCTCTCCCAATAACAGTGCCAGTGTTGATTCAAGGTCAGGTACACACACACTACTCTTATCTTCTTCAAGAGAAGAGGGTGCAACTTCTCGAAACCAACGTATCTGTAAGTTACCTGTTAGATTGCAAGACTATGTTCTTTATTGATTTAGTTTTTCTTGTTTTGTTTCATGCATTTATTTATTTTAGTTTTTGTTTTGTTTCATGAAGGGAGGGGGGTATGTGGGCTGTTCAATGTTGTAGCTTTAAGAGGTTTAGAATTTCCTCTTGTCTGTAGAATTTTAGTATATGATGATTCTGTTCTACCCTGTGCAAGGCAGTTGTACTGCGGACTTTTGGTGTGCAGCTGCTCTTTGCCGTGGGTTCCAGTTTATGTACTTGTGGACCAATAAATCAACCTTCCTAACCAGCGACGACTCATCGAGTATCATTTTTCAACCATACCACATCGAGATCATTCATAAATGTTATGTTGACACATTCATAGCGTCCAGAGACAATTTCAAGATATCATATTTTCTTCTTTAAAAACACCCAATACATTTCGGGTCGTGAAACCCTTCTTCGGGGGTCACTATAATCAAGGAAAACATGCAGTGTTCAATAAACATATACTGATCATAACTTATTGGCAGTCAAGAACATCCTGTGACTCAGCGAATGAAATGAAGCAATGAAGCAGAAACGGATGTGTACATAAACAGCAAGGAGTGAAAATGAAGAGCTACTGATCAACTGAAGCTTATTAGAGAACTACATCTCCCAACATGCACCAGACGGACACCTGATGAAACCAGTGCCGGAAAGTCATCCTAGCCATAAGCTTCGTCGCAATAGTACCCATGCTGTGCATGCAAGAAAGTGAGAGTTTAATGTCGAGGTATCTGTAACCTCTGAATCGGCAGCCTCCGATTATCTGCGCAAAGCAGTGTTACCGGTGGAAATGTCGAGCTCTAAAATTGAAGGATAGAGTGAGCGTTAGTAAGCTGCTAACCGTGACCATGGTTATGCAGACTTTAAGACCGAGCTCAATGCCTGGCTTACCGCAAAACACCACGGAGGTGTAAAAATAACCAACGTCACACTGGGCAATGAGTTCATCAAACTCACACTGAGAGTTCAGGCGGATAATGAAACGCGTAGTTTCCTAAAGTGCCTGTGTGGTAAGAAGAATCCGGAGAATACAAGGTAAGTGAGCAGTTCTTTATTTCAAGTACACCAGCACCCACAACCAGACGCTCACGCCGCATACCAGGATCTCTGACAACTGAGTAACGTTGTCAGAACCCTGGCACACAGCGTTCAGCATCAGATCGCGGAATCACGTTTGAACGAATACAAGCAAGAGCGAGGCATCCTCGAGCCCAGATGCTGGCACGAGGATGCTCGCAATATCTAAACACTACAACTTCTCTCTCCCCACAAGGAACAAAAATAGAAAAACAACAATATCTAACGAGAAACTTTGAGAAAAGGTGATAAGCATCCAGCAAATTAGCTTATCAAAATAAACACAGAATCATGACAAAACGTAGTCATTTAATTTGGAAGGCAGTCTCCTACAACGAACTCCCAATGCCGGTGGTAAGGAATAGGCGTCAGCAGTGGTCACAACAGAACCGGGGACAGAAACACGTTCTGGGCTGGAATGTACCTCGTGACACCAAGAGGTGGAGGGATTATCAACAACGGACGCTGGATCATGTACCCAATGAGTCCAATCATAATCCTCTAATTCCTGTTTGGATAACTTGAGCAAAGAACTAGCCTGTGAGTCGGAAAGGTGTACAAGGGATCTCTTGTTCCACCAACCCTTATATCCAAGTAAAGCTGAGCCTCTGCTGACGCCAGTGACTTGCACCGGAGGGGAAAATTTTGATAAACCCTTAGACACTTTTTTTGGGTTTTTAATGAGGACCTAATCACCCACCCTCAATTCTAGAGTATTAAAAAATTTTGCAGAGTCATGCACTGACCTCATGAAATTTTGCTTTTGTAAAACTCTGGATGCCATGTCTTTATTGCAAGGAATGCTCTTGTTGTGCTTGTTAAGTAACCAATTAGGACACAAACTAGTGTGAGCAGTTCTACCCCTTAAGAGGGAAAAGGGAGACACACCTGTGGTGCAATGAGGAGAAATATTATAAGACCACAGCTTGGCTTCAAGAAAATCTTGTACATCATGATGGGAGGAGAGAGCTGTTTGAATGGCGTCCTTAACCAGTCTGTTTGCCCTTTCAACCAAGCCATTGGAGGTTGGTGAATATAGGGCGACCTTAAAATGTTTGATATCACTCTCAGTTAAGAATGAACTGAACTTTTGGGAGATAAAATGGGTGCCATTATCTGTGACTAGGACAGAAGGCGAGCCTTCTACTGAAAATATCTTCTTCAAAAATTTAATGGCATTGGTGGAATTGGGTGAATCAAAAAACATGTGGTAAATCCATTTTGAGTGATAATCAATTAACAAAATAAGATATTTAAGGTCATGGGGCAGGAGATCGTAAGGACCAGAAAAGTCTAAACCAACTTTGTCCCATGGTTTAATGGGAAAGGGCACAGGGTGTAGGGGTGTGTTCATAACTTTCCATTTTTTATCAGATAAGAGACATTCAGGACATGAATCAATGTAAAATTTGACCTGAGATTCTAGGGATGGCCACCAATAGTACGACTTAATGAGCTGTGAAGTCTTTGAAATTCCTAGATGGCCTTGGTGCGCAAATTTCCTGAGACTGGACGGGGGAACAAAAGAATCATGTCTCATAACCAAGCCATTAACAATGGATAATTCAGATGCTACCATGGCGAAGGCTCTCAACTCATTAGGAAGTTTCCTATTTTCTGGCCAACCCTTAACAATATAATCAGTGACAAGTTTGAGATTTTCATCCTTGTTGTATGCTTCCAACCAGGATTGTTCAGTAATGCTGGGACACAGTTTAACAGCATCTAAAGCAGCAACTACACATTCTGTGTCTTCTAAGTTCTCAACTTCTGAAGGATCATGAAGAGACATACGTGAGAGGCAATCAGCCCTGAAGTTTCTCCCTCCAGAAATGTGTTTAATGGAGAAGTGGAATTCTTGTAATTTTGAAAGAAGTCTAACCAGTCTAGCTGATGCTTTGCCAAGCCCACTACCGGTAAGTAACTGAGTAAGGGGCTTGTGGTCTGTGAATAATTCAAACTCACGCCCCCAAATGTAATTTTTTAACTTTTCGATTGCCCAAACACATGCAAGAGCCTCGCGTTCAATGGTGCTATAATGGGTCTCAGAAGGTTTAAGCATCCTTGAAGAAAAGGCTACGGTGTGCTCTTTTCCTGAAACCCATTGACCAAGAACTGCACCCAAGCCCGTGAGACTGGCGTCCACCATAATAAAACACTTTGAGGAGTCATTGAAGGGATGTAGGGCAGGTGCTTCCACGATGAGCTTTTTAACTTGATCAAAAGAAGATGAAATTTCTTCGGACCAATCAAATTTAGAGCCTTTCCGTAGAAGAGCACGCAATGGCTCAACAGTTTGAGCATATCCTTTGACAAAACGGGCATAGTACTCTGCTAGGCCTAAAAATGATCGAAGTGAGTCTTTATCTTTGGGAGAAGTAGCGTGGCTGATGGCTTTGATAAGTGAGACCTTAGGCTTAATTCCTTCTGAAGACAAAGTATGGCCCAAATAGTCCAATTGTTGTGTGGCAAATTTACATTTGTCAGCCCTGACTGTCATGCCTGCCTCATCTAATTTGGTCAAAACGGAGAACAAATTGCTCAAGTGTGTTTCCCAGTCATCAGCATAAAGCAAGATATCGTCCTGGTAGGCCTGGACCCCTGGCATGTTTTGAAAAATATTATCCATAACTTTTTGAAAAACACTGGCCGCAGAGGCCAGGCCAAAAGGAAGTCTAAGGTACTTGTATACTCCGAATGGCGTAATAAAAGTCGTGAACTCTTGTGAATCTACCGTTAGAGGTATCTGGTGGTAAGCAGACCGCAGGTCAATAAGTGAGAAAAATTTTGCCCCCCCCAAATTGGCCAGAAGTTCATGAATTTTGGGAAGAGGGTGGCAGTCAATCAAGATGTTTTTATTCAAGGTGCGCAAATCTGCACATAATCTGACCTCTCCAGATTTTTTCCGAACGATAACGATGGGAGAAACCCATTCGGAGGAGTCGCAGGGAGCAATGACACCGTCATCGCACAGTGACTTGAGTACTGACTTAAGTTCATCCTTCGCACTAAGGGGCAAAGGACGTACCTTATGAACAAAGGGTTGAGCGTTTGACTTAAGTCTAATCTGGTGTTGATAACCTTTGACAGTTCCTAACTTGTTGGAAAAGAGTCTTGGAAATTTTTCCAGAACCTTTTTAAGATCAACGTTGTGGTCTGTGAGAAATAGGCAATCAGTTTTGGGGTGGGGATTATCCCTAGAGGCAACAGGACTATAGCCCGGAGGAGGATCACCAAGGGTAATTGGGCTATCAGAGCCTGGAATAAGATGAAGACCCATTTTGGCGTGGTCTTGCCAACCAATGATGTTGCGTCCCTTAACCGCAACGTATACTTTTGTAAATATGGACCTTCCTAAACATTCTAATCTTGAATTGAAGTAACCCAACATATCTATTTCAAATTCGCCAAATGCTTTGGGGTTGACGTCTGTGTGGTATAATGTAACGGATCCTTGCCATTTCTCGAGAAACATGACGTCTGATAAAATGGTTATGGGAGAACCAGAATCCGCCATAATAGGGATCTCTATATTTCCAAAAAATGCAGTTCCTATAGGACCTTTAACATAATGAGGAGTAAAAACAGAGTTACACTCAATTGATACAATCATGTCTTGAAAAGGATCTATACAATCATTAACGGTTTCAGAGTACTCGATGCTGTTGACTCTGGTAGGTCTTTTAGAGGATCTACATGAGCCTTGGAAATGACCTATTTTTTGGCATAGAACACATCTTTTCCCAAGAGCAGGACACATGGGGTAGTTGCCCAGGTGTGATTTAGAACCACATCTGTAACAAAGATGTTCCCTTTCTTAACAAATTGTCTAACAGGTTTGTTTGTGGAGACAGCATTAACGGAATTAACAAAGTCTTGCGCAGGATTTTTGAAGGAGTTGAGAGATTGATCATGTTGAAGAGCCTTGGAGGTGATGATGGATCTCTCGATGCTCTTGGCAATATCAATTGTTTCTTGGAGTGAGGGTTTTCTGCAGCTGAGGAGGCGTTCCTGAATTTTTCTTGAAAAGCAAGAGAAAACGAATTGGTCACGAATATAAATGTCGGGATCGGCCTCAAACTCACAAGTTGAAGCTAAGAGTCGCAACTGCGCAATGTATTCCTCCACAGATTCATCTTCACGTTGTTTTCTCCTATGGAAATTATGTCTTTCAAGCATGATGTTCGACTCTTGGTCATAATGTTTCGCTAGACGAGATAATGCCTCTTTGTAGGAATTCCAATGTTCAGCATCACCGGCTTCTCCAACAGGTGTGGGGAATTTGGGTAAATTTTCAAAGACATATTGTGCAGCAAGTCCTAAACAGCCATACAGAATCGCAACTTTGCGTTCCGGAGAAAACTTAACAGCATCGATGGCAACAATGTGGTTCTCAAAAGCTTTTACCCATTGACGCCATGGAATGCTGGGTTTGCCTGGCTGTTGTAAAAAGGGAGGAGGTAGCGCAAATTGTTGAGAAGAAGCCATGAAATGGGATTATGCGACCAAAGGAATATGAAGGATATGGAACTGTAAATAAAATAACTGTAAATAAAATTATAGGTTAAGCAACATGTTTACTGTGGCTGAAAACATGCAAGATTGTGAGCGAAAAGGAAATTTTGAGTGAACAATTTTAAAAGGAGGTGAGTCTGTCACTGATGTTCACAGTTCCAGGCTGAACTTTGTGTGAAAATGAAATGAAATAGCAAGGTGAGCCTATCACCGAGTTGGAAGGCTCATAAATAAAAATTCAAACTGTAATTGAAAAGGTGTGCCTGTCACCGCGAAAGCGCGCAGGCTGGATCCTACCTGGGATCGAGGAGAGAGATCACGTAGGCAAGGAAGAGACATCTCGTTGTGGAGCATCGGCTGTGTCTTCGTAGCGTTGGGTTACCACGGTAACCAGAAGGAGTGAAGAAAAGATGGCCGCCGACGTGGAGATGCTTACGTGAAGCGTGGGGTCTTCCAGCGTCAGGAGGTGTCTTGTGTTGCTAGGCGATAGAGCGTTGCGAGGGGAAGGCAGAGAAGAGTGATGTCATCCGCTCTTGGCCGCAAATCTGCCCAAAACTGAAGAAAAAGCAGTTTGTGCCGACCAGGAAACAAGGCACGGAAAACAGGAACCGGATGAGGCTCCTGCACTTTCGGAGCAGATGTGTAGAGAGGGATGAGAGGGCAGCCCGATGACGAGTCAGAAAACGAGGAAATTTGGCTGGTGGGTGCTGGGCGTGGAGTTTCGTCCGCTTGTCGCCAAATGTGGTAAGAAGAATCCGGAGAATACAAGTTAAGTGAGCAGTTCTTTATTTCAAGTACACCAGCACCCACAACCAGACGCTCACGCCGCATACCAGGATCTCTGACAACTGAGTAACGTTGTCAGAACCCTGGCACACAGCGTTCAGCATCATATCGCGGAATCACGTTTGAACGAATACAAGCAAGAGCGAGGCATCCTCGAGCCCAGATGCTGGCACGAGGATGCTCGCAATATCTAAACACTACAGCCTGTGTTTTAAGTAAACGCGCTACTCAATTCCCCAGCTCAAACGGTGAAACTAAGCGCGAATGAATTAAGTCGTTTACCTATTAGGGAAAAAAAATGCTCATGCAACTTTAGTGATGTCATCACTACCTACCACATGCCTGCTGGCTTACTGCAGTTCAGTCTCCAGCTTGGGACGACATGCACCGCTATGCCTTTCTGCAGGCTTCCTGCCATCAAAAAGCATGTTATCCTGACTGTTCAAAAAAAAAAAACAGCACAGGCAAATACATCGATTTTCCTACTATAAACTTCCCTGTAACTCGGTCACCACCTCACCCAAACGTGCTACCACAGCACATTGCGGCCTGCCATATCAAACTTGTTCAACTACATGTTCCTGGGTGTACAGATGTAAGCACGGGAGTTATGAAGTGATAACACTGCCAGTGACATTATCAATTACACGTTATTAAACCGCTCACCTAACTGGATGATGTATGGCTCCTTCCTCAATTAAAGGTAGAAACAGAAGTGTGGGGAGTTTTAGGGAGGACGAACAGGCAAGAGGAGCACAGCACATATTTTCTCTCGTCAACCCCAGTGTTGGAGGTGCTACTATGTTGCCACAGGCTGTAATGGGCGACTTAAAATGCTCTCACAATGAAAAGTGATTAATAGGAGTGTGCCTATTGAATAGCTACTCAGCTTTTTTCGCCACAGTCTTTGTCAGACAACTGTAAAATAGGAAGGTGGTATTTGAAAATAGCCAGTGCTTTTTCTTTTGATGTAAAAAGGGACCCTGGTACGCTCTCAGTTGCTGATGTATTTCTACGCTAATGTGAAGGGTATGAGTAAAGCACAGCATGCATGCTGGCGGTAAGCCTGCATCTCTGTTTGCCAGATCTCTCGGTATCATTGTATGCCGAATACCACATATGAAGTCCTGGGCGTTCATTAAGAAAGAAAAATGAGTCTTTATGTGCATAAATAAAAACAAATGGACCAGAACATCTTATAATGATGTGTGTAAAAAAGAAACAGCACAGACCGAATAGATTGTGCTACTGAGCTGCTCCTGTCTCAATAATGCGCTTTTGTGCACGTTTTTAATTTACTGCTTCAAAATGGGCATCAGCCATCTTGGAACAGTAAATCCCCCCCCAAAAAAACACCGCTGCAGGGTCATGTGCATCATTATACGTGAGCACATACATGTCATCATACTGGAGCTGGCCAAATAGCAAAAAATGCAGACTTATAATGTATGAGCATATATGCTTGATGCTGGGTATTGTTTTTTGTTATGCAATTTTTGTTAGGTCTCGCTGAGCCCGCGCATGCGCTGCGAGAAATTTAGTGAGTGGGTTTTTAGGTCTCGCTGAGCCAGCGCATGCGTTGCTCTGCGAGACATTTAGTTAGTGGCTTTTCAAAGTGCTACCACAATCTTTTGCTGGCCTCAAGCTTGCGTTCACGAGCGCGTGCACGCGCGCAGCCACCATCTGGCTTCCTATCTCTTCCTCATTAAGCGCATCGCTCAAGCGCATCGCGGGCACCCTTAAATGCGTGTTTTTATTGCCTTTGTTTATGTGACGGAGATACATTGCATTTGGCAGAACATTTTTGGGGCCGTACTGCATGAAATACACCAGGTGGCGCTAACGTGTTTTACAGAGCACCATACAGCATTAGATATAGTGACATTACAGCGATATTCAGCGCGGCTTGTTTAGGAATTGTGCCTTGGTAGCTTGAAGTCATGAGGAGCCAATAATGTCTGACTACACGCCACTCTTCCCGACTTCTGAACCAGTTTTAACTCCCTCCCGGCTGGCGTGCAAAAATTGGACTGGCTGAAAGATTCCCCAAGACTCTTGCCTGCAGCGAGCCTCGCACTCTGGCTATTTGAAGTCGTGTGTAATATAAAAAAATTGACTCCTTGCTCAGCGCAATAGGCCATGACTGTTTACACAGAAATAATCGGCAAACAGTGATAGATTCTAAATCTCCATTACAGCGAAAGATTTCAAGGAGTAAAGCGGTCGGAAAAATAATTGTTTTTCTTGCTTAAAAAGCTTCCACGTGTGCAAGCTTTTGTCCTCTCGTCATCCTTCTGTTCCTAGGGATTTTTAAGAAAGAAAATACACGCAGAGTTTAACCAGCTATTTAAACGGTCGCAAGCAAGGTCATTGGTTCAAATCTAAGGAGAAGAGAACGGCATTTTCCAAGCGCTGCTTGGGATTACGGAAGAATGTCTGCTTTCAGCCTCAACGTACATAAAAAAAATAGATATCTTCAATATACTGAAAGGCACTTCTAAAAATGCCAAGATAGCAGGCCTGGCTAAGAAAAAATGTAAGCTGAAGCACAATACCTTCAGCTCAGAGCATGGAAAAATCCCACAGCGGTACACTACCTGTCTGGAGCAGAGTAGTCTCCAGAAGTGGGCAGCGGGCTTAATTTGGCTTCCATTAATAATAGAAGGACCTTTAGAGGAATCTCGGGCTCCACACTGAAGCTGCAGAGCCATTTGTTTGGGAAGGGGCGGTGGAGAGGGGGCTGAGGTAATGCAGGTCACACAGCCTGAGGCAAACATACATTTGTCTGCTCTCAGTGGAAATAAAGAGCTTCCTCTTTCGTACAAATGTGTCTTTAAAAGGGGATGCAATGAATATTACTACAAGTGCGGTAAAGGGGGCGGAGGGCGGGAAATCTAGGTTCATCCAGTGCTCATGACCGGTTTCTGCGAGAGAGCTACACCCTACTGATGCTTAACCACAACACACCACCAATTTATTGAATCTGTAATGTTTTTCTTTCTTTCCACCCTTCTGGGAGTGCTAAGAAACTTCACTAAGCTATACTGAATTTCCAGGGATAACGTGATAAAACGTGCTCATGCTCTATTTCGAAGCAGTTTCCTTTTTGAAACCAATACACCAGAAAGACGACAATGTTCTGTGACAGAGAACAGAATAATTTGCTTAAAAGTTTGAACGTGCCAGATGTAACAGGACTCCAATAAACATGCCTTCGTTATGAAGATTCAGGCAAGATCCGCTTCATGAGTTTTTGCCCTGCATGAGGGACCCGCAGAAGAACCAGGAAGTCCAGATAATATCTGGATTGTTAGTCCAGATCACTTTATAGAGCCTCAACACCCTGGTGGACTGGATCCTCCTGAAGCAGAAGTGCTTGCAACAAGTCTGCTACTTGATTCCTGATGATGCACACCCCGTCTCCTTCAAAAGAAATGGCACAAGAACTGGTGTGTCTTCTCCCAAGAATGCAAAGGCATAAATAAAGAGGAGAGCGCTCAGGAAACTAGTTTGGAGAATACCAAAACATCACATTGAGGTTTTACCAAGTAATTATAATTTACACATTAGAATGGGAGAGGACGTTCAATTTTGGTTGTCCCAGTCACTAGAATGCCATGTTTTCGGTCTTTTACTTTCCATTAACACATAGTCCTCTAGGTTGTCCCTGGAGTAATTTTTTTACAGGCTATAGTGCAGGTCCAAGTTCAATTTTCTCTGCTCTCTACAGCTAAAATCAGACACAAGCAAAGTCTGTAGCAGAAGTCGGAATGAAAGTGAGATGCTGAATGAGTCTGAAAGAATGCTAACAATGTCTGGGACTGGCTGCTCATGCTCTGTTGGGGGAGTGGAGTTATGTTGAAAGGGGGACGTGGCAAAGAACAGAAGAGTGGGGGCAAATGCTCGGCTCCATAGAAGGCATACAGAGCAATGGAGGTCAATTTGTCAACAAAGAGAAGAGCTTGACAAATTAGAGGCAGGTGATCACAATGCTGACCACAACATGAGAAAGCAGTCAACAATCTAGAAACACCTAACTACAGGCCCACAGTTTATGTTTATTTTGTTCACTAAACAAGTAGGCCCAATCCCCTGTAGTACAAACCCTTTGGCTGCCAGTTTACAGGACCACAATACAGATCTGTAAATGAGGACAGCCTGCCACTGAGGCAAGACTTCTATTCATATGTAAGACTGTTCAAACTTGTATATATGATTCACTAATGCAAAGCTTTTCCTTTTCAGTCGACAGATCTAAGGAAATGGTGTGAACTGTGAACTCAGCTTACATTATCAACAGTAGTTCCAGTATAAACAAGCATTGGCATAGCCAATAGGTCTCACCTTTGGGACCTTATAAGTGTTTAGCCATGCAACAGTTGATGTTGTTGCACCAAGGATATTGTGCTGCATAACTTTTGCTGGCCTCAAGCTTGCGTTCACGCGAGCGTGCAAGCGCGCAGCCGCCATGTGGGTTTCTGTCAAGGCTCATTAAGCCTTGCGTGCCTCTCTCCGCCTTGCTTGCTTGCGCTTCAATTCCCTCCCCCACCACAGATCGCGTCACTCTGCTGGCCTCCACCCCCCCCGTCTCTCTATACTGCAGCAGGCCGTAGCTCTCTCTCTTATTTCACTGCTTCTTGTTTGTCTCTTCTTGGATTGCTCCTTCGTTTTCTTCATATAATCTGATTTACTTTCATCATGTTTCTTATCTTTCGACCTTCTGAATTCTTTCCCATCATATTTTTGCTTTTACATTATATTGTTTTCCGCCTTCCGTTCCTTTACCTCTTCATTCTTTCCAGTATCTCTGCACCCGTGCTCCCAGCACTCTTTTCCAGGCTTTTCTTAAGTCCAGTGTCCTTGTGGTCACATCTATATATCACCCCTCGTTGACTGCCAGTCAGTGCCCCTTTCCTTAAGACGCCCCCAGATCCTGACTGAATCCGCTGAACGCCCTCTCCTTCCTCGGAGCGCCCCGTTCCCACGCCCCCGCCCCCTTAAACTTATCTAGCTGCTGCTGCATAGGCGCTGCATTACAAGCTGCTCGTGGCCCCTCTCCATCCCAGCCCGCACTCTGCGGCTTCTCCTGGATTTGTATTCCTATAACAACATCTTCAATTCCGACACTCCCCAGTCTGCCGTAAACGCGACCGAGAATAGCGTTATCACTTAAATACACTGCGCCGCTGCCTTTTAGCATTTTTTCTGTTTTTCTTTCTCTTTTCCCTTTGAATTTATTTTCTTTCATCTTCTCGCGTTTCCTTTCCTTCAGTTATTTTTCTCTTCTGACTTATTTTCCCGTTATTTCACTATATTTGTCTATTCACGTGCCATCGTTTGATTCTTTATGTTATTCTCCCTCTCGGTTTCACTTCCTGTCTCCTGATCATCATGCATTTCTCTTCGCTCTTGGCTTGCGTTTCGTAAATTGAATTTGTAATTTTTATTTATTTCACCTGTTTGGTTTATTTGTTGTGTTTATTCATTTCTTTCGCTTCTGTTATTTGCTTACATCGCAGTAGTGTTTATCCTCTTTTCTAAGGTTTGTGTTGGTTTGTTTTTTCCTCTTGATTTGTTTCATGTTTCCTTGTTTCACCTCCCTTCTTATCGATCTGTTTATCTTTCATATTTTCGTTTCCCGGTTAGATTCGTTCTCACATCTCAGGATCTCTTTCACATTCTCTTCCCCTCTCCCTCTTATCATTTCATCACCCGTTGGCTCTCATTTGTTTCTTTTTTTGTTTGTATCCTGCTTTCGTTTCAAGCCATACCCATTCCCGTCTATTTTCCCAGATCGATCTCCGTTTCTCTCCCGTTGTCCTTCGCCGAACTTTCTCAACTTTCCTTATTTATGTTCTCTTCCCCTTTCCAAGTTCTTCCATTTCAGCCCTGCCATTCTCTCTTTTGTCTATTTTCCCTTGTACCCGTTACCTTTTCGTCTTCTTTGTGATAGAGACCCCTTTGTTTGACCCCTCTTTTTTCCTGTGCATTCCTATACTTCTCTCGTGTTAGACAGTCGTTTTGATACCTTTTCGGTTCCTCTGTCTTGACTTTAATGTCTGTCTTCCTTTCTCCATTTCCTTTGCTCTCCTCTTTGTTTTCATTTTGGTTTATTTCGCTCATCTTTCTTTTCAATTTCTTTTTCTCGTTCTTTCCATCTCACCAGTCCATTTTCTTCTATGCTCTCACTTTTCTTAATACTTTTTAAATTTACTGCCTTTTCCCCCCAACCCCTCTTCGTCATAGTTGGGAGGTTTGAACGCCTGGCGTCTGCAGTTGCGCACCAATGATAAGTCAGTCTCTGCAACCGTTGCCCCCTCCCGCACCTCACTGCCTCTGCTGTTGGTGCTGACGGGCTCGGCGGGGCTCAGCCAGTGCAGGAGTGAACTCTAGTTAGTCTGCTGCAGCAGGAATGGAATCAGCCATGGCAGCAGCCAGCCACAGCAGGAATGAGCCGTAGCAGTCAGGAGTCAGCCACAGCGGGCATTAGGCACATCAGGAGTGACCTGTCCCGGGAATCAGCCAGAGTAGAAACAAGCATTTGCAATGCAATAGGTCTCGCATTTGCGAGTGTTTGAGCTATTGGCATTGTAAATGACAACGCCTTTTATTTATGTGTTTTGAAAACTTGCAAACGGTGTGTAAATACGCACTTTCTACTTATAGAAGCAAGGCTGGCAGTAAAAGAGGCGCAGTTACTACCAGCCTTGCTTCTCGTAAGCAAGGACTATAAATACCGCTTGCACGTTTTCAAAACACATAAATAAAAAGCATTGTCATTTACAATGCCAATAGCTCAAACTCTCGCAAATGCGAGACCTATTGCATTGCAAATGCTTGTTTTACTTTGATTTGCTGTTAGCGCTCTTCCCGGTTGCCTGGTGCTTCATGAGAGCTGTATATTTTCTCCTGAAGGAGGCTGGCTTAGTACATGGTGCACACTTATTTAAGTGATGCACCTTGCACTAATCCAGACAACCCTTATGGTGATTTTAGTGGTCTTAGACAACCATAGAAAGCTCTCCAAGAGGTAGCTGTGGAGAGCAGCCTCCAGGCTTAGTCCAGAAGGAGTGTTAAGCAGCTTGTTTCACCAGAACTAATCGTGTAGTGTAGGTTAAGTGAAAAAGAAACACACAGTGTAGTTATAAAAATAGTTATTTATTATACTCACTAACACATTGGTCCAGTGGGAGACCAAACCATATACTAATAAAGTGGAAAGCGAACTGCGACCGAAGTCGAGAATTGACCCAGGAGACTTAGAAGAGCTGGGGACCCAAGGAACCACCCATGGTAAGTACCCAGGAACCCCACCGAGGCCGTGTGCAGAGTCCAAACACAGCCACGTACTCAATGCAAGTCAATGGGGAAGTCGCGGTTGCAGTTTTCAAGAAGAAGGACCCTTCCCAGAGGACCCTGAAGAAACTCCGTGGAAGATGGAAGGTTGGAGAGTCACCCCACCCGTGGATACCCCAGGAACCAGGATACCTACACCAGGGAAGGCGGGTGCATAGGTGCGAAGTGACGTCGGAAACCGCCGTAGACCACAATGGAGAACTTCAGTGAAGATGCCGCTGGCGAAGAAGGTGAAAGAGTCCGGTGGACTCAAAGGTGGATTCTTGAAGAGGAGTACCTGCAAGCAGAGGGGACAGATTCCATGCCACTCAGGAGTGACCAGGAGGCACGGAAGACCAATGACCACCGATGATGGAAGATGCAGGAGGGTTGACGGTGCCCTTGTCGCTACAGCTGTGAGGACCAGGCAACGCTGTGGAAGGAGCCGTTCACGAGCTGTCCCACATCGGAAGTCGAGAACCAGGGGGTCGGTGTCTGGCAGGAGCACCAACAAGCCTTGGCAGCAGCAATAGACGAGGAAAACGAAGAAGGTGCAGTGTCGGGACCAGCAAGGTTCAAGGGACTCACCAAAGGCAAGAGTCAGAGCAGGCTCCGAGCAAGCAAGGGAGCCCACTGGAACCAAAGAAGACCCTCAAGAGGACCCACAGGGTGAAGGCACAGGAGTCGAAAGAGGACCTCGAGTGGCTCACCAAGGATGCAGGCCCAATCTGCAGGGGATGTGGTGAGGACAAAGATCTTGGTAGCAGGAGATGCTGGAGGCTGGAGCTTTTTGGAGCCTGAGATCTCTGGAGAAGAGAGTCAACAAACCTTGGCAACGGCAAGTCGACACGGTGCACAGGGATTCTGTTCCAGCGGTTTTGACAAGGGATAATGGCCTCAAACTCGGTGAGAAGACAGTGCAGGCCTCGAGGGAGATGCAGAACCACCATCTGTGTTGATGTGACTTTCAAAGTCCGGAGGACGTCAGGAGCAGCAGACCGGTTAACTGAGTTGCGGTGCCTGCAGATGCAGGGGAGTGACTCCTTCACTCCATGGGAGATTCCTTCAGGTGTCTTTGATGCCTACAGGCCAGGAGAAGAACCTGGATGGAGCACAGGCACAGACGACGCAGAATACTGGCAGGACAACAAGACCAGGATCAGCAGGAGTCTTCCCAGGTGCAGTCTCGGTTCCCATAGCAAAGTCCAACGAAGTCCAAAGTGCCCAGACGGTTGAAGTTGGAGTGGTTTCGGATCTGAATCTTGTCTCACGACGAATCTGAAGAGCCACCCACAGGTAAGCCCTTAAGTACCCAAAGGAAAGGGTTGGGACGATTCAGCGGTTCCTCCCAGAGGAGGGGCTGGACAGAAGGGAGGATACTCCCATGTCCTTTGTCCAGTTTCACACCAGAGCGGGAGCCATCGGCTCCCTGAACTGGTTCCAACTGGAGTATGCAAGGAGGACACCAAATGTGCCCTTCAGAGCAGTCTGGTGGAGCTGGCAAGCAACCCCACCCCAGCCCAATACACCAAGTCCTGTCTGGGAGGTGGTTGCACCGCTCTGCAATAGGAAACCTATTGTTCTACCTTCCCCTGCTCGAGCCTCGCTCAGCAGGAGGAGGGCAGAATCATGTCTGTGGTCGGCCGCAGCACTAGCTTGCTGTTAGACCCTGAAAGGCTGTTACTGGGAATACAGGGGGCTCCCTAGTGGAGCCCCCCAGTATATGGGATCCTGCATTCAACACTGGAATCAGTGTTGGGGTAGGATTCCAACATGTTTTATACCAAACATGACCGGTTTCAGTGCAGCCAGTATATAGTTAGGCATCTCGTAATTGACTTGATGTCCACTATTTGTATAAAATGGCTGACCACACTTACAAAGCCTGAAGAATCGACTCCGGGGTTTGTAGGGGTGCTCTGCTCATGCTGAGCACCCTCACACTTATAACCAAGCACCCTGCCTTCAGGATTGAAAGGCCTGTCTTAGGGGTGACATAGGTTTTAAGTGCAGTGACCTCAGATATAAGGAAACATATCTGTTGTAAGTGGTACTAGCACCAGCTTACACAGGCTGCAATGGCAGGCCTGTAGCCACACTTTGAGTGGTCTCTCATGGGTGGCATAATACATGCTGCAGTCCATGGGAGACCCCTGGTGTACCTATGCCCTGGGTACCTTAGTACCATATACTAGGGACTTTGTACACCAGTAGCCAATTTGGAAGGTACCAAAGTACTTACCATAGTCCAATTTAGGGAGAGAGCACAGTAACTGGGGTCCTGATTAGCAGGATCCAAGTCAGACTAGTCAGAAAACAGAATGACACCAGCAAAAAAATGGGTGTAACCATGACAGCAGATCCTACTTTCCTACATCTCCACTGAAATTTGTAGATGGACATTATTTTTTCACTTACCATTCGACTGGCAGGCGTTGGTTTCTCTTTGAAAATAGTGCAATAACAACAGGAGAAATCCCCTAATTTGACCCGAAATATCAATACTCTAGTCTTCATCTTTCCGTTTCTTCCTTTGACAATTTGCTGTCTGTTCTTATGACCGTCTTTTAACTCTGGATGGCGACCGGTACCGCGATCAGCATTCTCGAGCAGTTTATTATAGGTATTAACTTGGATGCCGGCGACATGACAATACAACCATGATTCAACCAGCCCACTGTATAACCCCACGCAACATATGTACACTCCACGATACCACTCAAGAACACATAATTCAACTCCATCTAATTATACTCTACTCAATCCCACATAAATACACCCCACATAAATCCACTCTAAGTCACATAACAATCCACATAAATACACTCCACGCCATGCCACATAATTCCACTGAACATAATTTCACTCAATGCCACACTGTTCCGTGCCACACAATTAAACTCCACAAAATTTCCATCCACACCACATAATTCCACACCAAACCACATAATTTAACTGCACAACACAATTCCACTACACACCACATATATCCAATTCACAACAAAGAATTCCACATCGTGCTACAAAACTCAACACTACATAATTCCACTCCATTACATGCCACGACACACAATCCCACTCCACATAATTACATTCCATAACACATAACCCCATTCCACATAATTTCAGTACACTCAATGCCACACAATTCTACTACACGCCATGCCACATAATTCCACTACACAACTCCACTCAACACCACACAATACCATGCCACACAATTACACAACAAACAATTCCAATCCAACCCACATAATTCCACTCCACACCACATACATCCACTCCACTCCATAACACATGGCTAAAATACATTGACAATGCCAATAGCTCTTGAAAACGTAAAGCTATCCACACAATTCAATTCCACACATTTCCAACCCATGCAACGTAATTCTACACCAAACCACATAATACAACTCAACAGAATTACACAACACACCACATACATTCAATCCACACCACACAATTCCACATCTTGCCACAAAATTCAACAGCACACCACATAATTAAACTCTACTAAATACCACTCCACAACACACTTTCAACCTAATTCCACTCCATAACACACAATCCCACTCCATATAATTCCAATACACTCAATGCCACAAAATTATATCCAGATCACACCATGCCACATAATTCCACTACAGAAATCCACTCCGCACCACACAATTACACAGCTAACTAATCCAATCCGACCCACATAATTCCACTACACACCACATACATACACTCCATAACACATAGGTAAGACAGTGCCATTTACAATGCCAAAAGCTCTCACTCAAACAAATGCGAGACCGATTGCATTTCCAATGCTTGTTTATAATGTGCCTTCGAGGCAGATGGATAAAACCAACATCAATATGATAGGTGCAGTTTTCTGTAACATGTCGTAGACACATCAAGAATATATGTGGTATAATCAGCCATGCAACGGGGAGGTGTGTCGGTCGGGGAGGAATCTGCAGGTAGATATAGTATCCACCAGAAAGGGCATTACCGAAAGTAAGTAACTTTTTTGTCGTGATGGATACACCTTTGGAATAGATTCCCAAAGCAGTTCCCTACCAGAAATCTTGAAGAACAGAGTGAGCAAAGTGACCCTCCCTCCTCAATTTAGAGTCCAAACAATAATACTTTGCAAAGGTGTGGCGGGATGCCCAGGTTTCCAAACGCCTGCCACTGGCATGCCTATTGCCAGTGCAGAAGTGGAAGATTAGGGTTTGGTGGAATGAGTACGAATACATTGTGTTGATTCTTTGTGTCCAATGGCGTAGCAGATCTTGATACACATAATTATTCATCTTGACAATGTCCTCTTGTGCACTGGCTTTCCTTTCATCTTTCCAGTTTATCCCATGAAAGTTGATTGTTCATTTTGAATTCACAGGTACTGTCCATGTAAGCTGAACACTCTTTGAGGATCAAGATGGTGGTGTCTTTCTTCCTCCTTCGTTGGATGTGGAGGATGTTAGAATGTTGGGAGAGTAATGGACTAGACCAGGTGGAGGGGAAAACCATCTTTGGCAGGAAGGCAGCCCTGGTTCTGAACACAATCTTGCCTGTAAAGAAAGAGGTAAATGGAGGCTTTACAGATAAGGCTTGCATTTCACTTACATGTCTGGCTGATGTTAGAAGACATAAAGGGCTAGTGTGCAATGATTCAAAACAGGGAACACATAACAAATGTGAGAACATGGTTAGGATCACATTGGGGTATAATGAAGGGAGTTCATGGAAACTAGTTAGTGAGCCCCTTCAAGAATCTCATAAAAAGAGACGACTGATCAGGTGAAGAGAGAAAGGCTGACAAGCTGATATGTAGCCCTTAACAGTACCCACCGTAAAACCCTATTGGTCCAGCAAGAGAGCAAACGGTAGAATGTCCGATAAACAAGCCTGAAGAGGATCTGACAAACTTGCTCCATCTAGCTGAATAGGCTGATTTGGTGGAGTGTCTTTGACAGCATAAATTAACATCCACCACTTCAAGGAGCAGGTAAATAGAATTCAGGTTGCCCCACTCAATCTCCAGGCATGCAGGTGGAGGCACTTGAAGCTGCAGTGTAGAACGTGCCCCATTGGCTGCAAGAGGAGGTCTACCCTGTGAGGGAGACGGTGCTGACGGCACAGGGAGAGGTGAATGAGGTTTGCATACCACATTCTTCGTGGCCAGACTGCGGCATTAAGGATTACTTGGGCCCGGTCGAAAGAAAATCTTCGACTCAAGGGTAAGGAAGGGAACGCATAATAAAGCGGAAAGTTCTACTTCAAGCTAAACATGTTCCCCGGTGTTCCCTACATCGGAAACTGAAGGGCACAGAATTTTGTGTAATAAGTATTCTCTTGAGAGGCTAATAATTCTATCTGAGGTGTCCCCATAGATGGAAGATGCTCTGGACCACCACAGGATTAAAACGCCACTCATGGTTGGCAAGATGTCGCCGGATAAGGCTGTACCCTCAAACTTTGAGCACTTCGGCCAAGAGACTGGCTTCTAAGCAGATCTGATGGTCCTGAGCCCAGGGCCAGAGTTGCAGCGCTTGTTGGCAGAGAAGGTACGACCCCATTCCCCCATGTTTGTTGATGTACCCCTTTGCAGTCACATTGTCCGTCAAAATCTGGACAGACTGATTGCGAAGAAAAGGGAGTAAGGCCTTGAGAGCCAGATGTATCGCCCGTAACTCCAATAGATTGATATGCAATATCTGTTCTTCTAGAGACCAGAGGCCTCTGATCTCCAATTCAACCAAATGAGCTCCCCCCACTCTAGAGTGGAGGCATCCATGATCACTGTTGTCACCGGAGGGAGGCATTCCTTGTGTAAGATTGCTGCTAACACTCCACCATTGTAGGTCTGCTATAGTGTCCTTAGAGATTTTGATACAGCTTTGAAGGTCTCCGACGTGTTGGAACGACTGCCGGCAGTGGCACCACTGGAGGGCCCTCATGTGCATGCCTGGGTGACCAACAAGGCTAGCAGACCAAGCAGGCGTAACAACATCAGGACTGGAATGGTTGCTCCATTCTTAAGCATCTGAATCATAGCCTGATTATCTTGAACACTCTGAGAAGGAGAGAAGTCTAGTATGTGGTGTTCAATGCTGCCACTATGAACAGGATGTGCTGAGAGGGCGCCAGGTGAGATTTGGGCTTGTTGACCAAAAAGTCGAGGTCAAACAACAACTTGGCTGTCGTCTGCAAGTTGCAAGACACCGTCTCTGGATGAGCCAGTCGCTCAGGTAAGGAAATACCAGGATTCCCACCTGTCTGTGATGGGCCGCAACCACTGCCATCACCTTGTGAAGACTTAAGGAGCAGAAGAGAGGCCAAACAGAAGGACCACAAAATGCTGGTGCTCTGACACGACCATACAGTAAAGATACTTCTGTGTGCCTGCAGGATAGGAATGCGGAAAAGGCATCCTACAATTCGACAGAATCCATTCAGTCTTCTGCGTCTAATCTAGATCAAGCAGAAGACAGAATTCATTCAGTCTTCTGCTTTTAGGACAAGCAGGGCCTGTGCTAGGGGCAGCATTTTGAACTTTTCCTTCCTGTGGAAACAATTCAGAGTGCAGAGGTCTAAGATCGGACATAGACATCTGTCCTTTTTGGGGACCAGGAGGTACTGAGAGTAGCACCTCTGACCACATTTCTGCTCTGAAACCAACATCACTGCACTCTTCAAAAGTAATGACTGAACCTCTTGTTGAAGGACACACAGATGGTCTGGTGGGAGGGTTGGAAGGGGCTGTTTGTTGAAAGGGTAGTGCATACCCCCTTTCAACAATCTGAAAGACGCAAAGGTCTGAAGTGATAGTCCTCTAAGCATTATGGAAAAGAGAATACCCAGCCTCGAACTGGCTAGGTTTAATCGGCCAAGGTGGAACTATGGCTGCTTCTCTGCTGTGCCTGGTGGAAGAGAAGAAGGAAGAGTAGGAAGGAGGGAGACTGATGCATGTGTTCATCCTTTGCCTCGTTCTCTATGTTGCTTGCAGAGCAGGTGCACCTCTTGTAGTTGCTTTCGCTGATGGGTGTACTGTTGACAGCCCTGAAAGGAAAAGCCACTGCTGAAGCCCTAAAACCTGCAAAACTATCAGTAGTCTCTGGTTTGAGTTTGGAGACCAAGAGAATCTCTCCAATGCGGAATCAGCTTTTGCACTGAAGAAACAAGAGCCGACGAATGGGAGCTCCATTAGAGTGTATTGCACATCCTGTAAAGAAAAGGAATTCCGCAGCCAGGTACGGCGACATAGGAACACAGATGTTCCCATGGCCCATGCAACCAAGTCAGCCATGTCCAAGCCAGATTGAATGGATTGCTTCGCAGCAGTTGCCCACTCCCTATCAACTCAGCAAAGTGGGTCTGAGGATCGTCTGACAGACTGAGAATGACTGCTTGCGCAGAGTGCAAGAGAGCAGGAACATACCCACCAAGGAGACAGGTGGCATTAATGGACTTGAGGGCTATGTTTTTGACTGCGAACATCTTTTTAGTAAATTGATACATTTTCTTTGACTCTGTCAGACAGTGTAGTGAGAAAGGCTCCCAGTATCAGCTTTGAGAGGCAATAAGCCTGCAGTACCAGGCTATACGTAAATGAATGTGAAGAGAGGAAGGCAGAATCTCCAGAAGCTGGCTTGTATCTTCAGGCAATGGTTCTTAAAACCACCGAAAGTCATCCGCTTCTCCAGGATCGCCAATATAGGCTATGTTAGGGTCTCATTAAAAGGGAGTAATGGTTAGGATGTGCAGAAGGGTGATGCAGGACCTTAATGAGGATATTGGACTTTATTTCTATGGAAGGAAATTGCAGGTTCAACATGTCCAGTGCCCTCCTTGTGACCAATGGGATTCCACCACCGGAGTTCACCTGAGGTGGTGGCAGCCTAGTCAGGAATCCGGAGGTCACCTGAGGTGGTGGAAGCCTAGTCAGGGACGCTGAGGAAGCATCAAGTCCACTGCCTTCTTTTAGGCCCACAAAATCTGGATCCATGGGAGATTGACCGTCTACATCGTCATCTGCACTTGAAATGTCTTGAGGATCTGTTTCTCCAAAAACTTATTGGCCTGTCTCTGATGCCTCTGTTCAGGAGCAATGGAGTGGTAGGTTCATCAGGGGCAGAGACAAGTTGGTTGCAGCGCTATTGGAGTCATAGATAGTGGTTGCAGTGGGCAAGGTGCTGGCTGTGGCACCAGTGGAGCAGAGATGTTTGGCGCCGAAGGGGAAGCACTTGAAATGTTTAATAGCGGTAGTGCCATCCTCAGCATTGATCCCGATGGCAGGGGCAGTGCCAAAGTTGAGGTCTGATTCGACCAGGCTACTGGAGGCAATGACAGAAAAGGCCTGGAGTGTGCCTAGCAGTAGAGCGTCTGTAATCATCAAAATGAGAAAGCCAATGGACCCATGGGGCCAGCCTGCACTCCAGGAGACCATGGATCTGCTGAAGATGTTGAACATTGCATCCAGAAACATCTATGGATCCATCCCGGGTGTTGGAAACTCTGGGTAGAGAGGACCACGCTGGAGCCTTGTAAACGGTGCTACTGGCAACAGTGTCTCTGGGACAGGTACCAGGTCAGATGGAGCCGTAGGAGCCGATTCTCTGTGGATTCTTCCACCAGTTCTTGATCCAATGGCAAGTGAGGTGAAGCTCACGGTCTTGGCGACTAGCTTGTTAACATGGGGCAGCGTGATTCATGCCTCCTCTTCTTGTGTTTTTTAATAGAGGATTTCTAAGAAGGTGTTGACTCTGGAGACTTCGACCTCGGTCGTGATTTACTGCACCCACGTTGTTCTCCCTCTCTGGCCATAAACATATTTACTTACTGTTCTTTTGGTGCTTAGGATGCATCTTCTGGCATGACGCACATTACCCAACGTCATGCTCAGATCCCAAGCACCAGAAGCAGATGTTGAGGGGTGGGTCTGTAATGAACATCTGGCCATCACCATCCCGACTAGGTTTAAATCCAGACAGCTTAGGCGATGACATATTATGAAGAAAACTGCACCTAAGAAATTATTTTGTGAAGAAATCGTTGAAACTGGAGAGTGAAGTTGTGGATTTAAAGGCTAACTGTCCTACTAGTCTCATATCACAACATATTCCAGATTATTAAAAAGTGAGGAACATTTTGATTATAAATGCACAGTACAATTTTCCAGCAACACTTCAAGCTCTATTAAGGGTTTCCTTTCTTCCTCATACTGAAAATGAAGACCCTGACCCCTCTTCTAATGACCTCCATTTACTCTACAAACAAGTTAGCAGCAAAATATATCATATTATATACCAACTTTTGGTATTTAATATAGTGCTTTCTTGAACTGGTCAACTAAAATCTACACCCCTTTCCTGTACTTCTCAATACAGTGCCCTAACCACCCGGCCAAGTCTTCCATATTTTTAAGATTCATTATTAGTTGCACACGCTCAGCTGAAAATACAAAAAAGGCATTCACTAAGTGGTATTTAAAATGAAAGTATAGTAGTAGCTTTGTGGGCTACAGTCTGAAAAAGGCATCTTGTTAGCTAAGAATACACTTCACTTGGACTAAAGACTTTCTACACATACTACACAGTAAAATAGAATGGTTGCTGTCACTCACCACACAATTTCCATGCACGGTATTCCAAACAAGCAAAATATTTGACTCTTGGAGGCAGAGAAAACAATACAGTCCTCTACTGGAAATAGTCTAACTGCAGAGGAGAGGTCTGTAACTGTTCATTATTGATTTTATTCTAATATTTATATAGGGTTTACTACCCCAATGTGGGGTGCTGAAGTGCTTGCCTATATGGGTAGCACACTACACCTTGTATGATGTGTGGTTGGAAGTGTGTTGTCTTTGCTTTGGTCCTGTGTGGGGAGTGTTTTCTTGTTGTCTCTGAGGACCACCGTGGTGCAGTTATTGTGTTATGTGATGCACCGCTTAGCAGTGTAATGGATGAAGAAGTGACAGAGACAGGTGCACAGTTTATGATTTTCAGTAAGCTGGCAGTTTTGAGCAGCTCTTCAGGTCCATTTATGATATTTATGTTCAAAGTCCACTTAGCTGGCTACTATAATGGGTTGTCCATTCTTAGATATTTTGTTTAAAGTTTATGGTCCTGAGCAGGCATAGGTTAAATGGAGAAATAGCAAAGAGATCTGCTGGGATGGACTTTGTTAAAATGATTTCATATCTGATTGTCATTGTGAGGGGTAAGGAAGAAGTCATAGTATGCAGCTAGTTGGGACTTGCAGTGGTGGGCTAAATTAAAAATCCTCCACAGGCTAGCAATATGTGGCAGATCTCTTCAGGAATTCCTTGCCTGATCAGCAGGTGATGGGAGGTTTAATTGCTTTGGACTCGTATGGTGCCAGGTGTAGGCATTACCCTTACAAGTTGTTTCGTTTGTGAGTGTAAGTGGCAAGAAATAAAAGGGAATTATTATGCAGCCCGTATGAACTACAATTGACAGGCCAAACAATGAGTGTTGTGGTATTACTATTAGTGTGAGTTATATATTTTATTTCTATTGTAATTACATTTATGTAACATTTACTACCGCTGACGAGGTGTTGTAGCACTCTGGGTCAGGCAGCACACTGCTCCAGAGCCCAGGTTTAGTAGGTATTTTTTTTGGGGGGGGGGGGGCGCCAGGTTATTAGGATTAGTCAGATAGAGGAGGCATGCAGAGGCTGGAAAGGAAGGACAGAGTCACTCTAAAGGAAAAGGAGAGTTGGCCATCTAAAGTTTCAAGTCATAGTCAGTTTTCATGCGGGATGTTTAGGATTATTATGAACGCTTTTTGAGATTGCATGCAAAAATGTAGAAAGAAAACATTATTTGCTTTTATTGCAATATCGTTTTGAAAAAGAAGAAGTGGGGTCTTTTGGTCCCAGTACCTTTAAAGTGTCTATTTTGTTTGTGTAAATTAACCCTGTGAGGGCATGACCCTTTTCCCTCAAAACAACTGTAAACACAGGTTACTGAAAATGTGGGGAAATTCACAGTGCACCAATCAAAAACAGTCTCAAAGAAACTTTGTGTTTTTATAAAAACAAAAGGAACATACTTTGTTAAATTAACATGAAATAAGCCAAGATGGTGTCAATAAATAAAAAGCTAATGGTCCCTGGAAAATGGAATAAACTAAAATAGTATCATTTAGTAGAAAGTTGGTAGTGGCAGGAAGACAGAGAAATTCATGAAATGTTTAGTGGATGAATAGTACTTAAAACTGAAAAATGGTTTACCTCAAGGTAAATGTCACTGTAAATATTAAATTATGTTCCTGACAGATTCTGGATCCAAAGGTTTAGAGAGCTATGGAAAAAGTGTGATGTAAATCAGTACCTGTGGCCGTGTGTAATCTAGGTTAGGTAACACCGTGAAACTACCAAAGTATAAATTACCTCTTAACTGCTAAGGTAGTCTTTGGAAATCTGTGACTGTAGAAAAATACATGTGCACAAGAGTGCACTAAGAAAAAGAAAATGAAATAGGACATACGAGTCAGTTTAAGTCTAGCCACCACAAAATGAGTGGGTGGTTCCATACATGTTTGGCTTAGGCATACGTGGTCTGGCAGACGAACGGAGACTGTTGTACATAATTACATAAATACTTATTTAATACAAACACAATTTCACACACCACATATCATTACATGCATACAATCATACATACAGATATCCATACAACAGTAAATACACATTTACATCTAGCACTCATACACTCAATTATTCACATTCACACACATGTTGTTCAATGAGCTTTAACTGCGTTTATGACATATAGAATGTAGAATGTTCCTTTGATATTTATATTAGGTCATAGAACGCACAGCTTCAGACTTGGAGATTAATTGCCTGAACGCTGGTTGCTCTGCTGTAGTTTATGTACGTGGACGTATTACTTTTATACTTGTTAAATAAAAGTAATTAAAGCATGCATAATCGGACTTCGTCTCTTTACAACAATTTGGCGACGAGGATATTTTCATGCTATTTTTGGGCAGCCTTGGATATTTTTGTTCTATATTTGTGAATTTTAGTATGAAGAAGCAGTTAATCGCATCGAAAAACAGTTTATGGAGAAACCTAATGTGATGGCTGAAAGACATAGCTTCTTTATGAGTAAAGAATCAGAACAGGAAAATATAGAAGAGTATATAGCTGCTTTACGAGTACTTACTGCCTCTTGTAAATTTAAAGACATGGTTGATGTTAAAATTAGAGATCAATTTGTTTTCCATTGTCACTCCAAAAAATTTCAAAAGAGACTAGTGGCATGTAGGAACTCGACATTGCATATAGCTATTGATATTGCCAAAGGCATTGAACGTTCAAAGGTGTCTACTAAGGCTTTGGCTAGTGATAGTTCTCAAACACCTACTGTATCTACTTTGCACAACAAAAAGAAATATGAAGGCAAATTGAGTCACAAACTCAAAAAGAATAACTTTAACACTAAAAAAAACCTTTAGATTTTACAGGTGTGGTTCAAAGCCTCATCTGGGAGACTTTCCAGGATGTCCTGCTGTAGGCAATAAAATGTTTAAAATGTTGTAAGATTGGATATTTTGGTGCGGTATGTAAAAGTATGAAAGTTAGAATTTCTACTAATGTCAAAGTTAATGCTTTAGATACATTTGATGAAGAGCTATATTAGAACATTGTACTCACTGTGGATGAATCTTCGGGAAAATTTAGGACACCATTAAGAATTATACACATTGGTGAGGTGAAACTAAATGTTATGGCTGACTCAGGTTCACCCATTACCATCCTAGCGGATGAAACTTTCTACAATTTCTGGAGGGACATAACGTTTCAAGAAACTGATAGAAAATCTAAAAGCATTTGGAGAAATTGACATTAACATGTTAGGGTTTTTTAAGACTCTTTAGCATTTACATGTAGAAGTATCAGGACCAAAATATATGTAGCAGACAAAGGAAGAAACACAGTTGGTTGGAGAAATCTAGGTAGGCTTGGTATAATTTTAAAACCAGGTTCACCGGACCCCATTGTATTTGGTGATTTACCTGTATCCTGTGAAAGTTATGAAGAGGGGTTAACTATTGAGGAAGTTTTATGACAAATCAGGATGTTTTTGCAGATCATATCGGATGTGTTAAAGGTTTTGAACATGCTATTCCTGTTGCACATAAGGTTAGACCAGTACCACTCTCTGTAATGAGTAGAATTAAAAAATGTATTGGATAAGCTTTGCAGGGAGAGTATTATTGAACCTATAGATTCTGTTGAATGGGATGCATTTCAGCTGTGGTAATTACAAAAAAGAAATCTGGTGAAATCAGACTGTGTGCTGACTTGAGATCACTCAATAAAAATATTATAGTGGATTGCCATCCACTCCCAAAAATTCAAGAAATGCTGGCTGCAACAAATGGTTCTAAATACTTTTATTTGATAGATTTCAAGTCAGCATTTCATCAGGTGAAACTGTCAAAAGAGTCTAAAGATTACACTACATTTGTAACACCATTTGGAGCTTACAATCAATCAATCACAGAATTTGTAGAGCGCACTACTTACCCGCGAGGGTCTCAAGGCGCTGGGGAGAGGGAAAGGGGGGGGGGTGCTGCTACTGGTCGAACAGCCAGGTCTTGAGTAGCCTCCTGAAGGTCAGCAAGTCTTGGGTCTGTCGTAGGCTTAGTGGAAGGGTGTTCCAGGTCTTGGCGGCGAGGTGTGAGAAGGATCTGCCGCCGGTGGTGGTTCTTCGAATGCGAGGGACGGTGGCGAGGGAGAGGTCGGCGGAGCGGAGCTGGCGGTTGGGGACGTAGAAGAAGAGTCGTCTGTTGAGGTAGGCTGGGCCAGTTTTGTGGAGTGCCTTGTGTGCGTGGATGAGGAGTTTGAAGGTGATCCTCCTGTCGACGGGGAGCCAGTGCAGGTTCCTCAGGTGGGGGGTGATGTGGCTGTGGCGTGGTACGTCGAGGATCAGGCGTGCGGAGGCGTTTTGTATGCGTTGCAGTCGCTTGATGAGCTTGGCCGGGGGTCCCGCGTAGAGGGCGTTCCCATAGTCAAGTCTGCTACTGACGAGGGCCTGGGTTACTGTTCTTCTTGTGTCTGTCGGGATCCACCTGTAGATCTTGCGAAGCATGCGGAGGGTGTTGAAGCAGGAGGAGGAGACTGCGTTGACTTGCTTGGCCATGGAGAGCGTTGAGTCGAGGATGACTCCCAGGTTGCGTGCGTGGTCGGTGGGTGTCGGGGCTGCTCCCAGCGTCGTTGGCCACCAGGAGTCGTCCCAGGCTGAGGGGTTGGAGCCGAGGATGAGGACCTCCGTCTTGTCCGTGTTCAGCTTTAGTCGGCTGATCTTCATCCAATCGGCGACGGCCTTCATTCCTTCATGGAGATTGGCTTTGGCGGCGAGGGGGTCCTTGGTGAGGGAGAGGATCAGTTGAGTGTCGTCGGCGTAGGAGATGATGTTGAGGTCGTGCTGTCTGGCGATGCGTGCGAGCGGGGCCATGTAGATGTTGAACAGTGTTGGGCTGAGGGAAGATCCCTGGGGTACGCCGCAGATGATCTCGGAGGCTTCGGATCGGAAAGGTGGGAGGCGGACTCTCTGGGTTCTGCCATCGAGGAAGGAGGTGGTCCATTCCAGGGCCTGGTCTCGGATCCCTGCGTCGTGGAGGCGTGCGCGTAGAGTGCGGTGGCAGACAGTGTCGAAGGCGGCGGAGAGGTCCAGCAGGATGAGGGCTGCGGTCTCACCGTTGTCCAGCAGGGTCCTGATGTCGTCGGTGGCGGCGATGAGGGCAGTCTCAGTGCTGTGGTTGCTGCGGAACCCCGATTGGGATGGGTCCAGGATGCTGTTTTCTTCTAGGTATCGGGTTAGCTGTTTGTTGACGATCTTCTCGATGACCTTGGCTGGGAACGGAAGCAGGGAGATGGGCCGGAAGTTCTTGAGGTCTCTTGGGTCCGCCTTGGGTTTTTTGAGTAGGGCGTTGATCTCTGCGTGTTTCCAGCTCTCTGGGAAGGTCGCGGTCTCGAAGGAGAGGTTGATCACGTTGCACAGGTGGGGTGCGATGGAGCTGCTGGCTTTGTTGAAGATGTGGTGCGGGAAAGGGTCTGACGGGGAGCCGGAGTGTATTGTGCCCATGGTCTTGATGGTGTCATCAATGTTCACGCTGGCCCAGGCTGGCAGGGGTCATGGTCGATGGTGTGCGGCGGGTCTGGAGTATCTATCTTGGTGGGGGCTGTCTGGGTGCTGAAGCTGTCGTGGATGTCGGCGATCTTGCGGTGGAAGAAGGTGGCGAGGGAATCGCACAGGGCTTGCGACGGCGGGATGTCGTTGGTGTTGGAGCTGGGGTTGGAGAGTTCCTTCACGATGTTGAAGAGCTCCTTGCTGTTGTGTGCGTTGTTGTCGAGGCTGTCTTTGAAGGAGATTCTCTTGGCGGACCTGATGAGGTGGTGGTGGTTGCGGATGGCATCTTTATGGGCTGCGTGGCTGTCCGGTGTCTTATCACTGTGCCATTTCTTCTCAAGTTTCCGGCAGGTACGCTTGGAAGCTAGGAGTTCCGGGGTGAACCAGCTGGCTCTTTTGGTGGTGTCGCTGTAGGTGAGTTTTTTCAGCGGGGCGAGGGTGTTGGCGCAGTCGTTTATCCATCGTCTGAGGTTGCAGGCAGCGTCGTCGGTGTTGGATGGGTCGGGGGGAGGGCTGAGAGCGAGGTTTGCCCGTAGTTGGTCTTCGGTGACTTTGCTCCAGCAGCGGCGTGGGATCTGTTGGGTGCGGTGGTGTGTGGTGGGTTTCTGGAAGGTGAAGTGGATGCAGCGGTGGTCGGTCCAGAGGAGTTCCGTGGTGTGGGTGAAGGAGACGTGGGAGCTTGAGGAGAAGACGGGGTCGAGCGTGTGGCAGGCGGAATGTGTCGGTGTTGTGACGAGCTGTCTCAGTCCGAGGTTGGCGAGGTTGTCGATCAGGGTGGGGGAGTTGCTGTCGTTGTTGTTCTCCAGGTGAAAGTTCAGGTCTCCGAGGAGGATGTAGTCGGTAGAAGTCAGGGCGTGCGTGCTGATGAAGTCGGCGATGGAGTCGCTGAACTGGGGTCGGGGCCCAGGGGTCTGTAGACGAGGGTGCCTCTGAGGGTGGTGTTGGGGTCCGTGTGGATCTGGAAGTGCATGTGTTCGGCGGTGCAGAGAACGTCGTTGGTGCTGGTCGAGACCCTGATGGAGTTCTTGTGGATGATGGCGATTCCTCCTCCTACTCCGTTGACGGGGTCTCTGCGGGTGATCTTATAGCCGTCTGGGATGGCTATGGCGATGTCGGGTGCGGAGGAGTCGTTCATCCAGGTCTCTGTCAGGAAGGCGACGTCTGGTGATGATGAGTCGAGCAGGTCCCAGAGCTCGACGGCGTGTTTGCGTGCGGAGCGGGTGTTCAGTAGGATGCATCGGAGGTGGTTGAGGTCCTTCTTGGCGGGCGCTTCGGTGGCTCTGAGGCTGGTGTAGCTGCAGTTCCGGCAGGTGAAGGGGCCATGTGTGCGTTTCGGGGCGGCCTTGAAGCAGTTGTGTCTCTGTCCGGGGTTGAGAGCGTGGAGTGTGGTGGCATCGTAACGGCGTTGGTCCTCGAGGCTGGAGCGGGGGGCGCGCGGCCCAGGGGTTCTGGCGCTGGGCGCGGTCCAGGCGCGGACGGGCGCAGACGGGCTTGCCTTAGGCGCGCCTTTGGCGCGCCGGCGGCGCGCCCGCTGCGCGCATCTGCTGCACGGCCGCCATATATGGGGAGCTGGGAGGGAGGAGCAGCTGGGAGGCGGGAGGCAGGGGCAGCAAATGGGCAGTCAGGGGGGCGGGGCCGCAAGGGACGCAGCGGCGGGGGTACAGAAGGCAAAGTTGGGCACAGCAGTATGGGGGCACGAGGGGACACAGAAAGCAAAAAGAGGACACAATCAAATGGGGGCACGAGGGGAGACAGAAGCAAAATGGACACAATCAAATGGGGGCACGAGGGGACACAGAAGCAAAATGGACACAATCAAATGGGGCGCGAGGGGAGACAAAAGGCAAAAAGAGGACACAATCAGATGGGGGCACGAGGGGAGACAAAAGGCAAAAAGAGGGCACAATCAAATGGGGGCACGAGGGGACACAGAAGCAAAATGGACACAATCAAATGGGGTTGCGAGGGGAGACAAAAGGCAAAAAGAGGACACAATCAAATGGGGGCACGAGGGGACACAGAAGCGAAAATGGACACAATCAAGTGGGGGCACGAGGGGAGACAGAGGCGAAACGGGCACCAAGGCAACAGCAGAGGGGCGAGCTTACCAGCAGCAGCAGCGGGCAGGACAACACAGGCGGAGCTGTGTGGCGGGGGGAGCGACCTACCTGGCAAGGTCAAGGGTCGCTCTCCTCACCGCGCAGCGGCCGCCATATATGGGGAGCTGGGAGGGAGGAGCAGCTGGGAGGCGGGAGGCAGGGGCAGCAAATGGGCAGTCAGGGGGTGGGGCCGCAGGGGACGCAGCGGCGGGGGTACAGAAGGCAAAGTTGGGCACAGCAGTATGGGGGCACGAGGGGACACAGAAAGCAAAAAAGAGGGCACAATCAAATGGGGGCACGAGGGGACACAGAAGCAAAATGGTATGTGAAGCTACCCTTTGGGTCAGCCTCTGCTGCTAGCGTTTTTCAGAAATCAATGGATCTTTTATTTAAAGATGTAAGGGGATCCAGATATTTCAGGATGACATTTTAGTTCATGCAGAACGTATTCCTGAACATAACAGTATTTTAAATACAGTTTTAACAACGTTAAGGGACAAAGGTATGACTGTTTCCAAATCCAGATGCTAATTCTTGCAAAGTAGGATAGAATATCTTGGACACATATAAACCACGGATGGCATAAGACCTATGGATGACTTAGTCAAGGCTATTAGGGAGGCACCCAGTCCACAAGACAAAGACACACTTAAATCGTTCCTTGGCCTAAGTGAATATTATTCACGATTTATTTTGGGTTATGCAGTTATCGTAGAACCCAGGAGAAAATTAGTGAGGAAGGGGCACAATTTGAATTGGGAACTGAACAAGTGTATGCTTTAAAAAAAATAAAAAATACTAAAATAACACCACCTACGCTACAACCCTATGATTCTAGTGGGAAAATATAATAACCGTGGATGCCAGTGCTGTAGGCATACCAGCCGTATTCAGTCAGATAAAATTTGGAAAGGAACACACAGTAGCATTCATTTCTAAAAGATTAAAAGATACTGAAAGTATTTACAGCACCATCGAAAGAGAAACATTAGCATGTGTTTGGGTGGTTGAGAAACTGAAAATATATTTGTATGGTAAGGAATTCAAATTAGTTATGGATCTCTACACCCTAGAGAGTATCTTGGTGCTGAGAAAGCAGGGGTTATGTCAGCTGTGACTGCGACTTGTCCAAGTGAAGAGCCATGTTTTCTGTTTCTTGCAGAGCTCAAGTACTGAGAAGGCAGTTCAAATGTGTAGGGTAGGTTGTTTCAGGCTTTGGGCACAAGGTAGGAGAAAGCATGTTCTTTGTATGTGGGGGATGTGTGCGAGCAAGATTCTGGCTAAGCAGAACTGTCTGGTGAGTGCGTTGCAAGTGGGTTTGTGAATGGAGAGACAGTGGAGGTCTTTTTCAGTGCAGTGTGATGTGAACACGGGTGAAAGCCTAAGTGTGAGTCTGGCCGTTGGGTTTTTTATGGTCTGAAGTCTTCTAGCAGTTAAGACAGTGATTCCGACAGAGTGCGTTGCCATAGTCCTGCTTGATGAGGGCCTGGTTGACCATCCTTCATGTATTGACTGGGAGCCATTTGAAGACTACATTGAGAATTTTGAGGGTGTGGAAGCAGAAGGCGGTGACTACGTTGACTAAAGGAAACTTTACAGCATATTTCTCCCAATCCTTTTGCTCCCTTCATAACAAGTCTTCCTTTCACTGTGTCACTGCCTGTTTGTGGATGATGCCGATGCCAATCTCCAAAGAATCATTTTTTTTTCACCAGCACACATTTTGTTTTAGCCAATTAAGCACTGGGTTGGAGTAAAAGTGTTGCGCATGTGATAGATTCGCTTGGCAGCTATGTTTTAAGAATTGTAAAAGGTAGTCTAGTCAATTTTTAAATCGTGTTTCACATGGAACATCAAACGTAAACCCTTCACATACTGAAGGAGTTTGGCGTTTTATAGATTCACTTCCCTGGTGTGGTTGAAGCAAGCAGACCCCGAAGTGAGGAGATGGAGGAGTAAAGCATAAAGCTTGTGAGGACAGGTCAGCTTCAAGAGTACAATAAGGGGGATTTCTTGCAGGAACCTCTGTTAGTGCATGTGCACTAATCGTTAATGTATGGCTTGATGGCACCACAAACAAATGAAAGGACTCCAATCATGGTGCCTTCAAATCACGGTCCCCTCAGTAGACAAAAGCTCTGTGTACTCCCCTATACTGCTAGTTGCATCTTCCATTTTTCTACGAGAGAGCACCCGGCATCTGTTCAGGTGAAGGAACATGAGCTTCGCAGTGACTGAGGGGGCAGGCGTTATGCACTGGTTGGAGCTGCAGGAACCCTTAGAGAGTGGTGCAGCAGGGTTATGGGCATGATCATACTTTCCCACACACATGGGTCTTCTCCCAGGTCTCCTTCTGGCTATCTCAATGTAATCCTACAGAAGTGTCTTATGCTGTCGATGCTCACCATAAAAAGAATTAATGTAATTTTTTACATGGTTTCAGCTCCTTCACTAATATGGCTGCCAGCACTACTTCCCATGATGAATTTCTGTGGCAGCATACACACATTTAAATCTGTTCATCTCTGTCTAACCTTCTTTCATTTGGAGAGAAAGAAACAGTGACTGAGTGCAAGTTTGGCTTAGGTGTAAGTGTGTATTTTATTGAATTCATTTAGAGCTAACAAATTGGGAACTGGCTGTATAGTTGTAACTTACAACATAGCCTCATTGCTCTCACAGTAGTGGTTAGCCATTTTAAAGAAGTATTGAAGAGCCAAAAATTGAAAAAGATTTATCAACCATTTGAACACTACCTTAGATGACAGAAAATACCACATTAAAAAAGATACTCATCCCCACCACGATCTCTGCTCCACACTGATGGGTACAAGTCATTACATCTTCAAGTAAAAATGCATGTATTGCATATTTTGGTGTTTTTATTGCACAAAAAGCAGTGGTGTTAAACCGACGTATTTTTAAGGAACCATGAAATATGGAAAATATTTCACAGTTATGTATGAAATACAGATTTTGTCACCACTGTGCAAAGGTTTTACATTGTCCAGGCTACTAGGATTATGCAGCTTGGAGGACCCAGGTTATCGAAATTATGCAACAAAGAATGCAAATTAAGTGGCTCTTTGTCTGGCGGTATTATTTTCATCCGTTTGAGCTGGAAACAACAATGTTGGTGAAATCAGCATATTTTGGAAATTATGCGGCCAATTCAGAAAATCCATAATTGTGCTGTAAACTCTGCAGCCACAGAATCACATAAATCCACTGACCTTAGTATTGCCTATTGTTTTATCATGAATTTATTTGTGACAAGTAAACAAAGCCTCAACATTTTTATTCCAGTCAATGCCCACTGTTAGCTGCACTTTGAATAAAACAGCTTGTAATATGAAAAATACATAACGAGTACCTTGGCATTGCTGTCTCAGACTTCTGGTGACATTTACAAACTAAAAGGACAAAGATATCACAAGAACACCTCAATGGTAATATTGGACCAGATTACACAGTAACCCATTATGCATGTGCTTATCATTAAACCATTATGTATATGCAAACAGATGAACCTCAACCTTAAACAAGAGACAACTCATTTAGATGCTACCCATGTATAAAACATAAATACCAAAATAATTTGAATTCAGTCCACTCACTCACATGAGGAATGCAACCAAATGGCTATGTTAAAACATCAACAGAACATGAGTGTTCATAAGGAGTGGTGAAACTGAATGTGTGAAGCTTTTTTGAAAGTTCTAGTTCTAACTAAGGAAGGAAATGTGATCTAGTGGCTAATCTGTTGATCTGAGGACCTTGATTTGAATCCAGCTTGGCGCTGACTGAAAATTGTGCAGTTCTGGGTAATCACACTGTGCTTAAAATGTAAATGTGTGAGATACTAGTGTAAGTGTTTGTGTAACAAAAAGATATAAGCCACCACTTGATTAATACAATCTTGCATCATTTTCCATGATCTCCCATAACGGACAACGCTCTGTTCCTCTCAGGTTAGGTCCATGCTATAGAAATACCAACACATGCATGCTTTTACATGGTGAACAGGTAGCCAGCTTATTCTGCTCTGCGGATACCCCTTCCTTTTGAGATGTTGGTGAGCCCACCACATTTTGTAACAGCTAGAAAGAAGCTCCCTCGATATTCTTTATCCCGGTTTATTCTTCACACCTCAAGTCTACTTTTCAATGTCTGTGGGAGCATGCTATTGGGCACATTGGGAGATTCCCCCCACACATATATCTTCTTGTTCCCTGGAAGCATTATCATTATGCACTTCATGCTTCTCTTAATCAGAAAATATACTTTTCTAGCAAGCTTTCAGTGCTTTCATTTCTGAAATGCACAGGACTTGCTTGGTACCAACCATCTTGCGGACATCCGATACTCGAAAGTCTAGTGGACACTCTGACCTCCAGCAGTGCTCGTTGTCTCAGGGGGGAATGCATTGGCGAAGACAATAGATCTGCATTTAATGTACTTCTGCAGGAAAGACCAGGAAATTACATATGTCTTTTCTATGTGTTAGCGCATTTAACCCGAACCTACTGGCCTTCCAAACGTGTATTCTAATGCTCTCTCGGTTACCAGTGTGCGAAATGGTAGCCCCACCAACACCGTTTAGTTCAAGGCCCGCAAACCCCACCCCTGAAGCTCGGGTCTAGTTGCGCCCCTGGATAGTACGCACACCTGCCTGGGTTAGCTTCTCCAAGGCAAAAGTGCTAATGTTAGCTACAAGTAGTGGAAGGATTCTGGCACTCAGATGCCGAGAAGTGACCCCTCCCCAGACTGTGGCAGGCTATGCTCTAGCTCCGCGGGATGGCTCTGCCTGAAGACCTTAGGGCGTCCTGTCCATCCCGCGGCTGGGAGTTTTAATCTCAACACTTAAAGAGGCAAATGCCCTTTGAGCGTGCGTACCTGCGCGGGTAGCTGTTTGGGGCTGATTTCTGCACGCTTACTTTGCACAGAATCGGACCCAAAACATGTCCTGGGTGCAAAACAAGAAAAACACTTCCTGATGAAAATGTTTTTTTAAACATACATTTAAGTGGGGCAAAAACCAAGAACACTTTTAACAAATGAAAGCGCTTAATCCCTTAAACGAAGGCGTACATATTCTCGAACCACGAAATTTCAAAGAGCTGTCACTTAAGGTGATTGCTTGTCAGCTACTTACATCGACCATCAGTGAACTCATGCTGATTTCTGTTGCCCGTTAGCCATCATTTGCCGGTAACATCAGTACTTCCGGGTCTCAAGACAGCCAATGCCATGCCGCAACATAAGGAAAGGGAAAAGGAAAGGACTCGCAATATGTAAATACAGCCGTAATACGCAATATGACGTTAGATTGGGGCATCGTAAGCAGCTGGGCCAATCCTAGTGCACTGCACAGAATTTCAAATGCTTATTGGCTGACGAGTCCGCGCGTGCCCTTGTTGTTTGTAAACAGTGTCTGAGCCGGCTTCCACTACTTGGCGTGTGCTATGCAGTTTGCACGTGTTACCTTTAGCTGTCGGGTGACCTATGGCGAATTAGTTATGGACCTTGCTCCTGCCGCCACTGATCTATTCTGTAGCGGAGGAAGAAGTGTCCATTTACACACTTAACTCATAGCACGCCAAGAGTTCGAGCTGCATGCAAGTATGGGGCAGCTCTGACCACTGATGAGAAGTGCAGATTGGCGTTTTTTGTTTGTTTTGTTTTTGCAGATTTATATAGTGCGAACTCGACCCAAAGGTATTGGACGAGCACCAGTTACGTTACACACGAGGATACATTCATTTTTAGTAGGCACGGAGAGATTACATGATTTGCCCAGCATGCTAAGCCGACGATCGAACCTGGTTCTCCAGCTCTGACGGTAAGGGTCAAATCAAGGCTGGTGTCTGGTGATCTGGCTTGGCAGGCTTTGCTGGCTGCATTTCTTGGGTTCTGGCCGTGTAGGTGACTGACGTTCTGGTCCCGACAAGATATGGGCTGCAGTTTTCTGAGGTATTAGTTAAGACCTGTCGTCTCACCACAGTTCACGGTGTCATATGCATTCTGAAGTGTAAAATTAAAAGTATGCAACATCAACCAACCATTCCTGTAAAAAAGACAGCTGGTTACTGATTTTTATCGCATATAGTTACTCTGACCCAGGCTTGGCCAGGTCAGAAAACGGCCAATCGTATATGCTTCGCAGCAAGAAATAATCGTACATTTTATAACCTTTATTAGCAAATATTTTCAATTTCTATTGAGGGTACGGAGGCGAGGATTATGCGTTCTCTTAACTTTAATAAAATAGCAGCCATGTAAACAAACCAAACGATACACATACAAAGGTGTAGTAGATGTGCTACAAAACCTATAAATTCAATATTTATTTATCAATAGTGTCCATAATTGGAGCAGCTGAAATGTAGTGCTCTATAATAATTTCTATTCATATGTTAATCTCTGTGTTAAAATATGAATTTGTGTGTTAACAGGTAGCAATATATCCACGTAAAGAAGCCACATTCAATATATTCATAGTTTAACTAATAGCTTATGCTGTATGTACCTTAATCAAATGTATTTCTAACATAGGTCTAACTACGGGTAGTCCTCAGCTATCCAAAAGTTTTCCATTGTAACTCTAATGTTAAATCCAAAATGCATTCACATCTCTTTCCTTTCTTTGGGGGTGCCTTACACCCAACATTGTTAGACTAGCTCATTGTTTGCTTTAGAAATGTTAACTTAGAAATTAATTGGATACTTGTTATGATTTGCACAATGTGTTGGGATGGGAAAGAGCTTTCTGTCTGGACTGTTGCTATCTTCAAGGCCCGCACAGCTGTGTGAGCCTTTAACTTTAAGTTCCTCTTGGCGCGTGGTCTGGTTATGCGTTTCAATGGTGGCACATTGTTATGTTCACCGGGTATGAGTTTAGGACTCTGCACTTATGGTATTAAACTTAATATATTTTAAATAGGTTTTTATGGTTTTGCAGTCTTGAAAAGTCCTGTGGACGAAACACGTGTCAGCTGCCTCCATGGCAAAATTGTTCATGCATGTACAGAATTTTGTTAAGACTAAAAGGAAGAATTTGAATTGCCTGCTCATTTATTCGACTTACTTATCAAGGATCCTACGGAAACAATAGAGTGTGCTTCGGTGCTTTGTTGTCAAGCTGTGTGGAGCCTTTGTTTGGTGATGGGAACATAGGGAGTCTACCTTCTCCCAGAAGATGGCGAAATCTGATTGGCTTCAAGGTTGAGGAATCAGGGTAAAGATGTTCCAAAGAGAATGTAATGTGTCTCTTAATTGTGTGTTTTGAGAATAGCTCAGCAGATCCTGGCCTGACTTCTCTGAGGGAAGACCTGTCCCTAACTCTGTTGATACTTCTATCTTTGGTTCTTGAGTTTGTCTCTTGAATATTTCTGCTTTTCCCATGAACTTTAATTTGGGTTTTTTAAGATTGACACTTTCTGCTTAGAATTTTGTTTGGTATAGTTTCTTATTGAGTTATCACAACATCATGTTTCAACAGTATAACTTTACATAGCCCCATCTCCTCATCCTGTGGCACCATCACCCTCCGCACGTGGCGAAGCTAGAGGTACCTAAACACTTGAGAGGTCGCCATATCATGCTCCACCCCTAAGTAGTCAAATAGGACTAGACCATTCACGTACCAGACCTCAGCTAAGGTAGAGGCCCCTAAGTTGTCCCATTGTTTAAACCCTTGTAGTTTCACCAATGGGCCAAGCTTTGTGCCCAGCCACAACGGGGTTCTTTGGTGTAAGCCTTTTGTGCCATCCCATTTCTTTATTTAATGTGTACCAGGTAGTGAGAACTTTTGCTGTAGCTGGTGAGGCGTTTTTGTGTATTTTGCCTCCATATAGCGCATGTAGGTACTCGTTCTCCCCTAGTGCCTGCCAATCAAGTCTGAAGACCAGGTCCTCCAGCGGCGCGTGCGCCCACTTGTTTATCATGCTGACCCGTGTCAGCTTGGTAGTTCTTTTGAATATTTGAGAGTGCTATGTCCCCTTCATATGTATATCGCTGTAAGGTAGGTAGTGCTATCCTCAGTGAGCCGTCTCCCCAGAGCAGGGATCTTATAATTGCATTGATGTCCTGAAAGAAGGTATGGCATATGGGCTATTTTGGAGTATGTATGTGAATCTGGGCAGGATCATTTTAAAGAGCACCGCTTTCTCCAGTAGTGACGGGCAGCCCCTTCCAATGTTTGTCTGTCTCCAGTTTCCGAAGCAGTGGGAATAAGTTATCCTCGTAGAGGGATTTCTCCCTGCAGGAGACCCATAGTCCCAAGTATTTGAAATGACTGCTTTATATCGCCAAGGGCATGTGGAGGCTCATGGTTGCCTTCCATTGGGAATATCAGTGATTTTTCCATGTTAATTCTCTGTCCCGAGTAACCCCCATAAATTTCAAATATTTAACCTATTCTCACCAGGGAGTAGTCCGGATTGGCCAGATACAACAGGACATCAACTGCATATAGTGAAATCCGCTCCTCCCATGTGGGGGTTCCATCTCCAGTTGTCTATTTGGACATGAACTCTGACCCATTCGGCCAGCGGTTCCATTGCCAATGCGAACAGAATTTGCAACAGGGGGTGCCCCTGTCGCATTCCGAATCTAATTAGGAAGTTTTGGGAGAGGATCCCATTTATCTTTAGTCTCACTCTGGTGTTGGAATATAGCAACTGGACACAGGCTAGAAATGTAGGCCCAAAGCCCATTTTCCTTAGAACTACAAATTGGTACGGCCATTCCAACAAGTCAAACAAACGCCTTATGGGCATCCGAAGAGATCATTCCCAGTGGGACTGTCACTCCTTCTGCTGCTATATTGCTATAGACCCTTTGCAGATTAAGTTTTGTTGTTAGGTGGGACATAAATCTGTTTTGGTTTGGGTGGATCAAATCCTGTATCACTCCTCTCAATCTATTGGCCAAAACTTTATCCAGGATCTTGGTGTCTGTGTTTAACAGAGATATTGGTCTGTAGGAGTCCCACTTGTCCTCTGGTTTCCCCAGTTTTAATAGTGGTATCACTGTCGCCATTCTTAGGTCTTCGGGGAGTTCCCCGTTTTGGTGGGTCTCTTTTATACATTATAAGCAATGGGATCACAATTTTAGCAGACATTCTCGTCATTAATTCTGTTGGGAGGCTTTTTTGGCTTGGGGTATTGCCGGATTGGAGATTGGAGAGCGCAGCCAGTATCTCGCTCTCAGTTAGTTCCGCTTCCAGCTTTAGGACTTTGTGTTATTGCTGTTTTTTACAGGGGCATTCACAGACAAATTCCTGCAAGTCTGCTCCCTTAGTATCTTCCTTGAGTAAAACTCTTCCATATACTCCGCCATCACTTCTACTATTGCCCTGCTACCCATGATTCGCTCTCCAGAGGGGTTCAAGAGTATACTGATTTGTGTTCTCTCAGTGTCACGTGCAGCCAGCCAGAACAAGAGCTTACCTGCCTTGTCACCCTCCTCATGTATCTGTTGTTGCTGGGCTATGTGTGGTCATCTAGCTTCGTTGGTTGTGAGGGCTCTGTATTCTTCCGTTTTACAGGCTAGTTGTTGTTTGAAATCAGCTGTAGGTGTTTGGGCATGTGTTTCCTCTAGATCCAGAAGTTCCCTTACTGTCTCCCAGCAGTCTTTCTCTCTTTGTCTCTTGTCTCTTACCTCCCCCTCGATTATCTCCCCTCTTATGGTAGCTTTGTAGGCCTCCCATAGCGTGGTTGCACATGCCACTGCGGCCATGTTTCCTACAAAGTATACCTCTGTGGCTTTGCATAGCAGCTCGACCTCCTGGTGGTTCGATCATCTCCAGACAGCCTTTTTCCATTCCCCTCTACCCTTCGGAGTCCCCTTTTCTAGCGTTCATAACAATGGGGAGTGATCTGATATCCCCTTGCCTTATATTCAGCCCCTGTAAATCTATAAAGCGTCGATAGGGGAGTGAAAAAGTAATCTTGTGGGTGTGTTATGCGTGCCAGAGTAATAGGAGTATCCTCTGCGCGTCCCTTGTTGTGCTCTCCAAATGTCACCCATACGCAATGCCTGGATAAAGCCTTCCAATTTCCCCACATTGGCTTGTTGAACTTGTTTAGCATGGATTCTGTCTAATTGTGGGTGAAGTAGCATATTAAAATCTCCTCCTACAATGCTCATCGCACTTGGCATTTCCATTAGGATGTTACTCAGGTAGGACAGTGTGGCTGTTTGTAGCCCTGGAGGTAGCTACGTTTACCAATGCCAGTGTTTCTCCTTCCCATTCACTCAGTACCACTGCGTTTCGCCCTAATTGGTCCACCCACAGTTTCGTAACCTGGAACAACATTGCCTTTTTTATTAGAATGGCTATCCCTCTAGAGCCAGTAGTGAATCCCTCAGTATAGCCTACTTTATATTTTCCTCTCTTCAGCAGTGGTGCTTTAGTGCCGTTCATGTGTGTCTCCTGAAAATACACTATGTCTGTTGCTTATCGCATGAGGGCCTTAGCAACAAATCCACATTTGATTTTATGTCTCAGCCCATTAATATTCCAGGTTAACAATGTGAGTGTGTGTACCACTATTATTGTTGGTGTCTGTTGTCACGTGGCCGATAGGGACATTGTTGACATCGCTAAGTTAGCATTAGCCCAGCAGACATGATGCTGCTTTTGCACACGTTACTACATGGCTTTATTTTTGCAAGACTCTGTTTATGCCTTTCACATGAGAACCGTCTGCTTTGTTCGTTCTCTGCCTGTTCCTGGAGTTTAGTCTGAACAATGTGAGCAAGGTCGATAAACAATGCCCCTTGTTATTCTGTTCTGGTCAGTCCCTAGCACCTAGACAAAACATGCTAATGCAGCTGTTGCTGGAAACTCGTACTTTGATATTATGGGGATGCATGTTTAGGTACAACACACTTGGAGATGAGAGCTTTCCAGGGAGAAGAGCAATGCGGTTCCTCTGATGTAGATATACCATCTAGGCACTAAGGTATGGGGTCCGCTGACAAAGCCCAGAGATCTTCTGTTATATAATAATACTTCTTCTTACCAAGGGGAGGGTGTCACGTGGACTTTATAGTCCTTTTTCCTCTGTCTTTAGATGATGACATCTCCCTTTATGATATCTGGCCTAGCTGCAATGCTAACTGTATTAGTTTTATGCATTTTTCTGCTGGTTGTGGCTCGTATACTGCATTTTAGAGCACAATAGTTAAAATAAACATTTTAAGCTATATTCGTGTTTCAGTCAGTTCTTATTGTGGACAGGTACGAGAGTGTGAGCAAAAAGGTGTGTTTTGTTACCGCGATTCCTGAGAGATCCGGGAGTGTTGTGTTCTGGGGTGTCTAATCATTTGCTTCTTCGTGAGTGTGTAGGAGAGCGAGTGAGACACTATAGTTGGTCCTGGGTTCGTGGGCACTAAGGTGGTGGGAAGTCTTAGCCCCTATACACCGAGGTCCCATATTCCTGCACATAGTTCTGTGTATGTGTAGAATCCCTGCAACACTGTGTATGTAGCTCATGTGTCCGACTATGGTCTAGTTAGAAGACTCCCCATTTTGTTCCACAGAAGTTAGTAACCTTGCCAACTGTTGAATTGTTCCCCAGCTCCCCCCCTCCCTACCTTACCCAGCTGCGAACTTGAAACTGACTTCTACCCCAATTCATGGTACGTTGATCACCTATTCAATACATAACTTATCATTATTACTCTAGATCTATGTGTGGATGCGTATTCCTCTGGGCACTTATGGACCGTTGCTGGCTATTGCCCGGGGAGGCAGGGGATGAACAGAGGATGAACAGACAATTCCCTTCCATTTGCCAGTGAATGGTCCAATTCCCCCTGGTCTCAGAGGTTTCATATTATTTCTCTTGAAGTCATAGGTGTCATGTGTAGCGTGGTAGGAAAGAGCAGCGCTTACTTGAAATCTAGCTTCTTTAGTTGCAGTTTGAAACTCAATTAGGTTTCTCTATGCTGCTGTACTGAAACTGTATAGTCCAGGTAGATGTTGACCGCTGCCCCTCCACCTGCCATGGCCACCTGCCATGGCCCATGTGACCTTGCCCGTTGCAATATGGCCTCCTTATTCCAGTAGTTTAATAGTCTGACGAGTATCACTCGGGTCCGGGCGCCCAGCATCAGCTGTTTCACTGGGGTTCTGTGGGCACGTTCCTTTTGGTGTCTTTTGCCTTCTCTTTTAGAGATGCTATTTCCCTCTCGAGGCACTGTATGTGGGTGGCGTGGTCCAGGATCGTTGGCCAGGTTTGGGTGCAGTTTGACTCATTGTCGGTGACTGTCTACTAGTTTTCTATGCTATGCTTGGAGCAGTGCCATCTTGGTGTCGCTTATAAGTGTCAGGATGATCACTGTATGAGCTTCCAGCCCCTGGCCTGAGGGTTCTCCGGGTTGTGAGGTAGTTATCTATGCTTGGCGTACCACCTCTTCAGCTAGGGGGGTTTAGTTGGTTTATTGCGCACCATTGCAGCTGTTGTGTGTGGGGGGGTCCCCACTCCGTTCCAATCCCCGTTCTTGTAGGAAATTGTGTGGGGGGAGAATGGGCCAACGTTTCCCCAAATATGCAGCACGTTCCTTTTTCGTTGGGTGAGATGTCTCATGGCCGCCTCCGTCAGGCTTTTAGAGGAAGAGTCTATGTCATTGAGCCTCGGGCACATGCACCCTTTTCCGCTAGTGTCCGTCTCGATCCCGGCTTTGAATTGTCCTCCGTGTGGCCATTCTCTGATGTCTCCCCTTGGGGAGTCAAGGGGCCAGTTGCTGTGAATGTGGTGTCTCTTATTGGCTCTCCAGGGCCTCTGGAGTGAACCTGTTGTCGATGACAGGACAGGGGCTCCAATTTTCACCAGTGGCCACTTTTCCTCTCAGGGCGGTCTCCTTGCCTCAGCCGCACGGTCTGCAGCCGAGCCTCCAGCTAGCGCCAGACTTCGCTCGGGGCCACTTGGCACCGCTCCCTCCACCTTGAGTAGGCCCTCGCCACTCTTCAGCCCCACCTGGCTTCCACCGCCTCCGCCACTGCTCCAGTACATGCTACTGCAGAGGTGGCGAGCAGTCTGGCCACACCTGCACCATTTTGTTTCTCCCAGTTCTCCTCATCCACGGTTCTCTTGTGGGGCTCGCCGCCCCTCCCCTGGCTCGTCTGGGACCTCCCCCCGGACTTTCCCACACTAGTCATTTTATGAGGCCCAGGGGGGGATCAGGATAAGTGCTCCCATATGGGACTTGGGTGCCAGAGCTCCATTGGCTACGCTGCTGCCACGATGGGCTCCTGGCTACGCCCCCCTCGCCTCACCATTCTTGATGCTTTATTTAGAATAGGGAAGTTCCTTTATGGAACCGATTCTGACTTTGTTCTGCATCCATTACATTGTGATAATTTGCGTTGCTATCTACATTATAAACAGATTCAGATTGAATAATTGGTTTTCTATACAAGCTTACTTGATATATTGATTTACTAAATGACCAAAGTTGTAACTTTGATTAATCTGCTAATAAAATTCATGGTTTGGATACCACCTGCTTTGTTGTTCTTGTGAAGCCGACTTGGTTTCACTGTTAATTAACTTGTTGTGATGATATGAGCTCCTCCAATACATCATCATCATCAATAACTTTATTTTGGCGTAGCCATAAAAGTAGACAATAAATAAAACATATTCCGTATACACAGTACACCAGTATTAACAAGTAGTCAAATTAAGCAGCTTATTTGAGTCCATTTCAGGCAACAATCACTATTCACTTAAAGCACAATCCATTGCAAACAATATTCCCTATAAGATATAGTTTAAAATCATAATAAAAAGTCTGCACAATCAGTTAAAACCTTTAAAAAACATTAGTATTATTAGCAGCAATAGTGACTCAGTTGATAATCAAAGGTCTATATGACCAGTGGTGCAACTTGTTTGACGACTACACCAGAGCCTACAGGTATAGAAGAGTGTGCCGAATCATAACCAGTGAGGTTGCTGATAACCATAGAAACAGTAGCATTAACATGTAGATTGCCTATTCTGGCTGCAACCTCTGCCTCTGAAAGTACGTCACTAAGGCCTCATTCTTATCTCTGTTCTAAAGCTGAAAGAATAAATTGAGAACTAATCTCATAAAACCTCAAAAACATACAGCATGAAATATGGCAGCATTACTTTCACACAGTATATATTCCAACATTGCAATATGTCCAGATGGACAATCAGAGAAACAATCATAAAAAGTGAAAGTAATGACCACAAATAAAAATCCGGTGGCATAATCCCCACCTCTGTGTCCTTGAGAGAATTGAAAATTCTTGGTCACAAATGTTATTAAAAAAAAAATTCTATGTCAGGTCCTGAGGTTTTGGATTATGCAAGTTTAAAGCTTATCTACTATTGATGAAAAAGGATTACTCACTGGTTTATGTTAGTAATCCTTGAGCATTGAGTCTGAGGACAAATTTGTCATTCGAATAACAGCTTCTAGACATGCTCCCACATTGAAAGACTTTGATGCCATTGCATCCCTAACTGAGGGGGCGCCAAAAATGGAAATGTCAATACCTGCTTCCAATAATATCAATTTGATCCACCTTGCCAAGGTAGGATTGCACCAACAACATTAGGAGTTTTCCAGACTGACAATTTCTGAGAGGGGAGTTTACTCTCTCATATTCCTTCAGACAATGGACGACACACAATTTCTGGTCTCAGGCAAGGCTGGAAAGGAGGTCTGAGTTGTTGATTTTGTCCTTTTTTGAATCCACAAGGAAACTCTGCCTGGACTAAATCCAGGGCTGGGATGTCAGAGACACATTTACAGGAGACCAAACAAAGAAGTAAATCTAATTTGGCTCACAATTGTTTTCTAGACATACCAGAATTATCTGGCCAAGACTCTAGGAATCTCAACACCACCAAGACATCCCAGAGGACTGAGTACTTGGGCTGAGAGGGAATGTAACGACTCTCAACAACTTAGTAATCGGAGTATGTTCGCCTACATTATTGTTTCTATTGAAATGTGTCCAGCGGAGATTGCTGATCTATAAGCAGTGATGACTATGTACAATAAGCCTGCTGTGACTAAGGAAGCTAGAAAATTGGTGATACTGGTGATATCTGTTTCAACAGGATTTAGGTCCTGTTCTATGCATCAGTGAACCAGTTCACCCAGTGAACCCATCTGCTCCAAGAAGATTTGTATTGTATCCCTTGTATCTCTTGTGCATGGAAGAGGACCAGGCCTCATCAATGAGCTGTCTAGCATGTTCCGAAACACCTTGCACTTGCACTTGCCAGCATCACCGGAAGGTATCCATGCTACCAACCCCAATTGATGGATTGCTACTAGAGGATGTTGATGGCCGAGGATCCAGGAGGAGATTCGGGAAGAGAGGAAGAAGGAGGAGACAATCGCAAGAGAGTTCCAGCAGGAGTGGGAATCAACTGGTCTCCAAAGAGGAGAGGTCATGATTAACTCCGCTGTCTATTTTCTGACTTTTAGAGCCACCATCAGAAGCATTGAGAATGGATATTTTAGATCTGTCTAAACCTGTAAGAAGACATTTGTCGCCGTTGCCAACAGGCCTGGTCTCCAAATGTAGATCAATTGTAATTGAAAAGTCAGCCGAGATACTAAGAGATCCATTTGACATGGACCTCACCCTACCATTATTTTGGGGAATAATTTAGGATCCAGTTTCCATTCACTGTTGTCTGATAGGTGGTGAGAATCCCAGTCTGCTGCCAGTATAAGTTTGCATGGCAGATGAAGAGCCATTACTGCCATTTTGTGGATCAGGCAGAGGTGCCAAAAGTCTTTAGTAATCTCTGCCAGAAGGCGGCATCTCATTCCTCCCAGACGGTTCATATATTGGACCTCTGACACATTGTCCATCTTTAGCAAGATGCAACAATGGGAGCAGAGGGAGGAAAAGGAGCAGATCGCAAAGAAGCCTGCCTGTAAGTCTAGGCAGTTGATATGTAGAGAGAGTTCCTCCTTGGGCTAGCTGCCCCCCCCCATTGTCAGGCTGCCACATCTGGCACCCCAACGTAGACAAATTAACAGATTTGAAATAAATTATGTAACCCACAAGACAATAAATGAAAGAAGGAAAAGGGAGAAGAAACAGTGAAAACAAAATAAGACCTCTGATGTAACTGACACAAGTTCAGCTTCAAAATGTAGTGCTGTGCTGGAATGGCAAAGGATAAGGGTCTGAAGCAAATCACATCAGATGTGTGATGCTAGCATCCATCATACAGCTACAGGAATAATCCAATGCTGACCGTGCCCCACGACGGATTCACTCCGCGTGCAACCCGCTGCAAGAACACCGCCAGCACAACAATGAAATCTAAATATGCTGGGCGCAACCCTGACGGCGACAGAGTACTATTCTCCAGCATTGGAGTCCGCCACATTGACAGAAATGAGCTGCGTACATGGCGGGTAACACTCTGTCGACACAGACTGAGAGTCAGCCAGCATACATCTAAATAGGGCGGGCGGACTGCCATTACCTTGACGGAGTACTTGGAACCGCCGCTGTGGCGGGAGGACGGTTGTTCCGCCAAGATCTAAATCAGGCCCTAGGTCCATGGTATTTTCCGTCCGTTGTAGAGTCCCCCGAGACCTTGGGACACACTGTTGACTTCATTGTGGATCTGCCTCCGGATCAAGGATATGATATGATCACGGTGGTTGTGGATACCTTTACTAAAATGGCTCATTTTTTCCCTACCAAAGGTATTCTAACTGGTGTAGAGACAAGTACATTATTTTGACCACATATTGTATGATTACATGGCCTTCCTTCTGTCATTTTGTCCGATAGAGGCTCTCAACTTGTTTCATGTTTTTGGTCCTCATTTTGGAAGTCTTTAGGTTTGGAAGTGCAACGTTCCTCAGCCTACCATCCTCAAGCTGATGGACAGATGGAGCGTGTCAATCAAAATCTTGAAACCTACTTACACTGTTTTATACAGTCATAAAATGAATGGGTGAATTTATTATGGTTAGCAGAATTCTGTCACAATAACAATAAACATTCTTCCATTGGATATTCTCTGTTTTATTGCTTGACAGATTGCCATCCACACTTCTTGCCTGAGGAAATTGATATTACAGAACATCTTCCCACAGTGGATGAATATTTAACTATATTATCTATTGTTCATAACAAGGTATTGGATGCATTGAAACAAGCCAAGGATTATTACAAGAAACAAGCTGACAGGAAGAGACGACCCACGCCTACATACAAGGTTTTACATACAGTGTGGCTCTCAACAAGGCATCTACAGTTATATGGGAAAAGAAAATGCCATCCTCGGTTTATTAGTCCCTTTTCCTTTACTAAGGTGATAAATCCAGTTGATAATGTATATGCTCCCCATTTACTAAAGCAGTTCCATCAGACACGTCCATTGCGTGGGTGGGGGGGGGGTACTGTCACAATCATAGACAAATTTACACCACGCCCTGCTATATACTAGAAGTATATATAGCAGACACTGCGGCCCCGCGCACAGAAGGTGCAAAACAGCAAAGAAACAACCAGAAGCGCCGTGAAAGACGGCAGCACAGCAACCAGCGGAAAACAAATCAACAGAAAACCGGCGAATGCCAAATGGAAACAAAACTTATTTGTGATGGTAACCCCATAGACTCAAACGCAGTAATCAATCTAACTGACATCAATCTGAGTGTGACCGAGAAACAGATTTTGGCATTAGGATTGTTCTACAGTCCCGAGAGTAATTTCAACTATGCGGAAATGCGCATGGACGTTTTCAGATTCATCCGCAAGTTGAAATTACGCAAATATCACCTACTGCAGGCAAGCAAAATAAAGAGCAGCCCACACAACCAACTGACAACATCCCAAGTCCATCCCTGCTGGTTGCAGGGGATGTTGATCTGTTACAAGACCTGCACCACTTGCAAAGCGAGCACAACGATGCTGGTATGGGCATGAGCCCGATAAACATCAGTGGTGCAATTCGCACACCTTTTCAACCGAAGTCCACTTTCCAGCCTGTGATGCTTCATGACAATCTGGATGTGTACCATGAACAGGTGACAATTGAACTGAAGAGACTTTATAGATCCACTACACGTGCCGAACATATTATCAGCCGGCAGAATAATTGCTATGTTCAGCTGATGAAAAAATTACATAGCAACGAAAACATCATCATACGCCAATCGGACAAAGGGGGCAATGTCGTGCTATGGCCACGAGATCTATACATGGAGGAAACCCTTGCTCAATTGAATGATAAGGACTGCTATAGGAGGAGTAATATGCAGAGTGTCAAGCTAGCATGGAATGACTACTACACCAAACTCCTAGCATGGAAGAGCGCAGGACTTTTGAGCACGGAAGAATTCAAATTCCTCAAGAATGAACATCCTGTCATCCCCGCAATTTACTTCATCCCTAAAATTCACAAAAATGCAGCCAAACCACCAGGCATGCCGATCATTTCTGCATGAAACAGCCTTATGGAGAATACCTCGAGGTATGTGGACTATTTTTTACAAGAACATGTGAGAAATCTACCATCGTACTTGCAGGATACGAGTGACTTTTTGAGAAAGATCAGTGGGGTCACATGGGACTCGGAGTGCATGCTGATCACTTTGGACGTCACCTCACTATATACCAGCATCCGGCATCAAGACGGAATTAAGGCTGTTGAACATTACTTAGATATGAGACCAATGTTTCTATATTTGCACAATAAGATGCTAGTTAGTATGATCATGACATGTTTGGAAAATAATTTTTTCCTTTTTCAAAATCAGGTATATCAACAAACCAGAGGTGTGGCAATGGGGGCTTGCTTCTCCCCCAGTTATGCCTGCCTGCATATGGGTCTGTGGGAGGAGCAAGTCCTCAGGGTGCAACATGCAGATACACTGGTTTACCATGTGTTACATTGGTTTCGGTATATTGATGACCTGTTCTTGATTTGGAGAGGCCCCGAAGATCGGGCTCTCCAATTCATAGAACAGATCAATTGCAACAACCTTAATTTGAATTTACTGCCCATTTGAGCAGAGAGAAAGTATGTTTTCTTGATGTTGAGGTGTTCATATGTACTGGGAAAATTGAGACCAGGATGCATAGAAAGCCTACCGCTGGTAATACAGTACTCCACGCCACTGGTCATCACCCCAAACATCTCATCCACAGTATACCGTATGGGGAAATGCTGCGCATTAAGCGCATCTGCAGCAAAGTCGGAGACTGCAATATTGCCCAACAAGAAAGTAGAGAAAGGTTCCTGGCTAGGGGCTACTCTACCAAGATTGTGGACAATGCAATCAGCAAAACAACCACCATTGCAAGAGCAGAGGCTCTATCTAGTAAGCTTAGTCCGCAATATACAACTCTATACCAACCCAACCAACCTACTAGAATGATTCTTACCTACAATCGACAACACCAGTTGCTGCGTAGGATACTCAACAGAAACTGGGGGTTGGTTCGCAATGACCCAGTCCTGGGAGATCAATTACCCAAAACCCCTGATATAACATTCAGGAAAGCTCGCTCAATGAGCAACACTTTGGTGAAAAGTAGTCCCGAGATAACAAGTACTAAGAACTGGCTGGCCTCTCGCAGGGGATTCGTTAAATGTTCCTCGTGCAAAGCATGTAGGTTTGCTAACAATAAAACATCCTACATTAGCCCTTTCAGACCGGAACCGGTACCCATCACTAAGATGCTTACATGCAAGACGGAGTATGCGGTCTATGTGCTGGAGTGTCCCTGCGGTACGTGGGTAGTACTAAGTTGCAGGTTCACAAGAGGGTACTCCAGCACATCAGGGCAATCACTAATTGTGACCCATCATATCCGGTTGCGAGGCATTTTAATGATAACCACAGCAAAAGCCCTGAACATCTCAGATATTACGTTGTAGATACAATCCCGCCACTAAGAAGGGGAGGTAACCGCGAGGCTCGTTTACGTCAACTGGAAACTAGGTATATCCTGGAGTTGGACACAAAGACGCCTTTCGGCCTCAACTCCAGTGAGGATTTCCACACTTGCCTGTAATCTCAGCGTCCTCTTTTTGCTCGTTTGCACAACCTTGAGAAAAAAATATATGTATAATTTTTTAATTAGCTTAGACCCTCACTCACCTTAGAGTCTTCATACATTGAGCACTTGGCACTTTATGAACCGTGTCTGGTTCAACAGGGTGACACTTTAGAGCACATTCGCTCTTTTTCATAGCGAATGATGGAGAGATTTAATGCCCACTGAGGGCTACATTGTTATGCACCAGCACTTTACAACAATGACAGTAATAACATTTCTGAAAAGTTGAAGTACAAATATGTTTTTAGACTGCTAAATCAGGATGGAAATGTTTATGATCTGTTAGGATCATAGTTGTCAATATGCACTTGCATGATATTAACTCTGGGTCTTGAACGGCGTCATAAATTTAGAAACGTACCTCTCTAAAGTTCGGTGTTTTAGTAAAACAGGTGTAAAAAATGCTTCATATTTATATGTACACAATCTTTCGTTTTTTTACAAGTAAGTGCATTGGCTTTCCTTTTAAACATTTTAATTGAATTTTAGGGTATTTATATTCAACAAGCCAGCACTCTCTTACCTGTATTTATACTGTGAAGTTTGATGCACAATCTATGTACTGTTCAAATTTGACTCTTCTATGTCTATGATTGTACCATGTATTTGGTCACGAGTTATTGCACTAGCACTTTAAAAACTTGGAGGCACTCCGCATGCGCGTTATGTGAACAAGGCCTCCTGTAGGCCGAAACGCGTCATGGCGGCGGTGCAGGGCATTTAATAAATCCTGTGCACTAAACTTATGGGTCCGCGTTCGTCTGTTTTCCTGAAAACTGGATGGTATAAGGCGAAACTTACAATATATATATATATATATATATATATATATATCCTTCACCACTTCCGGTTGCCACTGTTTTCACCAGAAAGACGACACAGCAAATCGAAGGTATGGTTCCAATCATTTTATTCCATCGGAAAAGGCTGCTACGCGTTTCGGCAAGATCCCCTGCCTTGCTCACACATCGAGCACCATTTCATTTCCGCATTTTAAACTCTTTTTTTCTGACATCACATGTTCATAGAAACTAACAATAGACTATATGTGTGTCTTTCTTATCTTTTTTCCTCTCTCAACTTATTGCACACTGTTTTATTCTTAACATCCTTATTTAGCAACATACTTTTATATTTCATACACACATATATATATTTTTTTTCATTTTATTTTTCACTTTTTTTTCTCTTTTTTTATTTTCCTCATCTGCTAGCGTCAGAATGGCTGTTGACTATTTTTTATATACAACTCAACTAACTTTATTGTGCCGTATCATACTTGTCATGTGTCGGGGATGGGTCTCTTTCTACTTTACAAAAGACATTTGGCTAATACATTTAACCATGTGGTCACCTCCTGCCACCAGGGTCTCACTTAATGTAATGATAATTCTCATAATACATTCATTGCTATATTCGGTAGTTCTGTATGAGATTATCAGCCATTGTAAAATTACACCAATTCACAACTCTTTCCGTTTTATGATAATTCCATCCACCTTCAATAACAGGATTACATTATTGGTTGGTATATAAAGTGCAAGTGCTTTGTGCAAATCTATTTAAGAATAAAGTGCATATGCACTAAATCACAACTTCTCAGCATAACCTATATATATATAATTTCACATATAAATATAGTGTCACTGGAAGAAATAGGCAAAAATGGCAAAATAATGTTAAGCAGGTTAAAAGAGGTGGTATTACATGTGTATGTTACAGCTTCCAAGGTGGTTGTCATTGAGATGTCCTGTATGAGCCCCAATCGAAAGTACATCAGAATCTGCTAAACTGCCAGCACGTGTTTCTCTTCCCCTTTACCCCCCAGACCTCTCCACCCCGGAGTGACCTTTAGTTCATTTGTGTATTTGTGTGAACTGCTGGAGAAGAGTGGTGGTGTTTGCGCTTTTTCCATGATACTCCTGCGGAGGTGAATCAGGTGAGAACCTTGACAGTCAAGAGGGGTGGGCATGTCTTTATGACTGATGAGGACGAGTAGGATTAAGAGTAATGAAGCTTACTGATAAGTAATCAGGACATTACCTCTATGTCCCTCCTCCCAGTCATTACTTATGAGAAATACCAAAGCCCAATCCGGACTTCTGGATCAATACCCAAGAAAACAACCATAGTCACCAATACAACCAATAGTGACTCCACAGTGAAAGAATACTTCAAGAGGTCACAACCCAAAGGACTACCCACAAAGAGGAGGGAGGTCCCAAGGAGTGGCCGAAAATAAATGACTCACAGGACATCACCAGTCAGTGGCCCAAAGCATTCAGATAGCATAAAGAAACTGTCCAGAAGAACCCGGAAGGTAAACTTCAAGTAGAAAGTTCAAACTACAGTGATAGAACATCAAAAAACAGAGAAGGTAACTTACCCAGGCCATCGAAACCCAGACTATTTACCAAGAATCAGATTATTGCCAAAACAATGTTGAACACAGGATAAAAGGGAGCCATCACATCCCCAAAAAGGGCCATAATACCTCGAAGGAAAGAAAGAAGGGATAGCGGAGTGCTGCAGGCATCACCCTATGTAACACCAGCAACATGAGGGGAAAAAACAATCCAAGATGAAAAAGAACTCTGACCAGGAATCACAGAGAAGGAGAAAATCAATGCCAGAACAGCTAGACAAAGGATACCAGAGCCCCAATATCAGACAGTGGAAGGCAAAACCCCAGGGCTGCAGGAGAACCAATGGATGACCAAGTTCCCTGTTGGCGCTATAAAGCGCAAGTCTTTCTCCCACGGTGTGGGATTTAGCAGTCCTGCGTGGGCAGGACTTCATTTCCCAGAAGTCACCAGGGCCCCAGGAGGCGGTCCCTGCACCTTTGGCAGCTGTTCCAAATTGGCGCTTCAAAGTGCAAGTCTCCCTGGGCACGTGGCACGCCCGGACCAAGGGCGGATCCATCCCGAGCCCCTAAGAGCCAGGAAGAACCAGGGCATGGCCACCCCCCTTGGTTTTATTTTTTGGTGAGTACTGCTTTGGTGCTTCGTGTCTACAGTACACCTTCATTTTTGTTTTGAGACCTTGTGTTCTGCAGCTAGTGTAACATTTGGGGTATAGCTGCCGGGGCAGTGGAATAGTGTGTTTCACTGTAGGTTTTATAATCAGCAGTGGGTAAAAGAAAATCTCTTTGCCCTGCGGGAGTTGGGTCTTCACAAGGAGTACAGGATTGCCCCTCCATTATTTCTTATCTAATTTTGGCAGTGGGTGCCCTGAATGATAAGATTTTGTCTGCCAAAAAAGAACTTGCTTTAAATGGAGACACGCCCAGTTTACCCCCATTGTGCACGAGTGAGAGTGGATTTACACAGGCTGTTTTGCCCCCATCGGATGTCCAGAAGAAGATTGTGATAGCTGAGGTGCACCGTGATTTAAATTTATCTCCATCTGACTCTATTCAACCAGCCAAGAAAAAAAAAAGAGGGACACAGGAGCCAACAAAAATTGCGGTGGGACAAATAGGTCTTCAAATGTTAAGGCCACGCAGCTAAGGGATAGCTGGTCTCAGACCAATGTGGATGAGGTATTGACAGCGATGGAGGGGAAATTTTCCAATGTGAAGCTCTTGTTGTCTGATTTTATGGGAAAGGGTAGAATCACTTGTTAAGGGCGCTGTAACCTCTTTCTCTAATCAAATCTCTCTAATTGATCTGAAATTAGGGAAGCTCTCTTCTGAGAGGCCTATCGATACTAGCAATAGTGTAAGCCTTGAGGGGGTCAGAGATGCAGTTGGCCAACCAGATCGGTGTCCCCCTCCCTCCCTTACTATTAATTCCCCTTGTTCCTCTGTGGAAAATCGCACTATGATGACACAGCAGGTAAATCATACTACCCAAGGCTCTATGCCTCCAGCTAGTATTGGTACTAGCACTAGCATTAATATTACTAAGGGTAGAGCCAGTCTCCTGAGACCGTATGATCAACCTGATAGGCCAGTGATCCCCATTTGTAGGCCACATTTACCACCAGAATCTACTTCATTAGTGGCAATCATGACTAAGGTCTCCCCTCTAAAATAAGGCGTAAGGGAATCTGAATCTGATCTGTTTAGCAAAGTTATTCATTGTGCCAATGTTCAATGAAGGCTCGGGGAACACTTCGCCAGGCATATTATTATGGTTAGGAGATGTGACTGGGTGGGCCAAGGGATAAGATTTGGGAGGGTGATTGTGTGATCATCAACTTTGATCAACCCTACTGGACAAACCAGTTTCTCCATCTAACTGCTCAGAGCAGCTCTACATTGTGTGGTAGTTAAGTTGTCCCACTGGGGTACTAGACAGAGCTACGGGTAACCGTGTGATCATCCAAGAGTCCGGTAAACTGAGGGGGATCCTATTCAGTTGCAGAATATATTTACTTAGCCTATTAAGCTCTTTAGAGTGTAATGATTGACTTGGGCAGAATGCCCCTGATGTCGCTATGCAGGGTCATGATGAGATGGCTGCACTTGGGCTACCACATATCTGTATCTCCTCCAAGGATTCCCATATTAATTTTGCCAGTTGGAACGTGGCAGGTTTAGCTGACAAACAATCAGATCTGAAATGGTTGAGTTTTTTGAAGGAGTTTCACATTTTAGGACTTCAAGAGACTTGGGCAACGGATACGACTTTCTATGTCGATGGGCATTGTTTTTTTTCTTACTGGCTAAACCATCACCCAGAGGGGGAGCCAGTGGTGGCCTTAACACTCTGATCTCGTTAGACATCCCATGTAATATGGTACAGGTTCCCATTGGCTCTCAGTTTCTTCTTGCAGTCACTTAGACATTTATATCTACCTCAACATTGCTAGTTGTAAATTTTTATAGTTCTTACACTCGGGTGACTGAGAATGAACATCTAAAGGCACTTAATTTGTTTTTGGTCGATTTTTTTAGGAAAACAGTGTGTCCCACCCAGGGTTATTGTATTGGGTGATTTTAACGTTCATCTATGTATGAAGATTTGTTGGAGGGAGGGGCTGAACACTGGGGGAATCCTTATTTTGAACATATAGGTCCTGGGAAGTTAATGGGGAATATCTTGGCAGATAATAATTTGCACCTTTTAAATTATACTGGGTCTGGGCCATTTATGGATACTGCTGTTCCCACTTATGTGGGGGCGAGGTCACAACTCTACTGTTGATTTTATTTTAGTCTCTCACTATTTAGATGATTATGTCACACATTCTGGTGCACTGTGGAGTTAGTTTAGTGATCACAATCCTGTGTGTTTTTCTCTGTCTTATGATTTGGGGAAGAACTTGAGATCCAACAAGGACAAGGGTGGGAAGACCTTAGGCCAGCAGACCAGGGGCGATGATTAAAATGGTCCAAAGTGGTTCGCCTAAACCTCATGTCCAACTTAGATTCTACTTGTGAACATGATATCTCTAGTTGTTTGGGTGATTACTCTACAGCGGAGGGTATTTTGCTTGCTTTTCAAAACATCTGTGAATTTATCAGGGGCCATCTCTATGAGTACGCAAAAGCAGGTTCCAGTTGCTGCCCCCAGATGTTTCGATTATGCATGTTCAGAAGCTCACCAAAATCTACTGCTTGTCCTGAAGAAGAATCCCTGTAATGTACAGGAGGTGGCATTGTGTAGGAAAAAAGTATAAATCAGTGGTGACTATGAGGAAAAGGTCTATTCAGCAGGACTCATGGGAGCAACTTCTCCACGTTGATGTCCTGAAGAATAGTGTCTTATATTGTAAAATTGTAAATTACCCATATTTCGCTGGGGCGGCTAACGTCACTAATGATTGTTTGACATGTCATATTTCCCCTGAAGCATTTAAGGGCATTTACGGGTCATATATGGCCAATGAGTCCAGGCTCGATTAGATCCCGCCAGTCGGATCATGTAATTTAGTTTTTCAGGTAGGTGAAGTTAAGGTAGCCATTGAAGGTATGTCTAATAATAAAGAGCCTGGTCCGGAGGGGGTTCAAGCTGATTTTTTTAAAACCGACCCAGATAAATGGGCTAAACTCTTGACTATCATTTTGAATGCCACTGTGAAGGATGGTATCCCTCAATCATGGGCCAAATCAAGAATTGTACCAATATTTAAGAAAGGGGCGAGAAATGATCTGCATTGCTCCCGTTGTATTGCTTTAATAGACTTGACAATTAAGATTTTGGGACGAGTCATTCTCTCAAGACTAATTGACTGACTGGAGGAAAATCAGGTCCTGAGTGACCTACAATACGGCTTTAGAGCGGGCAGAAGTACTTTGGACCAATGTACAATCTACAGATGGTTATTGATAAATATACCACTGCTAAACAAGGCCATTTATATATCCACTGCCTCCTTTGTGGTTCATAAAGAATTAGGGGTGGGCTACAGTTCAGATTTATTGGCAATATGGCCTCTGTCAAGATGGATCTCAATATGTCACCAGTTTTTTATTGTGCCAAGATCAATTTTTCCTAAGGTTGTTTATTACTTGTATGTAACTGTCTGTCTTGAATCAATCTTTTTATTCAATTTGATGTCTAAATCTTTTATGGTGTTTATTAACCGAATTAAGATTATTTTGATTGATTGATTGATTGACCAAAGAAAGTCTGAAACTACACAAAGCATGAAAAGTGCAATTCAGCAGTGAAGAAAAGCCAAATCTGGTCCAGAGGACATTCGGTATTGAGGCAAAGAATCTGATAAAAGGCATGCACATATCTCCTGTACCAGACAGTGGAAAGAGAAGAAAGGTTCTTAAAATCAAGGGCAAGCCTGGAGACACATAAGAGAGGCCCACTAACTCTAGACCCTCATCACCTAAAACTGGTTCACGCCATAAAGTTGGAAACCACCTATAAGGAAAAGATAGAGTGCCAGGAAAATCCCTAGAAGGCACTACATCCTACAAGGCTGTAAAAAAAACCTTAGCCATGGACCCCAATTGACCCAGAATACTAGGAGTAAATCAGAATATTGGAGAAATTGAAGGGGGCAAAGGCGAGTACCACATGGCACAGCTGACTTCGAATAGGAGTCCACAAACCCCCGCTCTAGTTCCCATACTGACGAAGGGACCAAATACGACATAAAGTCAGAGTTGGAGAAAAAGGCAGAGGGGTTTAAAAACCCTAGTCCTTGGATAAAGACAAAGACAGTTGGACACCCTGCAGGTACAGCTAAGTATTTTCCATCTTACTCTAACTGTGAAGCCCCTGAAACCAACCTCCTCTCAAAGAAAGAAACAGTACACTGTCATCTTATTGTATTAAAATAAGAGGACACCGGAAAGACCAATATTATTCCAGGTAGGACCCCAATAAAACCCAAATTCGAAATATGGCATACCCTCACCAGCTCTAGAGGCCTTGAACTGGAGCAAAGGTCAAATTAATGATGACGAATAGCAGAGACCTGACATAGATCATCCCATTATCGCAGCTGTCTACTTACAAAATGTAGATTAGATAACACACATAACATGAAAATAGTAAATGCCAGTGAGCACTTGCAGCCATAAACCTCCAAAGCAAGACGATCAGTTCCCACTTGAACAACCTGAAACTGTAAGGGATGTTAGACTGCTTCATAGCATGATGAAGCCCCTGGATTCAGCTGAAACCAGCCATTGCCAACAGAGAAACCTGGAACCTGTAGCATGAAAAGGACTGCAGAGAATCATTGTGGAAAAGAAAAACAATCCATGCTGCCTGATATCTTCGCCAAGATTAGTCAATCATAACCAAATAAGTCAGCAAAGCAGAGAGTGTGAGCCCCCTAAACCTACTCTGGTATAAACCAACCAAAGCTTGAGAAGGCTCAATAAACTTGAAGACACCAAAAAAAAGAAATGCATTTAAGAAAAAAAGAACCACATTTCAGGAGTCAGAAATAAGAGGCATGGAATTCCCTATGACGAGGGAGTCACTGACAGCCCTCTTAGGGTAAAAGCAGGTAGAAGACTGGCAGATGAAGAACCTCGCAAAGCAGAGGATATGAGCATATACCACCAGCTCACCTTTGAACCACCCAATATCTGTATGGGATAGAGAGCATTATACACTTCCGTAATGGATACGACTTTTTAACTAGGTCTCAGAATAAGAGGGGAAAGGGCTTTACTTTCACTTGACTGCTCTACTCCCAGGACAAAATGAGACTGACTCAAAAGGCCAAAGGGGGTGAGAACCAATCCATAGAAGGACCACTTATGACCAGTGCCAAAGACACTCCCACTTCATTCAGGGCTCAGGCTAGCAGAAAAAGGCGATACCAAAGGGGATGATGGACGGAGCGTTAGAGCAAATCAAACACTCACCCCCAGTCAACTGATCTGGGTTTAATCCATCATCATTCTTTAGCTCACTCCACCACCCCAGTTCAGACATGGCCATATGCAAATCAGTCTGACCCTGTGCCTCATGGGAACAGTCCAGCCCGAACTGCCAAGCCATGGCAGTTCGGGCTGGACTGTTCCCATGAGGCACAGGGTCAGACTGTGATGGATTAAACCCAGATCAGTTGACTGGGGGTGAGTGTTTGATTGGCTCAAACGTTCCGTCCATCATCCCCTTTTGTATCGCTTTGGTCGCCCTAAGTTGGCGGGGGTATGCCCAGACGTGGGTCCCTTGCTCACTTTGCCACTGGATTCAAGCAAGCCTGGCTGATGACGGCTGAAATGCCAGAAACCGGTCCTAGGATGCTTGTTTCCGGTCCAGGGAAGACATGGCTTGGCAGTTCGGGCTGGACTGTTCCCATGAGGCACAGGGTCAGACTGATTTGCATATGGCCATGTCTGAACTGGGGTGGTGGAGTGAGCTAAAGAATGATGATGGATTAAACCCAGATCAGTTGACTGGGGGTGAGTGTTTGATTGGCTCAAACGTTCCGTCCATCATCCCCTTTTGTATCGCTTTGGTCGCCCTAAGTTGGCGGGGTATGCCCAGACGTGGGTCCCTTGCTCACTTTGCCACTGGATTCAAGCAAGCCTGGCTGATGACGGCTGAAATGCCAGAAACCGGTCCTAGGATGCTTGTTTCCGGTCCAGGGAAGACATGGCTTGGCAGTTCGGGCTGGACTGTTCCCATGAGGCACAGGGTCAGACTGATTTGCATATGGCCATGTCTGAACTGGGGTGGTGGAGTGAGCTAAAGAATGATGATGGATTAAACCCAGATCAGTTGACTGGGGGTGAGTGTTTGATTGGCTCAAACGTTCCGTCCATCATCCCCTTTTGTATCGCTTTGGTCGCCCTAAGTTGGCGGGGGTATGCCCAGACGTGGGTCCCTTGCTCACTTTGCCACTGGATTCAAGCAAGCCTGGCTGATGACGGCTGAAATGCCAGAAACCGGTCCTAGGATGCTTGTTTCCGGTCCAGGGAAGACATGGCTTGGCAGTTCGGGCTGGACTGTTCCCATGAGGCACAGGGTCAGACTGATTTGCATATGGCCATGTCTGAACTGGGGTGGTGGAGTGAGCTAAAGAATGATGATGGATTAAACCCAGATCAGTTGACTGGGGGTGAGTGTTTGATTGGCTCAAACGTTCCATCCATCATCCCCTTTTGTATCGCTTTGGTCGCCCTAAGTTGGCGGGGGTATGCCCAGACGTGGGTCCCTTGCTCACTTTGCCACTGGATTCAAGCAAGCCTGGCTGATGACGGCTGAAATGCCAGAAACCGGTCCTAGGATGCTTGTTTCCGGTCCAGGGAAGACATGGCTTGGCAGTTCGGGCTGGACTGTTCCCATGAGGCACAGGGTCAGACTGATTTGCATATGGCCATGTCTGAACTGGGGTGGTGGAGTGAGCTAAAGAATGATGATGGATTAAACCCAGATCAGTTGACTGGGGGTGAGTGTTTGATTGGCTCAAACGTTCCGTCCATCATCCCCTTTTGTATCGCTTTGGTCGCCCTAAGTTGGCGGGGGTATGCCCAGACGTGGGTCCCTTGCTCACTTTGCCACTGGATTCAAGCAAGCCTGGCTGATGACGGCTGAAATGCCAGAAACCGGTCCTAGGATACTTGTTTCCGGTCCAGGGAAGACATGGCTTGGCAGTTCGGGCTGGACTGTTCCCATGAGGCACAGGGTCAGACTGATTTGCATATGGCCATGTCTGAACTGGGGTGGTGGAGTGAGCTAAAGAATGATGATGGATTAAACCCAGATCAGTTGACTGGGGGTGAGTGTTTGATTGGCTCAAACGTTCCGTCCATCATCCCCTTTTGTATCGCTTTGGTCGCCCTAAGTTGGCGGGGGTATGCCCAGACGTGGGTCCCTTGCTCACTTTGCCACTGGATTCAAGCAAGCCTGGCTGATGACGGCTGAAATGCCAGAAACCGGTCCTAGGATGCTTGTTTCCGGTCCAGGGAAGACATGGCTTGGCAGTTCGGGCTGGACTGTTCCCATGAGGCACAGGGTCAGACTGATTTGCATATGGCCATGTCTGAACTGGGGTGGTGGAGTGAGCTAAAGAATGATGATGGATTAAACCCAGATCAGTTGACTGGGGGTGAGTGTTTGATTGGCTCAAACGTTCCGTCCATCATCCCCTTTTGTATCGCTGTAGCAGAAAAAGGCAACCTGCCCAGTCAGCACATAAGTGCAAACAGCGCTGCTCTAAAGAACTTGAGGAGGAAATGACTTGTCTTGTCAAATGACTTGCCCATATGTCAGTAGGCTGAAAGAGCCTTTGACCTGGCCCCAAATATCTTCCAGTCGAAGCTGATCCCATGCCAGACAACTACTAAAAGGCCACAGTAAATAGTCCTACGACCAAAATATGATAGAATATGTGAGGCAAACATGCTACTCATTGATCCAGTTTGCTACCTGTCAGCACCTTAGGGAACCAACTCCTGAGCTCTCACTGCTTCTGAAGTCCTACGGGATGTATCCCACCGTGCCAGATGAATCCCGAACATACCAGAAGGCATAAAACAACTGCCGTGGCAGGAGAATAACTCAACTAACATTAGGCATTGTGAGAAAGTGGATTTTTAGTTGGGATGGTTGTGCGACCTCACCAGTTAATATTGTCACTCTTCTGCATCAGGTCTAGTTATGTTTCTTTAAATCAAGCCTTAGCTTAGTCCTGGGTACCTGTGGCACAGAGCAGTCAGGCTTATCTCAAAAGTAAACAAGTGTAAAGCAGTTATCAGTTTCAAAACAGTCAATAAGTAAGAATCACAACACTATAAAAATAGTATATATTTTTTATCTTTGAATAGGCACCAAAACTACAAAATCAATTTAAGGGATCTGATTTTATTCAATATTTTCATAAATCACTGCTTTTTACTCCCAAAAGTCTTTAAAAGTTTGTAAATCACTGCTTTTCACCGCCTCAAATGCAAGGGTCTGGGCAAAGTCATACTTTCCGACTGATTACAATGGAAGTGAGGGTCAGGTGCAGGCACCAGGATGGTCCAGGTCAAGACTTTACTTTCACACTTAGAAACTTTTCTGGTTCTTTTTCTTATCAATGGTGAGGATGGGCTTGAAGTCGATGGACTGGTAAAGTCTTGGTACTCAAGGCTACGCATGAACTGGCGAGAAGCAGAAGTCTATGAGGCGTGGACTCTGCTAAAAGAACATTATCTTTTGCCTTTGACTTGCAAGTTGCAGTTCTGTAGGAAGAAAGAGTACACTCTACTACCAGTAAAGGGTCCAGGACCTGAAAGGCAACTCTGGGGGTGAAGACTCGCTCTCAAAATCTACACCAGGGCAAGTCCAGTGGCTGCTGTTCAGCTGGATACTTTGAAGGTACAGGTTTCTTGAGCGTTTATGTCCCTGAAGCTTAACAGGAGGCTAGCCAACAAGCCCTTGGAGTCTGCTCACTAGTCCTTGGCACAAGTGGGAGCAGATCCAGCCCTCAAGGTCTCTCGCTATGATGTCAACAGTAGCCCTTCTCTCTCTGAAGTCCTGTCTTGGGTCAGCAGATACAGCAGGTGCAGTTTTCCTTGGTGCAGCCTTTCTTTATGAGGTCCACAGGTGCACCAGATGCATTCCTTCTGCCCTTTCCGAATCTAGCAGTCAGTGTTCTGTGGCTTGAAGCCAGGGGTGCCACTTGTATGCCAATTTCAAGTTTGTGGGTGGGGAGGGCTCCCTAGCCAGTGGGGTTTCCATTCCCACAAGGCAAACCTACAATCCCAACATCATTTCTCGTGAGGTTGGCACTAAACAATCCCACAGTGCATCTCTCTGCCGAAATTCAAAATATCGGGACCATTCTTCCTGGTCAGAGATGTGGGCACACCTCTGAGGTGAGTCCAGTATTATTAGCCACCCCTCTCGGAAAACCAGTTTTGCAACATGTTTTCCCCCTTTTGAGGTTATGCCATCCTTTCTACATACACAAAGGAGCAGGCAAGCTAAGATGTGACTCACATTTGCTAGTCAGCAGCGGTAGCCCCTTTAAAGCTGGGCCATGTGTTTACCTCCTTTGGGCCATCCTGTCCGGAGGAGATTATACTTTCTCCCTCCAGCAGACCCTTTGTTCCTCTGCTTAGGAGCACTTAACACCTCCTGGCAGGTGGGCAGCCGCCAGTCTAAGTTGACACCTGCTGCAGCTATCCAGCAATGGCTACCAGAACTTTGGGGCAAAAAAATGGTGACTTTCTAAAGTCACCTTTCCATTAAAAGTTGTTTTAATTCCAACTTTGTATGTTTTATAAACAGTGGTTTTGTCGGGCCAGTGGTCCCGTATACGATCCTTTTTTTTTTTTTTTTGAAAAAGGAAAGGTAATAGAAAATAGGTTCTGTATGTTTTTAATATGGAGACTCTAATAATCATTGTGAAAACAAATTGCAATAAATATAAAGTACAACAACCTCCAAACAGTTTAATGTATAATGCAATTAGTTTATTCATTGCAGTATATCAAATTATATTTAAATATCATTTTTTGTTTTTTAAGTATGATCCAGTGCTCACAGGTAAGTGAAAAAAGGTGCTCTAGAGGGTGATAGAATAATAAAAACATGCAACTTTTAAAAAGTATAACATTGTACTCCTATCAATGAGTTTATATAATAAAACCAGGACTTTAATATAGTTATGAGGTCGACGGCATTTCGATCTCAACAATTTGAGATCATTTTGAGGACAGGTGTGTGAGCACCTTGATATCATGGTACAATAATGTAGAGTGCGATCCTACGCACTGTAATGACACGCGCTGGGTTGATCTTGGTGTCCTAGTTATGAAACAGTAGCGAATGCGGTCCGGGCATCAATTGAGGGAAAGGCACAATTAAGGAGCACGTAGGGAAGGACCGTAGAACCGGTCGTCTCGTTAATTTTCAAAGGATTGTTTAGTGTTCTGCGTCGGAAATGCGACTTCCGTAGTGAAGCTATAACAATTGATGTGACAGACGGGCCTGAGTTCCCACTGGTACGCATCTCTCTGCAACTTTAGCGTTAAGTTGAGTTTAATGTAACAATTAATTTGATATCTTGGAGTACTATGTTTGGTGCTCCCTAATGGAAGTTAGCGTGTGGGCTAGTGTAGCTCCCTATGAGCCAATGGGACCACCTGCCTTTCTACAGTGAAAACAACAATTTTGAGTTTTCCCTGTCAGAATGTCAAATACAAAAAAAGAATGTCATTCCTTTTGATCTTTAGCACCCTGCTTTGTGGACTACTAAGGCCTTCCCTAGGGGTGACTTACAAATATTAAAAAGGAAGGTTTTGATTTGGCAATAGTGGTGATTTCGCATTGTCGGGCTGGCAGTTTAAAAGCTGCCCGACTAGACTGCATGGCAGATTAGATCCATGTTTTCACAGTATCACTGTATCGGTGGCACAATAAGTGCTGCAGTCCACTAGTGACATTTAACTTACTATCTCTGGGTACACTTTGTACCATATACCTGGGACTTATAGGTAAGTTAAATATGCCAATCAAGGCTTAGCCAATTGCACATACACATTTGAGGGGTCAGAGCACATTTACTGGCACCTGGTCTGTAGAGCCCAGTCACTCAATCAATCAGTATTTGTTAAGCACTGCTTATCGCCCCAGGGGGTATCCAGGTGCTGGGGTGCAGGGAGCCTCAGTTGAAGAACCAGGTCTTAAATACCTTCCTGAAGTCAGTGAGTGAGGGGGAGGTTCAGAAGTTGAGTGGGAGGTCATTCCAGGACTTGGCGGTGAGGTAGGAGAAAGAGCGGCCTCCCCTGTGGCTCCACAATCAAATAAGTGGTCACGGTAGCAACTCTTGTAGCAAAACAAAAATGATATAGCATTCACCACTCGTATTATTCTTTAAATGCATACATCCATTTTATTCATGGATTATAGACATTGAATGCACTTTTAGTCAAAGCATTAGTTATTGGCAACACAGTTGCTCCAGCAAATAACAGTGCAGTATGTATTTACAGTACTCTTGGGGTAGAGAGAAAAGGGGAGGGTTGGGAAATAGGTGGTGAACGTGTGAGTGAAGGACAGGGAAAAGGTATAGTGACATATATACATCAACTGTATTTAGATATAGGACCTCTCCAGCCTAACAAAGGTCAGTTGTTCCTAGGTATACACATAACTCTGAATAAACATCCACTGTTAAATCAATCTTTCATCAGAGCTTGTGGAGGAGGTGTATGTTGTCAACGTTTCGACCCCTAAAATGGAGGGTTAGTTCGGTCCTCACGGTGGGGTCTTCATCAGGACAGGGCTGAGAAGAGCACCTGTGAATAATCGGAAACGTGTGTAAGAAAGTGCGGGTATGTACAGGGTGAATGCTAAAAATAGATCAGGTAGCGAATACCTACTTAGAAAAACAGCAGGAATAGTCCGCTGTTCAATCAGCACAGTAGGGCTCGTGAAAGCTCCTAAAGTCAGGGAGAAACAAATTGTCAGATGGCTAATAACAGGGGCAGTCTGCCTCACTGAAAAGTCTATATGTTCCTAATACTTACTGATTCAACAATTAATGTAGACGCACTACTGAGGTTATCCAATCACTCGCAGTGGGAACTAATCCAAACAATCTACAGAAACGGGAAGAGAAACCGGGTATACTCCATGAGTGATGTTCGGAAACTTAATCTACTGATTTCATAGAACATTCTCGTGAGAGAGCGAGTCAGGGAACACGCAGTGCCCAACTAAGAAGAGCCTGTGCAGGCATACAATGCTGGGCTGTGCGGTGGCTCTATAAAACGTAACGTATCTCTATCCCGTGCATTAAAAGGGAAAGAGGAGGGAGTCACCCCTTCGTCCTGGCAGAAAGGATAAACTCCCTGACGTGTGTGGCCTTAATGGGCGGCCGTGACCGTTGTATAGTTGCGCGGCAGCATCTCTAATCTGAATCACTGGTAATCCTTGCGGTTAGTACAATAAATACCACATGGTAGCATGCGCGGTGCTAGCTGTCTGGGTGGGTACTCGGTATGATAAAGGCCTCTACGCTCGATGGTGCAAGTGCGAGAAACGGGGCAGGTGGAGCAAGTTCTTCATGTTAAAAGTAATCGCTAAATTAAAAAAAAAAAAAAAAAGAGAACTATGTAAAACAGTAGCCTCTACATATACCTGGCAGTGACAAACTCAATTCAACATCTTAAGCCGTTCAAAGAGTATTTAACAGGCTCCTAACATGTGAACAGATGCTAACGCTATAACAGGGCTAGAAAGGGCTGGGGCTCGCTTACCTTGTTCCAGGCCATCCGGCTCGTCTGTGAGCGCGGGCCGGCTGCAGGCTCTATTGAAGGTAACGGAGTGGCACGCGTGCACCCGGCCGTGCCGCCGCTGGATACTGCCGAAAGAGGCTCGTCTGGTTCCAGCCAACCAGAGTTAGGGTTCCCTCATCAAGGCGAATCTGCGGGACAATCGTTCAGGGATCGGAGGGCCGGATCGATAATCGGCTACTCATGGTGCGAAATGGCTAATCGAGCACAACGGAACGTGTAGTTTATCGTATTTGAACATGTCCTAGCTGTCTCGAGAGTTCTTCCTAGTCTAAGCCATGTCTACGTGTTTGAAATACACAGTTGCAGTATGCGATGTCGGGTAATCTAAAACGGTAAATGTGCAAAATCATGTGTTATTAATGACGTGTTGCGGAAGAAGTGTTCACAATTCAAACGTGACAATAAAGGATGACGGGTTATGTATAATCTTAATTCACTCGGTTCCAATTGGAAGTACATGAGTTCTTAACATAACATTTGTGCATGTTTGCCTATATGTAATCTTCATTCTCACAGTATCTGTACGTGACACATTTGTTCTTAACACAACGTTTTAGGATGACAAGTTCAGTACATAGAATCTTACTCCCCACGATTCCTGTGCTCAATGCATGCGATAACAACATTATTATTGCGTAGATTGGCATTGCCTTATGTCGAATTGTACACATCTGGTGCATGTGTATGCGTATGAAAGGTTGTAGGGAACCATATGTACATGATTTTGACACTATGGCAACATTATTATTGCGTAGATTGGTATTGCCTTATGTCGGATTTTACACAACTGGTGCATGTGTATGCGTATGAAAGGTTGTAGGGAACCATATGTACATGATTTTGATACTATGGTAGCATTGTCTGAAGTGTGAGTGAGAGTGCTCAAGTTAGTCACACTGGCATGCGTGTCTATGCATTACATGTGATGACATTGTAGTCGTGCGTGCAAGAGTACTTGCATTTAGATGAGAAATATAAAATAACATCATATTTGGTTGAACATAACATCATTTAGACAGTGTACATCATATAGATCATAATCATTCAGTAGTCAATCCAGCTAATTGGGCATTTGTGCCATCTAGTTCATTGAGCCCATTGTTCACAGTGTCCAGGAGATACATCCATTTACACTCTCTTAAGTTCAAAATGGGACCCAAATCGCCTCCCCGTGCTCCCAAGGACACCTTCTCGAGGACCAACCATCTAATTGAATCTGGTGTATGTGTGTGGGCCTTGAAGTGTTCGACTAATGGAGCCCATGTAGTGTTACAGCGGATTCTGCTGCAATGTTGCAGGATTCGTGTTTTAACTTTTTGTCTTGTTTGCCCAATGTATAGTTGGTTACATGGGCATACAATCGCGTAAATTACGTCACAGGAATTGCAGTTGGTATGGGCCTTAAGTTCGATAGTATGATGTTTGTAGGGAAACGTTTTAGTTTCAATAGTCATCTTGCATGCCTTGCATTTGGTACATTTAAAGTGGCCCACCATTTCTGGGAGATTCCACATGCTTTGGATTGTCTGTTTCGGTGGCATGTCCAAAAGGGAGCGGACGACGTGATCCCTGATGTTTTTGGCTTTTTTGAAAGCGTGCAATGGTGGCTCCTGGACGTCAAGGTCATCTGAGATGAGTTTCCAATGTCCGTTAATTATCTTTTTGATTTCATTGCTCCTGGTGCAATAGGTGGTGACACAGATCATTCTGTTATTTTCAGTTTGACGTTGTCTGGGTGTCAATAGTGCCTCTCTATCGTAGTACCAGGCCCTTTTGCGTGCTCTTTTGACAAGTCTTTTTTTATAACCCCGCTCAATTAACCGTGTTATCAAGTTATCCGATTCTTGAAAGAAATCCTCCTTCAGTGAACAATTCCTCCGGATCCGGAGAAATTGGCCGAATGGCAGGTTGTCCCGGAGGGCTCGGGTGTGGTGGCTTGTATATCTTAGCAGGGTATTGCATTCCGCTGGTTTTCTGTACAGAGTGGTGTAGAGGTGGTCCTCTATTGTTTTTATGGTAATATCCAAGAAATCTATGGTATGTCTATCCCAATGGATGGTGAACTTGATATCTTGGGAGCAAGTGTTCAGCCAGTCAAAGAAACTCTTCAACTCCATTTCGTCTCCTGACCAAATTAGTAGCACATCGTCTATGTATCTTCGCCATTGTGTGACATGCATTCTATATGGGTTGATATTGGAGAAGATGTAATTGTCCTCAAAGTTATCCATGAAGAGGATCGCTAGGTCTGGGGCAAAGGCCGCCCCCATCGCTACTCCTTTTGTTTGAATAAAGAATTCATTTTGAAAGACAAAAAAGTTCTTCATCATAGCTACCTCTAGAAGTTCTACTATGAATTGCGTCGGGATGTTGACTGGTTGTGGTCTTTTCTCAAGGGCCTGTGTCATTACTTCCAACGCTGGTTGTTGCGGGATGCTCGTATAGAGTGATACGATATCTGGCGTCACTAGAAATTGCTTGTCTGAGTCAAACTTCATTTTGTCAACCAAGTTGATCACCTCCATTGTATCTCGAAGGTATGTTCTCGTGGTTTCGGCCAGCGGTTTTAAGAAGAAATCAATGTATTTACATATTGGCTCTAGGAGTGATCCACATCCCGAGATGATGGGTCTACCGGGGGGTTTATTCAGGCTTTTGTGCACCTTAGGTAGGGTGTATATAGTGGGCAGACGCGGTTGATTGTTGTTCAAGTACTCAAATTCTTGTTCCGATAGAAATCCGGCTTCCCTCCCTCTTTCCGTGATAAGCCTGATTTGCCTTCTGACATCCTTGGTTGGGTCTGCGCTGCAAGCGGTGTAGCTTATGCCATCACGAAGTTGGGAATATATTTCTGCTTTGTAGTCTGGGGTATTCTGTACCACAATAGCACCGCCCTTCCCTCCCTACCGCAACTTTGTTTTTTTCCTTTTTAGGCATTACGCTGTGAATTCGAACAGCGCACACCGCTCGGCACAGTTCTGCGGTCAAGGAACCGTGACTGTGTGCCGGAGCGTTTTCATCTCTACCGCGACTTTGTTTTCCTTTTTGTAGGCATTTACGCTGTGAATACAAACAGCGCACACCGCTCTGCACAGTTCTACGGTCAGGAAACCGTGACTGGGTGCTGGGTAATTCCTATTTCTCGCTCCTTTTCAGCTGTACTGCATTTCCGCGGTGTCGGATTGCCGTGGCTGTCTAAATGGTTAAACTCTCGCTGTGATTATTTCAAACAGTCGTGAGGTAGCTGCAGGGCTTTTCCCCAGGGTGCTTCCTTCTGCAGCAGTGTTCTATTACTCTGTTGGGGGTTGCGTTCAGGAGAATTGGTAAAATCCTCAACTAGCCATCGTCCCCACTGGCCGCTGCGAAAAGGTTAGTGGCGTAGTTCATTTTCTTGTGCTGCTGACAACCTGACAGATTGTCAAGCCCAAGTTGGACGCCCAGCCTGGACGATGGATACCAATGTGGTGTTGTCCTCGCTGTTGGAGAGCCTTACGGCTCTACAGCAGGAGGTACAAATCTCCTGCCTAGAAAATCAGGATCTTAAGAAGGAGATGGGCACGTTACGTAGGGAGGTAGCAGGCCTATCCCGCAGGGGTCAAGAGACCGGTTCCTACATAAGAGAAGCTACCTTGCCCCCTCCATTACATGCAGTGCACTCTCCCTCCTCTGTCACACAAGGGGGTGGGTTTTTCTCAGCTACTCCTGCTCCCCCACCAACTACAGATTCCGTCCCCACCGTCCATGTGATCCAAAACACTGGAATACCATTGGCACCTCCAGAACGTTTTTATGGTGATCCGAAGAAATTCGAGACTTTTTTGAATCAGTGTCGACTGCACTTCTTGTGCAAACCTGCAGTATTTCAGGATGAAGCAGCAAAGACAGCCTTCATGATGTCATACATGGGAGGGAATGCAGCCAGCTGGACCATACCACTTATGGAAAGAAATGATCCTGTCTTGCATAAATTTCCAGACTTTTGTTTAGAAATGAGGAAACTATTCGATAGAAAATCTCAAATGATGACTCTGGACAGGGAACTACTCACCCTGCGACAAGGGTCTCAGGATTTACTCACTTATATAACCTCGTTTAACCGACTGATCGTAGAAACCGACTGGCCCCACGAAAAACGGACCACTCTCTTCTACCAGGGGTTACGCTGGGAACTGAAGGACGTCCTTTCCCAGGTGGTACAGTTACCACCGACGTGTGAGGAAATGATTGACTTAACAGTCCAGTTAGATCATAGACTACAGGAAAGAAAAGGGGACAAAATCAGAGTGGATAACCGTTTCTTGTATATTAGATTAAAACCCTCAGGCGAAGAACATCCCAAACCCTCCGAAGGACCCGAACCTATGCAGATAGGGGGAATTCGGGGTCCCCTCACTACCGAAGAAAAGGAAAAAAGAAGAAAGATGAAGCTATGTCTATACTGTGGAAAAGGAGGTCACTTCATCAGGGAATGTCGTGCTCGGGCACAGCTCCCAGGGAGAACCTCCATTCCACGGGTACAAGCAACAATAGGGCAAGGAGAACCGGCGGAAAACTGAAGAGCCTGAGTCAGGATGAGATCCCTGGTTCGGGCGAGCGACGTATATCGATCTCGTCTGTGATTGCCAATACCCTACAACCAGCCGTGGCACACTTGAACATTGGTATCTCTCTTTGGGTTACCAAGGAGAGTCTACTAGAGGTGGATGCCTTATTGGACTCCGGGGCGACTGGGAACTACATCGACCAGGAGTACGCTCTGAACATAGGTGTTTCCTGGGAAAAGAAAGAAATCCCTGACAATGTGAAGGCAGTGGATGGAACTGCACTAACTTCTGGACCCGTTAAGTACCGCACTCTCCCCCTTTTAATGATGTTCGGCACGGACCATTACGAATATATCCAGTTCGACCTTATTGATGCTCCCCAGTTCCGTCTCATCCTAGGCATGCCATGGCTGACCTTGCATGATCCTGATGTTCGTTGGGCGGCCCGCACAGTTACCATGGATTCCGACTACTGTAGAAAACATTGCACCAAGTTGACAACCCATCCAGGAAGGAACGAGGGCTCACCGGCAATTTATTTGGCAACAGCATGTGCACAAGACCGTTATTGCTGTTCTACATCCTTGCCCGACGTGTACAGAGAATACAAACCTCTCTTCGATAAACAAAAGGCGACCCAGTTACCACCCCACAGAGTGTATGATTGTCGAATCGAGCTGATGCCAGGAGCGGACATACCATGTAGCAGAGTGTATGCACTGACCGAACCAGAAACACAATACCTGAAGGCATACCTTGAAGAGAATCTAGCATCTGGGTTCATCAAGCATTCCTCTTCACCGGCTTCGTCCCCTCTTTTCTTTATCCCGAAGAAAGATTGTGACGAATTAAGAACGTGCATCGATTATAGAGCGATTAACCGTGTGACCATAAAAAACCGCTACCCATTACCACTGATTCCTGTGCTCCTGGACCAACTAAAAGGGGCTCGGTATTTCACAAAACTTGACCTCAGAGGCGCCTACCATCTGGTACGAGTAAAAGACGGCGACGAGTGGAAGACCGCATTCCGGACGAAGTTCGGACTCTTTGAGTACAGGGTGATGCCTTTTGGGCTCTGCAACGCCCCAGCGGCCTTCCAATACTTCATGGATGAGGTACTACGCGGATTTCTGGAGACCTTCTGTGTAGTCTATATAGACGATATTCTAATCTATTCGTCTACTCTCCAGGAACATGAGACTCACGTAAAGGCAGTCTTGGACAGACTCCAACAGAACTCGTTGTATGCCAAGCTAGAGAAATGCCTTTTCCATGTCCAGAAAGTTGCCTTTTTGGGTTACGTCATCAATGCTCAAGGTTTCAAGATGGACACAGGCATGGTCGATGCTATCACTCAGTGGAAGACCCTGCAGAACTTCAAATCGGTACAAAGCTTTCTGGGATTTGCCAACTATTATCGGCAATTTATAAAAGATTTCTCGAAGATTATACATCCCATCTCCAGTTTGCTAAGAAAAAACGTTCCTTTCATTTGGGGAGAAGAGGCTGCCCGATCTTTTCAAGTATTAAAAGACAGATTCACTAAGGCTCCCATCCTGCGCCATCCTGATCCGGAACTCCCTTTTGTCGTCGAAACGGATGCCTCTCAATACGCCCTAGGAGGTGTATTGTCTCAACGACACCCCGAAACAGGACAGTTACACCCTGTGGCCTATTACTCAAAACAACTCACCCCCAGTGAAGCAAACTACACCATATCCGACAAAGAGTTATTGGCTATAAAAAGGGCTTGTGAGGAATGGCGACATTATCTTCTGGGAGCACTTCACACAGTGGAGATCTATACAGACCATAGAAACTTGTTGTTCTTGAAAACCGCAAAGGCCCTTACACCACGTCAGTTTGCGATGGACTCTTTTTTTTCCCGATTATGACTTTATCATCAAATACCGGCCAGGACCACAAAACGGGAAAGCGGATGCCCTTTCCCATATGGAAGAACCAGAAAATGAGGTGTTAACAGAGAAACCAGAACCACCTTAACTGAAACTGCCTTCCGGAACCAATCCATTGTACTACTCACCTCACAAGATTTTCTGGAGGACGTCAGAGTGTCCTTGGTTGACATTGACGTTCATGCCTGTATTCAGGAGGATCCGGATCATCAAGCCGAAATTGAGGACTTATTATACCATTATCACGCATTATATGTACCAAACACCTTATTACAACAACAGGTACTAACTTGGGCTCCTGATTCGCTACTGGGAGGACACATGGGAATATACAAGACCATTGCCTGTATTGAGCGTTCATTTTGGTGGCCCTCCTTGAGAAAGGATACCAAGGAGTACCTTAAGAATTGTTCCGTGTGTGCGCAGGGGAAAGCCTGTCACACTAAACCTACAGGTCTACTACGGACTCTACCTACGCCTCCTCGACCCTGGCACACTGTGTCAATGGATTTCATAGTGGAAATGCCCCCCTGCGACAGATACACCGTCATTTTGGTGGTAGTAGACCACCTGACTTTGATGGGACACTTCATTCCTTTGGAACGCTTACCTACGTCCTCGGAACTAGCCTTGGTGTTTCTTCAACACGTGGTCAGAGCACACGGAATACCCAACGTTCTTATCACAGACAGGGGTTCGCAGTTTACTTCCCGTTTTTGGAGAGCGTTATGCAAAACCATGGACATCGAGAGCAGGCTCTCCTCCAGTTACCATCCGCAAACGGATGGTAAAACGGAACGCCTAAACCAGACATTAGAACAATACCTTCGTTGTTTTACCTTGCAAAACACCATGAACTGGTCCACACTGTTATGGATGGCAGAGTTTGCCTATAACAACGCTGAACATTCCACGCTTGGGTGTTCTCCCTTCTATTGTCTCTACGGCCACCATCCTAACATGCTCTCATTCGAATGGCCCATCGAATCCAAGCTTCCGAGCATCCACGAACATCATGCTCATCTCCGGGCTGTGTTACTCGATGCCAAACGACATCTTGCAACAGCACAGTCGGCACAGAAACGCTTCGCTGACAGGAAAAGAATGAAGGAACCCGTTTATCAGGTGGGGGATAAGGTATGGCTATCCACAAAGAACTTACATCTTAAGGGCATAAACAAGTTAAAACCAAGATACGTAGGCCCCTATAGTATCGAGGAGGTCATCAACCCTGTAGCCATGAGATTATCCCTGCCCCGTTCTTGGCATATTCACCCTGTCTTTCATGTATCCTTGCTCCAGTTATGTCCTACCAGTATGAGATTACCAGATCGACCCCTCCCTTTGGAGATTGACGGGCAGGAAGAGTACGAAGTACAGGAAATCCTGGATTCCCGACTAGTAAGGGGGCGGATTCAATATCTAGTGGATTGGAAGGGGTTCGGGGTTGAAGGCAGAACTTGGGAACCCGAACAAAATCTCCATTGTCCAGACTTGGTGGAACAGTTCCATGCAACTCATCCAGGGAAACCCGGACGACCGCCGAGTCGGCGATCCTTGAGAGGGGGTACTGTAGCGATTACGCTTAGGGAGACTGCAAGACAGGCACACACACCCTCTAAATCCTTTCCTTGTATGCTAGTACCCGGGTGTAAATGGAGCAGGAGCCCGCGGCACTACATCTCCCAGCAGGCAGTGGGGCGCTACAGAAATAAACATCATAAGTAACTCGGCCCCTATTTAAGCACCTCCTCTTCCTGGGAAAAGTGCTTGACAATCTTGAACCTGGGCTTCGAAGTAGGCAGATGGTGTTTTCCCCGCTGGATACTTGCCAGAAGGTCTGCGGCGTCTCTCCGTCTTCACGAGGATTTCCAGAGCTGTGAGCTCTTGGCTGGGTGCTGTTCCTTGTCCCGTCTCCTTGGCCTGGCCTCCCGATACGGGGAAAAAGTCAGGTAACATTAGGGAGGAGTGCCGGAGCGCTTCCCTCCCTACCGCGACTTTGTTTTTTTCCTTTTTAGGCATTACGCTGTGAATTCGAACAGCGCACACCGCTCGGCACAGTTCTGCGGTCAAGGAACCGTGACTGTGTGCCGGAGCGTTTTCATCTCTACCGCGACTTTGTTTTCCTTTTTGTAGGCATTTACGCTGTGAATACAAACAGCGCACACCGCTCTGCACAGTTCTACGGTCAGGAAACCGTGACTGGGTGCTGGGTAATTCCTATTTCTCACTCCTTGACAGCTGTACTGCATTTCCGCGGTGTCGGATTGCCGTGGCTGTCTAAATGGTTAAACTCTCGCTGTGATTATTTCAAGCAGTAGGGAGGTAGCTGCAGGGCTCCTGTTGAGAGTGTGCATAAAGTACAATACAAGTGAGCCTGTGTGTATTGATTTGTGGTGCTTCTCATACCTGTTTGTTTTCTCTTCACACTGTAGTTCTAAGGCCTAGAAGGGTGCCATTCTGACTCCTAGACCAGACCTGGGAGAAAACGAGGATATCTGCAGCACAGTTTGTTATTTTATCCCTTTCCCTTTTCCCCAGGGTGCTTCCTTCTGCAGCAGTGTTCTATTACTCTGTTGGGGGTTGCGTTCAGGAGAATTGGTAAAATCCTCAACTAGCCATCGTTCCCGCTGGCCGCTGCGAAAAGGTTAGTGGCGTAGTTCATTTTCTTGTGCTGCTGACAACCTGACAGATAAGAACAAATGTGTCACGTACAGATACTGTGAGAATGAAGATTACATATAGGCAAACATGCACAAATGTTATGTTAAGAACTCATGTACTTCCAATTGGAACCGAGTGAATTAAGATTATACATAACCCGTCATCCTTTATTGTCACGTTTGAATTGTGAACACTTCTTCCGCAACACGTCATTAATAACACATGATTTTGCACATTTACTGTTTTAGATTACCCGACATCGCATACTGCAACTGTGTATTTCAAACACGTAGACATGGCTTAGACTAGGAAGAACTCTCGAGACAGCTAGGACATGTTCAAATACGATAAACTACACGTCCCGTTGTGCTCGATTAGCCATTTCGCACCATGAGTAGCCGATTATCGATCCGGCCCTCCGATCCCTGAACGATTGTTCCGCAGATTCGCCTTGATGAGGGAACCCTAACTCTGGTTGGCTGGAACCAGACGAGCCTCTTTCGGCAGTATCCAGCGGTGGCACGGCCGGGTGCACGCGCGCCACGCCATTACCTTCATTAGAGCCTGCAGCCGGCCCCGCGCTCACAGACGAGCCAGATGGCCTGGAACAAGGTAAGCGAGCCCCAGCCCTTTCCAGCCCTGTTTTAGCGTTAGCATCTGTTCACATGTTAGGAGCCTGTTAAATACTCTTTGAACGGCTTAACATGTTGAATTGAGTTTGTCACTGCCAGGTATATGTAGAGGCTACTGTTTTACATAGTTCTCTTTTTTTATTTTTTATTTAGCGATTACTTTTAACATGAAGAACTTGCTCCACCTGCCCCGTTTCTCGCACTTGCACCATCGAGCGTAGAGGCCTTTATCATACCGAGTACCCACCCAGACAGCTAGCACCGCGCATGCTACCATGTGGTATTTATTGTACTAACCGGGAGGATTACCAGTGATTCAGATTAGAGACGCTGCCGCGCAACTATACAACGGTCACGGCCGCCCATTAAGGCCACACACGTCAGGGAGTTTATCCTTTCTGCCAGGACGAAGGGGTGACTCCCTCCTCTTTCACTTTTAATGCACGGGATAGAGATACATTACGTTTTATAGAGCCACCGCACAGCCCAGCATTGTATGCCTGCACAGGCTCTTCTTAGTTGGGCACTGCGTGTTCCCTGACTCGCTCTCTCGCGAGAATGTTCTATGAAATCAGTAGATTAAGTTTCCGAACATCACTCATGGAGTATACCCGGTTTCTCTTCCCGTTTCTGTAGATTGTTTGGATTAGTTCCCACTGCGAGTGATTGGATAACCTCAGTAGTGCGTCTACATTAATTGTTGAATCAGTAAGTATTAGGAACATATAGACTTTTCAGTGAGGCAGACTGCCCTTGTTATTAGCCATCTGACAATTTGTTTCTCCCTGACTTTAGGAGCTTTCACGAGCCCTACTGTGCTGATTGAACAGCGGACTATTCCTGCTGTTTTTCTAAGTAGGTATTCGCTACCTGATCTATTTTTAGCATTCACCCTGTACATACCCGCACTTTCTTACACACGTTTCCGATTATTCACAGGTGCTCTTCTCAGCCCTGTCCTGATGAAGACCCCACCGTGAGGACCGAACTAACCCTCCATTTTAGGGCTCGAAACGTTGACAACATACACCTCCTCCACAAGCTCTGATGAAAGATTGATTTAACAGTGGATGTTCATTCAGAGTTATGTGTATACCTAGGAACAACTGACCTTTGTTAGGCTGGAGAGGTCCTATATCTAAATACAGTTGATGTATATATGTCACTATACCTTTTCCCTGTCCTTCACTCACACGTTCACCACCTATTTCCCAACCCTCCCCTTTCCTCTCTACACCAAGAGCACTGTAAATACATACTGCACTGTTATTTGCTGGAGCAACTGTGTTGCCAATAACTAATGCTTTGACTAAAAGTGCATTCAATGTCTATAATCCATGAATAAAATGGATGTATGCATTTAAAGAATAATACGAGTGGTGAATGCTATATCATTTTTGTTTTGCTACAAGAGTTGCTACCGTGACCACTTATTTGATTGTACTGCAATACTTACCCAGGTCGGGTAGTTTTTTGTGGGTTACCCCTTTGATACTCAACACTCCACTGTGGCTCCATCGAATGTGGGGAACATGTGCGAGGGAGGCAGATTGGAGTTGTCTGGTTGGTTAGTGGAAGGTAGGCGGTGGTTGATGTAGGAGTGTCCGGCGTTGTGGAGGGCTTTGTAGGCGAGGGTCAGCAGCTTGAACTGGCATCTCTTCGGGATGGGGAGCCAGTGGAGGTTTCTTAACTGGGGTATAATGCTGTTCCATTTGGGGAGGTCGAGGATAAGTCTGGCTGTGGTGTTCTGGATGGTCTGTAGTCGTTTGAGGAGGTGGGTAGCAGATCCGGTGTAGAGTGCATTTCTGTAGTCCAGCCAGCTTGTGACGCATGCGAAGGGTGTGGAAGCAGAAGAAGGCAACTGCGTTGTCCTGGTGCTTTATGGAGAGATCACTGTCCAGGATGACGTCAAGTTTGCCGGCGTGGTTGGTGGGGGTAGGTGAGGGTCTGAGAGCCAAGGGCCACCATGTGTCATCCCATGGGGTGGTGCTGTTTCCAAAGATGAGTACTTCGGTCTTGTCCTGTCATTTGTTCCATTTAGGCCTGTTGGAAAACACTGCCATTTTACATATACACAGGTGTTTCCTGAAGTTGCCTTCACTTTTACACGATGACTTCGGGGACACATTTGCATCGGTGACAGGTTGGATTCATTTTTGGGAAACTATGCTTGCTTACAGAATCAACTTCGCAAGAACACTATTATGCTACCTTGCCACCATGTACAAGGTTTATATATACGTTGTGCAAATGTGCTTGTTGTTTTCCTACATATGGCAAATAGCTATCTATAACACCCAAACAATGGCAGCCTGGTCAAGATCTCAGCCCAAGGCAAGGATGCCTTTTGTCATAAATAAACATCCGTTTCCAGGTGTTGGCAGAGGAGCCCTTTGCTGTCATTGGTGAGGACTCTACATGCTGATGCTTCCGCCTAGCAGCCTGCTGATATCTCTACAAGCGGTGTCCAGCTCCTGACTACAACAGGGACCTACATTCTTTCCCTTCAGATAACGGGGGTTGGATCATCCAGTACTGGGATTCTTGGCAGAACACACACACACACCCTAGCAACTTAGGTTAGGGGACACATAGAAGAAGTACATCAGATTTCTATATTGTTTTATATGCTTGCATATATACATTGTTTCTGCACGACGGCGGAACTTTCCATTCTGTTCACTGTCTGAGTCCTTCTAACAACTTTGATTTGCTTCTGTCTATTGATCATTGCAGCACATATATTTTGTACAAGAATCACTTTAGTTCAATAAATATTGAAAATGTCCCACTGTGTATTCCTTGTATAGTTCGCTGAGAGAAGGAGAGCATGAGTGACTGAGCAAAAGGGTTTTAGATCTGTTACCACGATTCCTGGGGCATCAGAGTTGTAATGTTCAGTAGTTGCCAGAACTATTTGCTGCCCACCTAGGGTAGGCAGTTTATAATGGCACTGTGAGCTAGCTGGCCTATAGAATGACGTATACTGAGGAGGTGCATGGAATCAGTCTGGTACCATCCCAAAGGTTATGCTGTTCACAAACACACAGTTCCTACCGTAGGGTTGAAACTACACGACAGTCTGTGTTCAATTTCAGGCAGTTGGATTCCATCCAGTCGGCGACGTTGGTCATTGTATTCTGGAAGTTGCGTTTGGTGGTGGCGATCTGTTCCATGAGGGAGAGGATGAGTTGGGTGTCGTACCCGTATGAGATGATATTGATTCTGTGGGTGCGGACGATGTCGGCCAATGGGGTCATATAGGTATTGAAGAGGGTGGGGCTGAGGGACGATCCATGGGGGACTCTGCAGATGATGCTCTTCAGTTAGGAGGTGAATGGAGGAAGGTGGATTTGTTGAGTACGTCCTGTCTAAAAGGAGGAGATTCACTTGAGGGCGTTTCCTCTGATGCCAATGTGGTGGACTTTGGCAATGAGGGTGTGATGGGATATGATGTTGAAGGCCGCTGAGAGGTCGAGGAGGATCAGGGCTGCTGACTCTCCGCTGTCGAGAATGGCTCTGATGTCGTCAGTTGTGGCTATCAAGGCGGTCTCAGTGTTGTGGTTTAGGAGGATGTCAGACTGGGAGGTGTGAAGTAGTTTGTTTCCTTCCAGGTGGTTGGTGAGCTGGTGGTTGATGGCCTTCTCCAGACCTTGGCCGGGAAGGGGAGCAGCGAGATAGGGTGGTAGTTTTTGAGCTCGCTGGGGTCAGCGAAGGGCTTCTTCAGGAGGGGTTTCACCTCTGTGTGCTTCCAGGTGTTGGGTTATGTGGCAGCGGTGATGGAAGAGTTGAGGATGGTGGTGAGTGGGCTGCTTATTTCTTTCTGTCCCAGGTTGAAGATGTGGTGGAGCCAGGGGTCTGGCAGTGCTTCGGAGGGAATGGAGGTCATGATCCCTAAGGTGATGGACGTGGTGAGTGGGCTTCATTCAGTGAGGTGGCTGTGGGAGTCGTCGGTATGTGTCGGGAGGTGATTGAGGTCAGATTGCTGCTGGTTGAAGTTGCTGTAGTTGTCTGCTATCTTGTTGTAGAAGTAGTCTGCCAGGGAGCCGCAGAGGGTTTGGGAAGGGCAGATCGAGGTTTCTGTGGCAGAAGGGCAGGAGAATTCCCTGACGATGCTGAAGAGTTCTTTCGTGTAATTGGTGCTTGTCTCAAAGCGGATGGTCAGGACGTCCTCTTTGGCGTCCTTGAGGTGGCAGTGGTATATGCTGAGGGCCGTTTCGAAGGTAGTGAGGTGGACAGTGCACCTCACAGTCAAAAAACTGACAGCATCAGTAAAATAATTAGGAGGGTGACCATACATCAAGAGACGCTTTCTTACAAGGTATAATCCACAAACTGCAGGAACAGCTAGCATCGGAAGCAAATAAAAAACACAGTTTGAGTTCAGTGGGCCCCAGGAACCATGTGCCCCAGTGCCATAGCACCTGGTGCATCATCCTTTGACACTAATTAAGTGGACAGGAAACAAAGAGAAATAAAGCACCCATCCTCAGCAACCTTCAATTAAGTAAACAAACTTCCCCCCTTGTGAATGGGATTAACAAAATGAATAACTAAAGCACCATGCATCCTCTCAGAAATGAATTAAGTTACAGATGTATTTCTGTATTCAGACATTCTTTGATTGTAAAGAGCACACCAGATGAAAGAAATGCTAAGTCTTACTTTTTGACAGTCACAGCACGTCACAGCTCTCCATTGCAATGCTGTTGGAGTTGAAATGAAAGTCAGTGCATGCGTGCCTACCAAACCAAAACACATGCCTTGTGCATTTGGTTTTAAATTGCCCAGCTCTTAAAGGGAGATCCCGTAAAATCTATTGGGAGCTAACCTGACCATGGCCAGGCTCCCACAGCCAACACAAGAGTGCTCAACACCAGATCTTACTCCACACAGTCGAGGATGAATACAGCTGCTTCAATGGTTAAGAGGTCTCCCAACAACTAAACCCAATTAAGTCCTACAGTTCTACTCTCGGCAGAGATCAAATCATACACCGTAGCCAGCTGATTACTACATAGCACAGCCTCGACCCCTTCCCCCTGTGACCAGCACAGGGGACCTAGATAACTGCACAGATGAAGGCCCAAGCCCTGCGGGGACCCCTACAGCACTGCAAAGATGAATGACCAAGCCCAGCAGGGCCATCTTCTGCATACTTCCAGAGTCCTCTTCCCAGCAAGACAGGAAAAAACAGGAGGACTGCAGGAAATGTAGCTCTTTACGGCATCCAGCTATGTGTATGGGGCTCAAGTTAGGATTCACCTCTTGCCTCGAGGTGGGATTCACCTCATAATTAATGATCTTCAGGTTTGCCAGTCTATAACCCAGGCCATTGGTATCTTGCCATAAGGAAAGAAGGGTCTCCTACAGATTGTATACCTCTCTGCCATCTGCAGGTCTTCCATCCACTCTGTTCAGAGGCACTGCATCATCGAAGGTTGATCCTCCTTGGTTATTTGTACGTCTTCTTTCCTTCACACCATAGTGAATGAGTTGTTCAACCTCTCAGGTTTTGGGCTCCATTCAGTCTGCAATCTCTTCTTTATAATATGTTGGTATTTATTTCTGGCTCTTCAGTGCTTGCTCACGTGGCTTTCAGTCTTTTAAGAGGCGTTGCTGTTGAGTGGGAGGAGGAGGGTTATGAAACAGATGCTGGTGTGCTGTCCCAAAATTATACACTATCTGTGGTCTTCTGCTGACTTCCCAAAGGTTGCACCGTCCTCTAGAAGCTGTTCTATTTGCCCCCTTATTCCCTTGGGGGTTCTCAATATGTATAGTGGTACCCAGCCAAAAGGCAGTGGAGTGCTGTTCAGGGCCAAAGACAAGCGTAAAGTCAAAGAATGATAAGAGAGCTAACTGGTTTGTGGATTGCTAATGGATTGTAATGTATAGTGTTCTTTAAAGAGGTGTGTCTTTAACTCTTTCCTAAATTGGAGCAGCGTTGGGGTGGTTCTGATGGATACAGGGATGTTGCTCCAGATCCTGGGTGTATAAATGGAAGATGCCTCCTGCCTTGGTTTTTCTTTTTTACACTTCTTAGTCTGCAGTCTGATGATTCCCTGGCTGTTGATGTGAGAAGAACCACCAGAGATAGTAAGTTTGTCTGCGATATAAGCATGAGTGCTGGTCATGTCTTTATAAATGATGCACCTGGTTTTGAAAATGGTGCGGGCCAGCAACGGGAGCCAATGTAGTTTCATCAGGATGGGGGTGATTTGATCATATTTCTTAAGGCCCTGGATGAGACATGCTGAGACATAAAAGATGTCCTTGGGGGACGCTAGTGTGGAGTCTAAGAGGCCTTGAAGCAAGGTGCTACCACTATTCAGATGTGAAGGTACGAGGGCTTGAACAGCAGTTCTGAAGTTGCTTTGTAAAATAAACGGTTTCACTTTGTTTGGAAGAGAGAGCTAGTACTAGGCCATCTTTGTTTTTTCTGGGAGTATTTCTTGATCCTGAGGTTGGAATTCAGGGAGAATTCAAGTGACTTGGCATTTGGTGAAAGTTGTGGCTTGAAGACCTCAATGTTCATTTTATTGAGACAGGTTTGCACTGATTATTGTTTATTGTTCTTTGTAAATAACAAGAATTTTATCTTCGTGTGTTTGGTGTGAGTCGAATGACTAGGCCTATCTCGAAGTCTTCCACATGGCCCCTTAAAATGGGGGAAGAAAGGGAAAAGTCCCTCCATTCTTGCATCTTGACCCTGGTTGCTGCTTATAGATTTGCTGTACCCTGGGGCACATCCTGTTTATTTCCCTGTCCAAGATGGCACCTTCATTCCAAGTGGGTTATTCTGCTGACTGTTCCCCTTCCATGTTGCGCAGTATGATGAATGAAGAAATGTGAGAAACAGGCTAGCAGATTATTGTTTTCAGTAAGCTGACAACTTTGAGCAGCTTTGCAGGTCCCTATCTAGTATTTTTTACAATCACAGTCAACTTAGCTGTATTCGGTGTCCATTCTGAGATATTTTGTTTAAAGTTTATGATTCTGAGCAGGAGGGAGAAATTGTTGAGAGATCTGCTGAGATCGACTTTGCTAATATCATCCCATATCTGATTGTCATTGTGAGATTATTACATTAAATAATGCCAATTTTGGTTAAGAAACAGTTAGAAATATCATTCAAAGACTCTTTTTAACAGTTATTCAAAATCCAATTTAATGGTAAAAATCTTTTTTTTATAATGATTAAGGAAAAGGTAAGTTTATAAAGTTACCTTTTCCCTACCTAAAGCCTCTGGGGGCCAATTTGAATGAGCTCCAAATGTCACTTGGCAGCTGAGTAGCCCCTTTGATGAAGTGTGAAAACTTCTCTTGACCGGATTGTTCCCTTGACAGAATGACCAGTGAGCTGGGCCTAGGAACTTGATTAACTTCAAAGAAGCCTATCCTGTCACAGGCAAATGTTAGCCGACACCTGGGCAGGCCCTTCCTCCGTCTCTCCCAGCAGGCACCAATCCCGGTGGAAGGGGAGCTTCCCCCAGAACTGCATTAGAGTACCCACACAAGAGGGGTTGCTAATATTCCTGGATAAACCTCTGGGGTAGTCACACAAGTTCTGCACCGAGGACAAATGTTTCTGACTTCTTCGTTTTAGTTAGGGAGGCCACTGTGAAATTAATTGCAGTAGGGCACACAGGAAATGCCACAAACATTGGTAGGATCACCCCTGAGAACTTTTATCCCTTTGGTTAGGTAAAGTCAGGAGTCACCCCCCCCCCACCCCCCCACAGACTAGTGGCAAGCATAAATGTGGCACCCACAGTACTCTCATCAGGACACTACTGGAGCTGTGGAAGATAAGAAGAGGACTGAACTTGCTGTCTGAGACTTGAGAAGAGCCTAGCAGACTGGACCTGGTCTCGCTCTTATACCCAGGTCAAAGAAGTAGACTCCAAGGGTCATAAGGCTGACCTCCTGTTCAAGCTACAGGGACACAACAAGCTACAAGAGGCCTTTCCAGCAACTGTCTAATTGACCAGTTCCAACTGGATCTGCCCTCAACACTGCTGTTGGCTTCTGCTGGAGTGAGTCTTGACCCTAAGTGCTGTTCCTGGAACCCTGGGCTCTGTCTAAGTGTACTCCTCATAACATCTCCTGAAACCTGGGACTTAGAAACTTTTTGGCTGCAAAGACCTCCAGAGGACCGCATCAACCTGCCAAGCCGATCCAACAAAGGTGCACTGCAGCTGGGCTAAAGATTCAGATTGCTCCCTTTCAAACTTTTCCGCAGCAGCAAATCTGATTCAGCGGAATCTCACCAAGAAGGTATCCGGCCTCTTGGAGCACTGCTTGGCTAAAGCCTGCAGGCGTGCCCCCCTGCAAGAACTTGAGCTCCAGAAAGGTGGTCTAGTCCAAAAGTATAAATCTTTACAGGAAAAAGGCAGCAAATGTATCCGGGCGGGGAAGGACATTCTCTGGGTACAAAATTCAAATTTCTCTTGCTGAGCTTTCCTGACAAAATTGACGGCTTTAACGAGACCTTGTCCCATGGCTTTCCGACGTCATGTAGCCATCCTCTGCCACTGCCTGCTACTTTGACCCCACTGAGGATTTTTGACTTCCATTTCAGAAGTCCGAAGGTGAAATTTCTGACCAGGTCAAACCTGGTTTCTGTATCCGACCCATGCTCCATCACGGTCGGCCTCAAATTGTGCCGGTAAAGCGCACCCAGATGGTCACAGTTGGTGCATAATGCTTTTTGGTGCTATTTCAAACCTCAAACTTTAAAAATTCATAGCTTTGCTTTCCCTTATTGGATTTTTGTTGTTTTGTTGTCATTTTATTTAGTAAAATGTACTCTATTTTTCTAAATTGGTTTGGCATTTTTCTTGTGTTGTGTTTTGTCTTTATTACTGTTTTAGTACTGCATGAAAACTTTACACATTGTCTCTAAGTCAAGCTGGTCTGCTCTGTGCCATAGTTACCAGGGGTTTGAGCTCAGGTTAAGTTAATGATTTTAGTGAGTCACCCTAGCAAGGACAGTGGTTATTACTTAAGGTGGGTCACCACCTCCTTCAACTAATCCCCCTATTGTGTTACATTTTCTCCCAGTACAAGCTTACGGAACCTAATCAAGTGACAGAACTTGTTACTTTCAACAAAATCTTTTCTAATGAGCAGGTGGTCAAATCGTCTTCAGTGGGAAGCATGAGATATCCTTGAGGAAGAGAAATAACTCACGTATACAATACTGAGTTTATTAGTCTCCTAAAACCCGCCAACTCTAAAAACAAGGTTAGTAGGGTCATGAAACATAATCATAATTGAGATGAAAAGAGATCTCAGATCACTAAGAAATAACATCCATATTTGATTATAAAATATGTTGGTAGATACAGTAATACATGAAAAAACGCTGAAGTACATAATATTTGGTTATATTTTCATAGTCTCCATCTTACAGCGACCAGCAGTTCCAATCCTTCTGGTGCATCATTCCGTTTTATTCAGCTATAACTTAGGTTGATCAAATATGCACCTATCCATAACCCAAATATCACTAATATCACTGGTCAGTTTATACGTAATTCAAACATCTCATGCCTGCGTTATTAAAGGTTTTTTTTAATATAGAAAAATTTGGTTAAGCAATACTAAAGCTGCTCATGCCATCTAGGCTAAAGGAGGCTTGGTCACGGGGGTTTATCGCCATAACTTGATGTAAGTTTGAGCAGCACATGGAATATCCAGTTCATAACGAGTGCTAAACCTGCAAATGTGCAGGTCAACTTTTCTCACATTTCAGGTGTTGAAGGTTACATCTGCCTGTGATTGTTGTGTTCAGGCTTGTCACATCTGGCGAATTATCTGATGTCAGGACACCCAGACCATTTAGAAAACCTCTGCAGCTGCAGATCTACATCTAAGACAACTATTTGTGATGTAAAAAGTTAAATTACTATTATTTGAAACAGGCATTGCACTTTAGCAGGGTAGCTAATGGTAGCTTCATGTTTAATTTCTGTCAGTTCTCTACCCGTATCAACAGACAATGTTGGTTTCAGCTCTTTTAAATTTCCTTGTGTCTTGTACGGCTCGATTTCGAAAAGAGATCAGTTTTCTCTTTCCCCCAACATCAGACTAAGTACTCCGTGCTTCAGGAGATCAGCCGCCTCGCACCCCCAGGTTGGTCACGCTGCTCTGGCAAGAGATCTGTTTGTTATAAATTGCCCCAGTGGGATGTGTGTTAACCTATTATTGTCAAAGTCATGCATCATGTCATTCGATTCTTTGCTGGCGTGGTTAGTGAAGCAGGACACGACCCTCCCACCGATCACAACGATCCGCACTGAGGGGGATACCCTAATACATACGCAGGCTTCTATCCTAGATGCATTCCGGTGGCATTACACACATTTATATGCAGCCCTGCCCCCAGTGGACGAGAAGCGCCTCGCTCGCTTCCTGACCAAATACCCTTTGATCCGCATTGCGCGCAGTGACAGAGCAGACCTAGACGAGCCCATAGCCGCAGCTGAGATTAAACAGGCGCTCTAAGCGTTAGCTACCTGTAAGGCTCCGGGGCTAGACGGTCTCCCGTTGGAATTTTACCGGACATTTGCAACACAGCTAGTCCCAAAATTGGTAGCGCAGTTTCAGGCGGCGGTAGATGTAGGCCAGCTGCCACAATCCATGTGTGAATCGGTTATAGTCTCCCTCCTCAAGCCGGACAGAGACCCGCAACAAATGGGCTCCTATCGGCCCATCGCCCTCCTACCGGCTGACTACAAAATGTTTGGGAAGATACTAGCAGACAGATACGCCACAGTCCTCCCGAAACTGATCCATCCGGATCAGTGTGGGTTTGTTCCGGGTCGGAACACCTCCTACAACATCCGGCTTCTGTTTCACGTTCAGGACCAGATCCGAGACCGCTTTCCTCGCGCGGCGTGCCTGGTCCTGGACCTGGACAAGGCCTTTGACACACTTTTATGGCCTTACCTCGTTCGGGTTCTGCATCGGATGGGAGTGGGACCCCGCCTCCTTGCCTACACAAAGCTCATCTACTCTACACCGACCTCTAGAGTGAGGCTTGGGCCCCTTATATCGCCGTCATTTCCTGTACTCAGGGGCACACGCCAGGGCTGCCCGCTCTCTCCATTGCTCTTCGCCATGGCGATGGAGCCGCTGGCAGTCCACCTTCGCAGGGAGAGCGGATGCTGGGGTGTCCCCCGCGGACACCACTCATGCGGTTTCGCTATATGCGGATGATGTGCTCATTTATATCCGCGATAACGCGTCAGATCTCACCCCCATCATTCACCTACTACAAGAATTTGAAGCAGCGGCGGGTCTTAAAGTGAATTGGTCTAAATCAACGGTGTATCCTCTTGTTGACGCTCTCCCTCCTCATCCGTTACGATTAGGTGGCATCAATGTCTCATGGAGCCCTCAAGCAGTACGGTACTTGGGTGTTCGGTTATACCACACACTGCAAGACCTTTATGAAGGGAACTAACGCAGGGTAATGGCTGGTATCAGGGCTTCCATCCATTTTTGGAAAGATCTTCCCCTTGCTGTCATTGGCAAAATCGCAGTGGCCAAAATGATATTGGTTCCGCGCTGGCTCTACTATTTCACTAACCTTCCGGTGGTCCCTCTGCACGCCTTCTTCCGTGAACTGGACGCCCTCCTTGGCACTCTTATCTGGGGCTCGGGCCGTAGGAGAATTGCCCTTGCTAAGCTCCAGTTGCCCCTGACTCAGGGGGGGCTGGGCGCCCCCTCCTTTGAGGCCTATTTTCTAGCAGCCCAGCTTCAGTGGGTTTCGAGATGGAGAGTGGGCCGCGCGCTGGGCGAAACAGTCACAACCACTGGGCCCACTCCAACCCCAACCATACTTCGCATGATGCTACCTGGGGCAGAGCCATTACGTGACCGGACCCTCCAGATGACGGTGGCACGAGCCTGTGTGACACGAATACATCGACTGAATTGCGAGGCGCCCATGTACTCTCCTGTCCTGCCGCTGGTGGGGTTCCCTAGAGGCCGGACACATTACACTGCGCGGATGCTTCGCGATTGGACAGCGCACGAAGTTACGGAGGTAGGCAGTCTCTATTCGAATGGAGAACTGCAGACATTCGCGGAATTGGCAGCGGACTTGGAGATCCCCAAGGGACAATTTCTATTGCATCGGCAATTGCTAGCAGACTGTCGTATTATGTGGCACACAATAGACACTGAGCCCCCCATACACCCGGTGATACACACATTGCTACAGATGGGCCCGGGGCGGCACCTGGTCACTTGGATCTACAAAGCGGTGCGGGCTCTGAAACCAATCACCCTCACACCCCTTCGGGAAAAATGGGAAACTCAATTCCAGAGGCCCCTACATGACAGGGAATGGGACCGGGCATTAGAATTCCCCAAAAAAGTGTCCCGTAACTATTGTTTTAAAAGCATACAACTTCACATACTACATCGCGCCTATTTGACACCCGATAAGCTCCAACAGTATTACCCAGATACGCCCTTTACGTGCCCCAGATTCCCCATGTCCGCTGCATCTTTTCTTCATATGTTCTGGGACTGCCCAGCGCTCGGCGCTTATTGGACCAGAGTCCACTCCACCCTTCTCACATTCACGGGACTCACTGACATTCACACATGGGAGGCCTGCGCACTAGGCATACACAAGCGCCGTAAGTCGGTGAAAGTAGAGACGCGATTCGCGTCTTTGGTGCTGTTGTTAGCTAAACGATGCATAGCAATGCACTGGAGGGCGCCGGGGGGACCCCCGATAGCGGCTTGGCGGGGGCGGTCAACAAATGGGGTGCCGCAGAGGAGGAGGTGCTATGTTCTGAAGAGCTTAAAGGTACCCGTAAACATCCCATATCTATGGCATGGACTATCATATTACACTCCTTTAAACAGGAGGCGGCAGAGGAGCCACCGTCCCAGAGCCATGGTTCCCCTGCGGTACATGCGCACACCGTGGTATCCACAGCAGTCCCCCCGTAGAATAGGCACTTAATGGGCCGGGGACAGTGGCCTGGGGCATACGATTCCTATACCACTCCCGATCTGAGGTCCTTGCTCCCTTTCACAGCACCGCGCACTCAGCAGCTTAACTCGGAAGTGTTCACCCGCTGGCCCTGATTATACGATACCATTCTGGGTACAGTGTACCCCTGTTCTACTCCCCAGTTTAAAGAGTTCTGATCATTATCTGCAAGTATAACAACAATTTACCCACAGGGCTGGCGTTGAGAATTCACGTCCAGTCTTCAGTACAGACCACAGACCATCTCTCATGGATCCATGCTTTATTCCCATGTACCTCTTCACTTCAGCGGGGCTACTTACTGGACTGACAGATGGGATATGCACTATGACATGGCTATAACTGACACCATGATCTGTAACCAGCATGATGTTTATTACCTATGATATCCGATACATATGTCCTGTATTATACAATGAAATGCAAATAAAAACGATTTTTCAAAAAAATCATGTCATTCGATTTTGAGTCTCACACCACAAGGTAGACCTGCTCCCATACATACTGATAATACTGATAGATTTGTTTGTGCAGTAGAACAATACATAGGAAGATACCACAAGGAAATTCTAAAGCGCGTGCTATGTTAGTTCTATTTTTTTCTGAACATCCTCTTCCTGCAATATTTTTCTGTACTCCTTAATCGCGACTATGCTCCGCATATGCACTCATCTCTGCACAAGACTTATTCCACTGTTACTCGTCCTATTGCTCTCTTTTATGAACTGTATTCCTACAGAGCTGCCTGAGTTCACTAATTGTGACTGGATTTCTAGATAGTGGGCCCCAAAGTCCTGTGGACTTAGTCTGCTCTCAGTCATTAGTATTTGTGATTTATTAAGGGGGACCTTGTCCATACCATTCCTGCTTGATTCTATCAATACAGTATTAACTTCCCTGACTATAAGTTGTGGAACAATTACTGGCATAGTGACGAAATAGTATAAAAGTCTACAGCACAACAGTTTAAATGGGGCTCTCCTAGTCATCTCCAAGAAGATGAGGACACAACCTCTGATTGCCTTCGATGCCTTGTTTATGTTGTCAGCCATGACATATTGAAACTGGTAATATATGTGGATCCCATGGAATGTCATAGTTCAAGCTTCCCATTTTAAGACGGTGTTTAGTAAAGTGCATTGAGCCTGCCTGTCTCAGAGTTGCAGCAGAAATGAGCATGATTTAGCTGTATTCGCTTTGACACCTGATACTTCAGTGAGTGTTTTCAGTCACTCCATGATCGGTCCAACGAGTAGCATTGCATAATTATGTCACAACATTGTCTGCCTACAATGAAACCGTATGTAAGCTGCCCATTGTCTCCGCACAATGTGCGCCCCCTTCTTAATGATCTGAATTTGTCAATGATCCACCTGCTAGCTTGAATAATGGGGTAAACAAAGGGACTCCATGCCTTTTGCGCCTCTCTACCTGCCAAAAATGCGATATAACTTAAACTGTTTTAACTCAAACTTAGAGTGAGTCCCACATAAAGGAGGCAGCGCCAAGCGAGTAGTTATTTCGCGAGTTCCAGTGCTCTGAGTACCATGAGTAGGTGGTACCATCCAGTAGTGTCAAATGGTTTCTCCATATTGACTGATGCACCACCGGTTTTTGAATGATCTCTGGCGTTATCCAGCAAGTGGAACAATCTACCTATACCAGGCCATGTGCTCCTACCTGGACAAAACCGTTTTCATTGGGGCACCAAAAACTGCAAACCTGTAGCAGTATGATGGAAAGTATTTTAACTAAGATGTTATGGTCAAGGCTTCATTTTGACAGTGAGCGGTTTGCTGTTTTATCCAGTAATTCTTTATGAGGTGATGTGAGGTAAATTGTCTCTTTAGTAGGAGGTGATAAAGTGTCCTTCGGTCTTGCATAGATACAATTTAGTATTGTGTGTCCAACACCTGTTAAGTGGCATAAAATTAGGCCAGTAGGTTATCGGTTAAAGGACCTTACTACGGCATTCAAACTTCAGTTAGAATGACTGGTGCGTTTCATCTCTCTCTTGGTTCTAGAATGAGTGAATGCAATCCAGGCATCGTCTTATAATGCTATGATGTGGGGATTCAGGCTTTCTATATAGGAGTACTTAAAAAAAAGGGTGTTGACCTCCTGCTGTGAATAAACCATTGCACTGTCCTTAGTGCACAGATAGGCATTCTCTCTATGTTTATGCAGTCCTAGATCAAGGGGTGGGCACCTCTCCAAGTATGTCAGGCTCCATCTCTCTATGTAGTCCTTATGTTTCTCAGTCATCTTTGCACTCAGTGTACCCAATTGAGGTGGATATGAACTGTGTAAGTTAATGTCTAAAGTAAAGTTAACATAACATTGGCAGATGCACTGGGTGCTACTCTTCTTTAACCTATCATTTGCTCCCCTCTTAGCTCGCTATGTACCAGTTATTGTATTAATCTCTATTGACCCCTTTTGTTTTGTAACCGTTCTGTTTGGTATGCTTATTTGATGCCGGTATTGCATTTATTGCCTTCCTTCCCTCCAATTGTAAAGCGCTCTGATATCCTTCGGGATCATGTTCGTGCTATATAAAACTTTATAAATAAATAAGATGTAACAAATGGATCAGGCTAACTGTCAAACTGTCAAGGAACTTAATCTATGGGGAACCATTAGATATTAAATGTGTGTATGTGCCATCTAAGTGCCCCTGTAGTATCTTCTGTCTCTGTGCGCTCCCTGTGTAGCACATAGAGTTGTACACACATTTAGAAAATACAATGGCCGCCCTTGTAAATATTCCTCATTTCACAAATGTACAGGAAAAAAAGAAAAGAAGGGAGACAAAGCAAAGGCCTCCTCTTAGTGTGGAAAGGGGCACGAGGCCGTCAGTCTGGATGTGAATCCCCTGGTGAGCCGCTCCCTGAGTCCAAAGGGGACATAACAATAATGTCCACCGCTCGCAATGTTCTAGACATTGTCAGTTGGAGCCCGCCATCCCTCTGTTGTTTCTGTATGTAGGTGGTGAATGGGCGCCACGTTGTATCAAATTCATCCACGCTGCTCCTGATAATTGCCGTCAATTTCTCCATGGCATAAATCGACTAAACCCTCCCCACAAGATGTACAGGGATGGAGCCTGTGGTTACGTCCACATCTGGGCAATGTTCAATCTGGCTGCCATGAGTAGGTGGGAGATCAAACGCCCCTGGGGGATGGTAGTGGGAAAAATCCTATATGCCCCCCCCGTTCCCTCTGTAGAGCTAATAGAGGGTTAAGAATCAAAGAAATGTTACTGACCATGTGTATCATATGAAAAACTTAATTCCAGAACCTCTGGACATGGGGACAGGACCACGAGGTATGGAGGAACGTGCATCGTTGGACACACCCTTTCCAGCACAAGTCTGAGCTCCCAAACATCTTGGAAAGTCTTAGGGGATTTAGGGGCACATGCATCATTGTTTTTTGCGGTTGCAAAGGGGCAGATTTGCAGAATCTGCCCCTTTGCGACCGCAATTTTTGCATTTAGGCCTTTAGGCCCATAGGAATGAATGGAAAGCCATTCCTTATTTGCGATTCGCAATTTGCGAGTCGCAAATAAGGAATGTGTAGGAATTGCAAATTTTTTTGCGATTCCTACATGCATAGCATTTTGCGATTCCCAAATAGCGAATCGGTAAAATTCGGTATTTGGGAATCGCAAAATGCTGGCTTGATGCATGTGCCCCTTAGATACCACTGTGCCACTATCTTATACGTGTTCTCTTTGTATCAGAGGCAAATGGATGGTTTGGAGGCTTTCTGCCAGATGGCATCCTACGTATCATCCAGGATGTCCTCATTAAGCTTCCTCTGCCATTGTTTGACATAAACATGTTTTGGGAGGGGTAAGGTGTAAGATATGTTAATATAGCAAGGAAATGCTTTTACGGTCTTTCTTCATTTTCTGTGTGAGTGTAAGGCCTTCCACTCATAATAAATAGATCTCTTGGGTCTCCTTAAGTAAGCATATATTTTGTGACCCTAGACCCTGTTACCAATGCCCCTGACATTCCAGGAATGGAGTTGGCAAATTTAGGAGTATTGAAACATTCCACCTACCTCTAACATTTACCATAAACACTGCTCTGGCTCACCTGCAAAGGCTTTTTCTTCTTCTTCAAGAGCAAAACACCAAACTGCGAACCATGGACCATCACCACCACCAATCTGTTAAAAACTATTTTCTGAGGAACCGTTTTCCCCCTGACAATACAATCTCTGAACAACTCGCCCATGGGAAAATTGAAACACAACCATCCCAAGCACAGCGTAACAAAATATAGTACTTCAGTATCCAGTTATGAGGTATACAGGGAAGCTATTTCATTGCAGCTCATCCTGCCCGAGTTGGTATTGGGTTACAAAGTTGCTCTGTTATCTCTATCGTTAATTGTGTCCTGCCAAGACAATTTCTGCTTCCACACTTTCTTCTACGAATCATCATGTGCATTTGTCTGCCATCATTGGGATGATCCTTCTGCAATCTTGTGATCTATGTACAAAATGTCTGGATGAGTTCTAGATCTCAACATCGATTATGTCCATCGCTTTTGGGTCATTTCGGCTGCACTTTTATTTTTTCAGACTTTGAAATTTGTTGCTCGCTTTCCTGTTCTGCGTTTCGGCTAGCGTGTGGTAAGATTTGCGGAGGTGTAACAAACTAGCCCCTCCCCTGCTCTTGCATTATCCCTAGGTTTCCATTACCCCACAGTGCAATACTTCAGTGCTTAGCCCAACTTCAGTGATTAACGAGACAAACCAGCTTGCAGGGTGCGGGGTCAGGGGTAGTGTGCAGGTTCAGGAAACAAGTAGTGAGAATCCACACTCTCCCCGGGCTCCTATTCTTGGTGTAGGCTCAGAATATCGAATCCCGGTTATTGACAGCAAAGAATATCATTACAACATTATCGACAGACAAAATATGAAACTTTGTTTTTATACATTTTCTATATCTAACTCCACATAGACATACATAGGTGACACACACACACATATATATATCCTCAACACGCCTGCCCGTATTTAGAACAAGCACCAGGACGCTCGGGCTCACTTTCAAAAGACGGTTTATTTGCTACACAGGTATATATATATTTATATAAAAAAAAATATAATATATATATATATATATATTTATATATTTATATATATATATATATATATATATATATATATATATATATATATATATATATATATTCACTGAAAAAACCATAGGTTTTAGGGACAGTTATAGTTAGTTGGACATTTCACTCGTACAAAACCAGTGAAATTCCCCCGTTATAGTTAGTTCAGCTAAGTATAACTCGCGCCCCCGCAATGCACTGCTGATGACGTCACATATTACATCACTCATGACATGGTCAGTAACATCACTGATGACATCACTGATGACATCTCAAATGACATCACTGATGACATCACTGATGACATCATCCATGTGATAATTTGATGCATCTTCTCACACCCTAATATAACCTTTGATATACCCACTCTAAATTACAGACTGCCATTCTCAAAACCATAGACACTCCAACACCAATAACTACATACCCACTCACTGATTATTAGGTCTACACACACATTTACTCAGTCACCCGTACAATCACTCATACTTATGGTCACTCAGTACAGGACTATCATATGCACTCATACACCTATATAGACACTCACACACCGCCACTCATCCATAGAGGTACTCACACACCTAGTCAGTCATGCAAATAATTAATCACACTCCCATTTACTTACCTATACAGTTATACACACACCAGCTCACTTACTCATACAAATACTAGCACATTCTTACGCTCTTATACAATCACTGATACAAGCACACACTCATCCATACAGCCACTCTCACAATCACACACTCTCACTTATAGCCATTTATATACTCCAACACACATATATACTGCCTTTCACATATATAGTTACTCACACATGTACCACTGAGATATACATTTACTCACTAACACAGCCATACACACACTCACCCACCCATACAGTCCATCACAGATGCACTCTTTAAAACATGCACCCAGTGAATCACCCACTCACACATCTATGCACAGAGTCACACACACCCCACCCACACAAACACTCAGGCACCCATACAGATACTCAGACAACAAATCAATAACCCATATAGACACTCATGTAGCTATTCGCCAACCCATGCAGCCGCTTACACACCAACAGACGGATACAGACATTCACACAGTTTAGTCACTAACCCATGCATTCAGTAAGATACGTTTAATCACTCACTCATAGAGTCAGTCACACACCTACTAAATCATCCATTCAGACACTTATGCACCCACTCATTCAATACGCCTTTCCCTATATATATTAAACATATTTAAACTTTACAGAAACACACAGTCACTGGATGATGTCATCAGTGATGTCATCAGTGATGTCATTTGAGATGTCATCAGTGATGTCATCAGTGATGTCACTGACCATGTCATGAGTGATGTAATATGTGACGTCATCAGCAGTGCATTGCGGGGCGCGAGTTATAGTTAGCTGAACTAACTATAACGGGGAATTTCACTGGTTTTGTACGAGTGAAATGTCCAACTAACTATAACTGTCCCTAAAACCTATGGTTTTTTTCAGTGAATTTCTAAGGGTTTTTAAATGCTAATTTCTAACTATAACGTGCCTGAAACCTATGGTTTTTTCAGTGAATTTCAAAGGTTTTTTAAATGCTAATTTCTAACTATAACGTGTCTGAAACCTATGGTTTTTAAGTGAATTTCAAAGGTTTTTTAAATGCTAGTTTCTAACTATGCCTACAGAGGTAGGACATGTGAAGAAAGAAGAAAAAACGCACAGAAAGAAGCAAAAGAAATGCAGAAAGAAGCAACAGAAGTCCACAAAGACGAAGAAAAGTGCAGGAAGAAGCAAGACGTGCAGAAAGAACCAACAGAGGAGCAGAAAGAGGCCTTGTTGCAAAATCATCCTGTGCCCACATCTTTTTCAGACGGGTACTGGTGGTAACTGACTCTGACTAACCAGGCCTAGAGCCAGAGCTATGCTAAAAGTCACTTAGAATACAGTGAAAACACCTACATACACTAGGGAACACTATGCGTTGGGGTACCCCTGTGATTAGCATGACCTCCTCTGTAAGGCCCTAGTATATAATAGGGCAGGGGGATTAAAGCTACCTCTTAAAACGCCCTACGGGGCGCTTTTGCACAGTGGTGAAGGGAGGGGGGGGCAAGAGGTGACATGTGTGCAAACACGCCCTGTGGCCGTTTTAAGTTGGGAGATTAAGTCCCCTTGAATACTGACGGTCCCTGGGGTCCAACTAGCCAACCAGGTACCTCCAGTAAGCGCCACAGAGCTGCGTTGCAGAGAGGCGTAAAAAGGGGCATGGCCTGGACCACCTCTCTGCAACGCAGCACAGTGGCGCTTACTGGAAGCACCTGGTGGGCTAGTTGGCCTCCAGGGGCCCTCAGGATTGAAAGGGAATGAATTCCCCAACTTTAAATGTGCCACAGGGCGTGTTTGCACACATGTCACTTCAGGCCCCGCCCCCTTCCTTCACCACTGTGCAAACGCGCCCCGTGGCGCTTTTTAAGTTGAGGGATTAAGTCCCCTTGAATCCTGAGGGCCCCTGGGGTCCAACTAGCCCACCAGGTACCTCCAGTAAGTGCCACAGAGCTGCATTGCAGAGAGGTGTAAAAGGGGCGTGGCCTGGACCACCTCTCTGCAACGCAGCCCTGTGGCGCTTACTGGAGGTACCTGGTGGGCTAGTTGGCCCCAGGGACCCTCAGGATTGAAGAGGAATTAATTCCCCAACTTAAAACGCACCACAGGGCGTGTTTGCACACATGTCACCTCTGGCCCCGCCCCTCCTTCACCACTGTGCAAACGCGTCCCGTGGCGCGTTTTAAGTTGGGGGATTATGTCCCCTTCAGTCCTGAGGGTCCCTGGGGTCCAACTATCCCACCAGGTACCTCCAGTTAGCGCCACAGGGCTGCGTTGCAGAAAGGTGATCTGAGGCCACGCCCCTTTTTACACCTCTCTGCAACGCAGCCCTGTGGCGCTTACTGGCAGTACCTGGTGGGCTAGTTGGCCCCCAGGGACCCTCAGGATTGAAGGGGAATTAATTCCCCACCTTAAAACGCGCCACAGGGCCTGTTTGCACACATGTCACATCAGGCCCCGCCTCCTCCCTTCACCACTGTGCAAACGCGCCCTGTGGCGCGTTTTAAGTTGGGGGATTAAGTCCCCTTGAATCCTGAGGGTCCCTGGGGGCCAACTAGCCCACCAGGTCCCTCCAGTAAGCGCCACAGAGCTGCGTTGCAGAGAGGTGTAAAAAGGGACGTGGCCTGGACCACCTCTCTGCAACGCAGCCCTGTGGCGCTTACTGGAGGTACCTGGTGGGCTAGTTGGCCCCCAGGGACCCCCAGTATTCAAGGGGAATTAATTTCCCAACTTAAAACGCGCCACAGGGCGCGTTTGCAGAGTGTTGCTGGGAGGGGGCGGGGCCTCGGCATGCCGGTGTTTTTTTTTTTTTTTTTTTTAAAGAAGGGGGGCTGTGTGGCCCCCCTTCCTTTCCTATTTTGTGGGCCCTGGGGACCCCATCCCCCAGGGCCTGGCCCCCTTTTAAAAAAAAAAAAATGTAAATGGGAGGGGGGCCGCGTGTGCCCCCCTCCCGTGGCCAATTCCGGCCCCGGGGACCCCATCCCCCGGGGCATGGCCAAACATCTAGTTTTTTTATAGGAAGGGGGGGCTGCATGGCCCCCCCTCCTAAGGCCTCTATTGGCCCCGGGGACCCCATCCCCCAGGGCCCACCTTTATTTATTATTTTAGTTGGGGGAGGGGGGCCGCGTGGCCCCCCTCCGGGCCACTTCTGGCCCCGGGGTCCCCATCCCCCGGGCCCTGGCCATTCTTTTTTTTTTTTTGTGAGGAGGGCCGCGTGGCCCCCCTCCTCAGGCCAAATATGGCCCCAGGGACCCCATCCCCCGGGACCTGGCCTCTCCTTTTAAAAAAAAAAAAAATACACAGGGGAGGGGGGCAGCGTGGCCCCCCTCCCGGGCCACTTCTTGCCCCGGGGACCCCATCCCCCGGGGCTGGCCCTCTCCTTTGGGGACCGTGGGGGGAGCCCCAATGCCCCCACGGTCCCTGCCGGCTCCCCGCCTCCTGCGGGAGCCGGCATTGCTTTTCCACATGGGGAGCTGCTAACATGCAGCTCCCCTTGTGGAAAAGCAATCTGCTTGGCTTCATTGAAGCGAGAGCAGGTTTCCCTGCTCTCGCTTCAATGAAGCAAAGCAGTTTGCAATGACAGGGCGGGAGCCGGGCGGCTCCCGCCCTGTCATTGCAAACAGCAGTGTCCCGGGGGTGGGCACCCCGGGACACTGCAGGAGCCGGCCCTGGGGGGTGGCAGTCCCCAGGGCCATCACAGGCTCCAGGAGGGGGGGCCGCGCGGCCCCCCTCCCATCACATGCACAGCCCCGGGGAGGTGGTGGTCCCCGGGGCTCGGGGGTCCGTCACGGACCCCCAAATTTGAATAACTAGTGCCCCGGGGAGGTGGCAGTCCCCGGGGCGTGTGGGGGGGCTCGAGCCCCCCCACACAGGTATTTTTAAACAAATCAGAGCCTCGGGGGGTGGCAGTCCCTGGGGCAGCGGGGGGGCCGTGTGCCCCCGCAAAATTATTAATCAAAGCCCCGGGGGGTGGCGGTCCCCGGGGCTTGGGGGGGCTTGGAGGCCCCCTCACACATAACAAAACAAAGCCCCGGGGGTGGCGGTCCCCGGGGCTGCGGGGGGGCCGTGAGCCCCCGCAAATATTTATGGAAAGCCCCGGGGGTGGCGGTCCCCGGGGCTGTGGGGGCCTCCCTGGGCCCCCGCTATTACATTTTCGCATGCCCCCGGGACTTGGCCCACCCGGGGGCTAAATAATAACGAAGCGCGGAAGCCTGCGCTTTGTTTTTTTTTTATTTTCGCGGCCGGATTCGCGCACCCAGCGCGAATTCGGCCGTTTAAAAAAAAAAAAAAATGCTTTTTTGGGCCCTGGGGGTCCTTGTGGGACCCCTTGAGCAGGCCTGAGGGGTCAGGGTGTTTCTACCCTGCCCCCTTTTCTTGTTTTGCGCCTTCGTTTTTCTCTTTTCTTGTGCCTCGGTTCTACCGAGACACAAGATGGCTGCCAACACTTCCTGGTTTGGAGTGTTGACAGCCAATTAGCATGAAGCTCGTGATCAGGAGGGTGCGCGGATCCACCGCGGCCATAGATATCGAAACTTTTATTTTTGAATTTCTCAGGAACTACTGAACGGATTTACACCATTTAAAAAAAGGGCGCTTTCTGAACCAAGCACTACCTTTTGCCAAATTTGGTGTAATTCCGTTCAGCAGTTTTGGCTGTAACCGTGTCTAAAGTTTTCTATGGGAAATTGATTTTTTGACCTCTATTTTTTGATTTTCTCCGCAACTACTGAACGGATTTACACCATTTAAAAAAGGGCGCTTTCTGAACCAAGCACTACCTTTTTGCCAAATTTGGTGTAATTCCGTTCAGCAGTTCGGGCTGTAGCCGTGGCTAAAGTTTCCTATGGGAATTAACATGGAGAAAACACGTTTTGGGACCCCCCTTTTTTCTCGGCCCCCGCTTGATGAATCACCCCGAAACTTTCAAAACAGGAGCTGACCGGAGCGGGCCACTAGTTTTGAAAATTTCGCGAAGATTCGTCAACCGGCGTCAAAGTTTTTGGGAAAACAAAAAATGAGTTTCCTATGGAAACTAGGTCCTAACTATAACTATCTACTGGCGACCGCAGAGAACAACGTGGTTGCAGCTACTAATGTTTGCCGATGCTAGCCTCTGATGAAGAAGCGCAAATGCTTCAGAAACGCGTCAGGCTGAAGGACTTTACAGTTGGGATGAGAAGTCGCCTGTTTGCTCAATAAAGTATGTTACTTACCTGAAGTGGAGTGCGTCCTCATAACTGGGCAACCGGGAGAGTACATGTAAGCACGGCGGTTCCAGGCCGTGGAGTTGATCGCACCGCCCGAGAAATGGAAACGGGTCCGCAGGAGTGGAACAATTCCTCTTGTCTTGCAGGCACGGAAGGTGGCTTATTTTAAACAGGCGAAGTCTCATTCGGAAGACCCACTGAAGGGTTGGAATGTGTCCTGCACTGTGCATCGGCAAACAAACCCACCGGAGGGAATAAATTTGCATAATTACGAACTACGTGTTCCAGCGTACCTTGGGGATAATGACATCATCGTGAGGCACACCAGAGGCCAATTAAATAGAAGTACGCAGAGAACAACGTGGTTGCAGCTACTAATGTTTGCAGATGCTAGCCTCTGATGAAGAAGCGCAAATGCTCCAGAAACGCGTCAGGCTGAAGGACTTTACAGTTGGGATGAGAAGTCGCCTGTTTGCTCAATAAAGTATGTTACTTACCTGAAGTGGAGTGCGTCCTCATAACTGGGCAACCGGGAGAGTACATGTAAGCACGGCGGTTCCAGGCCGTGGAGTTGATCGCACCGCCCGAGAAATGGAAACGGGTCCGCAGGAGTGGAACAATTCCTCTTGTCTTGCAGGCACGGAAGGTGGCTTATTTTAAACAGGCGAAGTCTCATTCGGAAGACCCACTGAAGGGTTGGAATGTGTCCTGCACTGTGCATCGGCAAACAAACCCACCGGAGGGAATAAATTTGCATAATTACGAACTACGTGTTCCAGCGTACCTTGGGGATAATGACATCATCGTGAGGCACACCAGAGGCCAATTAAATAGAAGTACGAAGAGAACAACGTGGTTGCAGCTACTAATGTTTGCCGATGCTAGCCTCTGATGAAGAAGCGCAAATGCTTCAGAAACGCGTCAGGCTGAAGGACTTTACAGTTGGGATGAGAAGTCGCCTGTTTGCTCAATAAAGTATGTTACTTACCTGAAGTGGAGTGCGTCCTCATAACTGGGCAACCGGGAGAGTACATGTAAGCACAGCGGTTCCAGGCCGTGGAGTTGATCGCACCGCCCGAGAAATGGAAACGGGTCCGCAGGAGTGGAACAATTCCTCTTGTCTTGCAGGCACGGAAGGTGGCTTATTTTAAACAGGCGAAGTCTCATTCGGAAGACCCACTGAAGGGTTGGAATGTGTCCTGCACTGTGCATCGGCAAACAAACCCACCGGAGGGAATAAATTTGCATAATTACGAACTACGTGTTCCAGCGTACCTTGGGGATAATTACATCATCGTGAGGCACACCAGAGGCCAATTAAATAGAAGTACGCAGAGAACAACGTGGTTGCAGCTACTAATGTTTGCCGATGCTAGCCTCTGATGAAGAAGCGCAAATGCTTCAGAAACGCGTCAGGCTGAAGGACTTTACAGTTGGGATGAGAAGTCACCTGTTTGCTCAATAAAGTATGTTACTTACCTGAAGTGGAGTGCGTCCTCATAACTGGGCAACCGGGAGAGTACATGTAAGCACGGCGGTTCCAGGCCGTGGAGTTGATCGCACCGCCCGAGAAATGGAAACGGGTCCGCAGGAGTGGAACAATTCCTCTTGTCTTGCAGGCACGGAAGGTGGCTTATTTTAAACAGGCGAAGTCTCATTCGGAAGACCCACTGAAGGGTTGGAATGTGTCCTGCACTGTGCATCGGCAAACAAACCCACCGGAGGGAATAAATTTGCATAATTACGAACTACGTGTTCCAGCGTACCTTGGAGATAATGACATCATAGTGAGGCACACCAGAGGCCAATTAAATAGAAGTACGCAGAGAACAACGTGGTTGCAGCTACTAATGTTTGCCGATGCTAGCCTCTGATGAAGAAGCGCAAATGCTTCAGAAACGCGTCAGGCTGAAGGACTTTACAGTTGGGATGAGAAGTCGCCTGTTTGCTCAATAAAGTATGTTACTTACCTGAAGTGGAGTGCGTCCTCATAACTGGGCAACCGGGAGAGTACATATATATATATATATATATATATATATATATATATTATCTACTGGCGGTCGCCAGTAGATAGTTATAGTTACAACCTATTATCCATAGGAAATCCGCGACATTCTATTTGAAATAACTCTGTTGCCGGTTGACGTATCTTCGCAAAATTTTCAAACTTTGTGGGGCGCTCCGGTCTGCTCCTACCCTGAAAGTCTCGGGGGATTCGTCAAGCGGGGGCCGAGAAAAAGGGGGTCCCAAAACGCGTTTTCCCCATGCAATTTTCCATAGGAAACTTTAGACACTGCTACAGCCCGAACTGCTGAACGGAATTACACCAAATTTGGCAAAGAGGTAGTTCTTGGTTCAGAAAGAACCCTTTTGTTAAATGGTGTAAATCCGTTCAGTAGTTGCTGAGAAAATCAAAAGTAAAAGTACATATATATCTATGGCCGCGTCGGATTCGCGCACCCTCCCGATCACGAGCTGCATGCTAATTGGCTGTCAACACTCCAAATCAGGAAGTGTTGGCAGCCATTTTGTCCCTCGGTAGAACCGAGGGACAGAAACAAGTGCGCAAAGCGCACAAAGGGAGCAGGGTAGAAACACCCTGACCCCCTAGGTCTGCTCAGGGGTCCCACAAGGACCCCTGGGCAAAAAAAATAATTTTTTTCAAAAAATCGGCAGGATGCGCTCAGGGTGCGCGAATCCTGCCGGAAAAAAATCGAAGCGCGGTCTCCCGCGCTCGATGTATTGGCCCCGGGTGGGCCAAGTACCGGGGGCATGCTGGGGGGGTTAATTTTATGTGTGGGGGCCTCTAAGGGCCCCCAAGCCCGGGGACCACCACCCCCTGGGGCTTTATGTATAATGGTGCGGGAGGGCTCTGAGCCCTCCCGCAGCCCCGAGGACCGCCACCTCCCGGGGCTTCTTTTTTATTTTTGAAAAACCTGTGTGGGGGGCTCCAGCCCCCACACGCCCCGAGGACCACCACCTCCCGGGGCACTAAGAAAAATTACAATGGGGGTCCGTTTTGGACCCCCAAGCCCGAGGACCACCACCTCCCCGGGGCTTTCAAGATGTAAGGAGGGGGCCGCGCGGCCCCCTCCTGGAGCCTGTGGTGGCCCTGGGGACCGCCACCCCCAGGGCCGGCTCCTGCAGTGTCCCAGGGTGCCTGCCCCCGGGACACTGCTGTTTGCAATGACAGGACGGGAGCCTCGCGGCTCCCGTCCTGTCATTGCAAACTGCTTTGGATATTGGAAGAGAGAGCAGGAAACCTGCTCTCTCTTCCAATATCCAAAGCTGATTGCTTTCCACATGGGGAGCAGCATGTTAGCTGCTCCCCATGTGTAAAGCAATGCCGGCTCCCGTAGGACACGGGGAGCCGGCGGGACTGTGGGGGTTTGGGGACCCCCACAGTCCCCAACGAGAGGCCAGGCCCCGGGGGATGGGGTCCCCGGGGCCATAAGTGGCCACGGAGGGGGCCACGCAGCCCCCTCCCCAAAGGTAAAAAAGTTAAAAAAAAAAAAAGTGCAAGGCCGGCCCCGGGGATGGGGTCCCCGGGGCCTTAAATGGCCTGAGGAGGGGGCCACGCAGCCCCCCTCCAAATAAAAAAAAAAGAGGCCATGCCCCGGGGGATGGGGTCCCCGGGGCCAATACAGGCCCAGGGAAAGGGGGCCACGCGGCCCCTTACCCCTTTTTTTTTAATTTAAATTTAAAAAAAGGGGTAAGGCCCTGGGGGATGGGGTCCCCAGGGCCTAAAAATAGGAAAAAGGAAGGGGGGGCACACAGCCCCCCTTCAGGGGGGGAGAAAAAAACAAAAAAAAAAAACGATCGGGCCCGCAGGCCCCGCCCCCTTCCTTCACCACTCTGCAAACGCGCCCCCTGGCGCGTTTGCAGAGGGGAACGAGTTCCCCTTGAATACTGGGGGTCCCTGGGGCCAACTAGCCCACCAGGAACCTCCAGTATGTGCCAGGGGCTGCCTTGCAGAGAGGTGTACAGAGGCCACGCCCTTTTACACCTCTCTGCAACGCAGCTCTGTGGCGCTTTTTGGAGGTATATGGTGGGCTAGTTGCACCCCAGGGACCCTCAGGATTCAAGGGAGTTAATCCCCCGACTTAAAACGCGCCACGGGCGCGTTTGCACAGTGTTGAAGGGAGGGGGCGGGGCTTCAGGTGACATGTGTGCAAACAGGCCCCGTGGCGCGTTTTAAGATGGGGAATTAAATCCCCTTCAATCCTGAGGGTCCCTGGGGCCAACTAGCCCAACAGGTACGTCCAGAAAGCGCCACAGAGCTGCGTTGCAGAGAGGTGTAAAAGGGGTGTGGCCTCTGTACATGTCTCTGCAACGCAGCCCCTGGCGCATACTGGAGGTTCCTGGTGGGCTAGTTGGCCCGTAGGGACCCTCATGATTCAAGGGGACTTAATCCCCCAACTTAAAACGCGCCACGGGGCGCGTTTGCACAGATGTCACCTCAGGCCCCGCCCCTCCCTTCACCATTGTGCAAATATTCCTCTAAAATCAGCCGAAATACGAATTCTGATTTACTCACCTGTTATCAGGAGAGACCTCAGTGCTGCATCTTTCAGCCCAGTACTAATCCTGAAAAGTAATTTTAACCGTACTTACCAGTAACTTGAATTTCCTTCCATAGGCTAACATTGACTGGTTTCACTTGGAAATTCTTCTAAGTGTGGAGTTTTGGAACTTTAAAATATTCCTCTAAAATCAGCCGAAATACGAATTCCGATTTACTCACCTGTTATCAGGAGAGACCTCAGTGCTGTATCTTTCAGCCCAGTACTGGTCCTGAAAAGTAATTTTAACCGTACTTACCAGTAACTTGAATTTCCTTCCATAGGCTAACATTGACTGGTTTCACTTGGAAATTCTTCTAAGTGTGGAGTTTTGGAACTTTAAAATATTCCTCTAAAATCAGCCGAAATACGAATTCCGATTTACTCACCTGTTATCAGGAGAGACCTCAGTGCTGCATCTTTCAGCCCAGTACTGATCCTCAAAAGTAATTTTAACCGTACTTACCAGTAACTTGAATTTCCTTCCATAGGATATAATTGCCTGCTTTTTGCTGAAAAAGTTTCTAAGTGTTGATTTTTGAAACATACAAATATTCCTCTAAAATCAGCCGAAATACGAATTTCGATTTACTCACCTGTTATCAGGAGAGACCTCAGTGCTGCATCTTTCAGCCCAGTACTGGTCCTGAAAAGTAATTTTAACCGTACTTACCAGTAACTTATATTTTCTTCCATAGGAATCCATTGTCTGGTTTTCAGCAGAAAAGTTTCAAAGTGTCGATTTTCACAAACTACAAATATTCCTTAAAAATCGCCTGTATGACTTAAACGCATTCTTTCAACTGTTTACAGGAGATGCACCAGTGCTGGATCCAGGATCCAACACTGAGTAAGAAAAAGTAGCGATAACAGTTTTTACCTGCTAAGTGAATTTCCTTCCATAGGATAACATTGGTGATTCTATGAGAAAAAGTTTCTAAATGTCAACTTTTAAAATACAATAATATTCCTTAAAAATCACGACTGTAACCAAAACGCTTTTACTCAACTGTTTACAGGAGATGTACCAGGACTGAATCTAGGATCCAGTCCTGTGGTTAGAAAAGTAATCCATAAAGTAACTAATTGCATTTAACTAGAAATTCACATTGAGCTGAATGTTGCATTGTGTTTGAAAATGTGGTGCCCATTGCAACAACTGTAACTACTGTACTTAAAAGTCTATTGCCTATGTGCAAAGTATTTAAACTAAAGTAATTCATTCTGAGAAAGTATTTTTTGTAATGTAATGTATAATGTAATTACAATGTAATTTAAAAAATAAAATATGTAAAAAAAAAAATCTAAAAATGTAATAAATCAGTATGGAAAAAAATTAATATAACAATTAATACATTTAAAAATTGTCATTTACAAAACCTTTGAAATTCACTGAAAAAAACGTAGGTTTCAGACATGTTATAGTTAGGAATTAGCATTTAAAAAACCTTTGAAATTCACTGAAAAAGCCATAGGTTTCAGATAAGTTATAGTTAGAAATTAGCATTTAAAAAACCTTTGAAATTCACTGAAAAAACCATAGGTTTTAGGGACAGTTATAGTTAATTGGACATTGCACTCGTACAAAACCCGTGAAATTCCCCGTTATAGTTAGTTCAGCTAACTATAACTCGCGCCCCCATAATGCACTGCTGATGACGTCACATATTACATCACTCATGACATGGTCAGTGACATCACTGATGACATCACTGATGACATCTCAAATGACATCACTGATGACATCATCCACGTGATAATCTGATGCACCTCCTCACACCCTAATATAACCTTTGATACACCCAATCTAAATTACAGGCTGCCATTCGCAAAACCATAGCACTCCAACACCAATAACTACATACCCACTCACTGATTCTTAGGTCTACACACACACATCCACTCACTCACCCGTACAGTCACTCATACTTATGGTCACTCAGTACAGGACAATCATATGCACTCTTACTCCTATATAGACACTCAAACACCGCCACTCATCCATAGAGGTACTCACACACCTAGTCAGTCATGCAAATAATTAAACACACTGCCATTTACTCACCTATACAGTTATACACACACCAGCTCACTTAATCATACAAATACTAGCACATTGTTACGCTCTTATACAATCACTGATACAAGCACACACTCATCCATACAGCCACTATCACAATCATTCACTCTCGCTTATAGCTATTTATATACTCCAATACACATATATACTGCCTTTCACATATGTAGTTACTCACACATGTACCACTGGGACATACATTCACTCACTAACACACTCTTACACACACTTACCCACCCATACAGTCTATCACAGATGCACTCTTGAAACCATCCACCCAGTGAATCACCCACTCACACATCTATGCACAGTCGCACACACCCCATCCACACAAACACTCAGGCACCCATACAGATACTCAGACAACAAAGCAATAACTCTTATAGACACTCATGTAGCTATTCACAAACCCATGCAGCCACTTACACAGCAACAGACAGATACAGACATTAACCCAGTTTAGTCACTAACCCATGCATTCAGTAAGATACGTTTAATCACTCACTTATAGAATTAGTCACGCACCTACTAAATCATCCATACACACACTTATACACCCACTCATTCTTCAATACGCCTTTCCCTATATATATTAAAAATATTTAAACTTTACAGAAACACACAGTCACTGGATGATGTCATCAGTGATGTCATTTGAGATGTCATCAGTGATGTCATCAGTGATGTCACTGACCATGTCATGAGTGATGTAATATGTGACGTCATCAGCAGTGCATTGCGGGGCGCGAGTTATAGTTAGCTGAACTAACTATAACGGGGAATTTCACGGGTTTTGTACGAGTGCAATGTCCAATTAACTATAACTGTCCCTAAAACCTATGGTTTTTTCAGTGAATATATATATATATATATATATATATATATATATATATATATATATATATATATATATATATATATATTGTTTTTCAAGGCTCTGCAATGGAAAAGCACTCGACAGCAGGTAAGAATAATTCTTCATTTATTTGCATGTTGAAGGTGGCTTAAGCCCGTCAATTATCCCTGATGGCCAACGCGTTTCAGAGCTGTCTGCTCCTTCTTCTTGGGCAAAATGGAATTGCGTTTTTTTGACCCATGATTCAGCTGACTTTAGTAGTAGCCGCTTCAGGTGTGCCTGCTTAGTAGCTTCCGGTCACTTGCAATGTATGCTGGGACATGGAGTTTGAAACTGCCACACTTTTCACCCATAGTGGGTTCCGCAATGTCATTATATTTGAACAGGATCACAGTGATTAAGTACACATCCTCTGTGATATTAAAAAGCACTTCAGTGTGCTCCGGAATAAAGTTCACCTTCATTAGTGTTGCAGTCTGCTGTGCCGTCTCCAACACGGAAAGTTCCTGCTGACGGCCCCTCACTCCAGCGGCTCCCTCCTCTTTTACCAGGTGGTGCTCTTCCCACGACGAAGCTGTCGTGTAAAATTTTGTTTTTCAAGGCTCTGCAATGGAAAAGCACTCGACAGCAGGTAAGAATAATTCTTCATTTATTTGCATGTTGAAGGTGGCTTAAGCCCGTCAATTATCCCTGATGGCCAACGCGTTTCAGAGCTGTCTGCTCCGTCTTCTTGGGCAAAATGGAATTGCGGTTTTTTGTCCCATGATTCAGCTGACTTTAGTAGTAGCCGCTTCAGGTGTGCCTGCTTAGTAGCTTCCGGTCACTTGCAATGTATGCTGGGACTTGGAGTTTGAAACTGCCACACTTTTCACCCATAGTGGGTTCCGCAATGTCATTATATTTGAACAGGATCACAGTGGTTAAGTACACATCCTCTGTGATATTAAAAAGCACTTCAGTGTGCTCCGGAATAATATATATATATATACATTTATTTTTTTTTAACCCTATATATTACCCAGTGGCAGTCAACACTGGGTAGTTATAGTTAGGATCATGTTTCCATAGGAAATGCCTTTTTTGTGTTGCTAATAAAATAGGCGGGATTTGACGAATATCCTCAAAACTTTCCAAAAAAGTGCTACTTTTTGATTAGTTTGAGCATGGAAAAAGGGGGTCCAAAAACACGTTTTCCCCATTCATTTTTCCATCTGAACTTTAGACACAGCTACAGCCCAAGGCGCTGAATGGGTTTACACCAAATTTGGCAGAAAGCTAGATCTTGATCCCAAAAAAGTGCTTTTTGTGTTTTGGTGTAAATCCGTTCAGTACACTTGGAGAAATTAAGCTTAAAAAAAATTGTATATATCACGCCACGGAGGATCCTTGTAGCCGACAGATCTCTTCCTGAGATCTGATTGGCTGCCACTATCTCAACCAGGAAGTGGTGGCAGCCATCTTAAGACTCAGGACTCGGTCCCAAGTCCTAAAAAACACAGCAAAAAAGGACATGGGGGCAGGGTAGGGATACACTGCCCCCCCACCAGGCCTGGTGGTAGGGGCTTCCATTAAATTCCCTTCCCCTGGGTTTGCCAGGCCCAGGGGTGATGAGGCGCGGTGTATGCTTTAAGAGGAGGGGGCATGCAGCCCCCCCTTCCCAAGTCTCCAGGAGGCTGTGGGCGACCCCATCCTACAAGGTCGGTATCTTAATTAAAGGTGAGGGGAGCGTGCGCCCCCCCTCCCCAAACCTCCAAGAGGCCCCACGGGACACCATCCCCTGGATCAGTAATTTCAATAAAGAGGAGGAAGGCCATGCGGCCCCAATCCCAAAGCCTCCAAGAGAGCTCGGGGACCCCATACCCCGGGGCTGGTAATTTCAATAGAGGGGAGGGGGTGCGCAGCCCACTTCCCCAAGGCATGCAATGGCCCCAGGGACCCCATCCCCTCGGGCCAGTAATTTCAATAAAGGGGGGGTCAGCTCAGTGATGTGTCCTGGGGTCCCCAACCCCAGGAACCCGTCTGTTTCCCTACCTGCGAGCGCGGACAGGGAAAGTGCTACAGTCCTCCCACCGGATGGGAGTATAAAGCTGCTCCTGCCTGGTGGGAGAATAAACCATTTCCCTGCCTGCCCTCTCAGGCAGGGAGAAATGCTTTGATTGCTCCCACCCCGCGCGAGCAAAAGAAAATTACTCCTGCGGGGTTGGAGCAATGTCAGCTCCACCTGCACCCACAATGGGTGCAAGCACAGGAGCCAGCAGGGCTGTGGGGGCCCTGGGCTTCCGTCCGCAGCCCCCAACAAGGGACATGCTATATGGTGCCATGGATGGGCACTGGAGTGTCTCATTTAAAAAAGAAAATGCCAGGAGAAGTTGTGGTATGCCCCGGGCTCCCCCCTGAGCCCCGCAAAATAACAATGGTGTGGGGCACCCCGGGTGGGCACCTAGCACCCCGAAGATAAAAAAAGAAATCCTGCCTCCTGCGCGAGCCTATGAAATGGGGCCACTTGTATGGAGTCAACGGGGGCCTGGGGGCACCCTCCGCAGCCCCATATATTTAAAAAAAAACAGTGGGTGTCCCGGGAGGGACTGGGACCCCCCCTAAAAAAAAATGTAAACCAAAAAGTGAATAATAAATGAATGGCCACAGCTGCTCATTTATTATTCAGTGCTCCTTCAAGGAGTTCCCTATAATGCACTGCGAGGGCTATATGCTTATATTTTGTTTTTTGGTGATGTTCCAAAAAGGGGCAGGGAGATCACCCAATTTTTTTTTAATGTGGTGGGGGGGCTGCAGGGAGTTCTGCAGCCTCTCAGCAACACTAGAAAAAAAACGTAAGTCTCCTGGGTTATTGAAACCATGACCTCGGGAGACCTTACCATATTTTTTAAAAGAATTTCCCAGGCTGGAGCTTTTGCTCTACAGCAGGAGCTGCAGTGCCACCTAGGGGTTGGTTGTATGGTTGGATTTTATGTGTTAAAGATGTATTACATAAAATACAAGGCTTTTAAGTAGTTGTTTTCATGATTACATTTTTTGGAGTGTAAAATGTTAAAATGTAGGCTAACAGACATGTATGTTTTATTTTTTTCTATATAAGAAAAAATAACATATTTCTATTTATTTTCACATTTTTCACTCCCAAAATGTAATAAAAACTTTGTAAAAGAAACAGTCACAGACATGTAGTTTAATAGAACTTTATTACATATATTTTAAGTAATCAATAATTATAAACATTTAATTATGTGCATTATTGAAACATATATTTGATTAAGATTATTGGTAATTTTTGGAGAAAGAGGATAGATCTACTTTATATATAGGGTGCTGGGTGTCGAGGGGGAGGGTTTGACTGCCTCTCGGGAGGGTTGGCCGCAGGTCCAGGCTGCAGGCCAATCCCTGCAGCCAACCACTGCTGCAAATGGCTGAAAGCCGTGCGGGGTGAGGTGGGGTTGGCCTTACTTATGGTGATATAATATTACTTTACGTTACAAAAAACCTAGAAATTCACTGAAAAAACAAAGGTTATTGACACCACATCCCAGTGGTTCTCATACCGTATTGCTTGTTCCTGTGCCCCTGTTGAACTCCTTTTTGCATATTTTACATATGATATATTTAGCATATACTTTTTTCCCACCAGGCCTCATTTAAAAAAATTGCCACACCAACGACTCCTTGAGGTGGCTGAGTTGTAGGAACAGCACTAGTCTGTTCATCTGAATCTGAGGAAGACATATGATTTTCATATTATATTTGTTTATATTGTTTGTTAATGCAGTTGTTGTAGTTTTGCATTGCTGTTAAATTGTTTTGTTGTATTAAATAATTTAAAGTTACTTTGGATTAGTTTCCTTAAAACTTATTATAAATTTCAAGTTTATTACAATATTGCAAAATTCAGTAAAACTGGAATTACTGTGTTGAGGGACTATGAATATACTATTACTTGTATCTGTATGTGATTGGTACTATATTCATCTTTTATCCTAGAGAGAGTCGGTAATAGAAGACCCAACTATTTTGCAATGCAGGTATGGTTAGTTGTAATGCAACAGTGATGTGTTGCATGCTATAGTATAGGTAACTGTAATGCACGATAGGGGTCTTCGCACAGAGGTAAGTGCATGTTTATACTCTAATACACACTACTATCAGTTGCTGTGCACACCCTATTATGTATGGGTGTTGCCATTGGGAGGCATTTGAAACAGAGGTAAGTTTGTCTCCACAATGAAATATGGACACAAGTTGTCCAAGACACAGTTCTGAACAGAGAGGATACTTCATTTTATTCTATACTATGGACATTCATCAGTAAGAAGAGAGGTATGTGCAGAGAGAACAGCTTCTAGCCACAGCCTACTTTGCACATGTTATTCTGGGGGCATGTCTCACCTGAGAGGGCAGTGTGATTTCATATGATATTCTATAGATTTTATGTAAGACATACGTTTGAGCATAAAGGTAACTTTAACTCCATACTTTACTTGTACTTCTGTCATTTTGGGGAGTGGTGGGACCACAAAGGGAAGCCACTTATATCACCCTAATTTGCATAAGCATTCTCAAAGAGACACATCACAGGAGACAGCCCAGTCTCTCCACACATTATACTATGCAGAGTTATTATGCAAGAGACTTGTGTCAGGAAACAGCAATTTTTCCCCACAGTCTACTATGCATACCTGTCAGCATGAGAAGAGGTATGAGTAGAGAGATACATTTCTCTCAAACTCTACTAGAGACACCTGTTACCCTGGTAAGATATATTAGCAGAGAGATGAGTCCCTTCCCGGACAGCAATGCATATCGCTGTTGCTCTAAGAAGATGTCTGAGGACAGAAGCCACTGATTCACTATACTATACTGTACATCCAAGTTATCCTGAAGATTGGTGTTAGTGCAGAAAACAATGTTTCCCTACATACTACTGTATATATCTGTGATGCTGGCGAGAGCTGTTAGTGGACAGGGAAATCCATTACCACAATGAAATAAATATGGCTATTTCCTTGGGGGAGGTGTCAGTGGGGAGGGTAGTACTTGTAATAGTAAGGTGTTACATGAGTACCATCTCCACCCTACTATGCATACTACTGAGCCTGGGAAAGGTGTGAATGGAGAGACAGTGTCTCTTTACAGTCTACTCAACACACTAGTTATCTTCATGCAAGGTCTCAGTGGAGAGGCTAGTCTCTCCCCATAGTCTAGTAGTTGGGATTGTAAGAGGTAAGTATTGTAATAAAAAAAAGTGTAAATTCTTCCTCTAAATTATTTTTTACGATCTCACAAAAGTCTCATGGGATTGTATAAAAAAAGGGTGTAGTGAAAATCTGGTGCATATAAAATATATCTATTACTGCAGGAAATGTTCAGTGAAATGCAAATTCCATTACAAAAGTATGCTCTTGCGACAGGCTCACAAGAGTCAACTACACCATATATGAGAGCATCATGGCTCTCACATTGTGTCTTGCGAAAGTCATCAAGAAGGTAAAAAAAGGGTAACAGCAGGAACAACATACATAATTAAAGTATAGGGTAGCTCTGAAAGATACTTTTTCAATTAACAATTTTAACAACTGTATTTTTGGTGTTTTTTAACATTTTTTTATTTTTTAAATTTGTAAAAGAGTACTACATAAAGAAGAAACTGGGAGTAAACAAAAAAAATCTCCTTCAAAACAAAGAGGAGGAAAAACTAGGAAAAAATGTTAAACAAAAACAAAAAACCTACTGCCTAGGAGGGCAGTATGACCCCGGACATGCCTGTCCTATGCACCCCTGCTTGTTTCAGAAGAAAAGATGATCGCCTTGCATAAGCTGCAAAAAAGGCTTTGTCCAGATAAGCAGAGTTGTTATCTGCTTGAGCGGAAGTACCTGGACAGGCACAGTGTCACCAGGTTAAAAAGATGTGGATGCCCCTGATGAGATATCATGCTCTGCAGCACGGGCTAACTCAGCCCGAGCAAGGCGTTGAGGGTGCATAGCCCTCAAATGTCGCCTTATCCCAATGGTACTCATGCTGTATTGCTTGTTGCGGCTGCCCCTACTGAACTCCTATTTGCATATTTTTCAAATCACATATTTCTTTGATACTTTTTCCCACCTGGTCTCATTTGAAAAAATTCCCACACCAAGGACTCCTTGGGTGAATGAGGTGGCTGAGTTGCAGGTACAGCAGTAGGGTTCTCATCTGAATCAGAGGATGACATTCTGGTGACAGAAAATCAGCAATGTCACAGAGCTAGCCTAAAAGGTCTAACCACAGCAAAACCCAATAGGTTAATGAAGCAACAAGGAAGGAATATTTATTTGCTAAATAAAGACATCCTTATGAACCAATCACATCCTTCCTTGGGATGTCTTTCCTCTCCCAGGCGTCGTGGGGTGTCTCGTGAGAGACTCGCTAGATCATAAAAAAAGAGAACTTTCTTAATATCTCAACAATTTATCCACTGTTTTTCTTCATTAAGCATCACTTCTTATGTCTTTGTGATGGTTTCCCATCCTGGCCGGACGTCGATGACCCCTCCAACATGGCGGACAGTGGACCCCACACAGGAAGTGCGCTGAGCGGTCTAGATGCTCCTTCCGGATCATACAAGCCAGTAGCACATCCCAGAGGAGGGGCTAAAAACGCCGTGTCCGTGCTGAGGAGAGAGACGGAGGAAGAAGAGAGACGAGAAGCGGAGGACAGCGCGGGACCAGAACAAGCGGAGGAAAACCCTGAACCCGAACATCCGAAGGCGGAAGAAGCACCACGGCGACGGGACCTGCCCAGACCTGAAGAGGAGACCAGCAAGGACAACCGCTCTGGGAGCAGCACCCTTGAGTCCGGTACTCCAGCAGGGGAGTCCCTAGCAACTCCCCTCCCCACGGCCCAGGAGGGTCGTGGGTCCAGGCAAGTGCCGGGCTCCCTTTTGTTTCGGGGTTGGTGGGCGGGAATACGGGGCACGGCACGATAATCCACCACTCCCTTCCCTCACTTAGGCACCACACGGGTAGATCAGGTGGCGGTAGCACTACCCCTTTCAGCTCTCAAAACCCCAGGAGAGAGACCTGACGTTTCTTTGTCCTTTTGTTGTCTTTCCGGTTCCCCATCCGAGGAGACGGACCCCATCACCTCAAAGGCGACCAGACCTGGAGCGCTCCACGGCCAAAGACTGCCAGAAGGTCCAGGAAGGACTCTCTTTACCCCCCCCCCAGTCTCAGAGACACTCGAGGACAACCCCTCCTTCTGTTGTTTATTTTCTTTGTTGACTCTATTAAGGAGGTGAACCCTCTGTGCAGAAAAAGCCCGGGAAGCACTGGGCCTAACAGAGAAAGGAACCCCACAAATAAAGGGTCTTATCACTCCTGCCATAAGACTGTTGTGTATTCTCTCTGGGGTCAGAGGGACAGCAGGCCACGTCCGGGGAGGGGCGCAAGCACAAGTGGTGTCAGAAGTGAGATCAACGTGTCTAGTCAATCATGACACAGCCCATCACCATGGAGTCCATAGTGACCCAGTTGGCAGAGGGCCAACACCACCTTCAGCTCCTCTTCGAGGAGCAGACGAAGATAGCCCAACAGGAACGGGAAGTCCTGCAAAGAGCCCTAAGAGATCAGGGTTCCCTAATGACTTCCAACCAACAGGTCCAGGATACGGCTATCCTGAGATTGACAGACGCCATAACAAATGCCCGGGTACACCCCAACGTGCCCAGCTCTGTGATTCAGAAGTTCCAGGAGGGGGACGACCCCGATTACTTTTTACCAATTTCGAGAGGGTTGCAACCACCGCAGCTTGGCCCCAAGAGAGATGGGGGCAGTACGTCGCTCCTTTGTTGTCTGGAACACTGCAAGCCGCATTCCAGGCTGCCAACCCTGATGGAACAACCCCCTACAATGACGTGAAAAGGGCCATCCTGGAGCGGCTCGGCTGTGATCAGGAGTACTATCGCAGCAGGTCCCGCAAAGAAAAGTGGTCTACCGGGGATGAGCCCAGAGCCCTATACTACAGGATAAGGGATTTAGGGAACCGATGGTTGCGACCAGCCTCCTCCACTATGGACGATGTAACAGAACAAATATACCTGGAACAGTACCTGGATGCCCTTCCTCTTCATACACGGTCTTGGGTCAAACAACACCCCCATTTAACGATTACCCTGGCCGTAGATTTGGCATGCGCCTTCCATAGGAGCCCCGAGTTCAGGACACATCCTCAGCAACACCCTTTTCCCAACCCCAGACCTCCTGTCAGGTCCCCGGAGGCCAAGGCCCAACCTCCCACGAGACCCATCCCCCGACCAGTACAGGGGGTTCCAGCACTACAGGGACCACAGTGCTTTCACTGTGCTGAATGGGGGCACATAGCCAGGCAGTGTCCAGCACGAAACCCTCCCCAGGAACCCATGGAGGTCGGGTATACAAGGGGATGTGTACTGATCTCTGGGGAAGGCCCCTCAATATATAAAAAACCCATACATGTGAACGGTAAACCAGTGGTAGCTTTAATGGACACGGGGTGTCACCATACCGTTGTTAGCAAGGACCTTGTCCCTGAGTCCCAAATCCTGAGAAGAGAGTATGTCCAGGTCACCTGTGTGCACGGGGAGAAGAAAATGTACCCCCTCGCCGAGGTTCTGCTTGAAATAGACGGGGAACCCCAGCTAAGGAAGGTGGGGGTTGTGTCCTGTCTCCCCGAGTCTGTCCTTTTGGGTACTGATCTTCCACATTTCCAGGAATGTCTCTCCTCCCTCTTATCTCATCCCTCCTTGGTAGGGTGGTTAGACCAGGCCCCGTTTTCTCATGAGCACATAGAAGGACCCGAACCCAGAATCCCAAAAACACACAAAGAGAAAAGAGAAGAACGGAGTGCATATTTGAGGGCCCATAGCACTCTACCGTCTTCTCTTCTTTTTTCCACAGAGACACCCCAGTCCCCTGGTCGAAACTTCCGGGCCGCACAGCGAGACGACGGCACGTTAAAAACGCCTGGGAACAAATCCAAGAGGACCACCCCGAACAGGTAGGCCCGTTGTTTTGTGTGAAAAAGGGTTTATTATATCGAGTGTCCCGAGAAGCAGGACGCAAGAAGGAACAGTTACTGGTTCCACAGTCATTCAGAGAGCAGGTGTTAGACCTAGCCCACAGTAAGACAGGGGGGGGACACTATGGGAAAGAACACACCCTACAGTATCTATTGGATAAGTTCTATTGGCTTGGGGTCTATCGGGAGGTAGCCAGGTACTGTGCCCTATGCCAGAGATGCCAGTTGGTTAACAAACCCGTTCTTCCCAGGGCTCCGCTGCACCCACTCCCAATCATTGACGTACCCTTTCAAAGAGTAGGGATGGACCTAGTGGGACCCCTCCTTCCCTCCTCCCGAGGACACCAATACCTGCTCGTGCTAGTTGACTATGCAACACGGTATCCCGAGGCGGTCCCCCTGACTAGCATAACTACTATGGCAGTGGCCCAGGCAATGGTCTCCTTCTTCTCCCGGGTAGGCTTCCCCCGTGAATTGCTTAAGAATCAGGGAACCCCATTTGTCTCCCGCTGATGAAGCAGATATGTGAGCTATTGGGCACTAAGCAGATACGAACCGCGGTGTACCACTCCCAAACCGACGGTTTGGTTGAGCGGTACAACAAAACCATAAAGACCATGTTAAAGAAAGTCATCGATAAAGCAGGCAGAGACTGGGACAGACAGCTTCCCCTAGTACTGTTTGCTATCTATACTCATGCCCAGAAGTCTACAGGGTTGTCCCCGTTCGAGCTGTTGTTCGGAAGACAGCCCCGCACCCTCCTCGACATGGCAGTAGAACAATGGAAGGAGGAGGAGGACGAAAGCAAACCGCTCTTACAGTATAGCCAGGGGTTGCGAGACGCTCTAGCTTCCCTCTGGGAGGAGGTCCATGCAAACATGGAAAAAGCACAGGCTACACAAAAGAAGTATTATGACAAGGGCACAAAACTAAGAGAGTTCAGGGTGGGAGACCTAGTATTGATCCTTCTTCCCAGCTCTGACAAGAAATTACTAGCAACCTGGCAGGGCCCTTACAAAATACTAAGTAAAATCACTCCTGTCTCTTACCGCGTGGCTGTCCCCCACAAGACCCAAACAGGCCAGACATACCACATAAACCTGTTAAAAGCATGGGAGGGCCCCCAACAGTCCTCCCCTGGTGCAGACACGTCAGTGTTACACGTGTCTCTCACCCAACCCCTGGACATCCCCCTAGTATCCCCATCTAGCACAACAAATGAACCCGTACGTCTAGGTGATCAGCTCTCCCTTGCCCAAGTACAGCAGATGCAGGCTTTATGCAGTGAGTACGCTGACGTATTGTCAGAAGCACCGGGACGAACGACCTTAGTAGAACACAAAATAGACACCGAGGGGGCCGATCCGGTTCAGCTGAAACCATATCACATACCGGCTGCACGAAGACAAGCCGTGGACCAAGAGGTACAGGACATGTTGAAGGCGGATATCATCGAGCCCTCACACAGCCCCTGGTCTTCCCCAGTCGTTCTTGTTCCCAAACCGGACGGGAGCATACGATTTTGCATCGACTTCCGCAGATTGAACGCTAGATCCAAATTCGAGCATATCCTATGCCCCGTGTCGATGAATTGATCGAACGACTGGGGGAAGCAAAGGTTATGTCTACGATCGATCTCACAAAGGGTTATTGGCAAATACCCCTTGCCAAAGACGACAAAGAAAAGACGGCCTTCTCAACTCCATCGGGTCTCTACCATTTCAAGGTCCTTCCCTTCGGCCTTCATGGCGCACCGGCCACCTTCCAGAGGCTAATGGACGTTCTCCTGGAAGAACACCATACCTATGCCGTGGCCTATCTAGATGATATAGTTCTCCACAGTCCTGACTGGGAAACCCACCTTACTCATCTGCGGGCGGTTCTGGATACCCTGAGAAAAGCCGGCCTCACTGTTAACCCCAAAAAAACAACATTTGGAACGGATCGTATCAAGTACCTTGGATACGATATCCAGGCCGGAAAGATCAGGCCACAGCTGAACAAACTCGAGGCCATCACCCACATTCCCCGTCCAACCAATAGAACGCATGTCCGATCATTCCTAGGGTTGGTGGGCTATTAGAGGAGATTTATCCCCTGTTTTTCTGACATAGCCTCCCCCCTTCCTGACCTCCTAACTAAAGCCACGACAGGGAAGCCCTTCCAATGGTCCCAACCTCAGGAACATAGTTTTTCCCTGTTAAAGACAATGCTATGTAATGCTCCGGTCCTTGTCTGTCCTGACCACACCAAAAAATTTGTCCTGCAGACCGACGCTTCTGGGAGGGAGCTTGGGGCTGTCCTATCCCATCCAGACGAAAAGGGTGAGCTGCGTCCTGTCCTTTTTCTAAGCAGGAAACTTTTCCCTAGGGAGACGCGTTACGCCACAATAGAAAAAGAGTGTTTAGCCATCAAGTGGGCTGTGGAAGCATTGTAGTATTATCTCCTTGGTAAACGGTTCCTTCTATTGACCGACCATGCCCCCTTGACCTGGCTCTCCATGCATAAAGACTCAAACCCAAAGGTACACAGGTGGTTTCTTGCATTGCAACCCTTTTCTTTTTGTACCTTACATGTCCCCTGCAGGCGAACGTAGACTTCCTCTCCAGATATCCCGTGACTGAATGGCCCGTACGTCCATTCCTGGATGGAAGGCAATGTGATGGTTTCCCATCCTGGCCGGACGTCGATGACCCCTCCAACATGGCGGACAGTGGACCCCACACAGGAAGTGCGCTGAGCGGTCTAGACGCTCCTTCTGGATCACACAAGCCGGTAGCACATCCCGGAGTTGGGGCTAAAAACGCTGTGGCCGTGCTGAGGAGAGAGACGGAGGAAGAAGAGAGACGAGAAGCGGAGGACAGCGCGGGACCAGAACAAGCGGAGGAAAGCCCTGAACCCGAACATCCGAAGGCGGAAGAAGCACCACGGCGACGTGACCTGCCCAGACCTGAGGAGGAGACCAGCAAGGACAACCGCTCTGGGAGCAGCGCCCTTGAGTCCGGTACTCCAGCAGGGGAAGCGGAGGCTGAAACTCCCCTCCCCACGGCCCAGGAGGGTCGTGGGTCCAGGCAAGTGCCGGGCTCCCTTTTGTTTCGGGGTTGGTGGGCGGGAATACGGGGCACGGCACGATAATCCACCACTCCCTTCCCTCACTTAGGCACCACACGGGTAGATCAGGTGGCGGTAGCACTACCCCTTTCAGCTCTCAAAACCCCAGGAGAGAGACCTGACGTTTCTTTGTCCTTTTGTTGTCTTTCCGGTTCCCCATCCGAGGAGACGGACCCCATCATCTCAAAGGCGACCAGACCTGGAGCGCTCCACGGCCAAAGACTGCCAGAAGGTCCAGGAAGGACTCTCTTTACCCCCCCCCCAGTCTCAGAGACACTCGAGGACAACCCCTCCTTCTGTTGTTTATTTTCTTTGTTGACTCTATTAAGGAGACAAACCCTCTGTGCAGAAAAAGCCCGGGAAGCACTGGGCCTAACAGAGAAAGGAACCCCACAAATAAAGGGTCTTATCACTCCTGCCATAAGACTGTTGTGTATTCTCTCAGGGGTCAGAGGGACAGCAGGCCACGTCCGGGGAGGGGCGCGAGCACAGTCTTACTTTGTTCAAAACAACAAACATATACTGTTATGAACTTAATTCAAAATGTACGATCTCGTGAGCATCTTGTGAGAGCCGTAATTTGGTAAAAAAAATACAATATACATATTGTATTGACTTTATTATTAAAGATTAGCATTCACTAATAACTGACCAAAAGAAAAAGATCTCTGTACAACAGAATTAAACAAAATGTATAACTCTACGATCTCGCCAGCCTCCCATTAGTCACCCCTGAGCCTCCTGCAAGAGCAATCACACACCTTCAAAATGGATGTACATAGTGAAAACACATAGTTTAAAGTACAGGAAAAACTGAGCAGCGCCAGTTTGAAATATAGATATGAAGTTTATGTAAAGATACATACAAAGACTATGAAAACTATGCTGGGAATATTTCTGTATATGTGAGGTACAAAAACTAAGAAGATGAACATTCTCAGCGCAAACATCGTTGGAGTAGCTAGTATCTAGGTCATCAGTGCTGTCATCAATGATGTAATTTGAGATGTCATCAGTGATGTCATAAATGATGTAATTGAACATGTATTGAGTGATGTCATGTGTGAGCTCATAAGCAGCGCATGGCAGTGGCGCAAGTTATAATTTGCGCTGCTAGCTATAACTGGTGAATTTCTGTGTTTTATTTATTTCAAAATGTTAATGTTCACACTGACAAATTCACCTAACTATAACGTTACTTTAAACTTTGTTTTTTTATGTGAATATACATATATCTGCAAGGTACACAGATGTGGAGTCAAGAATAGTAAATCCTTACTCCTGTCTGTGGACTCACCTTTCAATATTTTGACCCTCTAAATTGTTGTGACAATAAGTTGTTCCATCAGTATTCAGGATTCGATATACCCATCCGGAATCCTATTGTGGCAAGACAGAAGATAACTACTGAAGATGAGGAAAAGAGGAGTATGGAGGCAGGAGAGGGAGAAAGAGAGAGCAAGAGACGCACCTACATTACCATGTGTTGTTGGCTCCACCTCAGACATAATCTGGTTGATACAATGAAGGGAAGTAAAAGTAGGACATGTCAGTGATAAATCTTAGGCATTGCATGTACCAGGAAATAAGTAATAGGAAACAAGCTAACTGGTTTTCATAGCAAGGGCTGCAGTAACAAATGTCAGAAATACCAGGAAGCTTCCTGGCACTCGCAGAACCAACCAAGATCGTCAGCTGCACAACAAAGATAAAACCAGGTACTGAAGCACTTCCAAAGAAGGTATGAGGGAAAACACCACCCAAGAAGGCTAGATATTTTGAAAATAACCAAAGTGTTGGAGACAAAATGCCAGGTAGAAGCTAGAAACATCAGCAAAAACACCAGTGCAAACATGCTGCAAGTTACCAGGCACCAGGAAATAGTATACACAGCACTTTGTGCTGAAGCTAATTGTGCTTCCCCTGGAAGTGGTTATGCATAACTTGGAAGTATACTAGATAAAAGACTGTGGCTAGTGGTGTAGCCCAACACTCTATTTTTTTTTGGGGGGGGGGAGGCATGTCTCCTTTGTGAGTTCTGGTGACTGTGCCAGGAAGGTGTTGTGCTAGGCTTGAATTCTCAGAGGTTATCAGCTGCTGTCTCCAGCATCTGTGAAAGTCCCTGGTGGGAATCCTGCTAGTCCCAAAGTTGAGTACCATAAACATTCATTACACATACTTTCGGACCTGGCCTCTGATTGTCTATTTGCATTCATCCACTGTATCACAGGTCCCTTGGATGGTGCGGTTATCCTCCTTGTGTTCACCAGCCTCCAAGCAAGAGCCTGCACCACAAAAGTCTTGTGACCTACAGTTTGGTCCATTCCCCATGTTTTTCCTCAGCCGCACTGATTTGCACTCTGTAGGTACTTTGGTCGTTGAACATTCACTGGCTCCCTGGCTTTCCTACTCTGCTGGCTTCAGGACAACTCAGGAAACATCAGTGGATGGGTTGTCTCTGCCAAGGTCAACCCTCACCTACTTCTCTGCCTGCACCTCTTATAAGCCCCAAGCGGTGCTCCTTCAGTTCTTCTGACATTACAGGAGGCTGTCACCGTGGGCCAGTCCAGTGATGAGTCGCAGTTACAGAGCAGGCACAGAGACTCTGTTCAATGCAGCCTACTGCACTTCCCATAACTCAGACTCTGCTGCCTGTGATGACTGGAAGCTACTGGTGACATTTCCTCAACATTCGGGGTGAGGCTTCTAGCAAAATAAACTGAGCATCGCTTGTAATTAAAGAATATATCCCCAGGCAATAGTTATGACACCATTCTATGTTTTTTAAATGACTAAAACAAATCAATGAAGATATTCATCCAGCAATCTATCCTGCCCAAATCCTGCGTAACTGTGTAAAGCAAACCCATGATGGCCTTTCTAATAATGCTGAAGCATTTATTTAAAACCTTTACATTAATGTATATTCTGCAAGAGGAAATCCCAAATAAGGAGTTTTTTTTCCTTTACAGGATTGGAGTGGCAGCCTTTGACTCACCAAATTTACAGTCATTTAACAAATATTGCAGTCCTGTACAGCTGTGAGACCTAATTTTCTGAGTTCATGACAAGACAAAACATCAGCACTCACATAGGATTTTCTAGAAACTAAAAGTGGGGAGTACACTATTGCAGGTATGTGAAGGATTCAAAGGTAGTAAGAGGCACTTTCCTGCTCCAGAGTGTAAAGAAGCGATGGAGTCAGCGAGTATATAAAAATACTTGTTTATTTAAGTGCCATGAAAGGACCCACTGGTGCAAGAGCTAAGGCGTCCAGCTAAGGCAAACTCCAACCGCTTCTGCTGGCATTCAAACCAAAGCTCTTGCATCAGTGAATTCCACATTACATATTACAGTTCCATATGACATGCACAATACTAAAATGACATGGATGACTCTAAGTTCTATAATGAACATAAAGGAAGGAATACGATTACCACATGTATCCCTTAACAAAACAAAAAAAATTTTTTAAAAAATATAATCATGAAACTTCTTTGGTACCCTGGTACTTCTCTTTTGCAACACAAGATTATCCTCAACAGAGGAATCAACACTCTTTTCCTCAGTAGACACTAACTGACGTGCATCAGGAATGGTGATACCTCTATCCCCAGTAAAACTTTGAGGAGAAACACACCCAGTACCATTCTCATCAAACCACACATCACCATCTACAGCCTTTTCAAAAAAATATTCTTGCCCTGGTTTGAGAACTACAATAAAACCTTTGTTCCACCAACCCTTGTCCTTTAACAAAACAGCAGAATCAGTCACCCTTTCCACCTTGAAAGGAACAGTGAACTTAGATGAACCCTTACGGGTGAATGAAGGTTTGATGATGCGTACCCAGCTACCAATTTCCACATTCTTACTTTTAGTCTTGTGACAGATGTCATGATAAGACTTACCACAAATACGAGAATCTGTTATATTACTTCTAGCTTTGGCAATAGAAGATTCTAAAGTGTCCCCCTCAAAATTATTCTTGAAAAGAGGCGTCAACAAGGGCTTGACTTGTCTACCTCTCATGAAAAAGTATGGAGACACTCCCGTGCATGCATTAGGGGTTATGTGATAACTCCAAACCTTTTCTTTTAAAAATTCAAAGACATCAAGGTTGCTCTCCAATGCAGCCTGGATCCCTTCTTTTATGAGCCTGTTGGCCCTTTCCACTTGACCATTGGAACGTGGACAATAGAGCGGTGCCCTCTCAGAACGCACACCAAACCTACTTAAGAAATTTGACATCTTGGTAGAAATGAATTACACCCCGTTGTCTGAGTAACAGGCACTCCCTCAATTCTAAAAATATGTTCCAAAAATAATATAACCTCATCAGTAACAGGATGTTCCACAAAGGTGTAATACATCCATTTGGAAAAGTTGTCAATGACAACAATCAAAAACCTCTTCTCCCTGCCCAAACACTCATATGGGCCTGAAAAATCAATAGAAACTTTCTCCCAAGGTCCCATAGGAGCATCCTGAACAGACAAAGGTTCATTAGAGACTTTCCATTGTTTGTCATATTTAACGCATACAGAACAGTTATCCACAAACCGCTCAACACAAGCATCCATACCCGGCCATCAATAGTGAACCTTGAGCAACTTTTTTGTTCCAGACACTCCAGGATGCCCAGAATGAGCTAACTGGATAAGTTTATTTCTGACACCCGCCGGTGGCACAAATAAATCATGCCTCAATAAGATGTCATTTTCAATGCTGAGCTCATTGGCAACCTGTGCAAAACTCCGAAGAGGGGTTTCTAAATTCCTGCAAGGCGGCCAACCATTAGCCACAAATTGCTTAACTTTGGACAAAACAGTATCAAAAGCTACAAAGTCATTCCATTCTTTTTCAGAAATGGCAGAATTACAAGAATTTATGGCATCTATCATAGCCACGACACATTCATGCTGGTCAGTGACCTCACCCTCACATTCTTCAACTGGTGGAAGTCTAGATAAACAATCCACAGTGAAATTCTTTCCACCAGGAATGTGTTGAATTTCAAAATTAAACTCTTGAAACCTGGCAATGAGTCTTACCAGCCTGGATGAAGCATTACCACTCCTAACACCATCCATCATGTATACAAACGGCTTATGATCAGTAACTAAGACGAAAGGTCGCCCCCACAAGAAGTTTTTAAGTTTTTCTACTGCCCATACGCAAGCCAAAGCCTCTTTTTCAATGGTGCTATAATGTTTCTCTGCACCTCAAATGCCCCTGGAGATGAAGGAAATAACTCTCTCCTTGCCCTTCACCATTTGTGTAAACACAGCACCTAGTCCAACAGCACTGGCATCAACAGTGACATAAGATTTGCCCTCAGGGTCAAATGTATTGAGACCAGGAGCCCTAGCTATAAGTTTTTTGACATTATCAAAGGCCTCATCATGAATAGCAGTCCAAGTAAATGGACACCCTTTTTTAAAAAGTTGTCTAAGAGGCTCTACGACAAGGGCATAGCCCTTAACAAACCTGGCATAATATTCGCCTAGGCCTAGAAAAGAACGCAATGAATCCTTATCCTGAGGTTTGCTAGCTTTTTCCAAGGTGTTAATGAGATCTTCCTTGGGGAATATGCCATTACAAGTGATCCTATGACCCAAGTAATCAATCTCATTAACTAGAAATTTGCATTTGTCCTTACTCACGGTCATTCCTTTACTTTCTAAAATCTTTAACACATTATCAAGAATGATGTTGTGTTGATCACAGGTCTCAGCAAAAATTAATATGTCGTTCTGGAAGGACTGCACACCACTCAAACCCTGAAATAAATTCTCAATTAATTTCTGAAATACGCTGGCCGCTGAGGCCAGCCCGAACGGCATTCTTAAAAATCTGTAAAGACCAAATGGAGTGATAAATGCAGTTAGATCTTTAGAAGTCTCGTCAAGGACCACTTGGTGGTAAGCCGATTTCAGGTCAATTACTGAAAAATATTTTGCACCATTCACAGCTGCCAATAGTTCCTGAATTCTGGGCAAGTATCTACCACAATGTTTTTGTTCAAAGACCTAAGGTCCACACACAACCTCAAGTCTTGATTTTTCTTAAGGGCAATAACTATAGCAGAAACCCATTCTGAGCTATCGGTGGACTCAATGATGCCCTCAGAACATAAGGCATCCAAATGAGATTTTAATTTTTGATGTATACCCAGAGGAACCATGCGTACTTTGTGTTGTATAGGCACAGCCCCCTTTTTAAGTTTGATTTTGTGTGCGAACCCTTTTACTTGTCCAACTTTATTCAAAAAAACAGTTTGGTGCTTATTTAGGATGGCATCCACAGAAGACTTATTAACAGAGACACTCTTGACTTCAACGTCCCTTAATTGGATGGGACAATCTGAGCCTGGGCATAAAATGACACCCAACTTTCCCAAATCGTACCATCCTACTATGTTTTTGCCATCAATAGCAACATAAATCTTGGTAACCACTTTGCGTCCTTCAAATTCTAGGGTGTCTTCAAAGAAACCCAGCATACGAATATCGAAATTACCAAACGCCTTAGGATTAACATCAGTTTCCCTGAGTTTGACACCCACCCAATTATCCTTGAAGAAGGTATCAGATAAAATGGTAATGGGCGAGCCTGAATCTGCCATGGCTTCAAGAGCCACATTGCCAATGAGAACAATGCCTAAAGGCGCTTTAAAAGGAACAGCAAGATTATTCACAGTGTTATCAAACGAAGTATCATAAACAGTAAGAAGTAGATTCTGCAAATCATGCTCAACACTAGAAATATTATTCACATTAGTATTAGGAACTTTCTTTGGTGCTCTGCACACCGTTTGAAAGTGGCCAACCCTGCCACACTTGACACATTCTTTCTTAATGCAGGACAGTCAGGAAAATTCGCCAAATGAAGTCTAGAGCCGCATCTATAACAACTAGGCTTACTGTCCCTGGTTATTTTAACACTACTCCTACTGGATGATTGTATAGCACAAACAGGAGAAACAGTGCTTTTACTTTCCTCAGCTGTGATGGCTTTGGCAGACTGAATGGATCTTTCAATCCCTTTCGCTAAATCCAACACTTCAGCCAATGTGGGATTGCGACAGGCGAGAAGTCTTTCTTGTACTTTTTTCGACTCACAATTAAAAACAAACTGATCTCTAATGCAGAAATCAACATTTGCCCCAAACTCACAATTCGCAGCCAATACTCTAAGCGCTGCAACATACTCTTCGATAGTCTCATCAGCAAGTTGCTTCCTTTTATGTAAAGTATGTCTTTCTATCAACACATTCGGTTCATCTTCAAACTGTTTCTCTAATCTTGCTACTGCTTCCTTGTAAACATTCCATCCATCTCCTTCACTGCTAGGTGGTGCTATAGGTACAAGATTCTTGAATATTTCTATAGCTGCTGTGCCAAGAAAACTAAATAAAATGGCTTTCTTCCTGTCAGGTGAAAATGTAGTGCCATCAATAGCTACAATGTAATTCTCAAATGTCTCAAACCATTTTTTCCACCGCAATTTTGGTTTACCTGGAATTTGCAAGAAAATGGCAGGCTGGTTGCAAATTTGAGAGGTTGCCATGTTAAAATGAAGAGACAAAATAAATCAAAGAAAACAAAAGAGACAGCAAGTAAAGTACTAAAAGCGTAATAGTAAACAATGCACAACACAGTATGAAGGAAAGCGCTTTACAATAGACTCAAAAACTGTATCAAAAATAAGTGTGCATATCACTGTTGAAATAGCCTTGAAGTAAGTTTCAAATATGCACTTGGTGAAATAAATGAGTACAATGAATATGCATGTATAGAATGTATTTCTAAAAAGTGTGCATATCACTGTTGTAATGGCATTGATGTAATTCGCAGATAAAGTGTGTGCATCACTGTGATGCACAAGAAGAAAAGGCAACAAAATAATAGAAATACCAATAGAAACGAAGTCTTGTAGTACAGTGTGCGAATCACTGAATCCGCTAAAAGATGGTAAAATCCTCCGGAAAACTGAAGAGAAGCACACAGAACTGCATCTACGTTGAAAGAAACAGTTTGTGTGTGAAGATGCAATAGAAGGTAGAAGCAATATGACCGCCACGTAGCGTCAAAACGTGCCAAAACGTACACCAAAGATGGCCGCCAGTGACGTAGGTTGCGTGGAAAAAGCATGCTGGACATAGCAGGGGATATCCAGGCAACAGCTGTCGTCAGGCAAGCAGAGGCGTCACAAGAGAACACAGGAATACCCGCGTGCAGAGCTCTCGGCGCACACCAATTCCTCAGCGCGTGCTGGCTCACGAGCGAACAACGGCCACAGGCAAACGGTAAATATTAGGAAAAGTACAGTACCTTGGATTTGGGCACGAAAATAAATAGTAAGCACTACTGAAGTAATCCAGAGTCGCAAAGATGGCCTTGAGTAAATTAATCCTCACGAGGATGGTCAAAAGGCAGTCTTCTGCGAAATGGGTCCCTCGAAGGAAGTGAAAATTAAATAAAAGCACAGTGGGTCAGCACTAACAACTCGTCGACATTGTAAAGAAGCGATGGAGTCAGCGAGTATATAAAATACTTGTTTATTTAAGTGCCATGAAAGGACCCACTGGTGCTAGAGCTAAGGCGTCCAGCTAAGGCAAACTCCAACCGCTTCTGCTGGCATTCAAACCAAAGCTCTTGCATCAGTGAATTCCACATTACATATTACAGTTCCATATGACATGCACAATACTAAAATGACATGGATGACTCCAAGTTCTATAATGAACATAAAGGAAGGAATACGATTACCACACAGAGGGTGTTGATCCCACGACGGCAGCTCTGAATTGGATGATCAACCTAGAAAGAAAAGAAAGACACAGAGTAGAGGGTTAAGACCGAGAAAAGAGTGGAAACTAAAGTAGGACTCTTCCATGCAGGAAGGGGGCAGAGAGAGCAACACAAAAGGCTGCGGGGAAGCGGGGAGAGAGAAAGAGAGGGACAAGGAGGAGATAGAACAACAGTCACTTGAAACAGGGACTCGTCGAGGTAGTAAGGAGGACGATTGTGGCAAGCCAAGCGTGAGAGGGTCAGAGGAGAAGGACACACCTGCAGATGTTGACTGCACACAAGGAGCCAATGATGAGACGAGTGAAGAGGAGGACGCGTGGTCCAAGGAATGGTGGATAGCCCTCGTGGATGCAAATTCACTGGTCAGAATCTAGGAGGGTTGTGGCTAGCTGGTTGAGTGATGGGGAGATAAATGCTAAGCAGATAGACATCTGCACGCTAACTTATCTCTGGTGTGTTGGGATTTTCTCTTTTATCTAATTTATGTTGCTTACCTTAATGTCTAACAGGTGAAGGGAAACCCAGATAGGATATGGAAAGAGGTGTATGGTGAACCCAATGGATATAATCTCAGGTGAGGGAGACTAAGCTATCATTAGCAGCTAGATTTGATCCATACAGATAGCGTGACAACCCTGAAAGTAAGGGCCAGATAGAGGAGAAAAAACAGGTGAGCACTGGTGAAGGGACTGGTTTGCTTGAAACCCCAAGATGATAATGAAAAGCGATAAAGGGAAATTGACAGAAGAAGAGAGAAGAGGGCATCCCCCCACACCCAGATTAATGAGGAAGACTTGAGGGACGATATTTTTTTTTACTTACTGGGCATTCTTCTTTTTCCGAGGACCCCAGTGGCACCATCCACCCAAACCTGGGAACATAATACAGAAAAGCTATTAGCAGAAATTCAACTCGCTTTCCTGAACATCCAACAGCCCCCCTGCCTCCCAACGACTTCCAAAGATTGTTCTTTTTATCCTTTATTAACTCTGTCACATCTGTGTTTTTGGTCTCACATTCAATTGAGTTTGCTAATAAAGTCATCATTAGCAAATCAGAAAAGCCTCCCAAGCCTTAGTTCCTCCTATCGCTCCACAAGGGACAAGTGTACCTTTTCTTTGTTGTTGTTACTTTATTTTTAATTCTTTGGCTGCCATATTGACGTATACATCTTGAAAAGTTGGTTATATATATGTCAATATTTTGCTGACACACCCAGGCTCTCCAGTCGCCTGGTTTTAAATGTTTTTGGTCTCCTCATGGGAGACAATCTCCTTTTATTGTGAGGGTGATGGGAGGGAGCTTGCTGGTGCAGGATACTTTCTGGACACTGGCACACTCCCAAGTAAAGTGTCTTGGGGCTCTCTTCCAGACTATGTCATTGGTATGCATATGATGTCACATGTTCATTGGACGTACCTGAAGGGATTCCCTAGCCCCACTCAGTGTCATAAATGCTCCGTCCCTGCCGCAATCTGCAGCAGGGGTGGAGCTACGCCACCTTAAATTCCTACGTCCGGACAGAAGGAGCCCTTCACGTTCCAGCTCTTGCAAGCGTTTCCTTCACGTCCTAGGTCACGTCAGCATTTTCGGTTCGTGGCTGTGTCCGTCTTCCCGACACCCGACTCCTCGCGTCGGGTACTCCTCCTCGTCGCTCTCATCGGCACAGCGTCCTCGGTGGGGGGCCTCTCCTGCAAAATAAGAAAAACAAAGAATCATTAAAAGGCGGTAACGCGCTTTTGTGGATGAAAGTCATCTGAGAATGGTTTAGCAAAGCATATACTTATCTGAAGGGATCTCTGTGGCATACATGGGCATCTGCATTTCTTTTGTGGCATAATTTCCTGGCTGTATGAAACCACAGCAGTCAGCATCACAAACTCCTGAGTTAAAGGAGAGACAATTTGTTCAGTAATTACTGGCTGTATGAAACCACAGCAGTCAGCATCACGTACTCCTGAATTAAAGGAGATAAGTTTGGTTTAGCCTGCACTTTTTTGCATATTTTTGTTACCTTACTTCTGGCCTATCAGATGGGTTGGTGTTTGTTACTTTTGGGCTATGTGCTATTTTTCTAGGTTACCTACACTGGTAAGCACCATTTAGAGTACATCCATTACACAAAGGAATAGTTTACCCTCAGCGATTTCTCTCTCTGTTTTTTATTTGTATGTTTATTTTATGCAGAATTGATTGTTGACTCCTGAAAACACTTCTATTGGACACTAATGGAAGTGGGGAACAAATCAGGTAGACAACATTGATGTATATGTAGTAGTTATCTATTTCTGTGTTTTCCATCATTCATTAGAGTAGTCTATTGACAATACTTTGTTTACAGGATGACAGAAGTCTCCAGTGACGTATCCTTGCTGCCCAGGTCCTGCCGAGGGACCCTCTTCAGCTTTCTCCTCCCCTTGTTTCCCCTCTTCCCCCTGTACACTGGTCTTGCTTTGACTTGGCATCTTTTGGCTTGATTTCCCCTGTCTCTTTGCTTCTGACCTCCTGTTTTTCACTGTGTGCTGCATTTCATTTTTGCTGGTTTTAGGACCCTGGGCACTTTACCACAGTGCTAAAGTGCAAGTGCTCCCTGTGTAAAATGTATTGGTGATTGGTTTATCCATGATTGGCATATTTGATTTACTAATAAGTCCCTAATAAAGTGCACCAGGTGTGCCCAGGGCCCCTGTAAATCAAATGCTACTAGTGGGCTTCCAGCACTGATTGTGCCACCCACATGAGTAGCCCTGCAAACATGTCTCATAACTGCCACTGAAACTGACATTTCAACCTGGTAAGTGCACCCACATGCCAGGCCCAAACCTTCCCTTTTACTACATATAAGTCACCCCTAAGGTAGGCCCAAGGCAGCCCATGGGCAGGATGCAGTGTATTTAAAAGGTAGGACATGTGCTGCTGTGTTTTACATGTCCTAATAGTGAAATACTCCTAATTTCATTTTTCACTATTGCAGGCCTATTTCTCCCATAGGGTAACATGGAGATTGCCTTGAAATATCTTTCAAGTGTAATTTCCCACTGGGAGTAGATGGAGATTTGGAGTTTAAGGTCTCTGAACTTACATTTCAAAAATGCATCTTTTGGTGAAGTTGGTTTTTAAATTGCGTGTTTGAAAATGCCACTTTTTAGAAAGTGGACATTTTCTTGCTTAACCATTCTGTGCCTCTGCCTGTCTGTAGTATACACGTCTGGGTTAGCTGACAGTTGGGCTCTTGTGCATTCACTATAGACAGTCACACAAAGGGAGCTGAGGTGTGCCTTGCATATCCTGATGTGCCTTCACCAGGCTGATGGGCTTTCCTGAGCTAGAGTGGTGGGAGGAGCTGTCACTGCCACCTGAATAGGGATGTGCCTGTCCTCACACAAAGCTGTCTCCACCCTCCTGTAGTGTTTCTGGAGCCAGGTCAGAGAAAGGGAGGGTCATGTGCACTACAAAGACTTTCCTTTGACATTTGCCTACTTTAAAGGCAGAAAGGGGTATAAGTATTGGACCTCTGACACCCCAAAATCAGAACACTTCTGGACTAAGGACATTCTGCCAAAAGGAAGAGCTGGAGAAGCTGTCAGGAGGAACTGCCACTTTGCTGTGTTGGTCTGCTGCTTTGCTGCTTCTGTCCTGGGAGTGAAAGGACTGTACTTTGCTTTCTGTTTCCTGCGCCCAGGGTTCTCCAAGGGCTTGAGTTTAGCTTGCCTCCTGTTAAGAAGTCTCAGTGCCATCAAAGGCTTCTCCTGCCAGTGCCTGGGATCTTCTGCTGAGAGTCCTGACTTGCCAAGTGGTGCCAAATCTTGTTCCTGGACTCTTGGAAGTGTATCTTAAACAGGAAAAAGAGAGAGAGAAAGACTACTCGCTCGTCTTCCCTTGACTATATCTACCAACCAACAAGAGCGAATACTTGTTTGCCTAACTTAAAACCCTATGGAGTCTCTCACTTACAGAATCATAGAGGAGGAACCTTCAGCGTTTTAAAAAAAACCCTCGCTCACCAACCTAGTTGGTGACATGCTTCATCATTGGATTCCCACCCTAGAAGTCGAATGCCTCCAAGATGTGCTTCGATGCCAGAATATAGCGAAGCTGGTTGTTTTTAGTGAAGTGAAAGTGCAAGTGATTTTAAATTGACTCAAGGTCACCTACCCGATGGGTATTTTAATCTTGGTAACCTTGGGCAAGTTTTAGAAAACAGTGTTTTTAGTGTACCATTTGAGATTATCAATGGTCTCCTGTACCCCTTAATATGGTCAGCATGTTTCAGCCATTTATCCAAGTGCCCAGAAGGGTCAATATGGCTTTTGTCAGGACTGTCTCAATCACCGCATGCACACAAAAACATGCGTAGGTGAGTTTTGATTCAAACTCACTGTTTTCTTTAGGTTGCCTTTTACATGAATTTCTTGTTGTGTAGCACTTCTCCACAAGATGGATCACTTTGAGAGGGTGGACCCTGTAGTCACACTTTCATCAAGGTGTCTCACCCTCTGGTACACCTAGAGATCCTCCTCGTAAGGTCCGTATGTTTGATATGTAACCTGATGATCTTAAGGAAAAAATCCACGCATCGGCTCCCAGCTCCTGTTTTATCAATGCACTGCTAAAAAAGATTGCTGATTGCCACTGTCTGCCCGAAGCATGCTCGATGCATCGACCATGGCTTTCACCGCAGGCCCCAGCTTGCTATCACAGTGCATCAGAAGAATTGCCGCAGTGTGAGTTTCGAGCACTGTGTCACCTACATCCGTGACACCCGCTCCGACTCCGCACCTGCTTTTCGGCTGTGACATCAACGCAGCGCCTGCTTCACACCTGTGGAATTGACGCAGCTCCTGCTTCACCGCTGTCGCATCAGTGCAACGCTTCTGGATTTTCCTTGGGCGCCGATTCTTTATTGGCACTGCATCACAGTTAGAAACTGAGGCCTTCATGTCCGGAAACCGACGCATCACCTCCCCTGCCAGTAAGGAACCGACGCATCACCTCTCCTGCCTAGCAGTAATGAACTGACGCATCAGCTCCCCAGCCTAGCAGTAAGGAACCAACGCACCACCTCCCCTGCCCGTAGGGAGCTGACGCACCACCACCCCTGTGTAGTAAGGAACCGATGCATCGCTTTGCTTTTCCGGTGCCTCACCTCCCCTGTGCCTTGCACCGTCTTTGATTTTTGAGGCATCTAAGGTACTTTGTGGTAAAAACAAGCGCATCCATTGATTTCTATGGACGAAACTGGCTTAACCTTTTAATAGTGGATTTTGGTGTGTGTATGTTGGATGTTTGTCGTTTTGGTCTTGTTTTATTCAGATAAATATTGGATATTTTTCTAAACTGGTGTGGTGTGTGTGTGTGTGTGTGCATGTGTGTGTGTACACTTTACACATTGCCTCTGAGATAAGCCTGACTGCTCGTGCCAAGCTACCAAGGGGGTCAGCAGGGGTTATCTTAGCTGTGTGACACCCTGACTAGATTGAGGGTCCCTACTTGGACAGGCTGCAAACCACTGCCAACTAGAGACCCTATTTCTAACACTACTCTTGAAGCTAAGGGCAGCTATTAGTGCCCCCAGTTCCTCATTGGCTATGCCCACCAATCCAGTTTTTTGGTAGGGAGGAACATCCAAGCTCTTCCCATCCACCCTCTCTCCCACTACACCAATGCAAGCAATTAAGCAGGAGGTCGGGATTGGAAGGGGAGGGACTAGGATGGTTTTTACTCCTTATCCTTCCAATCCCCTTGTGTTGTTTAATTTCTTTTATTGTTGAGGTCAGCTCCTTCCTCTCTTTTCATAAATCTTCTCTATCCATAAGAAGCCTTGTGAGGAAGAGGAGCTCTGTGTCTGTGCCCCGTGAAACAGATTCTGGCTCCTTTCTGGGGTACACATGCAATTCTGTGCTCTAGCAAGGAGCCAGCTGCTGTTTGGATTTTTTCTTAGGCTAACATCAGTGAGATGACATTAAGCAACTGTGTGATGGCATGCAGAGGAGGCGTTCAGCCCTCATTACACCATCACCATGTCTTCACAAAGTCCACCTGGCTTATGAGCTACACCTGTGGGGGCAATTAGCAAGCCGAGTGTGGTTATCATCATCTGAATGACATAACAATTTTATGTGCTGTGTTTAGTGGGAGTTATAGAAACCTGGCATCCATATCACCCAGAACAAAATGGTAGCTACAACAATTTGTCAGTGCTAGAATTCCACAGGTAAAACTGTGAGATAGTGATCCATAGAAATGATATATCATTTCATATATTAGACTATTTCTTTCACAGACATGTACAGTGTGTTTAGTTTGTTATAAAGCCCTGGATGCTCAGAACCAGCAATCAGGCCAGAGTTTCCAATGTAATTTCACTGCGTAACAATCATGTATCAGCTGATAAGTGAAAATTAATGAATAGAAATTGGGGGCTGAATTAAAGCTATGTATTTTTTAAATGTACCCAAGAATCTAATTTTAGTGATACAGGACATTCACACGACTCAAATTGCGATTTACTCACCATGCCATGTGATACTGAGCACGTTTTTTCCAAAATATGTCATGGACACTGACTTACAATAGGAAGTCAAAAATAGAGAGAAATTCAATAATTAAGGGGCAGATGTACGAACATTTTGCGAGTGCAAAATCGGTCGCAAACCGATTTGCGCATGCGGAAATGGTCGAGCGCAATGTACGAAATGCACTCGCAAATAACAAAACTGCGATGCGAACGAATACCGACTCGCAAAAAATGCGATCGGTGTTTGCGTTCCGAAAATAGCGACTCGCAATTAGCGAGTCACAAATGACAATGTACAGACCATTCGCAAATTGCAAAAAAGCGCAAATTGGCCCATCTGCGCATGCAATTTACCACTAATCAGAACCATGTGGTAAACAGGCCCAACCTATAAAAAGAGGCCCGGAATGCATCTGAAATCTTTCCACAATGGCTGCCCTGTATGTGATAGCGAGGAGGATGCGGATACTGGCTGCTCAGCAGAGGAGGCGGAGACAGGAGAGGATTTTCAGAGTCAGGCTGACATTGTTTGAGAAGACAGAGGAAGAAATATATGATCAGTACAGGCTGAGTAGCACTGTCATCCTAGATCTCATTGACACCTTGAAGCCACAATTGGAAAGCAGAACCCTGCGCAGCAATGCAATCCCCACACATGTGCAGGTGTTGTGCTCCCTCCACCTATTGGCCGCTGGTAGCAACCAAGACGTCATTGCAGTGGCCAGAGGTGTGTCGCAGAGTGCGCTTTCGCGTTTCTTACACAATTTCCTACTTGCCATGCTACACCACATCCATCAACACATCTACCTGCCCAGGAATGATGTGGAACTAGAAAGTACAAAAATGCTATTTTATAGAATAGCAAGGTTTCCACAGGTCATAGGGTGCATAGATGGGACCCATGTGCCCATATGTCCCCTCTCACGCATAGAATACATATTCCGTAATAGGAAAATCACAGATTCCCTCAACATCCACGTTGTCTGTGATGCAAACAACATCATCACAGACATTGTTGCAAAATATCCTGGAAGCACACATGATTCATACATCTTCACACACAGTGGCATATACCAGAAACTAGAGAGAGGTGACTTTGATGAAGGATACCTACTAGGTACTGAATTCTCATGTCCACAGTGAAATGTAATTGCACTATGATGTCTGACTGCATGTTGTCTCACCATCATATATCCCCCAGTTGACAGTGTGTATGCCCTGCGTCCATGGATCCTCACACCGTACCTGTCTCCCACCAACGCACCTGAAAGGCGGTACAACAGGGCACATATACACACCAGGTCAGTCATTGAGCGCACATTTGGCATCCTAAAATCATGATTCCGGTGTCTTCAAAAGAGTGGCGGGGCCTTGCAGTATGCACCTGAGACAGTCTGCAAAATTGTGGCAACTTGTGCCATACTCCACAACATTGCCTGCAGGCGTGGCTTGCCCATGGAGGTGTCTGATTCAGACTCGGGAGATGAAGACCCTAACCCACCAGCCCAACAGCCAAGTGAGGGAAGCCAAGGCGCAGGGACCACATAGCCAGACATTATTTTTCAAGGTCCGTCATTACGATTCACAGTCTACACACAACAAATGACACCACAAAATATGATTCTGACAATTTGAATTTCCCTTTATTTGAAGGGCATGTCAATGGACAATGCTGGACAACCTGTCCATCTCAATCCACATAACCAAATGAAAGTAGAAATGTCATGTGGTTACTGCACCACCTAAAAAAAAAACAGGCACTTTTCTACCCAACAAATCATTTTTTGCCTCTACGTCCAGCATATGGGGATCTGGCACGTGGGATTATTGGCTGCCGACTGCTGCTTCACAGCTGCATAGGTGTGTCTGCAGTAGAGACACTGCTGCGGCTGGCCACCTCACTGTCAGCTGTCTCTGTGGCTCCTCCAGTAGCGACCATGTTTGTCTGGATTGCCTCAACTGCAGCTGTAATTTGTTGCAGCCCCCTTGCAACGTCACCACTGTAATGGCCCATTTCGATCTGCAGAGCCAGGGTGCGCTTGGTGTGTTGCGTTGTTGCCGTTGCCAGCCTACCAATTGCCATGGTCATTGAGTGCATTCCGTGTGCCCTGCTGCGCTCCATTCTCCTGTGATGCACTCTCTCCTCTTTCAACTCTATGCACAGCTGCCCAATTGCCCCTGTAAGGGCATCAAATTTCCCCTCAATGCGGGCCTGGTTGTCAGCCATTTGTTGGGTGATGTTAAGGAATCCCTGGCTCAGCTTTGAATTGATAAGCCTTATCTGTTTTTGTTGCAGTCGCTGAACCTTCAACCTGGCTTGCTCCAGGCCACCACAAACGCCGACTGAGTGCCTGCTCTGGTGTGGGTGGGAGTGTGCATCCGAGCTTGAAGCAGCCTTCCTGACTGCTGTGTCCGACGCTGAACCCGGACCCTTGTTCCCAGAGTGCGAGTGGATGGTGATTGCTGCAGTGTTGCTGGTATGTCATGCGCTGGAGCCTGTGATGAACTCTGTGCAGCACTTCCAAGGACATGTGAACAACTTGGCTCCTCCATTTGGACCTGCTCCTGCTGTGCATCAATCACATCTCCCCTTGGCTCTCCTCCCAGAGGTGTATCTATGTTACAAAAGGGTAAAATAGGGAAAATGTTATGAGTCACTATCTCAGTGGTGGTACTATGTTCATGGCAGTCCCTAACTGCACTGTTTATGTCTTTACTCACACCTTCTTTGACCATACCACTGCTGAGATAATGCTCATGATAACAATTCACACAGAAAGTAGAAAGTTCGCTACTGCAAAATTACTCTTACCTTGTGAGAAAATGTCAGACTTTCTTGGAATTACCAAAGAATTGCAGGGGTACCTCCAAGGTAGATTCTTATGAGTCCCCAAATGCATCAACTCCTATTCAGAAGCACAGAAGTGTATTTTTTTGAATGCATAAATGTAAGTCGTCAGTGCATTTACACAAAGAAACTGTTTTTACAGGTGGGTAAATATGTTTATCCATGGAGAATTCCTTTTTTTTTTTTATCCTCTTGAAATTTGGAGGCCTTTCAGTCCTCTTTCCAAACCCTGGAAATGTATTCACTCAAGTCTCCAATAAGTAAAAATCTCCAACCCAAATCTATTTAGGAAATTACAACTAAGTGTGTAGGGATTTGCTACCTTTGGGAGTGTCCACACTACTGCCCAGTCTGAAGTAACACATAACATTATGCCTTTTTGGTGTCATTTCACATGTGATTATGAGAACATATATTTGGGGTGAATCACAAACTTGAGTGTGCACTCATAAGGGATGCCTTTGTGAATTCATATGACATTTATCTGCAAAAATAGTTTTGTGAATCGGGCCCTATGTTTTCAAAAGAGTCAGGTGTTGCATGCCCTGCATCATTACAGCTAATTGGTGTTGTATTGAAAATATGTTAACTCAGATCCTTTAAGGTCTTTTATAATGTTTAAAATTGAATTTAAAAAATATGTGCCTTGCTGTCTATTTATAACAGCAGACCTATTTCTTCTAGTTTGCATGTTTCTGTTCACAGGGTGATTATTTTAAATAAGTTGCTCTTAGAGTAATCATGTGAATTGTATTTTCCACATTTGATGAGAGTGTCCAGGAAACCTCTTTGTTTGACATGAGCAGATTTAGCTCACCTATCACAAGTGTTGCTAAGCAAATAAGATTTGTTTGCTATTGACAGTGAAAAAGTAGCAGTAAGCCCTGCCCATTTTGAGTTATTTGGGTTTTAGAGCTACCCACAGACAGGTGTTTGTAATTCTACATGTTAACTGTCAGTTATTAGGGTGTTAGGACTGTGTTAGACCTGTCAGCCTTAGGGTGGTCTTCCCCCAAACTGTGTGCTTTCACTCCTCTTGTTTTGCTGAATTCGTTTAAAATTGGCATTAGGACTCTCCACACCTTTCCACTGCTGACCAGTGCTAAAGTGCGTGTCCTCTCTCCTTTAAACATGGTGAAATTGGCTTACACCCAATTGGCACATTTAATTTACTTACAAGTCTGTAGTAAAGTGGAACTACATGTAATCAGGGCCTGTAAATGAAATGCTACTAGTAGGCCTGCAGTGCTGATTGTGCCACCCACTCCATTCAAGTAGCCTTCTAAACCTGTCTCAGGCCTGCCATTGCAGCATGTATGTGCAGTTTGAAACTGCCATTTCGACCTGGCAAAATAAACCTTTTGCCATGCCTGAACCTTCCTTTCTTAATACATAGAAGTCAATATGAGGGTAGACCTTAAGCAGCCCTTAGGGCAGGGTGCAGTGTGTTTACAAAGTTGGACACATACTTTTAGATTTTACATGCACTGGTAGTAGAAAAATATCAAATTTGTTTTTCACTACTGCAAGGCCTAATTCTCTCAATAGGATAACATTGGGTTACCTTATTACATGTAATAAGTGATAAAGTGTGATTGGTAGTAGGTAGGAATGTCTAGTTTGGTACCTAAAGAACTGTATTTTAAAACCCTCTTTAATGGTACAGTCGGATTTTAAGTCACATATCTGAAAATGGCACTTTTAGAAAGTTGGCATTTTCTTGTCCTAACACTTTGGTGCCTGCAACCTGCCTCCTGGATCACATGACTAGGTCTAGCGGGCAGTTAGCATTTGTGTACTCCTCTCAGATCATGATACAGAGGGGGGACTAGGTGTTGGCAGGATGGGCCATCTGTAGCAGGAGGGGTGGGCGAACTGACACCTACCACACTTCACTTCAAAGGGGCTGCCTCAACACACTCACAAAGGGTTTCACACTAGTCTGTGGTGACCCCAGACAATCTGGAGCCAGGGCTGGGAGGAAGGAAATTCCAGACACATCTGTTGGGGGGGGACCCTATGAGCTTCTCCCACAAAGCTGACACCAGGTATAAATATTGGACCCTCAGACCCAATTCTGAGGAAAGAGGATTGGACCTGCACTTTGAACACAGGACCACCAGAGTGACTCTAAGGACTAGTTGGCTGGCCTCCTATTCTGAGCTACAGGGACATAACAAGCTTCAACACCCATAAACCCTGCACCTGGACTCTGCCTGCTGTGAGGCCTGACCCCCCCACCTCCAAGTGGTGCCCCACAGACCTGGACCCTTGGAAGTGCAGCTAAAGGTGCTGTACTAGCTTAACTGGGATCTCCATCAAAACCAACGAAGCGTGGCGCAACTGAATGCAGTGCCTCGCAGCTCTCATCGCATTGCAGACCTCGCAGCTCCCCATCGGAACCAATGCAGCTCGACACAGGACCTCGCATCGCAGCCCTCACAGCTCCTCATTGGTCCGGATGCAACTCGATGCAGGAACCCGCAGCGCAACCCTCACAGCTCCTCATTGGAACCGATGCAGCACCCTGCATCAGGGACATAAGGTACAATTCTCAGTTGGACTAACCTGGTCCCTGTATCCAGCCTACGCTCCACTACAGTTGGCTTAAACTTGTGACTATACCAGTCGGGCATGGCCAGATAACCACAGTTTGCGCTTTCTGCTTTTAGGTACTGCATTTACATCAATCTTTAAAGTTGCATATCTCCGGTTCTACTGATTGGATTTTTGTCGTTTTGGTGTCATTTTATATATTAAATCTTACTCTATGTTCCTCCCCCCCCTCCTTATTGGTTCCCCCGCGCCTCCCTCCCCCGTAGGTGACTAGGCGGGACTGGGTTGGACGCGACGAACCCTTGCATCCTCCTGCGGCGCATCAGGCCGACCGGCGGACCTGCCTGTGCGAGGCCCTTCTCCTGGTGCCGGGGGACACGGGGCGAGGTGGTAACCCCCGCTTGAGACTGTGCCATTGTGGGATCCTCGGCCCTCCGGAGCCATCTCACTACCCTTGCCGGCTTCCCTAGGTGGACATAGGACGACGATCGGCCGCCGCATCGGGTGGTACCGTAGAGGCTCGCGCTGCGGACCCTCCGGGGCCTCCCCCTCCTCCCCTGGACGGCCTCGCTCCAACTGGGTCTATGGGCACCTCATCTGTCTGCTGCCACGGTCTCTAGCCCTGCTGCATCTTCCGCTCCAACCCGCCCTCTCCCCAGCCAACGAACTCCTTGCTGTCAGATCCTGGGGCTGGGAGGGCCCAGCGGTGTATCCTTGCCATTGAGGCTGTGGGGCTGTCCCCTCCTGCATCTGGGGTGAACCGACGACGCCGGGTCCTGTCGCTCCTGGGGCGTTGGGGGTGGCCACAGATCCCCAGGCCTGAGTATTGACGGTTTGGGTGGCTCTGCTGCCCCGGAGACCTCCGAGGCGCCCACGGCCCCGGACCTGAGTATTGACGGTCTGGGTGCCGGGTCTGCTCTCAGCTCCTACGAGGATCCTTGCCCCCCCCTGTCGGTGCCGATCCGGCCAAAACCCCCCCCCCTCTCCTGACGATAATGGGTAAAACCCGCCCTCCACAGACCCCCGGTCAAGTGACCCAAACCAAAATAGACCAATTTACCACACTAGATCGAGATCCCGGACCGCTGAACGCCCCCAGCACCCCCGGAGGGGATCTCTCCACTATCCTTCAGGCGATCAGTGCCTCCCAAGTCGCCGTTGAAACCAAGATCGGTGAAGTGCGGGCCGATGTAGCCCTCATACGCCAGGACCTACGCAACGCCACGGCCCGTATCGCAGAGGCGGAATCTCGCATCTCCACGACGGAAGACGACATCGGCCAACTCAAGACCCAAGTAGCCCGCCTTCAGACCCAAACCCTAGAGCTCCACAAAAGGGCTGAGGACGCCGAAAACAGATCGAGAAGGAACAACCTGCGCCTACTGGGGTTCCCGGAGGGAGTGGAGCAGGGGCACACCGACGCATTTGTGGAGGACTGGGTGAGATCATGGATGCCCAAGGACGCCCTATCGCCATGGTTCGTTGTGGAGCGGGCCCACCGTTCTTTGGCCCCCAGGCCCCCACCCGGAGCCCCGGCCCGACCCATTATCCTTAGGATCCTGAACTTCCGTGACAGGGATGCTATCCTCGGGGCGGCCAGGACCCAGGGCCCCTCCAGTATCAAAATACCCGGATCATGGTGTTCCCGGACTACACCAGAGAGGTCCAGGCCCAGCGCCGCACCTATGATGAGGTTAAACAAAAGCTTCGCGCTATGGGCCTTCGCTATGGTCTCCTCTTCCCTGCCAAGCTCAAGATAATTTTCCAAAACAAGACTCTTTTCTTCGACACTCCACAAGCGGGATGGACCTGGCTTACGGAGGAACGGCCCCTGAGGAACCAACCAACTTCCTCTCCCACCCAGAGGGCCTCCCCGCGGCCGAGGCGCTCCCCCTCAGGCCCCCGGAAGCATCAAAACAGATCCCGTGGGGCGGCGCGCGTCGAGGGGCGGCGTCCCAGTCGACGGATGCGGCGCCCAGGCGCCGGCCTTCCCGGTTTCTGCCCGTGGATCTGTCTCCCCGACCCGCCTGCCTCCCGGGATGACTGGAGTGGCGTTCCAAGATCCGCTGATATCGCCCGCCACACTCAATCCGACTCTGACTTGTCCAGGAGTCCCATACTCCGACAATCTGAAGCCACGACGGATCCCTGAAGAGGTTCACAGGCCGGCAGCTCGGTCTGCTCACGTGGGGTCGAGCCCATCTCTTTGGCCCAACTGCTCGCACTGCCCCAGAGGGAGGCAACCCATCATATATCATCGCTGTTGGTCCTAAACTTGCTATATACTCTTTTCTACGTCGCAATTCAGAATACATGACTATACCACAGTGTCTTTCTATTAGTCACCGGACTTTTATCCGAATGTAAGGAGGGGGGTCCACTTCCGCCATGTTCAGGCTCAATTAAAAGTTTTAGATTAGTGTTCGCCTCAGTGAGGGTTTTCTGTTCTGAGTTGAACTGTTTGATAGGGCGACAGATGCTTCATTTGCAGAAGTGTAGGGTGGGGGTGTTAGGGGGTGTGGGAGGGGAGGTGGGCCGTTGCCCACCACTGTTAATTGTTACCGGCTGCCCATGAGCCGCGGGGATGTTTATTGTTTTACAGGTAAGCCTTGCACACTTCCCTGCTCTTGGAAGCGACATGAGACCCATATGACCACGCGCTCTCGCGTTGTCAGCCAAGGCCGAGACACGCTTCCTCCCCGGAAGCCCGGACACGACTACATCTCAGACTGCCCTTACATGCACGATCCAATACAATGACCTCCACAATGCATAGCCCCCTCCACATCATGTCATGGAACGTCAACGGCCTACTAGACCGAATAAAACGCACTGCTGTTCTCCGCTATGCCCACCGTCATGCACCAGACATCCTGTTTCTACAAGAGACACACCTCTTAGGCTCACATTGTAATTTCCTGGCCCGCTACAGGTTTGACAGGGTCTGGCACTCTGGTTTTGCGAGGGGATCCCGGGGAGTCGCCATATTATTACGTAGGGGACTTCCCTTTACTCTGGCCCAAGCTGACCATGATGCACAAGGCCGCTATGTGGCCCTGACGGGAACAATTGAGGGTCAGCCCCTTAACCTCCTGAATGTATACATTCCTCCTGCCGCCTCGGCCTCAACCTTGACAAGCCTCACAACAATGTTCTCCTCCTTCCCACATGGCCTGACGGTGGTGGGGGGCGACTTTAACGCTACCCTGCAACCTTCCCATGACACGACGGGGACCCCATCGACATCCCGCTTGGCCTCGGCGAAGCGCCTGTCAGACTGGTCCTCTGCCCTGGGGCTGTGCGATGCATGGAGGGTGTGGAATCCGCGCAGGAAACAATACACTCACACCTCAGCGGCTCATCACACCCATTCCCGTATCGACCTATTTTTACTACCCGCTGTAGACTGTCAACGGATCTCTGAGGCCATTATCCTCCCCAGGGGCATCTCCGATCATTCCCCCATATCCCTCCGTCTTGGTCACTCAGCAGGGGGCACGCGCCCGGTATGGCGTATGAATGCCTGGTTCCTGCAGGACGCAGACCTCTTGAAGTCTCTCTCTGAAGGGCGCTAGAGTCATACTTCTCACTTAACACGGGCTCGGTATCCTCACCCGGGACTCTTTGGGAGGCCGGCAAGGTGGTGCTGCGGGGGGTGGCCAGGGGTCTTGTCCACTCGAAACGATCGGCGCAATCTGCTCGATTGCTGAGCCTTGAGGCACAGGCGGCACAATTGGAGGGTGACCTGGATGCCCTTGCTGACACCACCTCCGATCGCCGGCTGACACTCCTCCGAGAAGAGATCTGTCAATTATCATTAGACTCTGCCAAACTACTCTGGCGCTCCTCAGTGGCGCGTATATATGGATGGGGGGACAAAAATGGCACATTGCTTCATAATCTGGTGTCCTACCCTAGAGCCTATCGCATCATTCCCGAAATTCGGGATGGGGGCGGGTCCCGCCATACTAAGTCCCGAGCTATTGCGCAAATGTTCGCTACATACTATGCGACTCTCTATGAGGCTCGAACCCCTGAATTCAATCTGACATCACTGCTGGCTACCACCGGGACTCAACTACCCAGTCTCTCCCGAACCGACTCCGACTCCCTGAATCTTCCCTTCACCTCGGAAGAAATCCATAGGGCAATTTCGGCACTACACCCAGGCAAGACGCCCGGTCCTGATGGGTACCCCCAGGAATATTATGCGGCCTGTCGTGACACCCTGGCCCCCCATCTGCTGAACCTGTTCGAATACGTAATTGACCAGGGATCTTTCCCGCCTGAGACCGACCTGGCCACCATAGTGGTCATTCCGAAAACACAACCACCTTCACTTGAATGTGCAGAGTACCGACCTATTTCCCTCATTAATATGGAGGTGAAGATTTTTGCCACTGTGATAGCCCAACGTCTCCGCCCCCACCTACAGACACTGGTCCACCCGGACCAGTGTGGATTCATGCCAGGCCGCAGTACCCGTCACTGCATTCGCCGACTCCACCTGGCCCTTGCGCACCGCCAGCAACTCCCCCCATATCTGGCCTTGCTCTTTATAGATTTCGAGAAGGCGTTTGACACGGTGGACTGGGGCTACCTTGGGGAGGTACTGGAGAAGATGGGTTTCGGCCTTCCCTTCCGGCGCCTTATCCGGGTTCTCTATGCGGCCCCCAGGGCGAGGGTCCTTATTAATGGTGTACTCTCCGATGCCTTTCCCATTCGAAGAGGCACCCGCCAGGGCTGCCCACTCTCACCCCTCCTATTCGCCTTGGCGATGGAACCCCTGGCCTCCTTGATCCGGCAGGATCCCCTCATCCGAGGTTGGACCTGGGGCTCACATCTGTGCGACAAAATCGCCCTCTATGCCGACGACGTCCTCCTATACCTGGCGGACCCCGAAGACTCTGGCCCGCGCTGTCTAGATGCTCTTGCAGCCTTCGAACGGATCTCTGGCCTTAGGCTCAATCCGGCGAAATCTACACTGGTCCCCTTACATCCATCCCGGGCATGTTTTGACTGGCAGGAGTCCATTCCTCTCCGGAGACAATCCTTCAAATACTTGGGGATTTGGGTTGCTCTCCTCCCCGAGCTCGAATGGGCCCTAAACATTACGCCACTAATGAATAAAACTAAAACTGATCTGAAGAAATGGCAAGCCCTTCCCCTCAATCCCCTCGGCCGGACTGCCCTTTTTAAAATGATGATCCTCCCCCGATTCCTCTACATTTTGCAAAATATTACCACTCCCCTTCCCGGTAGCTGGTTCAAGGAAATAGACGGGCTCCTCAATCGTTTCCTGTGGGGGGCCGGAGACCAAGGGTATCCCTGGCACACTGCCGCATCCCCCCTATGACGGTGGCATGGGGGTGACTAATCTCCACCTCTACTACCTGGCCACGAAGCTCATTGTAATCCATGATTGGTTTGCGGGCGGCTGGTCCGACCCTGCATACCGACTGGAAACCACAACCATGGATCTTCCCCAGATCATGGCATACCTCTACGGTGGACCCGTCCCCTGCGCTTCCCCCCATCACCCGGGCGGTCCTTATGGCCTGGCGGACGGCCCTTCGATATGTCAAGTGGAACCAGAAACTCACCCGGCAGACACCTCTGTGGCGTGGGACCTGGCTGAAGGAAGTATCTGATCTCCAAGGCTTTCGCCGATGGGACCTTATTGGGATCTCATTGCTGGGGGATATCTGGGTAGGGGACCACATCCGATCTTTCGCAGACTTGCAACGCCAGTACTCTCTTCACTCCTCTCAATTCTACCAATACTTACGATTACGCCATGCCATCCACACCCACATACCCTCCCCCACCACCTTCCCTGAATTCAACCCCTTAGAGGCCCAGGTACTGATGGGGAATATGGGTGGCGGAGGGGTATCCCGGATCTACCGCGCCTTAGTAAACAATGGCCCCACGTCCCTGGAATCCCTACGGACTCGTTGGGAGGGCTGGTTGGGCCCCTGGATGACGCGGACTGGAGAGACGCCCTTATGGCCCCCAAGACCCTGACAACTTCCTCCAAGCTGCGTCTTATCCAATTCTACTATTTACACACGGCATACCTGACCCCGTTGCGCATGTACAATGCCCATATGAGATCCACCCCAGCCTGTACACGCTGCGATCAGTCTCCAGCTGATTTCTTCCACATGGTCTGGCAGTGTCCCGCTCTAACGCGGTTTTGGACAGGAGTGGAACGCGAATTGACACAGACCTTGGGCTGGACGGTTCCCCATGACCCGACACGTTTGCTTTTAGGGGTGTTCGACGGCCTGGACGGATCAAGGGCAGACAAACGCTTCTTGGGCACGGCCCTAGCGGTCGCGGAGCGGGATATAGCGGTGCTATGGTCGCAAAAAAACCCTCCTTCCATGAGGAGGTGGAGGCAAGGAGTGGATTGGTGCGGTGCTCAGGAGGAACCTCTCTTTGAGGCCCGGGGATGTCCTGGTCTCTTTGACAAAATATGGGGTAAATGGTTCAATTTATAATCCAATTGCGGGGCTGAAGGGGATTGATTCCATAAATGTTTTTGGTTTGTCTAGGCCGAAATGGAACTCTTATCACCTGGTAGCTTTCTACTTCTCTTGTCACTCCAAACTGTATCTTACTACTACTCAAGATGTAGAACCAAGGCTGTGTTTTTACTGTGTGTTAAAATCAATAAAGTTGATTATCAAAAAAAAATCTTACTCTATGTTTCTAGCTTAGTGTGGGATTTTTTTCTTGTGTTGAGTTTTCACTTTATTACTGTTTGTGTGCTGCATACTTTACACATTGCCTCTAAGCATGCCTGCTTTTGTGCCAAGCTACTAGAGGGTTAAGGACAGGTTAATTTAGTGACTTTTGTGATTTACCCTGACAAGGATTGAAGCTGTTGCTTGAGAAGGGCTCACACCTTCCCTCAACCAACAACCCAGTTTCACACAGTCTTTCACAAAATAAATTAGGAATGATGCAGTCAGGGGTTTGGTAGATGATATTTCCAAGCCAACATGTATCACCTCTTCATTATTATTGTTCCTCTTGTGCCATCCCAGTCATACATACCACAGATCGACGATGTCCTTTTGGTCTCCTCTTACTTTCCTCTCTAGCTTTCCAATTCCATGCGAAGTAGCTTCTAAAATTTCAAAAGTTTATTATTGTTGGAGTACTTGTAGTCTGTATCCCTTGGAAATGTAGGACTCGCCCCTGGAATGGGGAAATTTGAGATTTCTTCTGTCGTCAGATGCTGGATTGAAAACGGACAGCAGTATATCTCTTTGAAGTGCTTTAGTCATTCTGCTTTGTAGATAAAAATGATTAGGTATATTAGTATTTCTCTGAATAACCATAATACAATGCACATGTTTTTTGTGTGTGCCCAGTCACAGCTTTTTTTTGGCACAGACATTTCCAGTCGATTTGGCATCTCATAAAGGAGTCCAAAGTTTTTGTCCATTTGGCAGAACTTCAACATTTTGGTACAAATAGATTTTTGTGCATGGTTTTAAGTAAAGATTGGCTCAATGTAAGGATAGTGAGTAAAATGGATTTCTCTCTCTCTTCTCTCCATCACCCATCATATAAGAAAGGGGTGACAACAGTAGACATCCAGCTAACGGCACCCACTGCCTGTCACCATCAGTACACCACCAGAGGTTTGTTCAAACAGTCAAGTCCTCCACGCTACCCTCAATCGGATAGTGGGGTGATTTGTCAATACTATGCCGGTGGGGGTAGGAGAAAATCTGCCAAACTAAACCAATAACTTTCCAATCATATCCAGAGTGAATTAAGAGATCAGCACTGGCAGGATTCTCCTAGACCCTCGATGGTGTGGGAGGGTTTTGTAGGACTCGATTAGCTCCTGTTGGAGAGACCTCCAAATTAATTCACCCAAGAAAGCAGCATACTAATTTAATGTTTCTTAGTTGGTGTGTTGAATAGGATTAGAGTGTAATTTGACATTCAGTAATATCTATATGATTTATGTGATTTTCAGCTGAGAATGTAAAGCTTGATCCCAGATGTGGGATCCTCATTTCACAAACATAACACATCTATGGATTTTTGTGTGTGTTGACATGATTAATTGCCCTTCGTAGGAGAGAAGTGCATACTCTGCCATCATAATTCAGAAATGCTTCTTTTTACAAGTTGCAGCACAGTGAGCACTGTCACAATTCAAGAATCTGCTTTTTGTCGTATTTTTTCAAGTTTTATTTATTTTTCACCTACAACCACAAGTGCAACATGTTTCACAGGAATATTTATAACCCATGGACCATCTTGACATATTCACAATTGTCAACATTAGTTCGTGACTCAAATCACTTAGATATGTCATTGCTATCCTCCCCCTCTCTTTCCCCATCATCAATATATGAAGTATCATGGACCAAGTATCCAATTCATCAGCTAATTTATCATCTGCCCTGACCCTTTTTATCCTGAACAAACACAAGGTGGCAGTGGAACAAAATATCTCACCTCGTAAGAAAAGATATTTAGTGGGCATATAGTAACAGAAAATCCAAGTATATATATATAGATTAATTTGATAATGGTGCCACTCAGGGTAATGCCACACCCTACCACCTAAGATGTGATTGCACAAAGGAAAAAAACCTTAGTGTCCAAATATTTCTGAGAACTATACCCCTGCACTCAACATCAGTGACGAAACACGTGACGGCAGTTCTTTATCATCACCGAACATTGCAGTTCTAATTTGGACTGAAAAATCTGATTTCTTTGGAACAACAAATGTATTTTGTCCCTAACCAAACTGCAAAAAACTGTTAATGAAATGTTTAACAAGGAATAGTTTTTTCCTTTCTGTGAACCAGTTCTTTCTTTCTGTTGTTCAGTACCTGTGAAAATAATTAAACAATTCTTTATGAGGACAAATTGATGTTGTGAATAGATATTATATGTAAATGTTGAGTGCCGGTGTTGGACTTGGCCCTTTTTGCAGGGTCATACCTAAACTTTTTGCCTTTCTCCTAGCCATTTTTCTGACATGGTGGTGGTGGTTTTAGGACTCTGGGCACTTTAGCACTGCTGTCCAGTGTAAAGTGCGTGCGCTCTCTGTGTTAAATATGGTAAGATTGGTCTACACCTGTTTGGCCTATTTAATTTACCTGTCAGTCCCTTGTAAAGTGGTATCCCATATACCCAGGGCTGGTAAATTAAATGCTACTGGTGGGCTTGCAGCGCTGATTGCGCCACCCACCAAAGTAGCCTTTCAAACCTCTCTCAGGCCTCTGCCATTGCAGGGCCTGTGCGTGCAGTGTTACTGCCGCTGTGACGTGGCACCTAAAGTGTGTGCCATGTCCGTGACCCCCCTTTTACTACATATCAGTCACCCCTAAGGTAGGCCCTAGCTAGCCCTATGGGCAGGGTGCATTGTAGGTAAAAGATAGGACATGTACCTTAAGTGTGTGACATGTCCTGGTAGTGACAAACAGCCATTTTGGTTTCTCACTACTGTGGGGCTGCCCTCCCATAGGAATGCATTGGAGATTCCCTGATAAGTGTTTCAGTGGTAATTCCTGATATGAGAGGCGCAGCGTGGTCAAGTTTGGTATATTTGGAATAGTGATAATAAATGCTGCGCAATGGTGTGCGCAGATTTATTATAACTATTTTAGTAATGCCACTTTTAGAAGTTGGCATTTCTGTGTGCTATGTGTCTGCCTGCCTGATGTGAATTGCATGTCTGGCTTGTGAGTGACAGGGGCTGGGAGGTGTGTGTGGCTCCAGGAGGGGCAGGGTGAGTCAGCACTAGGCTGAATGGGACATCTGTGCTGGGAGTAGTGGGAGGAGTAATCCCCTGACCCTGAATAGGACTGTGCCCAGCCTGGACAATGCTGGCTCCGCCCCCTGTGGTGTGTCTGATCACCTAGCCCCCACCTGACAAAGGGGAAGAGGAGCTTGGAAAACAAAGTGCTCCAAATCCCCCCTGAACCAGTTGCATCTGGTTCCCCCATGCCCTGCACTACAGACAAAGGATGGTGTAGTATAAATGTAGGGGCTGTGACCCCATGAATTTGTTCTGTACTTTGGTGCTGTTCCTGACTAGGGGGCATGCTGCTGCCCGGGCCCAGGAGGAACCCCCATGGGGGCTTACCTCCCTGCTGGAGGGCCCTGTGTGCTGGCCTCCCTGGGCCCAGCTGTGCCCCTGGACCTGGAGGAACTTTTGCTGGACTTATTCTTTCTAATGCAGGATCTTTGCTGCATCTAGCGCCTCGTGAGCGCTATGCTTTATTTTTCTTTCCCCAGAAGGGAAGAGCGTGGGCTACGCAGCGCTGCTGCCCACCCTTTTGGAGGGAATCCCGACGTGAGGGATTCCCCCGTGAGGCTGCTGGAAGCGGGAGCTTACCCCGCATTTCGCCAGCTAGCGGGAGCCTACCCCGCTTGATGGATGCGTGAATTGTAGGCGGGTGCCCACCCCGCGTTTTCTGCATTTTTCTTTTAAAGAGAAGAGCGGGTGCCCACCCCGCTTTGTACTTTGTTTAGAACGGGAGCCTACCCCGTATTGCCGTGAGGACCGCCGCGGCCGAGCCAAGCCGGAAGCCAAGCGGGATGCCTGGATGTGGGCGGGGCCTCACAGACGGAAGCAGGAAGACGTCCGGAGCCTCGCAGGCCAACGTGGAAGTCCCGGTCCCAGGAAAGGGGACCGGGTGAAGTCAGGGGTCACAGCTGGGACGAAGTCCCGGAGGTCGGCATGCCTGCGCGGGGCTCCCGTGTGCGAGGGAAAGCCCTGCGGTGCCAGCAGCAGGAAGCAAGGAGAGGCCCAGATCTGTTCGGCGGGGCTCCCATATCTGGAGAGAGCCCCGCATGCCGAGAGAGGAGACGGAGTCCTGCCCAGAGAGAGCCCGGTGAGTAGGGCTTCTCCATAGTTGGTGCCGATCGAGCCACAGCACGAGTTCTCTGTCCCTGAGCGGTCCCGCCAGGAAGCGGGCCGCTCCTACAAGTGGGGGCCATTTAATTTACAAAGTCCCGGAGTGGGGCTTGGGGGCATTTCCAGTGATGCCACAGTGCCTATTTTCCATGAGCGGACCCGCCGTTGCGGGCCGCTCCAACGAGGGGCATATTTATTGTTTGGGGGCCCAGAGGGGCCGTGCTTTTCCCAGTGTTGGCCATATTTCTTTACAGTTGCCCCGCTTGACAGTGGGCAACTGCAACAATGGGGGCAAGTGTATTTAGAGAGCCCCAGTGAGGCCCCGAGGGCACCATTGTGCCAGGGCCTTATTGGATTCACAGCTGCATGGCAATTAGCGTCAGCTGCTACGTTTAGGCCAACAGTTCTTTGGGGGCAGTTTTGTAGGAGATAGGAGTGAGATACACTCCTCTGCCCCAGCGCAATTGCGCACGTGGATTCTGCTGCATTGGCAGCCGCCCTGACATTTGGGACATAGGGCATTTGAGCCCCTTTTGAGGAGGCCAGTTGGCCAGGGGGAATGTGAGGTTAATAGGGCGCCAGGCCCTATTGTGATTTATGTGGTGCACAAGAAATGTTATTCATGCACCTGATTTATGCCTCTACTGTGGTTTATGCTTATGAGGTTATTGCATAATATGTTTATGCTGGTGAGGCCAATTGCGTAATGTGTTTATGCTGATGAGGTTTGGGCCTAGTGTGGGTTTATGTGTAATGCTAATAGGATAATGCTTAGGTCATTATGGTACCAGTAGTTACTGGTTGTGTTTTATACTTGCATTTACTTACCTGTTCTGATGGTTTTGACCATGGCCCGATTGGCCTGGTCCTGTATATAATCCCCTGTGAATATTGCCCGTGCCAGTTGGCATAGTGTAAATGTGTGATTCTGTTTCTAATGTGTTTATGACAATACAAAGGCTATTTTTATATAACCTTGTGTGGAGTTTCTTTTGTAGTGTGCCTAGTGTGTTGCTGCTGGTTGTGTTGCGCAAACGCTTTACACATTGCCTCTGGGATAAGCCTGACTGCTCGTGCCAAGCTACCAAGGGGGTGAGCAGGGGTTATCTTCAGCGTGTAACTCCCTTGCCCTGACTAGAGTGGTGGTTTCTGCCTGGCTTTGGCGCAAACCTTAGCCAACCAGAAATCCCATTTCTAACATTGGTTGTCAGCGGTGAGGATAGGACTTGCGTTTGCGCAGTACCACAGCGACAACTGGTTGCACTACAAACTCTGCATTTAGAGAATCACATGTTTGGGGATTATTTTGACTGATTTTGTTTTTCTCCTAAAGAGTGTCATTTTTAAATGGTGTTTTCTGCTCTTTTATTTTGGTGGCAGAAGAGAGAAAATGACAGGGCGAGGACGCCAGTGGGTGGGGAGGATCCCATAGATAGGGAGTCCCTTGCTGGGTCCAGTGCCCCATCCCTTTTCCTGTCCCCAGAGGAGTGGGTGGATAGGAGGGAAGAAAGGGAGTGTGGAGGAGAAAAAGCTAGCTCTGGGGGGTAGGTTATCCCCTGAGTGTAGTATGAGTTGTCTGGATTCACCAGTAAGGGTGGGATCCAGTGGTGGCAGCAATATGGAGTCCAGTGCAGGAAGTCCCATTCCCCGTTCCCAGAGTATGGTACCTGGTTCCCAGTTAGAGGGGGACAGGTTGAGATTCAGGGGCAGTAAGGAACTGTCTCACCAGTCTTGGGGGGAGTTTGTGGATGAATGTTGTGATGCACTGGACGATTGGGTGATGGTTAGCACGGCAAATGATTTTGAAGGGCTGTTCAATCTGTGTGTCAGAGAGCACGTGTTCAGTAATTGTTTTCCGGGGTTGCGCCAACACCTGTTGGGGTGTAAGTTCTCTGATCCCAGGGAGCTAGCACGGGAGGCAGACCTCTGACTGTGTGCTAGAGGGTCTGAAGAGGCATTGGGGAGTGATTCCAAAAGTAGTGGCTTGGGTATCTTCCGGTCCTGTGTGGTGGAAGAGGTTCAGTGTAGCCCAGCTAGGTCCCAGTGTAGTGGGAGGGGTGTAGGGGCTCACGTCCTGTCTCAGTGGAGAAGGAGTGAGTGTGGGACTGTGTGTCCCAAGGTGCCCGAAACCCAGTCTCAGGGCCTGGAGGGTTCCCTAAGGGAGCGCCAGGTCAGGGGCCTAGGCTGTACTTGTAGGCCATTTGAGGAGGATCTCCTAGTGTCAGGAGAACATGGAGTGTCTGTAATCTGAGCTCCAGCGGTTCTGGTGTCTGGCGGCGCCGCTCCAGTTGGGGTGGTGCAGAAGTCCAGAGTGAGGGGTGAGAGGGGGATGTGTTCCCCAGTGGGAGAACCAGTGGGTCAGGGACCAGCCAGAAGGGCTGAGTCTCCTAGAAGTGACCATGGTGACACCACTTCTGTCCTGGGGGATCTTCGCGCACTGTCAGATGGACAGGGGTCGGGAGATCTGCACCAGGCAGACTGTCACACAACACATTAGTCATGTGTTACCCTCGGGGGGATACTGTGTGCATCCCCAGAAGTCCTGGCATGCCAGGCAAGTGCTCAGCCGCGGGGTTCAGCCCCAAGGTTGGGAGGCCAGGTTCAGGATCTGCCTGACCTGGGGGAAGGACATCTGTAATCAGTGTCCTGAACGGTTTTGGCTTCAAGGGGTACCGCTCCAAGGTGGGAGGGTGCAGAACTCTGGAAGGGGGTGCAGAGGGAGGGAGTCCTCGCCTCTGACCCTGGTGCAACCTGAGGGTTTAGACCCTAGGTTGGGAGACTTGGAAACTTCGTGATCGAGGGGGAATCCCTGCCAAAGAGAACAGCTGAATAGACTTAGGAAAAGTGCCGCCATTGCTGTGTGTCTGGGGGCTGACCTACAGTTTGCTGTTTCTGCTGAGGAAGAGGACTAAGGGACTTTGCTGTGTGCTGTGTCCCCCCTGCTTGAAGAGGAACTGTGCTGTGTGCTTTGTTTTTCTGAAGACAAGAGTCTCCGAGGGTCTGAGTGAGCTGGCCTCCTGTTAGGGAGTTTTAGCTGGTTGGAGAGTTGTGTTCTGAGGGTGCCTCTCCAAGGAGGAGGGTACGGAACCCCAGAAGAAGAGGTAGGGGGAGGAGATCCTCGCCCGTGACTTCTGGTCAGCCTGAGGGTGCGGACCCTAGGTTGGAGGATCAGTGGCAGTTTGGAACTGCCCTGATGGGAGGAAGAGTGGAGAATGGCTACTATGTGCCAGCGGCTACCCCCCCCACTCAGTGAGTTGGCAAGGACCGTGACATTTGGGTGGCCTAGGGCCTGGTCCTGGCCATGGACAGCTAGGGAGTACCCGTGGGGTAGCCTAGTTGGTCCTGAGAGCTTGTGACAGAGGGAACCACGTGAGTTCAGAGTGGCGTAGAACTGGAGGGTGTCCCTCCAGTTGCGGGCCCGCGTTCGTGTTCTATCGCCCAAGGCAGGGAAGCCCATCAAGGTGGTGATTGGTCTACCCTGCGTTTTGGCTGGAAGGGGGTTGTGTTGGACTTGGCCCTTTTTGCAGGGTCATCCCTAAACTTTTTGCCTTTCTCCTAGCCATTTTTCTGACATGGTGTTGGTAGTTTTAGGACTCTGGGCACTTTAGCACTGCTGTCCAGTGTAAAGTGCGTGCGCTCTCTGTGTTAAATATGGTAAGATTGGTCTACACCTGTTTGGCCTATTTAATTTACCTGTCAGTCCCTTGTAAAGTGGTATCCCATATACCCAGGGCTGGTAAATTAAATGCTACTGGTGGGCTTGCAGCGCTGATTCCGCCACCCACCAAAGTAGCCTTTCAAACCTCTCTCAGGCCTCTGCCATTGCAGGGCCTGTGCGCGCAGTGTTACTGCCGCTGTGACGTGGCACCTAAAGTGTGTGCCATGTCCGTGACCCCCCTTTTACTACATATCAGTCACCCCTAAAGTAGGCCCTAGCTAGCCCTATGGGCAGGGTGCATTGTAGGTAAAAGATAGAACATGTACCTTAAGTGTGTGACATGTCCTGGTAGTGATAAACAGCCATTTTGGTTTCTCACTACTGTGGGGCTGCCCTCCCATAGGAATGCATTGGGGATTCGCTGATAAGTGTTTCAGTGGTAATTCCTGATATGAGAGGCGCAGCGTGGTCAAGTTTGGTATATTTGGAATAGTGATAATAAATGCTGCGCAATGGTGTGCGCAGATTTATTATAACTATTTTAGACATGCCACTTTTAGAAGTTGGCATTTCTGTGTGCTATGTGTCTGCCTGCCTGATGTGAATTGCATGTCTGGCTTGTGAGTGACAGGGGCTGGGAGGTGTGTGTGGCTCCAGGAGGGCCAGGGTGAGTCAGCATTAGGCTGAATGGGACATCTGTGCTGGGAGTAGTGGGAGGAGTAATCCCCTGACCCTGAATAGGACTGTGCCCAGCCTGGACAATGCTGGCTCCGCCCCCTGTGGTGCGTCTGATCACCTAGCCCCCACCTGACAAAGGGGAAGAGGAGCTTGGAAAACAAAGTGCTCCAAATCCCCCCTGAACCAGTTGCATCTGGTTCCCCCATGCCCTGCACTACAGACAAAGGCTGGTGTAGTATAAATGTAGGGGCTATGACCCCATGAATTTGTTCTGTACTATGGTGCTGTTCCTGACTAGGGGGCGTGCTGCTGCTGGGGCCCAGGAGGAACCGCCATGGGGGCTTACCTCCCTGCTGGAGGGCCCTGTGTGCTGGCCTCCCTGGGCCCAGCTGTGCCCCTGGACCTGGAGGAACTTTTGCTGGACTTATTCTTTCTAATGCAGGATCTTTGCTGCATCTAGCGCCTCGTGAGCGCTATGCTTTATTTTTATTTCCCCAGAAGGGAAGAGCGTGGGCTACGCAGTGCTGCTGCCCATCCTTTTGGAGGGAATCCTGACGTGAGGGATTCCCCCGTGAGGCTGCTGGAAGCGGAAGCCCACCCAGCATTTCGCCTGCTAGCGGGAGCCTATCCCGCTTGATGGATGCGTGAATTGTCGGCGGGTGCCCACCCCGCGTTTTCTGCATTTTTCTTTTAAAGAGAAGAGCGGGTGCCCACCCCGCTTTATACTTTGTTTAGAACGGGAGCCTACCCCGTATTGCAGTGAGGACCGCCGCGGCCGAGCCAAGCCGGAAGCCAAGCGGGACGCCTGGATGTGGGCGGGGCCTCGCGGACGGAAGCAGGAAGACGTCCGGAGCCTCGCAGGCCCACGTGGAAGTCCCGGTCCCAGGAAAGGGGACCGGGTGAAGTCAGGGGTCACGGCTGGGACGAAGTCCCGGAGGTCGGCATGCCTGCTCGGGGATCCTGTGTGCGAGGGAGAGCCCCGCGGTGCCAGCAGCAGGAAGCAAGGAGAGGCCCAGATCTGTTCGGCGGGCTCCCATATCTGGAGAGAGCCCCGCATGCCGAGAGAGGAGACGGAGTCCTGCCAAGAGAGCCCGGTGAGTAGGGCTTCTCCATAGTTGGTGCCGATCGAGGCACAGCACGAGTTCTCTGTCCCTGAGTGGTCCCGCCAGGAAGCGGGCCGCTCCTACAAGTGGGGGCCATTTAATTTACAAAGTCCCGGAGTGGGGCTTGGGGGCATTTCTTGGCACAGTTGGTTGGTGCCGGTGATGCCACAGTGCCTATTTTCCATGAGCGGACCCGCCGTTGCGGGCCGCTCCAACGAGGGGCATATTTATTGTTTGGGGGCCCAGAGGGGCCTGTGCTTTTCCCAGTGTTGGCCATATTTCTTTACAGTTGCCCCGCTTGACAGTGGGCAACTGCAACGCAAGTGTATTTAGAGAGCCCCAGTGAGGCCCCGAGGGCACAGTTGTGCCAGGGCCTTTTTGGATTCACAGCTGCACGGCAATTAGCGTCAGCTGCTACGTTTAGGCCAACAGTTCTTTGGGGGCAGTTTTGTAGGAGATAGGAGTGAGATACACTCCTCTGCCCCAGCGCAATTGCGCACGTGGATTGTGCTGCATTGGCAGCCGCCCTGACATTTGGGACATAGGGCATTTGAGCCCCTTTTGAGGAGGCCAGTTGGCCAGGGGGACTGTGAGGTTAATAGGGCCCCAGGCCCTAATGTGATTTATGTGGTGCGCAGGAAATGTTATTCATGCACCTGATTTATGCCTCTACTGTGGTTTATGCTTATGAGGTTATTGCATAATGTGTTTATGCTGGTGAGGCCAATTGCGTAATGTGTTTATGCTGATGAGGTTTGGGCCTAGTGTGGGTTTATGTCTAATGCTAATAGGATAATGCTTAGGTCATTATGGTACCAGTAGTTACTGGTTGTGTTTTATACTTGCATTTACTTACCTGTTCTGATGGTTCTGACCGTGGCCCGATTGGCCTGGTCCTGTATATAATCCCCTGTGAATATTGCCCGTGCCAGTTGGCACAGTGTAAATGTGTGATTCTGTTTCTAATGTGTTTATGACAATACAAAGGCTATTTTTTATATAACCTTGTGTGGAGTTTCTTTTGTAGTGTGCCTAGTGTGTTGCTGCTGTGTGTGTGTTGCACAAACGCTTTACACATTGCCTCTGGGATAAGCCTGACTGCTCGTGCCAAGCTACCAAGGGGGTGAGCAGGGGTTATCTTCAGCGTGTGACTCCCTTGCCCTGACTAGAGTGGTGGTTTCTGCCTGGCTTTGGCGCAAGCCTTAGCCAACCAGAAATCCCATTTCTAACAGCCGGGCTATATTTCTCATATATATTTGGACACTAAGGTTTTTTCCTTTTTATCCTGACTTCTTCCACAATCGACCACTCTAGTAGGTCTTTCTCCAAGAATGCCATGGTCCGGCTGCGAGGTTTGAGTCACTGTATGGCAATCCGACGTTTTTGCCAATACGAAGCCCAAATTTGTATTTAATCCGTGATTTTTTGGGTTTAGGAATAGGGTTAAGTAAACAATGCTTATTTGATAGTTCTATAGACAAACCCACAATATCACATAACTTAATTATAAATTGCCCGTACATTCGCAATTGGGCACAACTCCAGGTCATGTGTAGAAAGTCAGCTCTTTCCTAACCAAACCTAGGGCATAAAGACGACCTATCTGGGAATAGTCTAAACAATTTAAAAGGTGTCAAATAAATACAATGAAGGAAATTAAAATGTGTCAACTTGAAGCGGGTATTACTAGTAATCTGTTGGACATGTGCATAAGTCCGGTTCCATTCCGTATTTGTCAGCTGTTTTTCCAGGTCCCCTTCCCATATCTGCTGAACCGACAGCAGTGCCTTTTGCTTGCCAGCCCTCAATGCTTTGTAAGGTCAGGACAACGCAAGAGCAGGAGTGCCCATCTCCAACAGCACAGCAAAGACCACAGAGTTGGGGGTGGGGGGTAGCAGGGAAAGTCACCCAAACTTCCCTCATTGTCCTGGACAGACGGATGTACTGTAGAAACTTTCCTGGACCCCCTTCAAACTGGAGTTGGGCCTTCTCAAAGGTCGAAACATAGTCCCCAGAGTAAAGGTCCCTGTGGTATTCACTCATATTGCTGTTTTGCATGCACCTGTTGTTCTTGATCTAGTCATAGTGTCATGTAGGCAGCTCTAGAATGTGGAATGTACTTGGTGCCTAGCTACCACTCTCTTGCTGTCAGTTGCTGTTGGGTCTCCTGTGGATAGGACGCTTCTATTACATGGTCCTGAAATAAAGAAGAACATCATACCATCATCCTGCCTCTCTTTGTACTTCTTCACACTGGCGACGAGTGGAAGTGGACGGATGCCACGAGGCAAGGGAGAAAACTTCACACCTCGCAAGATGTCTCATCTGACTCTGTGGAACCTACTACTACGTCAAGCGTCCTAACACAGATAAGTTCAATTGTCTGAACTTAAAAGGTACTGTGCTCATCTTTAAAGCGCTTTTCTGCTTTCCTACTGTACTCTGTTTTACCGACTTTTCGGTACTACTTTATTCGTTAAAACCGTCAACTCGTGACTCACTTTATTTTTCTACCTTGCTTAAACATTTCAGTGCAGAGTTGGTTATTCTCAATTTTGCTGCGTTAGTACAGTAAAACGTGGAAATTTACCTGACTATTAACGACGCGTTTACCTGCTGCGTTTTTCAAATACTCTTGCGCTCCAGTTCGGCTGCTCGAGCCTCTCCATTCGATGAGCGCCGTGAACATTGCATTGCATTCATGTCCTGGATGCATTGAGGGGCAGACGTAACAAACGCTACACGTCACGACGTCTCCAAGACAACAAGCTGACGCGCGTCTTCGGAGAAATGCGCTTTCAACAAAGCTTCACTGCACGTCACGGAGATTCGTCTCCTTGGTTACACGCTGACGCGCACCTTCAAAGAAACGCACTGTCTTGCGCGCACAAGCTTTTGACTTCAAAGCTGACTTAATTAACATCAATTGCGTGTTGGCTTAAACGTACTATCTTCCTCTTCTACGCTGACACGCACAGCCACCACCTATACTCAAAGATTTTTTTGCGCATCAATACTAAAGTTTATATTTCGCTGATGCGCACAGCTTTAAAATTTTACACGTTTCTGTCCGCCAATGTTTATTGTGTGCTGACCACGCTGATGCACACAGCTTACATCTTTACAATTTTTTCAATTATAAACTTTTATTACGTGCTCATTACGCTGATGTGCACAGTTTAAATTTCATGTTAGTTCCTAGGCTGATACAGCTAATTTATGATTCACTTTTATCTCTATTTACTCAGATATTTATAGGTTTATTTATTATATTAGCTATGTTTACTAAGTTTTAAAAGCTAATCTCTTACAATTTAAGGTAATAAAATATAAGCTGTTCATATTGTTCTTCAACATGAAAAAATGTAACACCTCCACCCTTCTTTCTCTCAAATCCTGGTGATCCACCTTTGCGATGATCAAAGTGGAAAAAGGTATTTCTTAATTATGCTAGGGTTTGTGGTGTGTCTTTAAGTGTGGAGAGAAAATCAGCACTGTTATTACACTGTTTGGGGTCAGAGGGCCAAGATGTGTTCGAACATCTTCCTGACTTAAACGATGGAGAATCTGACAATCTTAACGAGTTTGAAATTTGTCAAAAAAAACTAGATAAACATTATCTCCCAAAACTAAGTACTATATTGGAACGTTATCACTTTGGGAAATGTGTACAGAAATCAGATGAGTCTGATGAGACTTACATCACAGCCTTACGCAAATTAGGCGCAACTTGCAAATTTGAAGGTTCATTAGAGGAACGCATACGTGACCAGTTCATGCTTGGTTGTAATGTTGAAAAGATAAAAGATGAACTTTGGCAAAAAGACGATCCGAAACTTGATGAGGTGATTGTTTTGGCCAAGAGGATTGAACATTCTTTAGCTTGTGTGGAGGTAATAAAAAAGGAGAATGGTGTCTTGGAAGAGAAAGTTCACACTGTGAACAAAAACCCAGTGAAACCTCTTTGGAAGCAAAGTGAACCTGTTTGGAAGTCACGCACTCTCAATAATTTCCCTTCTACTTCCAGATCAAAAGAAAATACTATAGTCAAATGTTACCGTTGTGACTTATTTGGTCATCTTGCTAATGACAAGTCTTGTCCTGCACTCTCTTCTAAATGCCACAACTGTGGAAAAGTGGGACACATAGCCAAGGCTTGCAGAGCCAAGAAGGTCAAGTCAAGTAAGCATGTCAAAGAAGTTTTCTTTGAAAGTGATGACTCTGAATATGAACATGATGATTTGCACTGTGGGGAGATTATGACACCTAATGAAAAAAACAAGTGTAAGGGTCCAGTTGATGCTGTTCTGGTGAATGACTGTAGTATAAGAATGCTCTTTGATTCAGGTGCTAAAATCTCTCTTATACCCAAGGAATTCTTTGATCTAAAACTACATGGGAAAGTAAAAGTGTATAAGCCAGACATCAAACCTTTAGCATATGGAGGTCAACCGATTAAGCTCTTTGGTTATTTTCTTGGCAACATTGAGTATAAAGGAAGATTGACTGCTGGGAAAATGTATGTGTCATGCAGGGGTGACAGCATAATCAGCTGGTTTCACCAGGCTGATTTGGAGTGTCATTAGTTCCTGGTGCTGATCCCTGCATTGTTCTGAGAGACATCACTCAACATTCTCTCACCAAAAACAATAACTTAGGTGACAAAATTTGTAATGATGTGTCAAGTGTGGGTGATTCTAGCTCTGCATTACGATCTGAATTCAAAGAGGTTTTTAGTGAAAAACTAGGTTGTCTCTCTGATTATATTCACAAAATTACTTTAAAACCAGATGCTGTTCCTGTCAAATGCAAGGTGCGTAATGTTCCTTTAGCAATGAAAGAGTCGATGCGTGCATAGCTTGAAAAATTAAAAAATGATGGGATTATCAGAGAGACTGAGGCCAGTCAATGGTTAGCTCCAGTTGTTCTTGCACGCAAGGCCTCAGGTGAGGTGCGTTCATGTGTGGACCTGCGAGCTCTTAATCGTGCGGTTGTTGTGGACGGTTCACTGACAGAATATCGAAAACAAAATATCGTGTGGACAGAATATCGTGTCCAAAATATCGAGGACAAGAATATCGAGTAGGTAAGTGCAAATAGATGGGTATCAATTTACTATTCTTAACTCCAGATCTACGTACCTTGAAGATATATATATCGTCAAAGTACATATATGTGGAGTTATATATAGTAAAACTTTACTTACCCATAGAAAATGACCTTCACGATATTCTTGTCCTCGATATTTTTGACACGATATTGTGTCCGACGATATTTGTGTTTTCGATATTTTGTCCACCCACCGTTGTGGACAGGTACCCTCTTCCTAATATCACTGAAATGTTGGCACAATTGAGGGATTCACGTATTTTCGCTACACTAGACTTGCGTGCTGCCTATCACCAAGTTAAGATAGACGTTACTTCCATGGATCTGACTGCCTTTATTACCCCTTTTGGGACTTACAAATTCACACGTCTTCCGTTCGGTTTGGTCTCTGCAGCCTCTGTTTTTCAGAGGGTGATGGAGGATGTGTTAAGGGGTGTGGAGGGAGTCAAGATCTATCAAGATGATGTGTTGATTCATGGTTCTTCACAACTTGAACATGATGCGAGACTGAGATGTGTGCTTGAACGATTTCGCACGAGAGGTTTAACTCTCCGTGAAAATAAGTGTAAGTTTAATCTTACAGAAATTGATTATCTTGGTCATCGCTTGACATGTGATGGGGTCAGACCCAAGGTTCGTTTAGTAAAAACCATAGATGAACTTCCGGTTCCTCAATCTAGGGAGGAGCTAGTAACTTTCTTGGTTATGGCCGAATACTATAATAAGTTTGTGCCACGCTTTGCCAGCCGTACTCACACACTCAGATCCCTCCTGAAGAAAGGGGTAAAGTTTCTATGGTCACCCCAGTGTCAATTGGAATTTGAGGGAATCAAAAGGGCACTTAATTCTGCTCCTTCCTTACAGAGCTTTGACATCTCCTCGGACTCCGTCCTTGTTACTGATGCGAGTTCTAAAGGGTTAGGAGCTGTCCTTAAGCAAGTGAAAGATGGGAAAGAAGAAACCATTATGTTTCTCTCGAGAGCTCTTGTTGGCCCAAAATTACAGTACTCAGTGATTGAAAAAGAAGCACTTTGTATTTTTTGGGCGATCAAGAAACACAAGAAACTTCTTTGGGGCACTCATTTTGTTGTTCATTCGGATCACAAACCACTCAAAGACCTATTTTGCAAGAAGGATCTGGATTCTGTTTCTTCTAGGATTTGCAAATGGGTCATAGCTCTTCAAGATTTTGATTTCGTTGTCAAGTATATCCCTGGAGTAGACAACAAGGTTTCAGAATGTCTCTCACGGTTAATACCCAAATCCTCTCCTGATCTTGACCCTGAAGACTCATGGGAAATAGACAACTTCAAGGTGTGTGAGGTTGTTGAAGGTGTTGTATCTGAAATGGAATGGAGGGATTCCTTTAAACATGACAATGTATTGCTTGAAGTTTGCAAGTTTGTGTCTGATGGGTGGACAGGAATTAAGTCTCTGTCTGAGGATACCCGAAAATTCTGGAATGTGAGACATGAACTTTCACTATTCAATGATCTTTTGTGGAGAGGGACACGCCTTGTTCCTCCGTCCTCTCTTCGAGAGAAGATCATTCATTTGGCGCATGATGGTCACCAGGGTATCTCTAAAACAAAGGAGAGGGTTCGTTTGCACTTCTGGTGGCCAGGGGTTGACATCCTTGTGGAACGGTTGGCCAGGGACTGCTCTGAGTGTAAAATGTGTGACAAAGTTTGCAAAACTAGAACCCAACCCATGGTTGTCCGTGAATCTCCAACTAGATGTTGGCAACATGTTGCACTTGATCTTTTAGGTCCTGTTTCTTCCAAGACGGGCCAGTTTTATGTCTTGGTACTTATAGATATGTACTCAAGGTGGCCGGAAGTAAAGGTTACTCAGGGTATTGAAACCAGAGATGTCATAACATTTTTAGAAGGCGTTTTTTACAGGGAAGGTCTTCCTGAGTCTCTCTTAACTGACAATGGTGTACAACTCGTGTCGAGAGAAATGGAGGACTTCCTAGCTAAGAAAGGAATTGTTCATAAACGCTGCTCTCTTTATCACCCAGAATGCAATGGGATGGTTGAGAGATTCAACCGTGTCTTAAAAGAATCTATTCAGTCAGCTAAGGAACAAGGTCGCGACTGGAGGGCTGCAATACTTGAGAAGGTTATGGCTTACCGGTTGACTCCCCACTCTACAACTGAAAAAGTTCCCTTCGAGTTGTTTAGGGGACGTACACCTAACACTCATTTGTTTCAATCTTGGATGAGAGGGAATGGGGCTGACATTAGCATTCCTGAGGATCCTCAGTGGAGGGCTCTCCAGGATCTAAAGTCTTCAAAAAGGAAAGCCAACTTTGATGTCAGACATGCTGTTGCCCACACTCTTGTCAACGTAGGTGATTGTGTAAGAGTACGATTTCCACAGAAGTCTGGAGGTACAAAGTTCTCTACTCCTCGTAAAGTAATTAAATTATTTCTTAATGCTGTGAAACTTGATGATGGGCGCATTTGAAACCTTGGTAGAATTGCTCTTGTACGTTCTTCTGTTTCTTCTGATTCTCTTTCTCAACCTGATTCTTCCAAGTGTATTTCTCCTCTGCGCAGGAGTTCTCGCACATGTGCAACCCCTGTGAGACTTCATGATTATGTTTGCAACTGAGAATTTCAGCCATTGTTTTCATGTTTGTGTTTGGGGGAAGGTGTGTGGTATTCACTCATATTGCTGTTTTGCATGCACCTGTTGTTCTTGATCTAGTCAGAGTGTCATGTAGGCAGCTCTAGAATGTGGAATGTACTTGGTGCCTAGCTACCACTCTGTTGCTGTTGGGTCTCCTGTGGATAGGACGCTTCTATTACATGTTCCTGAAATAAAGAAGAACATCATACCATCATCCTGCCTCTCTTTGTACTTCTTCACAGTCCCCTGGTGGGGCATCTGCACTGCTGCCACCGTACCATAGACATGTTGTGCGTCATCTTCATGAATGATTCCAACCACCATATCTCCAGGCACATAGCGAACAGAGAGCATCTAATCACTCAGTAGAAGTGTGATGAACCACTTGGGGCGCTCTTGCCTGACCTCAATATTACAGGGAGCAACTCACCCTCACAGCAACCTTTCAGACGGCTCTTTTCCGAATTTTCTTCTGCAGCACACCATTGTGCCGCATACTGTAGCTGTGCGGCAATACAATATAACTCCAGATCAGGAAGTCCCAAACCACTTTCCATTCTGTCTTAGCGGAGGGGGGTAAATTCATCCTACTCCTTTTGCCAGCTCAGACCAAAGAATTCAATAGGGAGTCTATTTCATTAAAAGTGTAGCATGGAATCCCACATAATGTGTTTTGTAAGTGATATAGGCAGCAGGGTAGGACTACCTTTTGGCAATTGCAACGCAACCAATAATAGTTAGTGGGAGAGCATTCTAGAAAGCAATTGACCTCCACAATCCCTGAAGAATTCTGCCCATGTTACTTTCATACTGCAGTGTCCGTGTATGTACTACCTGTACACCCAGATATCTAAACTGTTCCAATTCCCATCTGATAGAAATATTGAGGAGTAGCTGCAACCAGCATGCCCAGTGGGAATACCACTAATTTTGCCGACTTAATATGTAGCCCAGTGGCCTCACCAAACTTCTCCAATTCCACCAGCAAAATAGGCAATAATTGCTGCGGATCATGTAGATATTCTAGTGTGTCTTCAGTGTACGTTAAGACAACATGCATTACATCCCCTTTTTTGATCCCCTGTGCACACCAGCAACTTGCTGAAAGCCATCGAAAACCTCAACAGCTGGATCACTGCATGGCCCGACACCCTGGCTCCCCTTAAGCACAACTCAACGGCAAGAGTCCAATCAAAGGCTAGCTAATACACAGAGGAACTCAGGCTAACAAAACATCACTGCAAGAAACTGGAACGCAAATGGAGAACAAGTCAAAACAGTGCAGATAAAGGCATCTTCAAATCAGCCCTCCGATGCTACAACCATCAAATATGTAACATCAAGCGCTAAACTTTTACAGATCGCATCAACGCCAGCACTAACAACAGCAAGGAGTCGTCTCCATCATCAAAGATTTCACTGTGCCTCCAACAACTTCCTCCCTCACAAGACCTTTGCAACAAGCTCTCGTAATTCTTCTGTAACAAAATCGCCTCCATATGCAACAACTTTGACCCTCGACCAGTCCCAGTCACCGTCGCAGCTCAGCTTCAGGACAGATGAACGAACCCTGATCTCGTTATCTGCATCACCAATGTCAAAATCGCTGCTATCATGAAGATCATCCACTCCCGGGCTCCATCTGACCTTTGCCCACACTATACCTTCACCAAGGGGCTCCTACCGATCAGCGAAGAACTAACACCCATCCTCAATGCCTCCATTGACTCAGCCATATTCCTGGACACCTGGAAACAGTCCACCGTCATGCCCTTGGTCAAGAAACCATCCGCTGACTTAGGCATGCTTTCCAACTACAGACCCATCTTCCTCCTATCACACCCAGCAAAGGTTTAAAAGAAACTAGTCAACTGGCGCCTCACTGACCACCTCAGCATCCACCAGCTCCTCGAAGCCATGCAGTCCGGATTCAGGCTCAACCACAGTGCAGAAACAGCACTCATTGCTGCCACAGATGACGTATGCATGGTTCTTCACAGAGGAGACATGACAGCCCTAATTCTCCTGGATCTCTCTGCAGCATTTGATATGGTCTAACACCCCATCCTCGTCAGGTGCCTGCAGGAGATTGGCATCCAAGGACCCGCTTTCTCCTGGATCTGCTCCTTTATTAACGGATAGAACATAAGGTGTTAGCCTGGTGCCACACTCCTCAAAAGCCTGCAAACTCATCTACGGAGTGCCTCAAAACTCATCGCTCAGTTGCACCATCTTCAATGCATATATGATCCCTTTGTCCAACGTCATCCGTGTGCATGAAATCAACATCCTCTCCAATGCAGAGAACACACAAATCATACTCTCCCTTCTGGACAGGACCCCCAACACAACAAACAAGTTCACTGCCTGCATGACTGAAGTTGCTAACTGGATGAAAGCCAACAGCTTCAAGCTCAACAGAGAGAAGAGAGAAGTAGTGATCCTCAGCAAGTACACCTCACCACAGGACTCCAAGTGGTACCCAGCTGAACCCTGACCCACACCCAGAAGTCACACCAGGAACCTTGGAATAAACATTGATAGCAAATTGGACATTACTGCCCAAGTCATCGCTATCACTGCATCCTGCTTCCACACACTGAAGATGCTGAGAAAGATCTACAAATTGCTCACAAGCAACACTAGAAAAACTGTCACTCATGCCCTAGTCATCAGCAAGTTGAACTATGGCAACACCTTCTATGCCAAGATCAACAAGTTACTTGCTGGAAGACTACAATCGATCCAGAACTCGGCAGTCAGACTCATCTTCCACCTCCCAGACAGAATTCACATCACACCACACCTCAGGGAACTACACTGGCTCTCAATACACAAAAGTGCTCAATTCAAACTCCTTACACACACATTCAAGGCACTACACTACTCAAATCCCACCTACCTGAACAGTCGCATCTCCTTCCACCAACCACCTACTCATAGATGCACTGAGACAGTACACAGTTTGTTACAGAAGCATTGATAGACTGATGCACCGTGTTACAGATTCACTGAAATAGTTATACAGTGAATGACAGACTTACTGACACAGTGATGCATGCAGTCACAGATTCCACTGAAAGAGTTATACACTGTGTTATAGAGATATTAAGGGCGTTATATGCTATTATAGAGTCATTTAGATAGTAATGTGTTTAGTGTGTTGGTTATAATCCATTTTGCAGTTATAAGTTTTGAATGTGGTGGTGGCTGGAATTCACTGAAAAAACCAAAGGTTACAGGGACGTTATAGTTAGGAATTAGCATTTAAAAAACCTTAGAAATTCACTGAAAAAAACAAAGGTTACAGGGACGTTATAGTTAGGAAATAGAATTTAAAAAACCTTAGAAATTCACTGAAAACACCAAAGGTTACAGGGTCGTTATAGTTAGGCTGACATTTCACTTATACAAACCAGAGAAATTCAGCAGTTATAGTTAGCTGAGCTAACTATAACTTGCGCCCCCGCATTGCACTGCGTATGACCTCACATATTACATCACTAATGACATGATCAGTGACAACACTGATGACATCAGCCACAGAATCTCTAATGCACCCACTCATACCCCAATATAACCTTTCATACACCCACTCCATCTTCCACACTACCATTCCCAAAACCATTGATACACCTGTTATGATTCCCAATGTACCCCAATGTAGGCCTGGGTAGTCTCCTAACCTTTCACCTACATTTACCCTGCCCTTGTACTACATAACGGTTTTGGTACTGACCTATTACCTAGTTAGGTGCTGCATAAATGTCGTGTGGTTTTCTCCAAAAACTATCCTCATTTATTATGCATGAGGATTCTCAGAATCACAGCAGGATTACCATCTTCTGCATATAACTGTGTATAAGGTTCATCACAATCGTCATCCTTGGCCGACATGACACAGCAAGGTAGAACCCCTGATGGTACCTTTTGGGTATATAAGCACCACATCTTCATTGAGCAAGGAAGAGGAGAAAGACTTCCATGCTGACACGCTGACACAAGACGCTGAGGTTCCAGCACGCAGACACTCCAGCACGCAGTGGTCTGACATCCCTCGCGGGGTGTCCATCTCGAGACCAAGATGGGGTCATTCATTCTTTCACATCAGGGAATGGGGTTGGCTTTATCCTAGGGGGATTCTTGGCTATACACCTACATACATGCTAGATACATTTTGGTACATCTAGTTAGGGTTAGCATCGTAGGAGTACGCATTCTTACTGCCATGTATTTATATGCCTCCATATATCCATTGTTCTAGCACTATGGTAGAATTCTACCATCTATTAACTCTGTTGGTGCTTATAACAGTATACATCTGTTTCTGCCTTGTGGTTGTAGCAGCACAAGGATTTTACACTAGAATGACGCTGGTTCAATAAATGCTTATTGAAAACGTACCCATAATTTATTCTGTGTATCCCTCTGAGACAAAGTGAGGATGAGTGACTGAGCCAAAGTACTGTACTGTTTCCATGATCCCTGAGGGGACAGGGTTTTCATGTTCGATAGTTGCCAGAAACTATTCTCTCCTTGGTAAGAGGGGTTCATAGTGGTACTGTGAGCTAGCTGGTATGCAGGCAAGCATATGGGGGTGTCTGGAATCAGTCTGGACACCAGTCCCACAGTTTATGTTGTCTAAACGCGCAGATCCTATATAGATTTATAGGAACTACATGACATGGCGCCGCCAACGTTGGTTTGGTTCTTATTTAATGGTCAAATCTGAGTAGTTCAGTCGTGCTTTCTCAGAGACCCCTACTCACATATACCCAGAGACGTCTGGAGTGGGAAAGGAAAAATCCGCCACAGCTGAGTAGGCATATCCTATGTGTTGGCTGTAGGTATATTCAAGCTTGAAGGATAATAGTTCCCTATTGTGCATAAAACCTTATCTCACTTTCCTTGAAACTCTTTCAACAATGTCTGTCGAAGAGAACGCTGCGTTACATGTTAATGCAGCAGGGGATGGGGAGCAGGAAGGTGCAATAAACATTTCAGAAAATGTCAGAAAAGCACTTACTTTAAAACTAGCAGAGTTTGGAGTCCCAGCATTGGGTGGGACCGTAACATTTGTGATTGAGGCACACAAGTCATTCAGGATGGAGGTAGTCTACTCATGGGTAAAATTCCCACCTGCAGACGCACGCACAAAAACATTTAATTCCTACACTCCGGATGAAACACCAGAAGAATATTGTCCGTACAAGGACACTGAAGTTCCGTTCAGTTACTTGGAGCATATAAACTGGTTTAAAGGTGCACTCCCACACACCACAGAAAAAGTAAGACTTGGTCCGCTCAGCAGAGACGGAGCGAGTTGGCCGATCCTAGCGGCTGACACGCCGCATCCAGACGTTGACACATTGACAATAGCAGACTTACGTCCACTTCACAAAGAAATAATAAAACTTTACAGAAACTTGACACAGTTCGTTATGAGAAGACTCACACTTCAACCTACAAGGGTTACACCAGCAGGTCAACTACAAGGGACTGCAACTAATATCACCCCACAAACGCTGAACACTGTTATGGGAAGAATGTCCACTAAACGTAAGCAAATGCCATTCTGGATAGCACAGAAAATTACACAGTTAGAGGCAGTGTTTCCACACACAGGCCCACAAGAAAAACACAGAATACTGACAATTTGCTTGCCAATGGGGATAGCTCCCCCTATAGAGGATTGTACCTCTTGGGGTACGGTTTTCGCTGCCATCTACACCAGAACTCATGGTATCCCTTCAATAGCTGTGATACCAGAAGTATTAAGACAAATACAGAATGAGTATGAAGCAGAACATGCTCTAAACTTGGGGATGAAATTATTAGGCAATTTTTCCCACGTATCAACAATTATGTTAGCAAACATAATGGAATGCACTCCTGCACAACAGGAGCAAGAATTACCTAAAATTATCAAAGATACATACACCGAATTAGGTAGAGATAATTTGGGAGCTAGAGTTATGAAACCACAAGTAATGGGTAGTCCTGAAAAGGATAACTGCAAGCAAGCATCTGGTTCTTCTAAAAAGAAATGGGAGAATACACAACAGAAAAATAGTAAGAATAGATCACAATCTAGGGATGGGTCTCCTCAACAGGAGCCCTCCGAAAGGAGGTATAACTTTAGATATCGTGAGAATATTAAACAACCTGACAGGTATCAGGATCCTGATACACGTTCCTCTCGTTCCTTTCAGGATTCTTCAAAAAACTCCGAGAGGGAAGGATGGTCAGAATACAGATCAGAAGAACAAACAATGTTCAAAGATACACATCGTACTTTCGACTATAATATCAAAAAAGAAGATAAACCAAAATTAAAACCTCAATTTAAAAAGAAGAAAGTAGCTGGCCTTAAAAGAAGAAATGCCCAGGCTACTGAGGACTCAACTTCTGAACGGGGAATGGGCTCTGACGATGCTAGACAGCGCAGCAGAAGTAACAATAGCTTGCAAGAACCTTATGGAATATCTGGTGACAGCGGCGTTGAGACACCTGATACTAGGGAAAATGTCCCACATGTGTTATACGAAATAACACTCCAAATGGAGGTTAAAGGTCTCTTTTGGGAGAACCTGAGTTTTGGATATGACATCCTTTTGGCTGAAAAAGATTGGCCACCTGAGTTCGTTATGGATTGCCCAAAAGGAGAAACGGTAATTTTATCTGTGTTCTCTGACTTCGTTCCAGAATCTTTAAAATATTCATATGCGCAGTAGCGGTAGCACTTGCTCCTGCATTATACCGCAATCATGTAGGGTGGGATGCTGAGTCACCTCACCATTTAATCCCAGTAAAAACTACTCCAACTCCACAGAGACAATACCCAATAAAACAAGATGCAAAAAAACAAGTCCGGGAGATCTTAGATCAACTTGAATACCAAGGTGTAATAGAGAATTGCACCTCTTCCATGAATAATCCTTTGTTTCCCGTAATGAAACGGGATAATTCATATCGTCTAGTTTTAGACTACAGGCATTTGAACACATGCACAAAGACATTTGCAGTACAGAATGCACACAGTGCCGTATTGATGAATAACATCATGCGGAAAAAATACAAAACAACACTAGATATCTCAAATGGATTCTTCTGCCAAAATATAGCGCCTGAAAGCAGATATTTGACAGCATTTTCAGCCCTAGGCTCTCAGCATCAATTTTGTAGACTTCCCCAAGGGTATAAGAATAGCCCCAGGTTGTTCTCAGAAAGGGTAACAGAGTTGCTTCAAACTTTTGATGAAGAGGCATTGTCCTTTGTAGATGATGAATTATTGGATCACTTGACCAGGGTGAACAACATAATTTTGGGGTTCCCCTCTGAGGGCTATAATTACAACTTTAAAAAATCAAAAATGTCCCATCTCAATGTCCTATTTTTGGGATATGAGCTTTCGGGTGAAGGAAAAAGTCTGCAGCTAACTTTTTAGAAAAGTGTGCGCTGTTCCAACCTCAAAAGACTCTGAAAAGCGTACAATCCATTTTAGGATTCCTAAAATCCCACAGTTTATGTTGTCTAAACGTGCAGATCCTATACAGATTTATAGGAGCTACACGACATACCCATAACGGTACTTACAAACCCAGTCACTGATTCATAGGTCTACACACACATCCACTCAGTCACTCGTACAGTCACTCGTACACCAACTCACTCACTAATACAGTCACTGATATATCTACTCATTCAACCATTCACATACTGTCAGTCACTCATAGAGCTACTTACACACCTACTCGCTCACCTATAGAGTCAATCAGACAGCCATTCACTCACCTATACAGTTATATACACACCCACTCATTTATACAGATACTAACACATACTCACTCACCCATACAGCCCCTTACACACACTCACTTTCCCATACAGCCACTATCCCAATCCCTCACTCCCACATAAAGTCACTCATATACTTCAACATTCACCTATACTGCCTTTCACATATCCACTTACTCACCCATACACCGCTGACACATCCATTCACTCACTGACACAGCCATACACACACTCAGTCACTTATGCAACCCTTCTCTTATACACTCACTAACCCATACACCCACTGACTCTCCCACTCACTCATCCATGCAGGCACTCACACAACCTCTCACCCACCCACACCCACCCACACACTCATACAGCCATGCAGGTACTCAGACAACCAATCAATCACCCATACACTCACTCATGTACCCACTCACCAACCCATACAGCCACTTAGACACCATGTGACAGACATTTACACAGCTAGTCACTCACCCATACATTCACTGAGACGCCTAATTACTAACTTATACAGTCAGTCATGCACCCACTGAATCATCCAAACGGGCACTCCTACACCCACTGATTCACCAATAGACCTTGGTATATATATTTAACTCTCATAAACATTTAAAAAACACTCACAATCACTGGATGATGTCATCAGTGATGTCATTTGAGAAGTTATCAGTGATGTCACTGACCATGCCATGAGTGATGTAATATGTGAGGTCATAAGCAGTGCATTGTGGGGGTGTGAGTTATAGTTAGCTCTATAACTGCTGAATGTCTCTGGTTTTGTACAAGTGAAATGTCAGCTTAACTATAATGTCCCTGTAACCTTTAGTTTTTTCAGTGAATATATATATATATATATATATATATATATATATATATATATATATATATATATATATATAGTGCTTTATATGTCTAGCACTACTATTACGAGCAGTTTACACCTCTAAGTTCCAAACTGGGAAATTGAAAATCAATGATTATTGTGGTGTCTGTTGAGCAGACGTCTTTCAGTGTCACAATAACAGACCTGATTCACAAAGATACTTGCAAATCTATATGACATTTTAGGTGCGCAAACTCAATTTAGTTTTTAACAAAACCTAAATTTGCTCCTAAAAAAGGATTTACTACCCGACCCAGTTCGCACACCATTGGTATCATAATGTGAGAAAAGTGCTCCATTACGAATTTGACAGGGGCTTCGCTCGCCCTATCCTGTTGGACTCACAAAGATGTCACGTAGCCCCCAAAATGAAATCCATACAATTGACTGCAATGTGTGGGCTTGGCCAAGGTTGGTGGAAATCAGTAAGATTATGCCACCCAAGCAAAACACACAGCTAAACGTAACATGCGAGCCATTTGCAGCAACTAGGTTTACACTAAAACTCCTGCATGCACTAGGGGATCTGTTCCCAAATAGCAACTTCATAACCCTATAAGAGTACAATTATGCTTACCCCTCCACACCTCTTAATACACTCTTATGTTATACATGTCAGGGATAAATTAACAAAATGTGTAGGGATGCATTGATTGATCCGCTGGAGTGGAAACTGCTATGATAACAACCAATCTCTCCACCAAAAAACTAATCACTAGAATGTAGAATGAGGTAATTACAAGTATGACCAGGAGTAACGAAATTGCCCAAGCAAGGTGGTAGGGAGATATGGGTAGTGGAATCACTGACCCCATATGGCTTTACTGTTGCCAACAAACCATAGCGATATCATCAAATGAGAAATATAGATGAATGCATTACAAATTCTTCAACAGGGTTAAATATACACCTGATACCATGGCCAAATATGGACTGTCCAACACCTCAGACCGCATGCACTGTACCACCCAAGATGCAGGATATCTACAATTGGTGTGGTCCTGCCCCAGGATTCTTGCATTCTGGCTGGAGAACCCTCTAATAAAGACCACTGGTGTTAAACGGAGGATTACCCCCAGGGAAGCCCTACCAAGATATGTAAAGGAATTGCCCAAACCGTATAGGAAATTCATCGCCCTGGCCTACTGTTGGGAAAAACCTCATACATTCATCAGTGTCTCATTCTGCAATGGAGTTGGGTCAACCAGGTTCCAGTAGGCAATTATCACTCCTAAAAAACACATTGGCTGACTCAGTGAGCTTGTTGAACAATAGCGATATTGCAGTCCTCTTGTACATAAGAAAGGCAATAAAGGCCATTATCTCCCACAGACTATTTGCACATTTGGAAACAAACCCTCTCGTTAGCAACTTCTAATCAAGTCCCCATCCTTCCAGAGAGTCCAGATCTACTGTGCTGAAAATAATGTAGCAACTCCTCACAAATAGGTAGTAAAAGATAACCTGTGTCATGAAATCAATCAATGTATTTGCAGTCTTCTGCACCATTGCTCATGGGGTGCTGGGAAGTTTTCTGAATAGATGGAGTGCCTACAAGGCACAGTTTTAGGGTTTTGTCTCACTACTAGATGACTGTGTACCAGAATTTTCTGTCCCATTCCTAATGGGCCAATAATGTATGTGAAAAGTAGGAAACAACAGAAACCAAAAGTCTGTTTGGAACACTTTAATGGAAGCCCTAGAGCATTTTGCTGAAATGTATTGTCTTTTTAAGATAATCAATTGGACTATGACAATTGAATCCAAATCCTCTGCAACTCTATAAAGGAAAGATCACATAATAATAATCTGTCAACATTGTACCATGCCCCTATTGTGTTGAGAAAGCGCATAGGTCTTGATTGATTGATTAATAACTTTATTCGATCTTAATTGATAAGGTCATAAAAGTATACAGATCATACATTATTCAAAATTTAAAAAAAAAGACAATATATCACAAGCAGTATAGTTAAAAGTTCACAAAAGTGTACAGACAATAAAAAACCAGATAGGAACCATTTAAAATAGTAATACCATCCATTACGTTTTTCAAACTGAATTATCAGTAAAGTGCATAGCGCTTAAAGTGCTCACAGTGCCTCTCATGAACAATACCATTAAATTAATAAAATACATTGCAATAACGAATATCTAAAATCTAAAAATATTTTGAATACTTATCAAGATAGACTCCACCCAGACAATTATTTTAAAGTGCTAATTAGTGCAGTTTGGAATTTTGGACAGTCTAATACCTCACTAACCTCCTTTTTGATAAAGCCGAACATAAGTACGATGCTACACAGTAGTTGACATATGGATTGGGGAGCATTTGGAGGAAAAACAGGGCAGGTCGGCATTGGATAAAATGATATTTTAGCAACAGCGGGCGAATATACTTTTTCCGAATACATGAATAAAATTTGCACAAAATAACAGATGTAAGTTCGATTGTGTAGATATTTGATCACAGGGACAAACTGGAAGTTCATTTACTGAATAGGTCCCTGATGGATAACCTAACAAACAGGGAATAAAATTTAATCTAAACCTTAGCAGTATAAATCTATGTCGGGATTTGTTACAGATGTCAAATATGAATTCATTTCTCCTATAATACACGGTAGGGTTAAATATAGTGCTACTGTAGGTTTGGCCCCATTTAGGTTATCTCTTTCCTTTTCTCTAAGTTCTTTAGCACGTGCTTTAATTACGCTTTTTGGTGTACCCCTACAGGCAGATGGATCTAAGTACAGGGTCTCTAAACCTAACTTCATCAATGTATTTTTAACATAACACAGCCAAGGGACTCGATTTGCTTTATCAAGCTGTATACAATCTTGGATGATGCCTTGGGTAAGTCCCACTGTATCTCTCTTCCAAATCGAATGCCAAAGTAGAACTGGGGCTAAGAATGTCAGATCAGAAATGAAAGGGACTTGTAATTCCTGGTGCACAATATAGTTAGAGCACCCTTTGGGGATAGCAAATAACTTTTTAAAGAACATATCTTCCTTTTTTGAAGTGAATCAGTATTAGCTACACCCCAAATGCCTGCGCCATATGTAGCAGAAGCAACAGCTCTGGTGCCATACATTTTTTTAATTGGTTCTACAGGCTTAGTGCCCAGTTTTCTTGTAAAAGAACGGATAGCCATAACGTTTTTTTCCAAGGCATTACATCTATTCGCAACCATGTCCTTCCAGGTCCCTTCACTATTAAAAAGTACTCCCAGATATAAAAAAGTTTTAGTTATTTCAATTTTTCGTAAGGCAATATAAAAAGTTGGTAGTTTCCTTGGCTGTTTCCCCACTACTAAAACAAATGTTTTAGTTTCATTTACTTGTAAATCTAGACCCGACATATAAGATACATAATTATTTATTAGTTTTTGTAAGGCTATGCCAGTTCTTGCCACCAGAACGGCGTCATCTGCGTAAAGTAGTATGGGTAGCTGTTTTTTATTTACTCTAGGTACATCGATAACATCCACATTTACTGCTGACTCTACCCCATTTGTATACATAGAGAATAAAAGGGGGGCTAAGACACAGCCTTGCCTAACCCCCGATGAATTGGAAAGGCCCTTGTACATTCTCCCTGGGATCCATATCTTACACGAGCTGTGGACTGGGAATATAACTGTCTAATGAAGGAAATAATATTTTCCTACACGCCCATTTCTTTTAAAATAAACCATAATTTTCCGTGTGAAACTGAATCAAATGCGGCGGAGAGATCCATAAACGCCATAAATATGTTCCCCTCTTTTGCATTGGTATATTTTGCCGCAATTAGGTTTAGATTTAGACACTGATCTAGTGTCCCCATTCCTTTTTTAAAACCATATTGAGTAGAAATTAAGATATTTTTGTCTGCTGCCCATTCCTCAATTCGGTTTAAAACAAGACGGCCCATAAGTTTGCAGGTGCCGTCTATAAGTGAAATCGGTCGATAATTCTTTGGCAATGCTTTATCTCCTTTTTCAAAATTGGTACAATTACCGTCGTTTTCCACGAAGCCGTTATTGGACCTTTTGCGATAGCATTTAAAACATTAGTTAAAAATGGAATCCAGAGTTCCAATGGTTCAAAGAAAAAATCAATCGGAGCACCATCGGGACCCGGAGCCTTGGCACTGCTACACTGTTTTAATCCCTTTTCCACCTCTATCATTGAAAAAATGATCGGTGTATCTGTTTTAAAGCTAGAAGAGTACTCATCATTCGGATATACCGAATCAAATATTGCAGTATAATGGTCCACCCAGGCTTCCTCTCCCACGTGCGTACTTATAGAGGGATCTGAGTCTTCACTCAAGAATGGGGAGTTAACTATCCCCCAAAACTCTTTAGAATTTTTTAGGAAGGAAGCTGCCCGCAGTTTTTCCCATGCCTCTTCTTTCTGAGCCGCTAATCTCACCTGTCTGCATTTTTTATATTCGCCTCGTAAGAGGCTCACCAAAACGTTATTTCTTGGCTTTTCCTTTAATACATTAAGGAGTCTACTCAAAGATTTTGTGCAGGTCCTATCAAACCAGCGTGGAGCTTTTCCTACGCTTGCCTTGAAGTTAGATTTTAAATTATCTTCCACCACATTCAACAGAGTAGCAAAAGCTTTCACTATACCTTGTGGATCTCCCTGCAAAGCAAGGCATGTATCAATTTCTTCTTGGGTATGACGAATTACTTTAGGGATTAGTGTAGCTTTATTTATTTTTGCCCATTTAAGCACTATACCATTTTTCCTAGCTATACTTGGCGCCACGACTTTTTTAATATTGCTACTGAAGCAGCCCTTCCATTCCAATGTAAAAGTCAGAGCGGCATGATCACTAAAATTTGAAACAAAGGTTCCCACCTGATATAAAAATTTCTTAAAAACAGTTTCCACTACAAGGTAGTCAAGCGTTGATCCATTTCTAGGATCCCCGAAAGTTTTTACCAAAGTACCAGTTTCTTCCTCTGCAGGGTTACAAATCTCCAGGTTCCTAGTAACCATGAGCCTATTTATTTCCTCCCCATATTCGTGATGTATAAAATGATATGGTGTAACCCCGTCCTCACCAACTATTCCACAAACTGACCTTAGAATTTTTGGGCAGCTGTGGCAATTAAAGTCACCCACCCATAGTATGTGCAAATGTTTACGGTGGCTGCCTATAGCTTTTTCTATTTCATTTTCAAGAGAACGGATTACATCTGCCATGTTGCCTTCAAAAAAATTATTATAAAAATTTACTAATAAAACATCTGCTTGACAATTCCCACTAAAAACTAATAGGTGATAATACGGTGACAGCACATTTAAATCAATTATTTTTATAGCTAAAGTGTTCTTTATCAGCGTTATTATACCGCCTCTCGCTCTTCCAGACCGAGATGGAATTGCGGGGGTGTGGAATGTACGGAACCCATCATAAGACACAGTACCCACCTCCCATGTTTCCTGGAGGCACTCTAAGTCATATCCATTTAATATTGATAGCCAATCTTCATTATCCTTCTTAGATCTGAGCCCCGCTATATTCCAAACCAATGCTTTTATATTATCCCTTTCTTCAGCCTGTGAGTGACCTACTCTAGTGCGGGTTATCTCCTGATGTGTCGTAGGGCACACAAACTCCTCATTTGCCCTATGTCAATCGCATGCCTCCAAATCCTCCAAAGACGCAAACCTATTTGTCAGAGGTATCTCTAAGGCATTTGCCTCTCTAACAGGGGAGGGTACTGCAGCATGAATAGGGACAGGGGAAACAGCAGGTCCCGGAGTATAGTTCAGCCCAGTCTTCGTCATTTGTTGTGACCCCAGAGGTCTGTAAAAAAAGCCCAAAGGTACAGCAAAGATTTGTGTAGACGCCACAGGAAAGTTAGGAATCATGCCCAGGAGGTATTTCACATAGTGCTGTCTCTTAAAATTTATTACTACACAGTCTCCCCCAATTGACTTTGGAGTATTTCCCACCCATGGTACTCTTCTAGCCATGTTAATTTGATTGCCAATATTCAAACCTTCTGAGTTCATAGCAAATGTAGATAACCAATACATGGCTTTATTAATTAATTGTTGGGTGGTTTCCATTTGATTAGTTTTCAAAGGGGGGACATTTACTAAAATCATTACATAGGGACATGCCGCTGGGGGGAGATGGAGATTAAACTTATGGGGGGGTTGGTATCCCCCCTGTTCCCCCTGAACTTCCCCTTGAGTGGTATAACTCTGAGTCTGAATCCGAGGTAGGATTCTGCTATCTGGAGCCCTATCTGGGTATATACCTTGTTGGTTCTGGAGTGATGAGCTGCCATAGTTTGCAGGATGACCCGAGTTAGCAGTATTAGCCATAGGTCAGAAACACTTGACTGCTTGCAACATGATGTCCAGATTGTTCACACATATATTGACTAAAATGGAACAAGCACACCACTGAAAAATTAAATGGTAGAGGACACGTTGGGAAAGCCTAGAGCACTCTTAGGTTTAGCCATTCTAGCCCGGATTTTGAAATCTAAAGTAATCAGTTTTGTGACGGAACCACGCATGCGATTGATTACTATGCATGCTGGGTCCATGCCGTCTTAACCACGCAAGTCTTAACCACGCATATGCCTTTACCACGCATACCTTTAAAAGAACATATGCATTGTTAAGGCATGTATGGCAAAGACATATGCGTGGTTAAGATTTATCAGGTAAGTGTAACCCCCCCGATCCCAGCCCCCCACCCTGAGTCCTAAAATGGCTTTCAAAGCCCAAAAAAGTACCCCAATCCCTGTCCCCCGCCCTGAGCCCTACAACGGCCCCCAAAGCCCTGCCCTGAGACCTAAAACTACCCCCCTCCCTCCTGAAAATCAACCCCTTCCTCCCTGAGGACTAACAACTTCCCTGCCACCCAACCCTAGAAAGTATCCCGATCCCTGCCCCCAACTTGAGCCCTAAAACGGCACCCAAGCCCCTGCCCTGAAAACCAACCCCATCCCCCCCTACAAAATACCCTGCCCTCCCCTAAGCCATAAAAACGACCCCACCCCCCAGCCCTAAAAACTACTGACCCCCTCTGAGCCCTAAAAACTACCCCAACCCCCTATGAGCCCTAAAAACTTCCCCAACCACCCTCCAGGTCTGAAACTCCGGCCCCCCAGTCCTGAAAACTACTTCTCACCCCCCCCCCCAAACTCGCCCCAGCCCCACTTACCTCACTGCGTCCTCTCCTGAACCTTTCTCTTACTGGGCCCACCAATTATAGCAGCTAGACCGCGCACTGCCTTAACCACGCGTATGAGTGGTTAAGGCATATGCGTGGTTCAGGAAAGCGTGGTTGTGCTTACATTGTTCAGACACACGTGGCTGAGCCTGCGTTGTTCCGATCGTTTCCCAAACTAATGAGTTTGTAAAGTAATTGGGTGCAAAACCCAGGCTTCTAAATTTGGCCTGAAGCAAACTTCTGTCCAAATAATAAAAGGCTTTGGGGAAGTGAATGAATGCACAGTACAGTTGCACCACAAATGCTCTTCAATGGAAGCTTATTCCTTCCTATACTCTACCTGAGAAAATGGGGAACGTTGGTGAACATTCTAATCACTACTGCACCCACACTAATGTGTAGTATTTTGAAATTAGAGATGTTAGCAACATAATTTTTGTTAATTTTTCATTTTCATGAAAAATGCTTTTTCATGAAAGAGCTCTTCTCTGTTGCACTGATTCTAAATATAGGGTAGAGGGAGGCACTTCCCCACCATCACTACATTTATGAATCAGGGCCATAGTATATTACACTCTCTTACACGCCGATCCAGGATCTTTAAGTCTCCTACACGCAGATCCAGGATCTTTAAGGAGCATCCTAGAACTGGAAATCTTTAAAAATGAGTTGTTGCAATATACTTTTAATAAAAACCTTAGTACAGCACTGAATCTTTCGCACTGCACGATAGCACTTTTAAAATCGTGGACTCCTGCACACTTGAGGCTATTCTTAAAAAAACTGACTCCAAGAAAGTTATTCGGAAAAAAGGGGACTTAGTGAAAGCTTCTGCAGCTGTTTTTAACTTTGCCAGCAGAGTGGGAGGGTAACCAATAGGGGCTCTTTTGAAGATTTATCAAGCAAAATGTATCTCAAAGGCCTGTTATGGGAGCGAGATCTGGGGCCATATAGAGGCAGGGATTGTGCAAAGTGCTGAAAACTCTTTTTTGAGGCGGATCCTTTCTGTTCCGCAAAGCACCCCGTCCTACGTTGTGCACGAAGAGCTGGGAATGTCTTTCCTCTCCGATGAACTGGCCTTCCGTCCCTTGGCCTTGTGGCTTAAGATTTGGGCTAAGCAAGAGAACACACTTAGTAAAGACGTCCTACGGGATTGTCTTTCCCTTGACCATGTCTCACGCATCGGATGGCTTCAGCACATAAGAGTCGGCCTCTCCAGGCTAGGCAGAGTAGAACTATTTACCAACCCCGAGCTTATATGTAAGAGAGATCTTGCTTGGGCCAAAGAGTGCTTTTTAAGAAGGTGCCACTGCGATACAGAGGGAAAAGAGCTGTGTAAGCCTAGCGTGCGTAAGTACATCGTGCTGAAAACAGTGCCAACCATCGAGCCTTATCTTTTAGGGCTTAAAAGTATTCATGACCGCTTTTTATTGACGAGGTTTCGGCTCAACCTCTTTCACTATCTTTTGGCGCATCCTCGTGGCTCCCACAGAGGTCAGTGCCTCATGCCCTGCGGCTGCGACGGTGAGTCTCCGCAGGACATGATGCACTTTTTAATGTTTTGCACTTTTTATGCTGTTCCCAGAAAGTTATTTATCATCCTCATCCCCAAAAAAGCGGGTATTAAGAGTGTGAGACCAGCTTTTATTTTTTTACAACTTCTATCTGAGGAATCTGTCTTGTTCACTCTTAACTTTTTAAGGGTTGCCGTCAGACTTAGGGCAAGTTGCGATTAACCTTTGTATTGCAATTTAGTATTTTTATCTTGTGTTTAGATGGTCCGGGATGTATCTTAATTATCTTTCTGTAACCTGGAAGTTGTTTTATCGATGTCTGTATGACTTTTATGGTTTTATGTATAAAACCGAATAAAGTTTATTGATGATGATGATGACTCTAAGAATAAGCTACGATCGCAATGTTAAACACTGTTCCCAATTAAAACATTATGCACAATATGTAGAAACTGTAGATAATAAATCCCAGCAAGGATATTTACGTTTCACTTTAGTCCATAGGGTTTTGACGTTTCATTATGTTATTGCGGCTAGGGATTTTACCGTTAAAGGTTTTTACATCTAAATGGAATAACTGTGATAATACTACAGGTATCTGTGATTTGTGTGATGGAGGAGTGCAAGATTTAATACATGTATTGTTTTTATGTCCAAATTCGACCCAGGTAGAGGCCAGACGTTGGTATTTAAACCCCATCTGTTTTAGATATAATATAACTACAGTACAAGATCTTATAATGCTCTGTAAATCGCCACCTGATGAATATGTCTGTCATAATTTGTTTACATTTTTAAAGAGTTTCTTTAAAAAAATTAAAGTAGATATAACTGTTTTTAACAAATTGTATTTTAAACAATTTGTTGACCTCAGTAGAGGTCTAACTCAACTTAAATAAAAATATATGAAATACTATTACACTACTGTTTTAAATCTGAACATGACAATAGCAACACATAAACTAAAAAGGGTGATTGTGATTAAAGTGGCAGTGCAGTTTCACTCAACTTCGATAACAGGAAATTTTATAAACATGGTTAATGAAATCAGGAAATACTGAATTGATGTGCTGCCTTTAGAGGAAAACGCTATAACCAGGTGCTAGATCTTTTTTTAATTTTTTTATAACCAACTTTATTGAAAAGTTTTGCGGCAAAACACAGCATCTCACAATGCAAGGTAAGATCGGCAAACATGCATGACATAGCAGCAGCCCAAGCATCAATAATATATAACATTGCAATACCAAATCGATAGACCGTAATAGCCACACCATTTCCCCCATATACGTTCATGCTTCTTAGGACAGCCACGAGCTATAAAGATTGGCTTCTCCTGGTGGGCACACCAATCCACCCCTGCACGCCAACTCCTAATCGTCGGCGGCTTCTGTCGTTTCCATGCGCAAGCCACATCCCGTTTAACTACCAAGCAAGCCATCCTAGAAACACATGTTCCGCTCTAGGGCCCTCTACTTCCTCCATCAGCCCAAGCAGCGCAATCCGAGGCGTTAACTCCATGGAGCAGCCCAGGACTGCGGACAGGATTTGGCCTACCCCCTCCCAAAAGGGTCCCAGTTCCAGACACTCCCAGGCTACATGGTAGAAATCTGCAGCAGGATGCACGCACTGTGCTCATACTGCTTGCGCACCTGGAAGCAAATGTTTTAGGCGCCTCGGTGTAAGATATGTTGCATGCAAATAGTTGAATTGTACCATACACAGCCAGCTCTCTAGGCGCGATGCAAGCCTCCCTCCAATCATCCTCATCCAAGTCCCCCACCCAGGACACCCACCTCTGCCGGACCTTATCCAGTCCATCTGGGGCGTGGATCACCAGTGATCGATAGATCGCTGAAGTTGCCCCTGTATCGAGCTTCCCTTGGAAAATCTTTGCCTCCAGCAGATTGTATTCGGGCAAAGGGTCTTCCGGAAGTTCCTGAGCTAGCAGGGTGTGGCGCAGTTGGAGATACCGAAAGAACTGCGAGTTGGACAGAGAGTACTTGGCCTTCAACTCTTATAAATGTCTCTCAGGTACGAGATCCCAAGGCAATCCCATGGCAGGAACCCCTCTAGGGTCGAGAGTTGACCAAGCCAAGCTCCCCGCCATAAGGGGGTCATCCCAGTCAAGCGGCAGCTGCAACCAGTAAGGCGAAGGGCTGCCCTCCAACAAATGAGGGACACCCTCGTGGAGGAAGGCAGGGTACTTGGTAGCCATGCTCCATGTAAGAGACCAAGCAGGCCATCTATCCCCATCGAATATATTTCCAATTGATATGCTGGATCATCCCACCCCCTTGAACCAGTCTTTAACCAACACCATGTGTGCTGCAAGATAATATAAGTAAATGTCAGATAGCCCCAAGCCTCCATCAAAGAGAGACTTATGTAATGATTGAAACGCCACTCTGTGTCGGCATCCCCTCCCACACAAAATTGGTAACCTTTGCGGTCAGGGAGTGGAACCATTTACAGGGGATGGGATAGGGATTACTCAACACATACAAATAGCGCGATAGGTGCACCATTTTAAAGAGGGCCGTATGCCCCATAGGGTAGCGTGGTCCTGTGGCCTAGGCCGCAATCAAGCCACAGGTCCAAATCCCTGAAATTAAGGGCCCAAGCCAAATCCGGGACGGGACACATGTGTACCCCCAAATACTTAAAAGAATTATGCAGAGTAGGAATGTTGGGACACCAAATTCTTCCAAGAGCGTCGCCTTTTACCTCCACTAAGCAGGACTTCCCAACATTAACCTGAAGCCCGGACGCCTCACCGTACAGCCGGAGGAGTTTTAGGTAGCGAGGCCCGGAACACTGTGGATCTTTCAAGAACATAAGCATATCATCTGCGTATCGCGCAATGCAGTCTTCCAAGCCAGTTCCCCACCGCCAAACACAGACCTGGGCATCACAGTGTATGAGCTGCACCAGGGGCTCTATCACCAAGGCAAACAACAATGCTGACAGTGGGCACCCCTGGCGCGTGCCACAATCGATGGAAAATGCAGGAGCCAGGACCCCATTCACCCGGACCTGAGATGTCAGGGAATGATGCAGGAGCCGAACCATTTTACGTAAACCCTCTACCTCTACCAGGCCAGCCTGCTGAAGAACCCCATCCATAAAGGTCAAACGCTTTAGTGAAATCAACTAGCAAAAGGGCCAGTGTGCCTTCAAGGGTGGGCACCCTGGACAGCGCCACATAGGCTCTCCTAATACAATGGCATGTGCTATGGCCCGACATGAATCCACATTGATCTGGGTGGACTGGGTGGGGCAAGGCCCTCCCACCCGCGGAGCTAACACTTTTGCATTGATCTTAATATCAGTGTTGATCAGCTTAATCGGTCGATATGTGGAACGCTGGTCCTTAGGGAGACCTTCTTTGGGCAGGACTACGATTGTGGTGCAAACCAGTTCTGGTGGAAAGCACCCTTTCTGCAGAGCAGCTGTGTAAAAATTCAGAAGATTGGGGCATAGGATCTCCCGGAAGCGTTTGTAATATTCAATGGGGTAGCCATCTGGGCCAGCCGTCTTCCCAGCTTGCAACCCCGACACTGCAGCATTCACCTCCTCAAGTGTCAGAGCTTGGCCCAGCTCTTGAGCCAGGACATTCGGTATTGTCGGCAGTGGTATACTGTCTAGCAGGGGATTCGCGATTTCCGCTGCTGGCGGAAGGCATCGCGAATATAACCCCTGATAAAAATCCACAAAGGTTCAAGCAATTGCATCCCGCCGAGTCCCAAATCACCGGAACCACTCGGTCGGAGACTCAACGGGTCACCAGCCAGTACAACAATTTACCGTATTTACCGCCCGAGGCGTACACCCTCTGAGTAGAGGCTCTCCAGCATTGTCTGGCCTTCTCCAAAGAAAGCTGCAGCAGTTCCTTACTGGCTATGGCTAAGACATGATGGGAATGCTCGATGTCCCGACGGTAGAGCGCAGCTTCCACTTGTAGAGATCTGGGCCTCTAAGTCAGTCAGGCGCACCATTCGGAGTGCCTCGCCTGAGGGACATAGCCTTTAATATGTCCTCTCAAGGAAGGCTTGCTAGCCGCCCATAGCATAGCTGCCGAAGCTACCGAGCCCACATTGAGCTAAGAAAAACTGCTGCAATTCCTCCTCGACAAAGGCCTTGCATTCTGAATTTTGCAAGTGCCAAGCATTAAACCTCCAGGCCGGGCGCAAGACAGCGGGTGGAGCTTCCCACGACAACAACAATGGGCCATGATCAGATATACCACGTGGGAGAATGCAAACCGACTGAACCAAGAGAAGATCTGCTGCCCGGAACCACATCAGGTCAATGTGAGATTCCGCAGCATGTGTTGCGGAGTGATGAGTATAAGCCAGTTGTGCGGGATGCCAGGAGTGCCAGGCATCACAAAGGCCCAGCGAGTCAGGTGCTAGATCTTAGCGAATAACTGTACTGTTGATTGACTAACTAATCACAATATATACAATGAATGCGATATGCAAATTATAACTTAAGTAAATCAACAAAAGAGCTAATTCAACATATATTTATTACCAAAAGGCAGGCAATGATTAATCAAAGCATAGATTAAGAATCATCATACCTAAGTGAACACTCACAGTAGAACTCTATTGCTGCGGTAACTGACTCACACTGCCCATCTGAAATACTTTATCGTCACTAATAGAGGTACACTTAACGTTGTAACTTGGAATGTAGCAGGATTGGTTAGGCCTTTCAATTGGCTATAACAAGATTTTCATACAAATGAAATAATCAATGCTGTACAGGAAATATTGTATACTTATACTATAGAATTTGTAAATGATATTGCTTGAAATATCATCTACAAATTTTATCAAATTTGTAGATGATATTGCCTGAAAGCTTATAAAGATGTGAAGGCTCAAGTATCTGGTGAGTTAATGACCCTGATCTTGTCTTCTGTACCACTGGAGTAAATACAAATCTATGTCTTACATGATAAGTTTTTGACAATAACAATTCAGAGTTCACAGCATGTGACCGATATTGTCTGTTAAAGTAAGTTGAAAGCCTTGATAACAATAAACTTGCAGATTACTACTGGATATCATTATGAAGTTTAGCTGACTGCCTTGGTACATTTGTTTTGGGACATTGAAAAGAAATATGATGAGCTCACTATTTTATTATTAGGTGATTACAACACCAAAATACTGGATGCTATAATTAAATGTGACCTTTTCAAAGAATAGGAGGCACATTGTGGTATTCCAGTTATGATACCAAAGAAAGTTAAAACAGATGTGAGAGGAAAGAGATTACCAAGGATCTTCAAATCATTTAATCTAACACTCCCCATTCTGAGACTTTCCACTGATCAACTTTCTATTTTTTCCTCTAGTGAAAGATATGCAAGATAATATATGTGAAAGTGTTCATTGTCCAGTAAAAATCGAAATGGACCCAAGGTCAAATTTGCACGAAAAGATTTCTGGTGGAGCCACTCTGAGTACTGAAAAGTTAAATAGTATAGATTGGTGTCAAAAAGTCTATGGGTAAAAAATTTGCATTCTAAAATATTTTTGTAAATCCGCTAGAAAGAGCTGAACTAATGCCAGTAGACAGTAGATTTATAATTGGGGAAACGGCCGGAACAATGCGGCCTCAGCAAAGTGCGCCAGAACAATGCAAGTGCTACCACGCTTGCCTTAACCATGCATATGCCTTAACCATGCATATATCTTATATTGATCTGAAACAAATGCCTACCTCAGAAGTTCCAAATTTATGGAGAAGAAGAATCAAGAATTATAAAACACACAATATTGAGACATACCCTGCCAAAAAAAACGGTACTAAGACATAGATGAGGCATTTAATTTGGACATTGGGACATAAAGATGAAAATGTACTGAAAGCAAAATGTACTAAAAGCACTAACGATCACTAAAGATCAAGTCAACTGAAAGTTTTTGCTGTAATAAAAAATTAATAAAATCTTGGAATTTGGCAGGAAACCATTAAGGTTACTGAAGTTGATTTACAGAACCTAACAGCCATATATACAAAACCTTTTTTGATGGCGCAAATGGCCTGATTAGCAGAATCGGGTCGTTTGCGACCACAAAAAGGGGTTTCAAAATGTACAAAAGTCAAATCGTGATTCGGTGACCAGTTACTGAATCACAATTTGGGTTTATGAATCCATATTTGGAAGCGGCGTGTTTAGGGCATCCCTTCCTAATACCGATTCGCAGTTGTATGTATGAATGTTTTGCGACCAAATTACGGTTGCTAAACATTCATTTTTTACCAACAGCTCAAGGGTGGTAGTAACCATTCGCAAATGGGAATGGGAAGGGTTCTTAGTGGGACCCCTTCCTCTTACTGGGACCTCTTCCCCTTTGTGAATGAGGTACAAATATTTTTTAAGAGCTAGCAGTGGTCCCACGGACCACTGCCTACTCTTAAAAAATTAAAATTAAACTTAAACGTTTCATTTTTTTCTTTTTAAACACATCTCGTTTTCCTTAAAGGAAAACGGGCTACATTTAAAAAAACAAAAAAAACATTGCTTTATTAAAAAACAGTCACAGACATGGTGGTCTAATGACCTCAGCAGGTCGCCATCCCTGTGATGGCTGCTATTCCTAAAGGTTTGCAAACTGTGACCTACCTCATTAATATTCATGAGGTGGGTGTATTGCGACCCCCATTAGGAATCGCTATTTCCAACTTCTAGGTTTTTGTACATTAGGAAATCTCAATCCCTAAAGTCTGTACATATGGCTCTTAGTTCTGAAAAACAACCACTTGACTGCATAGCTAATTTATAAAAGTTGAATGTAAAGAATGTGATTGCACAGACAACAGATTCCAATCAGCAGTCAGCAGGTGGGTGAGGGTATCCTTTTTCTGCCTGTGTGTCAGAGGTCCTGTCTTATAATTTCAACCTTAACATGCTGTGCCATTCAGGACTACAGTTAGACTCCTCTTTCAGTTGTCCCCACACTGCAGTTTCAGCAGCTGTCCTGCTAAAATCTCCAAAAGTTATTATCAGTGGTATTTGGTGTGGGGCTATCATCTGAAATTGGAGATTCTGGCCCAACAGTACCCCAGCACCAAATTCTAGCATACTTGTAATGAGGACCTGGTTGTTTTTCCTCAGGATGTGTGTCTTTGAGTTCGGTTTGCCTTGCATGTGTCACTGTAAGAATAACCCTTGTTCCATGGACACAACATTTTTGGCAATGGAACAGAGGAAACTGAGAAGGGGAAACACAACAAAGGTGAGAGATCGAACATACCAAGGGGCATATTATCAAGCCATTTATCGCCGCGTTAGCGGCACTTTCTTGCCGCTAACGCGTTTTTTTTTAACGCCCTATTATCAAGCTGTCGCTAATAGGCGTTAGCGACAGCTTTCCGGCGATAGCAGATGTTTTTTTTATCGCCTTGCATGCCAGCGATATTTATCGCTAATGACATGCAAGGTAGGCGTCCTTCTCAAAATGTCATGAAAACACACACTAACACCACTGCGCCCTATTAACAAGGATGGGCCGGACCCGCGAAGCGATAAAAAAAGTCGCGCTAAGGTCCGTTAGCTGCAGGAACTTAAGACCAAAAAATAGCTGGTCTTAAAAATGGGGACAAGACTTGGGCCCACATGTATGCATGTTTTTGGTGCTGGACAGCGCTGCAAGCAATGTTGCGGCGCTGCCCTGCGACAAAAATACAGTGCAGGAATGCGCACCATCGAATAAGTCAGAGCGCATTCCTGTGCCCGACTCATGAAAAGTGTTGCTGCTCTGCGACAAGACAGCGTAGCAACACTTCTCATTACGCCCCCCTTGCAACAGCATGGATGCGCTGTACTCACTGGACAGCGCTCCATGACGTAAGTAATGACAGATACGTCAGGAATCCTGACGTATCTGTCTGCGCTAATGTCACGCATTGCTGCAGTTGTTTCACAACCATGACGCAACTCCAGCAATGCATGGGGCCAGCCTATCCCTATGGCACTGCCTCACCCTCACGCCTGTCATCAGGCAGGCGGAAGGTACTGACGCAGTGCCGTTCATGAGGGGTGCCCGAATGTCGGCGATGTTGGAGATCCATCGGTGGTGGTTGCGCGCTGCGGTGTCATCGTTTGGAAGCATTGATGGAGTGTTGGTGCAGAGGCAGTTGACCAGACGTTCTGCGGTGGCCTTGATCCAGCTGCGATGGGGTGCGATGACGGCGCTGGCGTCTGGTGGGCAAGGTGAAGACGTCATTCAACCAATGATGGTAGTGCCAGGAGAGTCCGGTGTTGTGGCTGTAGTTGAAGTACCCGCTGGCAGAGGTGACGTGCTCAAACGTGTGTCCTGCCATGTGGCCTGTTGAGGTGACCTGCTGCTTGCGTCTGATGTCGGTGACAGGAGGGGGTGGTGCTCTGGTCACTGGGGTTGCCCAGGTGGAACTTGAGTTCACCGAGTTGTATGTTGTCGGGGGGTGGGAGACCCTGGGGTGCAATGATGTCTACAATGGGATTGTAGAATGGGGGGCCATGGCCCGGGGGGCCTGCGCATGAGGGTGCCACAGAGGATGTTCTTGGGCTTGGTCCGGATCTCGGAGTTGACGTGGTCCATGGTCACCCTTGGCACATTAGAGTGCGTGGTCAGTCGGAGTGTGCCTCTGTAGGTGACGGCAATGCCTCCTCCTTGATGGGCCGGGCTCTCCTTGCGGGTGACACTGCATCCATCAGTGATGGCGAAGGCGATGTCCATTACGGAACAGAGGTTTGTCCTGGCAGGCGAGGTGGCGTCCAGGGCTGATGGCGAGGAGGGTGCTGGCGTCGTAGCGGTGGAGTGTCCAAGAGGAATGCACCTTGGTGCTGAGCACGGTCCAGGGGCAGACGGACGCAAACGGCGTAGCTCATGTGTTGCCTTTGTCACGGGAGACGACCATTACAACGCAGGCAGTACATCGTTAACAACGCAACTCCGACAACGCAGGTCCCTCAACATCGCATTTGATTACAACGCATTGTGAGGTCAGTAATGGGGTAATTTAAACTTATTCTGGTGTGTATGGGTTTTGGATGTAAAAAATGAAAATTGGTCTATTTCTTGGGGTAAAATATGAAAAATTGTCTATTTCTCGGGGTAAAATATGAAAAATGGGTTGTTTTTTGGGGTAAAATATGAAAAATTGGGTGTTTTTTGGGGTAAAATATGAAAAATGGGGTGTTTTTTGGGCTAAATTTTGGAATTTTGGGGTGTTTTTTGGGGTCAAATTTCTAAATCTTGGGTGTGTATTGTGCCAAAATAAAGAGAAACTTGGGGGGTGCATTTGTCTCAAATGTGATCTTTTGGGTGTCTTTTGGGGGTTCAGAAAGGAATTCCAGGGTTCACGTTTGGGTTTGTTGTGCAAAGGTTATTTTTGGGTTGCACTCACTGTAGTGGGAACAGTGATCTTCATGTCTCTGCTATGCAACACCTACTCTACTGTTGCAATGTGCCTAGTATTAGTATGTATTAGAATGGAATGCGAAGTTATGGCATGCATCGCAACTACGTCTGTGCCTTTGGCACACGAGTGGCACAACGGCCACCATTGAGAAGTGCGGGGGGTGTCTGGACAGCTGTGAGGTGGTAAACCCCGTAAAGAACACTAGATGGTGCGTGGACGCGGGGATGTGTGTGTGAGCGTGTGTTGTTAAAAATGTATTGAGGGAAGTCTTACCTTTAAGCCGGGTCCCGTGTCTTCGTAGCTCCTGCTCTCCTGCGTCTGCTTCCAGGAAAAGGAAGTAGGCAGCCAGGTTCCCTCCCCTGAGTCAATCACAACGCTGCGATGAGGCGGTGGGATTGTTAATTGGCAACGGGACAAGTCATGCAGCCAGGGGCCGGAGGGGTGGGCATGTTCTACATGCAGGCTGTAATGCAGCCTGCATTGCGAACAGAGAAGTGCGCATGTCTGCATTGGGCGGCCTGAGTGGGCCGACCAAACAGTCATTGCGCACTTGAGTGTGCATGCCAATCCGCACATTCCCTGCTCCGTGATTGGAGCAGTCCTACCCACCCGCCCACCCCCTGAGGATACATAGCATGATTACATCAGTTACTTATCCCTTGTTTTCCCCTTTTTTAACTGTTTTTCTGGCTTCTCTGAGCCCGCACTACCCGCTTCCCGCCGCTGCTGCCCCTGCGGCCCCGCACCCCTGTCCTCGCACATTTCCGCCTCCCAGCTGATCGTTCCTCCACCCTCCCCTACTTCCGCTGGCGCGCAGAAGGCGCGCCTAAGACAAGCCCGTTTGCGCATGTCTGCGACCCAACCGCGACCAGCGCCAGGAAGCCTGGATCACGGGCCACCCACTGCTACAGCACAGCCACCCTCCACGCACTCAACCCCGGGAAAGTCAGAGACTGACAACAGGCCTCGGCAAACACGACCCACGGCCAGTTCTCCTGCCGCCACTGCCGCCAGAGCTTAACCACCACCCCGGACTCCAACACAGCCGACACCAGCACCGGCGACACCCTAGGATGCATCCTCCTCAACGGGCGCTCCGTGCACAAACACGCTGTGGAAATCTGGAACCTACTCGACTCTCTCTCGCCCGACATCGCCTTCTTCACGGAGACCTGGACCAACGCCTCCTCCGCCCCCGACATCAACACCGCAATCCAGGACGGATACAAGATCCAGAGGAAGGACTGCACCAACCACCTGGGAGGGTGCCTCGCCATTGCCCACAAGAGCACCCACCGCCTCACCACCTCCAGCGAAACCTTCCCCTCCGCCGAACACCTGCACTTCCAGATCCAGACCAGCCACAACTCCACACTCCGAGGAACCCTCGTCTACAGACACCCGGGGCCCCGGACACACCAGCCAGCCCACCATCTCCACCTGGACGCCAGTCACAGCCGATGACACAGCCTCAACCATGAAAGGCATCCACTCGTGGGCCCCCACCAACCCATGCCCTCCCACATCTACCACAGAGCCGCCATCACACACGAAATGCAACGCACCATCAACACCACCTTCAAAACAGGCACCTACCCAGACGACTGCAAGGTTGCAGAAGTCTGGCCCCTTCTCAAAAAGACCACAGCTGAACCCCACGGACCTCAAGAACTACCGGCCCATCTCGCTCCTCCCCTTTGCGGTCAAAGTTGCAGAGTAAACAGTCAACAGGGAACTGACACGATTCATTGAAGACAACGCCATCCTCGACCCGTCCCAATCCAGATTGCGAACCAACCACAGCAACGAGGCCGTCCTACTCGCCGTCACAGACGACATCCGCACACTCCTGGACCAAGGCCACTCCGCAGCCCTCATCATACTCGTCCTTTCAGCGGCCTTCGACACCGTCTCCCACCACACACTAGTCGCCAGACTACACGACGCCGGCATACAAGGAACAGGCCTCGACTGGATCCGATCATTCCTCCCCGGAAGAGGCCAAAGGATCAGACTGCCAACCTTCCTCTCCGATCCCACGTAAATCACCTGCGGAGTCCCAGAGGGTTCATCTCTGACCCGACCCTCTTCAACATCTACATGGCACCCTCGACGCCATCGTCCGACAACACGGCCTCAACATCGTATCCTACGCTGATAACACCCATCTCATCCTCTCCCTCACCAAAGACCCCACCACCGCCAGACTCAACTTCCTGAAAGGAATGCAGGACGTTGCAGTCTGGATGACCAACAGCTGCCTGAAGCTCAATGTCGAGAAGGCAGAAGTCCTTGTCCTTGGAACCACACCTTCAGCATGGGACAACACCTGTTGGCCTTCGCCCTCGGAAGCCCACCTACCCCCTCGGACCACGCCAGAAACCTCAGCATCGGACTCGACCCATCCCTCACCATGAACAGACAGGTCTACGCCGTCACCTCCAGCTGCTTCAACACCCTCCGCATCCTCCGCAAGACCTTCAAATGGATACCCCCAGAGTCAAGGAAGACAGTCACCCATGCACTCATCACCAGCAGACTGGACTATGGAAACGCACTCTACGCCGCCATTTACAAGTCCCTACTCCGCAAACTACCGACATTACAGTACACCGCCGCCAGACTCGTCCTCGGCATCCCCCGGCACTAACATATCAGCCAACACCTACGTAGACTCCACTGTCTCCCCGTGGTGAAAAGAGTCACCTTCAAAATCATCACTCACGCCTACAAATGCCTACACAACATCGTAACCAAATACCTCAACAACAGAATCAACTTCCACGTACACAAATGAGACATCCGATCTTCCAACCTCGCACTGCACGAAACCCAGCGCATCCACAGAGCCAGAGCAGGCGGAAGATCCTTCTCCCACATTGCATCCAATACCTGGAACGAGCTACCGGCAGACATCAGAGGTGCCCCCTCCCTGAACACCTTCAGGAAGACCCTCAAGACCTGGCTCTTCGGCTAACAGATCTGCGGCCCCCCACCCCTCAGTGCCTTGCGACCCTCACGGGTGAGTGGCGCGCTTACAATTCCCCTGAGTGATTGGTTGATTGAGTTATCATCATGTGATGATTGTTCCTCTTCTGCACTGCTTGAGGGGGTGGGGCAATGCTCTTCCAACATGGTGGTAGAGCCGCCACTGGGGGTGCGTCATCTACGTGTGATAGGCATGAGCGACTCCTCCCCCGGCCCTCCTGTGCTAGGCGTCCCACCTTCTCCTTACCTGGACATTGACCCCGTGGCACAATCCACTGCACTCTCCCCAAATCTGTGACTCAGCTAGCAGGAGCCTGAGCCAGGTGTGCTTTCACTGGGCTGGGTACAGCAGTCACCGCGTAGTCCGCTGGTGGACCACCCGATGCAGTTGATGTAGCAGGGCTCCCTTAGGCGTGTAGTTGCAGCGCTCAGTCCACACAAGTTCGGCGTAGCACAGGGGCCTCACCCTCCAGAGCGTCCGGCCAGCCCAACATCATCCGTCCTGTGATGCAGGGAGACGGCACCCACCATTGGTAATCCCCTCCGTGCACCCCGGTGTGGTGGTGGGTCATAGTATGCGAAGCGGACCTCACTACGTTGGTGCGCAGGATCACCTCTGCCATTGACTGCACCGAGGTGCGCAAGGCGGGCTTCTCACACAGGTCAGCAACGTGTCTCCATGCGACCTGCCAGACTTCACCACCAGGTACGGGCGATCGTCGCACATCAATGTCTCCCGCCACGGCTCATCGACTCCACAGCTACTCCACATCTCACTCCAGGCCACATACGCAGGTCCAGCGAGGGATCCAGGAACCAGACGCAGGTCCAGCGAGGGATCCAGGAACCAGACGCAGGTCCCGCGTGGGAACCAGGATCTCATCCTGGTCAACCAGGATGTTGGGTGGCTTGAGGGGGTTGTTGATGTGTGCTGCACTATGCCCTGGCTGCTCAAATCTGCATTTTTCCTTTTTTGTGTGCATCTTTTATATTGGAGGTGGACAGATAGGCTAAGTCCAAACTTGCGGGTTAGCGTGCCTTTTTCTATCGCTAAGGGCTTATCGCTGGATTCCCCCCGCTATCGCCGGTTTCATTAACACCATCGCGCTAATGTTAGCGGCGGTTTTCGCCGCTGATCCCTGAAGCTATCGCCTGTTAGCGAAACGTTGCTAATACGTCGCTAACAGGGCGATGACTTGCAGGGATTGACGGCGATAGGAAAACTATTGCTAACCTAGGTTAGCGATAGTTATCGCCATTTCTTGGTAATATGCCCCCAAGTGTAAACTAAAGCATAACTGCATGCTACTGCACATGGTAGGTCTTTACACCGTCTGTGTCTCTACTGACCCAGAAGTGCTCCTGCTATGGTTGGACCTAATGTGGCTGGTGTAGCACAACTGATCTGCATGACTCTGGAAATGTTATCTCTTACTACGCAGGCCTGTATTTGGAATTGGCCTGCTTTCTTCCTTCTACTAGTTTAAAGTCTTCAGAGTATTTTTTACATGCTGTAGTGTCCGGTGACTTGATAATTATCTGATGTGTTTTTTGAAGATTTAGAAAATCTGGCATTGTTTTGCACCCTATACCCGATTTTACAATGGCTGACAGCACTCAGATCAGTCTAGAAAGGATCAGCATGAAAACTGCTTAAGAGGATCATTTTGCCTGGAACCATCTTTTGTGGGACATGTAGCATTTTTGAAGGACATTAGAACAAGGAGGTGTAGCTGGTGGAGTGAACTGCAGCTCAAGATACAGCCCAATTTTCTTAATCAAAAGAGATCTTAATGCTTTGTAGGATTTCACTCTGGGCCGGTTTATTGGGGCTCAAGATAAGTGAGATTTTAAAATCAAGGATGTTTTTTTTGTTTGATCTGTTTATTGTTATTTTCACAATAATATATAACAGGACAGTAAATTCCCCCATATCTTTGACCCATGTATACAAAGCTTCTTAACACGTGAGCCTTAGAAGGCTCAATTGAATCATATATTGCAGCCAATGATCCTATGTTCGTATGTACAGATATAGCATCCGTAATATCTACCATGCCAATCAGAATTATTGCATATATATTGCCAATCTTTAGCAGAAATAGAAAGATCAATATATTTATCAACTTAACACACTAAACAACTTCAGGCAGACTGGTGCTCCTGACCTTTCCTCCATAATGGTTATTACACCGTGACAGTGTCATTTATCTAGTTTTTACCAGATAGCACAGTATGTCCTTATGTATGTGCCTTCATACAGGTTTCATCCTCCCTCCCAGTACAGGAAAAGTTGGTACCCATCGACTGATTCAATTGGTTTCCAGCTCCCTGTGTCATGAGGCATGTGCACCTGGTTCATGCTGCAGATTTGTTTGACATATTGTGATAATTGTGTTCCAGTTATCGGAGAGTGGGAACTTACGCAACCCCAGCGTGTCTTCTCTGTGAAGTGACATGCCTTCAGCTTTCGCCCAATTAATGACAGAGCGAGTCCATGCCAGCAGTGTCGGAGGCTCCTGAGATTTCCAGCGTTTTGTTATAAGTCTTTTAGCCACTACCAGGCCCAGATCTAGGAATCGGTTTGTGGCTCTATGCGCTTTATTTCTAGGAAACAACCCCAGTATGCATGCTTCCCAGGTGTTTGAGATTTGTCGTTCAGTGCATTCGGACAAATGCATTATCACCCCTTCCCAATATTGTTGTAATTTATGACACGACCATAACATGTGTGTAATGTCTGCATCTAAGTGGATGCACCGGGGACAGTGTGAATCGTTTCTATGAAAGTAATGGTTTATTTTTTCCGGGGTAAGGTACGCTCTGTGTACTATGTAGAATTGTATTAGTTTGAACCTAGCGTTGCGTGGGACATGTACAGGACTCGCTAGTATCGTATTCCATTCTGTGTCAGTGCATGCGTGACCTAAGTCAGTTTCCCATTTTGCGCGTAGTGAGGTCAGATCCACGGCTGTGTGGAGGCGTAGTGCGTCTGCAATCCAGCGAGTGAGATGGCTGCCGTTTCCCAGGACATGGTTATATTGGAGTACCATATTTGTCTGCAATTCTTGTGTAATATCCCCCCATCTGCTTTGCAAGGATCTGGTCCAGGAAGCGTGCATTAGAAAATGTCCTGGGGGCAGTCCCTCCGCTCGCACCAGTTCATTGAATGGTAGGAGCATTCCGTCTAGGTACAGGTCTCCTAATGTATGTATACCTACATTATGCCAGTCTCCCAAATCAGCTTGTGTGGTGGTTCAGAACCCCCTAGGCGCTCCGAGCAAGGGGATCGCTGTGGCGTACGGTTTTACGCATCTGGTGCGGAATAGCGCTCTGTGAAAACAATGATAGGCCACTTGCAACAATATGGAGAACGGGCCTTTCCCTTTGCAACAGGGGTGGAAGATAGAAAGAATAGCAGGTATCGTACATGATGTTTCCCCTGTTGCCATGTCCGATAAATGCCTACCCTCCACCCATCGGGCCACCCACTGCAGCTGAGATGTCATATAATAGTGCTCTAGGTTGGGTATACCCTGCCCCCCTGACCTGATGGTAGGTATAGCTTCGTGAGTGCAACTCTGCAGCGTGAGGTGTTCCATATAAGACTACAGATCATTTGTTCAATTGGCTTGAAAAATGAAGGTGATAAATATAAGGGCAGGTTTGTAAAATAATAAAGTAGGCGGGGGAGCACTATCATCTTAATAAGTGAGACCTTACCCGCCACCGACAAACCCAGCGTCTTCCAAAAGACCATCTGCGATGACAGGTAGGTACGTGCCCTAGTAAGATTGCCCTCCAGGAGATCCCGATCACTGTGATATATCCTGATGCCCAAGTAACGAAACATGTTTGGCTGCCAGATAACTGGGGTGTCATTGATGACAAGCATTGGGTCGGGCGTGTGGGTTAGAAATGGAAATAGACTTTTCCCAATTAACCCGCAGTCCCGAAAGATGGGCAAAGCGACTGAGTATGGTGGATATAGTGTCAGGGACCCTCCCGACATCTCGTAGGTATAGAAGAAGATCGTCCGCATAGAGGGATATTGCATGTATATCTCCACCCATATGAAAGCCCCATGAAATTGCGGATGCCAGCAGAGCTTGGGCCAATGGTTCAATAGCTAATGAGAAAAGGAGAGGAGAGAAGGGGCGACCCTGTCGAGTGCCTCTGCAAACCGGAATGGGTTGTGACAGCACGTGGTCAGTCTTGACTCACCTTCGGGTTGCTATTTAGTAGTTTTATTAGCGAGATGAAGTATGGTCCCAGGCCGAACCGAGGTAGGACACTGAATATGTAAGGCCATTCCAGCATGTCAAAGGCCTTTTCCCGAACCAATACCTTACAGCCGGATCTGGGCCAGGTCGAAGGTGCATATCGCATGATTCTGAATAATTTACGCAGATTAAGAGATGTAGATCGGTCTGGTATAAACCCATTCTGATCTTCATGCACCAGTTGAGGTATTAATTCTGCCAGTCTCCCAGCCAACAGGGTGGTCGGTACCTTATAATCCTCATTTAATAGTGCCAACAGCCGATAAGAGCCTAGTCTGGTGGGATCTCTATCCGGCTTTAGTAGAGTGACCAAAGTGGCCTCGCACATAGAGTTCGGTAGTTGGGTCAGTTGTATGGCCTCTTCATAAACTCCCAGTAATGTGGGGGCTAATAGGTCTGCATAAGCTTTGTAGAACTCTGGGGGAAAGTCGTCCGGTCCTGGTACCTTTCCTGAGGCTAAGGGTCTAATAGCGCCCTGAATTTCTTCTACTGTTATGGGCGCATCCAGTTCGGCATGCTGATCCGGAGTGAGCTGCGGAAAGGGGACACTGTCCAAGAAGTCTTATGTCAGGTTCAGAGGCCTCCATGGTCGATTGATATAGCGATGTAAAGTGGAGAACCAGATCATTATGCATTTTGTGTTGGGTATAATGTAGCACCCCTTCTGGGGAGTAGAGTGCAGTAATGGGACCTCGTGGTTGCTCCTGCCTGACCAGCCATGCAAGTAACGACTCTGATCTGTCCGCTAGGGTGTGCATCCTGGCAGAATGCGCCGCATAGTTTAAACATCTCAGCCTCTCTAGTAGCGTGGCATGTTGATCCCGCGCGGTCAACAACTTGGAGGAGCAGGAGTGATCGGAAGCCGCCCGTGTCTCCAAACACAGCAATGTTTGCTCCAGTTCTCGGAGCTCCTGTTCTACCTGCCTCCACATGCCTCCGCCTAGCCCCAAACTGCTGCCCCGTATTGTCGTCTTAAAGGCGTCCCATCCAACAAGGCCGATGTTGCTGTGCCAGTGTTTTGTGTGAAATAGTTCTCAGCTGCAGTGCGAAGGGAGGCATGAAAAGGTGGATACTCCAGCATAGCAGGCTGTAGGCGCCAGGCTGGTGATATAGGGGGTGGTGTCTCCCATGTTAGAGTGATGTAGTGAGGGTTGTGATCCGAGTGTGTTCTTCCCATGTATTCCACCTGTGTTACATATGGTAGCAGATTTGGTGTGCATAAGATCCTGTCTATGCGAACATGTAATGTATGAGGGGCCGAGTACAAAGAATAAACATGCGTGGTGGGGTTACGATGTCTCCAAGTGTCCACCTATCCCCAGCCAGCTGCCCAAGACCGCAACAGGGAGGCCCCATTAGCCGCCGATGTGCCCCTGAGAGGTGGAAACGATCGGTTCATTGTTGTGTCCAATACGTTGTTGAAGTCGCCTCCTATCACCCATGGCATGTGACACCATTTAGATAGCACCGCAGATGGTTTGTTCCAAAAGGGCCTTTGCTCCGTGTTTGGTGCATATATATTTCCTATTAGGATACACCTGCCGTCAAGCTTGCCTCTGAGGAAAATGTATCGCCCCTCTACATCCGTCTCTGCTCCCTCAATTAAAAATGGGGTACCCGGGCGCACCCAAATCAACACAACAAGAGCAAATGCCGAGTAGTCGGTAGCGGTAATATGTCCTCTCCACCTGCGCTGCAGTTTTGGTTACCTCTGGGTGTGTCAGGTGAGTTTCCTGCAGCAGGGCTATCTGTACATTGTGACGTTTTAGGTACGAGTAAACTGCATATCTACGGGAGGGGGTGCGTAAACCTCTTACGTTCCATGTAATGATTCGTTTTGGCAACATTGTGTAACTATGTATGTATGTGTTGGCTGAGGAAGATGAGATCTGTGCCCACCTGCGTCTGTTATGGTGATGGGTATCCCTAATTAAGGGATTCCCTTAGTAGCACATTGAGATCATCTTTGCTGTCTCTTTTTCAGTCTTTTATGTGTGTTCCTAGACCCGAGGATTTCATGTGTTTAATTAAAAACGTGTGAAGGTAGCCATATTGGAACATAACAGCGCCCGAGGAACTTTTTTACAAAACATAACATCAACTTTGCAAACAAGAAATACCAAAAGAGTGGATCTTGCAACTGTGTAGGACTGCCCAAACCTCTACTTATATCTAACTCGATGTGCTACCCTGGGGTCTTGTGGATATGTGGGTGTGCGACTTACAAGAGCCTGCCTGTATTTAGTGTCCACCCATGACCATAGTAAATGCATTTCCCTTCTGATAATTCACGTATTGTTAACTGATATCCCAACCACCTGGTCCCAGTCCCCCTTTGAAGTGACCTTCACCCCCGTCCCTCCGGCAGCAGACACATTCACTTTACAGTAACCCCCATGCAGGTGTATCATATCCCCACATATAATACTCAGTAAAAGAAAGGATATATAATGTCCTCAAATGATTCCGTCTGATGTTTGTGGAGTAACTTCAGGCATCCTCATGGAGTTGGTGTCCGAGGGGCAGACCACCTAGGAGTCTCCGTCATCAGATGTTCGGGTCGACCTCAAGTCCCTGTCCAAGTCCTTAGACAGTTCTGATATCTTTTCCGCCTCTTGGATTGCTTGTCGTAATTTTTCAATCATTTGTTCCATGTTAGGAACCGCTGTTCGCTGGTATGCCTGAGATGTCTGCCGGCGGGCCACGTCTCCTGGCTGTAATCGATGCACCTCCACGTATATCTCCCCTTCCGATGGGCCTAGGGCCTGAGAATCTCCCAGAGGACTCGAGCCAGTCCCACACATCTTGCAGCGCATCAAAAAAGTGAGCTTTACCGTCCATCGCCACTCGTAGTTTCGCAGGGAAGTACAACGAGTATTGGATATCAAGCTTTCGCAGTTGTTATTTCACTGGCAGGAAGGAGCTGCGTTGACATTGAACTCCCACGGTGTAATCCGGGAAAAAGATTACTTTAGAATTGTCCACTCGTATATCTTGTATCTTCCGAGTTGCCCTCAGGATGGAGTCCCTATCCCTGTAGTGAAGAACTTTGAACAGGAATGATCGAGGGTTTGATCTTGGAGCGGGTTTCCGGAATGGCACGCGATGTGCTCTTTCCACTGAGAAATAAGGGGACAATGCACTCTCAAGCATTAGCTCCTTCAACCATTTTTCGGTGAAATCCCCTGGCGCCTGACCCTCTGCTCCCTCCGGCAATCCTATCAGGCAAATAGTGTTTCGTATGGAGCCACCTTCTGCAGCCTCCACTCTTTGCTCCAGTTGTCAGAGTCGCGTTTCATGCGCCTCCATTTGTTTCTCCTTAAAGTCTGTGGCTGGCTGTATTTCTGTTAGGGCATGTTCCACCTTTGTGACACGGTCAGCTACTTTTCTATGGTCCGCATGTAGAAGTGTTAGGTTTGTAGCCATGTTATCTATTTTAGATTCAAGAGACTGTCTGGAGCTCTCGAAGGCCTTTAGGATAGCATCTGACCTGTCTTCAGGTGGCGGGTTCCGTATGTCCTGTGAGTCCTGGTGTTCCATCTCTGCTGCCGATTATGTTTGCGAGGAGGTTCTGGAGCTGCTCCCCTGGTCCGCCCCATCCTGGCCTGGCGCGTGGAGATGCAACTGTGTTCTCCTGTGGTATAGAGGCTGTGCGTGCATTCTATCGCATCTCAGCTGCAGGGTATATGGCCCACTTTCCGTCCCAGGTGGAGCGAGGGGGGCCTCCCCGCCGCCAGTGTACAGCTCAGGCCTCTCCCGGGGTCGCCCAGCACACAAGTTCCGGGGCTGCCGCGAGTCAGTCGGCTGTCCCGCCCATCCGTTCGCCGCTCACTCCTCAGCCGCCACGAGCACCAGATTTACCGGCTGCTGCTGTCTGTTCCTCCGGCACCCGGGCAGGGGATGTCTCTCTTTGTCGAGCAGCTCCCCTCCGGCCTCTCCAAGGGGTGCGTCCTCACTGACGTTACTCAGTTCTCGTCTTCGGGCAGTGGCGCGGGCCAGTCCCTCAAGCTCGGTTCTTCAGGGGCATCGTCACGACCGGCGAGCTCCGCTGCACGTCGGAGGTGTCCCGGGACAGTTGAATGGTATTCAGGGCAGGGTATAACTCACGGATAACTTGAGCGTGTAGCGGAGCGAGTTCAGATCGCGTCCGCCATCTTGCTCGCGCAAGCCACGCCCCCTTTAAATCAAGTATGTTATGAGCAGTATTTCCTGCTAACAGGAGGTTGTCTGCTTATGTTTGTTGGGTCGAGATGAGATGTTAACCCACAGTAAAGAGTAAAAGAGTGGATGACCTGCTGACTGGTACAATCTGTGAGTGTTACAAAAGTTAGCATGTTGTCTGTCTGCACTATGGAGAGTATATATCAGTGATACATAATATTAATATTAGTTCCATATCTCACCAATGATGTTGTTTAGAATGTGACTCTGTTGTATAGTTTTGTGTGCATACCATGCGTGTGCATATCAGAATCACATTGAGGCTCATCTGCTACCTTAAATGTTTGACTCATGGACATAGAGTGATGTGGGAGTGCATGCATCCAGTGAGGACCAAACCAGGCCTGCAGTGTTAAGCAAGTGAGCTTGGAAGAAAATCACCAAGGAGGTTCTAAGACTCACATAACTTCTGTTGGCGATTCACTGGCCTCCATCTGGTGCCATGGCAGAGTATAACATTTTACTTTTGGGTACATCTGAAAAACAAGATTATTCTTATGTTTTTAATAAGAGTTTATTCCTGAACGTTCCCTTTGGTATAAGTAGATGTCAAGGATGGACTAACCTATCTTTTTTTATTTGTGCATTGTCCACGTAATGAGACAAAAACTTAAGTCTGCGTTCCCCATCTGCACGTACTGTGAAGGTGGTTTCTGGTGAGCAAGCTTGGAGCTTAGTTAATATTTTGACTCTGTGTCCAGTGGTGTCAGTAAGCTGTCCTTCCACTATGGTGTCCATTCTGGAATATAGAGCATGTTTTAATTTAAATTCTCACACCATCATATGGCCTGTGATCTGGTTAACCTGTGGTCTGAGTTTCAAAGGAGATTGTACAAGTGCTATTCTTTTGGGCAGAGGTAGTCTAAAAAAAGACAGACAATTTTATCAGGACTACATTATCAGTCACCTGCTTCTAGATTCTAGAAGGAGGGTAGGTCCTATGCTGGGCATTTGCAGTTTTCTGTCATGTTTTATTTGGTCAATTCTGTTGCGCAGATTGCTTGTGGTGTGTTTGGTGATCTGTTGTGCTAATGCATAATAAGTTTTAACTTGTGTTGCTATGTGCATGAGTGCATGCACATTTGATTTTCCTGTGCTCTGTGCCTGTGAGTAAGGAGATGCCATGCAGCCAGGTGGATTGATGTGTTTAAACTTCTTGGGGTACTCTCTGTAATGGATGTATTATGTGGCAGCCATTGGTGGATCATGGGCTTTATAGGGAACATATCGATGGTCCACTGTACTCTGTACTGCACCGTGTATATGGCACTGGTTCTGTGGACCCTCAACTGTAGCATATAGGGCATTGCGTCAGCATACCTTCTGTATCATGGTTTTCTGTTTATGGACATTTGGAACCTGAGTTGTGTAGTAACAAAGCACTGGTTCAGTGGACTCTGGGGTGCATGATGTGTCTAGCACTGGGTTAGAGGATGTTAGCATGCTTGAAGTCATGACATTAGATCAGTAGACCACACATTCTCCTGTATGCATCTGGGCAAGACCAGATGATAGTGTATGATGAGTTGTGCATCCTTCGTTCTGTGTATGCATTAGAAATATGATTGAAGGAAGTGACCCGATTAGGGCCACCCGGGTCACTCATGACCACCTCTCAGCCTTCCATACAAATGAAGAGTCGGTCAGACAGTAGAGAATACAAACCAAGTATATGTTTATTCAGATACACTTGAGCGGAGCCCCGTCTGTCCAGTTGCTTAGGGGTGCTGCAGTGAGGACTGACATCAGAAAACATGGTGATACATTATGTACGATTCAGAACCCCAGAAGACACGCCCAGACTGGAAATTTCCTGATGGAGGCAGCTACACAAAGGAGGTACATATGGATAAGTTTCGATCCTGAGACCGGGCACACACTATCTTCATGCCAAGGTCGTTCTGCCTTCGCCCATCGCTGGACTAGTGGGAGTAGGCCTCTATCTAGTGGGAAAGGTATGCGCTAATAAGAACAGTGTATTCATTAGTACAGCAGGGCCCAACCTTGGAGAATAGGAAAATTACCAAAACTGCTTCTCGCAGAGACGCAGAGAGATCAGTTTCGCCCATGGGTCAAAATGGCGGCTAAACATAAAATGGTGCCGCGAATGCTAACTTATGCAGAACAACATGTAACAACACAGCGAAGACATTTTTGTCTGCCAACCTCACGGGAATAAACCCGTGATGAAAACGTATGTACTCTACCACAGTGCGAGAATCAGCAGGTGTCATAACCAGCGTAGAGAGCTGGAAATGATAGTGCACCATTACGAACAATTCAAACCAACCTTCACAGCTACCAACATATGAAAATGGCAGGGACAACAAATTGTCGCTCTTATGAGTAACTGAGGGGAGCAATCCACAAACCCAACAATTGGTTGTATTGGACACATTATGAACTTGATGCAACATTTGTATAAAAACATTATCGATATAGGACAATCTATGCGCCGCTTTGTGTGGAGCCAAAGTGACAAAAACATGCTGAGGGGGAGTGGGCGGTGTACCAACCAAAGAGTGTACAGGATACTTCTCCTCTAGAAACCAGGATATTCCAAGTATTATTAGTAGCGTAATCACAACAATTAATATGAAAACTATTTTACTCTTTGTTGACTAACCCCGCGCTAAATGCGGTGATGCAAACGGCTGTTCCTCCTACTCAATAGGTCGACCAAACAGATGCATTATGAAGCAAGAAGAGGAATACAATAAAACTAATAGCAAAGGCAAGTGTTCCCGGTGTCCGTCAGAGCCTCACTGGTACAGGCTCCTATTGTTCATCAACGTTGGCGCTCTTGAGCACCGGCGGTGGAGCTTGCTCAGTCCTAAGCTTACGATGAATCCCACGTTGCACAGGATAATGTACCCCCCTCCTAGGGATCATGTTTGATTTATCCTGTCCAATGTCAGAACAGTGCACCAATTCTCATGATGCCCTAAACTAACACCATTGGTACTATAGCAAAGTACACCCTAACTTGCACAGTCCATCCCTAACTAATCTGACTTCTCCTTTGGTGCACTATTCCTCAGCCGAGGGCGCAAATTGTACCTGGTGACTCCAGGCACAGAGGGGTCAATGAAGAGCGGCTTCTTAATCGCTCGAATTTCTGGAGGGACTGCTGCATTTAACACGTCATCATTCTCTGCATCCGTTTGGGTCCACGTTAGTTTTCCGTCGCTGAAGGGGGTGAATTGCGGCACCTTTTCACACTCAGTATCCCAGACTCCATCAGCGACCCATTGGTCATAGGGCAAAGGTAGGGGCACTCGTTTGCAGTGAGTGACATGAATCAAGTTCTTTCTGCCGGCGACTTTCACGGCTGTTCGGGTGGCCAGAAGGACCTGCTCAAGTCCCTTCCAGCGGGGCTCCAAGCTCCTCTTCCACTGAAAATTGCGCAGCAAAACCCAATCACCAGGCTGAATGTCGTGTCCGGGCCCCTCAGGTATGTCTGGGAGAGTGTCCCGAACCTGTTGGTGAATAGAATGCAAATTTTTAGTTAACTGGTACAGATAATCTGTCAATAGCGGGTATTCAATATCAGAAAATGTACGAGGACGCGGGACGCCCCAGACATTTGCCGGGCGTCCAAACACGACCTCGTAAGGTGACAATCCTGTTCTAGAATATGCTGTTGTTCTTGTCAACAAAAGAGCTAATGGTAAAGCATCTGGCCACTGTAACCCTGTTGTCTCCTGAATATTTGCCAATTTCAGTTTGAGAGTAGCATTGTACTTCTCAACCAAACCTGTCGACTGGGGGTGATTTGCAGCATGAAATTTCTGCTTTATGTGCAGGCCGTCACAAATTAACTGTATTACTTTGGCATTAAATTAAAGTGACTTCCGTTATCACTCCAGATCAAACGGGGCAAGCCGAAACGAGGAAAGAACTCCTTTAGGAGTACCTTTGCAGTCGTCATGGCTATATTGTCTTTGGTGGGGTAGGCTTCAACCCATTTACTGAAAGCGCAAACAACCACCAACACGTACTTCAAATTGTTGATCAGGTCCAATTCAATATAGTCTAAATTAAGGACCTCAAAAGGGAAAGTGGGTGGTGCAAAATTACCGGGTGGCGTGGGGGTACCCTTCCCAGGATTGTGCATCATGCACATCATACATTACTTCACTAAATGTGCAGCTGTCTTCGAAATGTTATCATTTTGCCATACAGGGTCTAACAACTTGCAAATACCCTTAGCACTGATATGAGCTGGGCCATGGGCCATTGTGACTACCGGAAGAACATATGCATCTGGTAACATCCATCATTGCTGACTTGTCAATCCAATATACCTCATCATGCAGTTGTGCTGCACTTTCTTGCCACACTGCTAATTCCTCCACTGTGGCCTCACTCTGAATCTCCTTCACATTCTCAAGTGTATCCTCAAACATTGTAACCTCGGGCACCCACCTAGTGGGACCTGCTACGAGCATTCTTTTCATCCTAGTCCAGGCTGTTTCCTTAGCTGTCTGACCTGCAAAAGAGTTCCCTTTACCTACATTGTCAGTAACTTTCCTATGGTCGCTGCACTTCACTATTGCCAATTTCTTAGGGAGTGTCAAAGCGGACAAAAGCCTATAGATAAGATGACCATGCTGAATCTTGGTCCCATGGGAAGTAAGGAACCCTCTCTCTGCCCAGAGTCGCCCGAAATTATGGGCGACTCCAATGGCATACTGGCTGTCAATATAAATATTAACAACCAGTCGCTCACTCAATTCGCAGGCTCGTATTAGGGCAACGAGCTCTGCCGCTTGGGCCGACTGATAGGGAACTTGTGATGTCTCAACTACCGTACGCAGCGTAGTGATCGTGTATGCAGCAGTTGTAGTGCCATCTGATAATTTAAAGCAAGAGCCATCGACATATAGTTCCCCTTGGGGTCAGATAAGGGAACATCAGTCTGGTCTACCCGTCCTTTCGTCTCTTCTTCCGTCCGGAAGATACAATCATGTATGTCAATCTCCTCATTCTCAGAAGGGAGGGGTAGTAACGTGGCTGGGTTCAGAGTGGCACATCGTTTGATCGTAATGTGCTGAGCAAACAGAGTTAGCTCATAACCTGTCAGATGCACACTGGTGAGGTGCTGCATCTTTGTCTTGTTCAAAAGTGTATCTACAGCATGGGGTACCATGACCGTGAGATCAGTATCAAGGACGAGTCCAGCCGATTGTCTTATCGAGACAGCTGCGACCGCTCTTAGACAGCTCGAGAGGGCTCGTGTGGCAGGTTGTTCTAAGAGTTGCACATGGATCTGCCCATTCCCATCCCCGGGAGCACGGTCCATGTCCTGATACTGTGCATTGTTATTAATTCCAGTGTGAACGTAATTCATTCCTACTGCTTTGGTGCTGCATCTGTTGACACATTTAATTACTAGCTGTGCACCGCAACACATTACCAGGACAACACAACAAATAGGTAGCACAATTTTCAAGATAGCAGATAGCCATGAAGGCATCCAGTTCAAATTGAACCAGTCCGTGATAGGATCTGCAGCGGCACCGCTTTCGTCACGCATCTTTTTTCCCAGGTTGCCCAAGTCCTCAATGGCCTTAGCGAGCGACCCGTTTGTGGCATCATTAGCCGGTATGAAAGTGCAGCAGCTCTTTCCAAGGGCACTGCATACACCACCCTGCATAGCTGTGAGTTGATCTAGAACATATCTATGCTCTAGAACCATAAGCCTTAAAGGCCTTAACTCTTCCTGTATGGCGTTGAACCCACCTCGGGTGTTATTTATCAGAGTCATTAGTTCGTATCGGGTGACCTGTAGCCACCGGGCATTAGCTGATGTTTGCCAAATGGGCCACAGGCCTCCAAAGAATTCCTGGGCACCATTGAACAGGCGAAATTCTTCAGGAATTTCGGCGAAGGCATCGTTAGCGAAGTATTGAGCCTTCCTTCGGTGCCGGTGAAGCAGGGTGACGTCATTTGTCATGGGGTGCTCAAACACTTGAGAGATGTTGGATGCCGGGACAACGAGATGCAGCTCGTGCATGGTAACCATGGTGCATAGGCCCTTCCATCGAGGAGGCAACTGGGGGTAGATGCGTTCTCCGCATGCCCAAAAGATGTCCATGAGGCTGGCGGTGCCGTCTTGGAGGTCCAAATTAAAAATTGTTGTGTTACAGTTTGTGTTGCTGCCCACAGGGCGAGTATTGTTACCTAGGAAGCAAAGAAGAGGATGTTTTAGTTTATATGCTCTCTTCCATTTGTAAGCTGTTCCCTTCCCAAAGGTGTACCGTCTAGTTTCCTCTGCCCACACCTCCTCACACTGAGTCTCAACATCCCAATCAATATTCTGTTGATATTCTGTTTTTGCAAAGGGTTCTCCCAAGGAAGCTGCCTTACATACCAGGGCGTCTGGGCCATGCCATTTGTTATCAAAATACACATGGGCCTGCAAGAGCAGCACAGACCTATATTGACATGGACAGTTGGCAACGTGTGAACTGTTATTTTCGTGTATCGGGGTTTGTTATGGAGTTGTTTGTTTATTGTCTCCTTACATAGTGCCGGGGGGATGTGAACATAAAAACCCTGATGCTTTGAATTCATGCTCATGAGTTATGAGCGGTGTCTCCCATCTAGGTGATTCCCATCTATACAAATTCTCATTTTCTGTCTCGAATTGCAATGCATTAGTGACAACCATGTGTGTTAGATAGTTAGAATCCCACGAGGTGGTGTTTACAAACACAGTGTCTATCTCTGCTGAGAAAAGCTGTATTTGGCCGTAGATACGGCAAAGAAACAAATGGAGGAGGCATTTGGCCGTTGGGGGTGGTATTTCTTGTGGGAACACCATTTTGTCTGCGCCAACTGCATGCGGGATGTGTGAGCACACAAAGCATGCTTCTTTTGTTACCTTTTTCCCTATTTGAAACATGTGCCGGTACCACATGTTATCTAGCAGGGCACTATGGGCTTCATTTTCGTTATTAGGTGTGTCAGGACGTATGGAGTGGAAATCAGGTCTGGGATGTTGGCGTGCAACGTGGACCATAGTGTCCTGGAGAGCGGTGGCCAAATCTTGTTTGTCATTATCTTTTGTTGGTCTATGACTCCTCCAGAACCTTGGTCTACCTCTTCTAAATCTGCGAATGTTGCGGGAGTTGGGACTGCGGTTCACTGGGGGACCTACTGTAATCTCTAGGAGCCTATCCCACGGAGTAGTAGTAATACTTGGGTCTGTGAAAGTAGCTATGCGTGTGGGGTGTGTACTAGTGTGTGCACTATCAGTGGTATGCTGTGGAAGTGATGAATCTTCAGTGTGGGGCGGGAAGTGTTTGTGTGCAGTTGTATTTTCTGGCACAACTGGTTGTTTTGAGAATGGTACAATAATTTTAGCAGACAAATGTGGCTTAAAAGTTGCAACATAAAACAAGTACCAATTAAGTGCGGCCAACGTTATAGTGGAAAAAAGGCAAAATGTTAAGACAAGTGAAATACATAACTTTGCATTCCCACTCAGGTCCTCGATATTATGCTCATGGCGGTTATTATCTTCGTCATCAAAGGAGGATGGAAACCCGCTGTCCTCGTGGAGCTGTACCAAGGGTATGTCCTGTCCCTCCTCTAGTCGATTGGCGGAGGTGGTGCGGGGTCCAAGCGGACGTGACTGCGATGGATCCATGCTTTTCTTTCAGCTATTCGTACTGCAGTTGGTGACGAGTCGACCACCTGGAATGGGCCCTCGAATTTAGGGTCCCTCCAGCGTCTGACGTTTTCCGGATGAAGATCTGCGTCCCGGGACAGATTGGTGGGAGCTCAGGATCGGTGGGGCCCTTCCCTTTCTCTTGGATATCTGGATAGAAAGGAACTGCGCTGCGCTGGTTAGTTGGCACAGATAGTGGTAAAGTTCTGCCTTAACTATCTCAGATGATGACTCACTATCTGATTTGGGGCGTGTGGATGGAACTGTTACATTTATGGATCGTCCAGTGACAAGCTGGTGGGGTGTGAGGTGATGATCCGAACTTGGGGAGTTTCTTAATGCAAACAGTGCTATGGGCAGGCAATAAAGCCATTTCTTTCCTATTGTGGCACTTATTTTACTTATTTTGTTTTTGAGCAAGCCGTTAAGGCGCTCACAAATGCCGTTGCTTTGTGGGTGGTAAGCTGAGGTCAGCTTGTGTTTGATGCCTAGCATTGTGGTCAGGAAGGAAAAGATGGCATTTGAAAAATGACTGCCGTTATCGGTCCGGATGGAGTCTGGGATGCCCCAGCGAGGAATGACATCACGTAATAGAAATGTGGCAGCTGCTTTGGCATCGCAGTGGACGCAAGGTCCACTTTCGATCCAGCGTGAGAATGGACATACTACCACAATGAGATAGCGATAGTTTTGGCAGCGATCGATCATATCGACATAGTCAATGTGTAACTCTTTGAAGGGGCCTGATGGTCTAGGAATTGTAGAGACAACAGTTTTGAGCGTAGGGGCTGGGGAGTATTGTTGGCAAATGAGACATTTATTAACATACAATTGTATCTGTTCATAGGCATTGGGGATGAACCAGTCTGTTTGCAAGGTGACAGACATATTGTCTCGGGTGACATGTGTGGGAAGGTGGAGTTGATCTAATGCCACTTGTAACAAAGCCTGTGGCATCACAGGTTTCCCTGTTACTGTTTGTCTGTATACGAAGTCGGCGGAGTCCTGCTGTACTCCCTCTTCTTCCATAACTCTTTCTCTTGATCTGGTGCACTTTCTTGCATTTCTCTGAGGTGTAGTTGTGCAGTATGATCGTATTGTCGCGTTTTGTCAATATCAAATGGTGTTGGTAATTGGGATGGTGTGTCTGAACTGTGTTCACTGCTGGTGTCGTGCTCTGTCGGAGGTACTGTTTGGGACAAAAAGATAGGTGCAAGTTGGACTTCCGGTGCTGTTTGGATTGATGGGCCTGTTACTGTGGGGCCTCTGGCTGCAGCTTTAGCTGCCCAATCAGCCAGAGCGTTACCTCTGGAGACAAAATCTTGGCCATTAGTGTGCGCTGTGCATTTTACTACGGCTACTTCAGCTGGTAGTGTAAGGGCCTCAATAAGTTCTTCAAGTAACATTTTGTGAATGACAGGTGTACCATCTGATTTAAGGAAGCCGCGCCTTCTCCAGCGGAGGATGCTGGAGTGAGTTGTTGTAGTGACATATGCAGAATCTGAATAAATTGTAACGCGGTCCTCAGCTCCAATGTTTAGGGCAGCTATGAGTGCTACCAGTTCTGCTGCCTGGGCAGAATAATGTGATGGGAGTGTAAGCTGCTGCACGATGTCTAAGGAATCAGAGGAGTCATTTTGCTGTGCTTTAACTACTGCTGCTCCTGTGTATCTTATGCCTGTTTCTTGATCAATGGTAGAGGAACCATCAACAAAGTATACAGTACTATTCGGTAAGGGATCTTCTTTTGCTGCTCCTGACTCATCTGGTGAATAAGTGGCACAATCATGGTTGTCATCATCTGAGGTGACAATTGGATGGGCAAAAAATGTGGCGGGGTTTACGGTGTGACATTTGACAATTTTCAGAGAAGGTAATGACAGTATGACTTCGTAGCCTGACACTCTTTGCGTTGTCAGTGTTGTTTTAGCTTTCTGTATTATTGCAAAAACAGCATGTTCAGTGTACATTGTTAGTGGGGAACCCATTACAATGGGGGTACTTTTTCAACAGCAAATGCTGCGGCAGCAAGGGCCTGTTCGCAAGGGTAATGGCCTTTCATGACAGAGTCCAGCATTCCGCTGAAATAAGCAATTGGCTTATGGCCCATGGGGTATTTTTGAGTGAGTACTGCTGTCATGACTAACCCATCACAGTGAGTGAAGAGGTAGAATTCTTTTGTGTAATCAGGTGATCCTAACACTGGTGCATTTGTTATCTCATCTTTGAGCTGGGTGTAGGCTGTTCTCATTTCAGGTGTCCATTCAATTTTATTATGTCTGTCTTTGCCCATTTTCACAGCTTTCAGCAATGGGGCAGTTATTGTTGCGAAATCAAAAACCCATTGGCGGACATAATTAACCAAGCCGAGGAATTTTTGCATGTCTTTAACTGTCTGGGGTTCAGGAGTGCCTTTTATTGCCTCAACTCGACCTGGAGTCACTCGCCTGCCTGATGCAGACAGTAGCTGTCCTAGGTAGTGTACCTCTTCCTGACAATACTGTACTTTTTGTTTGTCAACTTTATATCCTCTTTGTGCCAGCGTGGTGAGCAAGAGGATGGTGTCTTTCCTACATTGTTGTTCGGTGGGGCTGCAAAGCAGTATGTCATCGACATATTGCAGTAAGGTGCTGTCACATTGGAAATTGGACAAGTCTTCTTTGACGACCCTGTTAAAAACACTAGGGGACTCACAGTACCCTTGAGCTAACCTTGTGTATGAAAATTGCACATTTCTGAATGAGAACGCCAGGAGGTATTGACTATCTGGGTGCAAAGGAATGCTGAAAAAGGCATTTTTCAGGTCGATGACAGAAAAGTACTGTGCATCCGGGGGGACATTGGTGAGAATGACAGAGGGGTCGGGGACAATAGGGAATTCTGGTACTACTATGCTGTTAATTGCGCGAAGATCGTGTATCAAACGCCATTGATTTGTCTTCCCCTTCCTCACAGGAAAAAGGGCTGTGTTACACGGAGAGATACAAGGATAAATTACTCCCTGTTCTAGTAAGGCCTGTATAGTGGGGGCTATGCCCTCCTCTGCTGCTTTAGACAAGGGGTACTGTTTTATTCTGGGCAGGATAGCACCTTGTTTGAGTGTTATCTTAAATGGCCTGGCAGATCTAATAAGGCCCACATCATTTGGGCCTGTTGTCCAAAGATGTGGTGGTACCTGAGCCAAATCAGCTTCTCGCACAGAATCATAGTCAGGGGTGATCGTTGGTGTTCTAATTTCCACTATCACTGAGACGGGCACATTGTTATCATAGATAATCTCGGTTTTAGAATATTCCTCAGGGGATCCAAATAGCTGAGCATCTGAAATGTGTCTGACCAATCCTTCCTGTTCAAGGAAGATGACACAAGCCCATGTGTGAGCATTGTCATCGCATGCCAGGAAAGCACCATAGGTGGGTGTTATTTCAAGGGCGCAGATGTCAAAAATCAAGTTTTTATCTAACGCCGGGGAGTCTGGAACTTGGGGTCTAAAGAGAAATTCTTTTGGTAGCTGAACTGTGCGACCTTGTAATTCGGGAGTGGTGGCGACAATTGTGTGAACAGCTGCAGAGAAGGCCTGCTCATTCACTGGGCGTGCTCTGACTTGGCTATCTAAGGAAGACTGTGCAGTGACTGCCATCATCCTAGTTAGTGGAGTACCTGGAATGGAGCAAATCATTGTTCCATTGTCATCAAAGTGGATGGTCATGTTTAGTTTGGCCATGAGGTCGCGTCCTAAAAGATTGACTGGGGAGCTGGGTGAATAGAGCAGAGGCTGCTCCACTGTATGGCCTCCTATCTCCATTGAAACTGGCTTGGTGAAGGGGACCCTTGCTATTGCCCCAGAAAATCCCTGTGTGTCCGCTGTTTTGTTTGAAATGGGCAGAGGGCCACCTGTAATGCAGGAGTATGTGGCACCTGTGTCAACAAGAAAACTGTATATTTTGTTATTTATCATAACACTTGCAATAGGGTCCTCTTCAGTATTGCTTGTGCATGACAAAATTGGGCACACAAGAGTTGTCTGTGGGCTGTCCTAGCCAGTGTATTCTCCATGCTGATATTGCTGGATGGTGCCCTGAGTAAAGGGGTTGCTGGAGGCAACAATTGTTCCTCCTAGAGGTACATTGTTTTGTGTTTGGGGGACCATCTGGTAAGTAGCCTGTTGCTGTGGCTGTGATTGTTGCATTGGAATCTGCATTTGTTGGGCCGCTGGCTGAACCTGAAGCATTGGGGGCGCTTGGAGCTGCACTTGCTGTTGCTGTGTTGGTTGCACATATGAGTATAGTACTTGGGGCTGCTGGGGGGTTGCTGTGTGCGCTGTTGTTGTTGGAATGGTGCCTGTGCTTGGTAGCCAGGACGCATATATTGCTGACCCATATCGCGCTTTTTACTGTTACAGTCTCTCTGGATATGGCCTTGTTTCTGGCAATAGTAACAGATTATTGGTGGTGCCCCTTGTCCTGGCTGTTGTGGAAACCTTTGCTGTCCCATCCCTCGCCCCCTTCCTTGTCCACCCGTGTTCCAGTTCATGTTTGGTCTGTTATTGTAATAGGGCTGTATGTTGGTGCTGTACGCAGGTGGTGCTGGCATGTATTGTGTCATTGCCTGTTGTGGCTGCTGGACATACTGTATGGCTTGTTGGGGTTGAGCTTGTATGTACTGTACTGCAGGTGGTGCTTGTACCTGCTGAGGTGCAAGTTGGGCATTGCCTGCAAGAGCATTCATGGCAGCCTGAGGGAAGGATGTTACTGCTGTCATTTGAGTGACGGGTGCCGCGAGCATGACTGTGTCAACATTGTCTTTTTTCTTATTGAGTTTCTGCTGTACTAGTTTGGCAGCGGCATTCTCTATTGCTAGCTGTCTATTCTTCTCCTGTTCCTGTCTCTTTTTACAGTAATGTACAATGTGATCTTGTATCTCTGCCCATGGCTTGCATTCCATTGCTACAATGCCATCTAATTTCTCCTGTACTTCAGTTGGCAAACCTTTCTTTACTGTGTGGTAAAATAGTCTCCCATATCCTCCATTTGCGTCCCATCGTTGCCCTAACTCCTGGTACCATTTTTCTTTCATTCTAGAAAGATAGTTTGCAGGGTCTTCATTTGGTTGCATAGTCTGTGACAACAGAGCCCCAATGTCAGGAACATCAGGGAATTTCCTGCGCAACTCAGCCCATGCTACTGTTCTAATCTCGTTGAAGGAAACACCATCATGTTTGGTGTTTGTCTTGGTAAGATTTTTATGAATACGTATGAAAAGATCTTCTGCATCTTCTCCAATGAGGGAGATCAGCAAGCTTTTTACATCTCCTATTGCTATGTTGTTGCCCGTGGTGCAATTTTCAAAAGCTGCAATCCATTTTCCCGCACCCTCTGTGAGGGGTGGGAGCGCCTTTTTGACATTTTCTTTGTCTAATGTAGACCAGGGGATATAGATGGGGGGATCAATGATGTTTTTATAGATCAGTGGCATCTGGCGTGTTACCCCAGGGCGTTGCGCTGTGGGTCCTGTAGAATCATACTGGCGAGCATATCTCTGCCAGACTTTGAGGCTCTCCCTCATGTAGTCATAGTCCCAATCCTGATCTCCTAATCCTTTGAGGATGCATTCAACTGCTGTTGCCATGTCCTGAGGTTCAAAAGAGCCTTCCCTTGGCCAAGGGCGCATTTGTGGCGCCAAGGGCTCTGACCAACCTGCCAAATCGTCTGTAAAAGGGTTAACTGCATAATCTGAACCTTCCCCCAATGTCACTATCTCATTGGGAGTGAGGTCATTACTAGCTTTTGGTGGAAGGGGTCTACTGAGATACATCATGTTACGTCTATTTTTCATCCTAATGGTGCGTAAGGAAGCAGAGCCCGAGACGTCATATAGTATGTCGTCGGGGCGTCCATGTGTCCCCAAGACTTTAAGTCTCTGTGCCTCGGTGGTCCTTTCCTTTCTTCTTACCACTGGGTCATGTTCCTGCGGGTGTTCACAATATATTGGGATGTCACCAAACATTGGATTGTGGCCTTCTAGCACCCGTGGAGGTGTCTTTTCCCGCCCTAATGCTGTTGGGAATTGGAGGTCTTGGTGTATGTTAGTGAATGTTTGTGTCATTCCAGAGACGGCAGCGTCACGGTGGGAGGGGTGCTCATTAAAGCGATATTGTCTGCTCCCTTCCCCATTCCTACTGATATTTGTCTTTGGGTGGTGTTTCACGAGGCGGTGCAGCGTGGGTGAGGGTGATGTTGGGGTGTTGACCTTATGGAGCATGTCCACAACGCTTTTGTTCATGTTCTCTAATTTAAATGACAAGCGTCTTATGGAGTTCACCTGATCTGCGTGACTAGGTGATTGATGCATGTGTGACTGTTCTTCTTCAAGGTGCTGTGATGAAATACTTTCCAGGCTGGTGCTTTTGCTCAAGTCTGCATTTTGTCTATAATTGCCATACGCGGATGGAAGACCAGTGAGAGGAACACACTGTCTGTCTGGTATGTCCAGTGGTGGCGGGTCGGGGAACTCAATGGACTGTCGCTCGGCTGCCATGAGGCCAGATCCTGGTACCTCGGCATGGGGGGCAGCAGCCATGAAGGGCATGTTATTTTGCAATTGGGGGTGCGAATTTGAACCCAGGTGTGTATCGGTGTCGTGGAATGGGTTGGGGTCATGTTGTTGTTGAGTGTCCGTGTCACGGAAGGGGTTTGATTTAGAGGATTGTTTAGTGCTGAGATCATAGGTGACAATAACAGGTGAGCGCGAGGGACCGGGCAGGGCTTGAAAAACGGAGTCATGCGAGTGACGAGTTGATGTCTGAGAGACAGAGTCAGAGCCTTCCTCATCGTCTCCACCTGGGCGGGGGTGTGCAGTATTGACTGTTGGTGTAAATTTTAGTGACAGTTGTGCATCTATAAGACCTGGGATACCAGATACTGCTGTGTCCCTTACTGTGTCGTTAGGGAGAGGCAAGTGCATGCTGCTCAGTTCCGTGAGGTGAGGGTATACATGCCCGGGGGGCATGGGTGGGGTCAGTGATCTGGTCATGTGGTGGTACGGGTGACTAGGTGACGTGTGGGAAGCCTGAAATTCCTCAACCTGTGTGACGTGTAATTCTGGGCCGAGGTGCGGTGAGGAAGATGCCTCGGTGAGTAATGGCTGAAAACCTGCAGCCGGGGAATTATTAGTGGTGACTGGTAGTTCCAGTTGCTCCTTGTTAGTGAGCTCGGTATACATACCGCTAAAGTGATAAGGTGGTGGGGGCGGAGCATTGGGTACAACCGGTGATGTGGGGTCAGAGTGTGTTCTAACCTTATCTTTAAAAATGCGCCAAAGGTCTAGAGTAGCCTTTCTCTTCTGTAGTTTAGTACCGGAGTACTTTGTATCTAGAAAGGTGGTGGCATGCTCCAATATTATAGGGTCAAAGCTTCCCTCTGACGGCCAAGGATGAGTCATTTTTGCCGTATGCTTATGAAGCTCACTGCAGTGCTTTAAGATATGGTGTTCCTGGCCTCCGAATGTTCTTGAAACATGTTGGAGTGGAGTCGCCATGTGGATATGCGTAATCCTAGGCGCTTTAGGCAAGGCCTAAATTACAGGAGCGCGTTTTCTCAGGTGCTAGGGACAATGTCTCTGATGAGTTCTTGCTGTACTGCCTGAATGACAATATCATATACCCCGTCCTGTAGGTCCCGCTCTTGTGCTGGAGTATAAAGGGGGAAGCGAAGCTGGCCGTCGAAGCAGGCTTCAGCAATATAACTCTGGAGTGGGTGCCTTGGCCATGTGCTAGATAATATGGCAGTCAGTAGCGATCCATGGGGACGTATAATGAAGAAGATGTGAAAGTGGGTAGAAGTTTTATACACAGTAGAGCTCAAAATGCCATTCATGAATGTTGTTTTAAAAATACAATGTGTTTGAGGGTGAAGGTCAATTTTTGTTGGAAAGGGATGCACTTAGATGTCAGGTGAGTATTCAGCTGTAGGAGAGTGAGTGTCAAGGGTAGGGGTAGGGACGTCTTCTACTAGCTCCTCTCCTATGGCGCTAATAATAAAGTGACACAGTGCTTTCCTCAAGTCCTGTTCGTCTGGTCCGGTGTATATCCCGTTGGGGGAAAAATCAGGAAATTGGAGTTGGTCGTCAGAGAGAGATGCAATGATCTTGCTCTGCAGTGGGTTGCGGGGGTAGGATGAGGTTAAGGTAGTAGGTATCTCTAAGCCTGGTGCTATTAAACGAATACGTATGCAAATATAATGTGGTGTTTTATGAACAGAGGTACTCAGGATTCTGTTCATGGGGACTAATAATAATTGAAGAGACTAGAGTGTTTCCTAAAGTGTCAGTGCTTGCAATGTTTTTGTTCTTTGACCTTGGTGACGATAGGATGCGGAAAAGCTGGTGCAAGCGAAAGCGTTATTTGCTGTGCTTGAGTATAATCGATCCCTAGGGCTTGAAATATAGTGAGAAGGACAGTGTTTGCTAAAGGTGTGACGTAACAAAAAGACGATGGGTGACCAGTGGAGAGACCTACCACGTTGTTGTTCACTAAATACACGATGATGGGAGAGGCTGTAGTATCAGGGGATGGGTCATTCATTCCCTATAATGAGTGGAAGTGCGGAGATGGACAGGTCGGGGGATGAGCAGTGGGAACGTCAGGTGCAGGGTCCTGTAGGTCTACTGAGTAGTCCTGCAGGAGTGCCACAAGGAGTGGGGACTCATCAGCTGAAGACAATGGTTGAGGGTGAGCACTACTGGATGCTGATGCTGTGGGAGATGCAGGAGCGGAAAGACGAGGGAGTGTTGCTTCTTCAGAAAGTGCTGTAGAATGTGCGGAGTTAGACTCGTCGTCTGTGTAAATGACGGGGGGAGAATTAACAAAATAAACAGAAGAACTTAATGAGGGTGGGGAGGATGACGAGGAATTAGAGGAATGACCAGGCCACAGCAGATCCGGGCGGGTGGTATCTGGTGGAGGCAGTGACTGGGAGGAGACGTTGAATGAGGGCGGATAGTCTACGAGAGACAGAAGGGCAAGGCGTAGCTCAGTACTGGGGGTAAAGGTGATTCCTAAAGTATTCCATGCGGCTGCAAGAATGTCACTTTGATGGCGTGTAAGAGGGGTAAAGCGGTCCAGGGAGGTGTGATAGACAGCGGTGGCCGTACCACGGACTGAATGAATGAGAAGACTTATGATCTGTGGGGGGTCAAGGGACATAACGGGGGTAATCAAAGGGGACAATACAAGAGGAGTGGGGATACACCACCACCCCTCCTTTTGGCTGCCACTGGACGCAAGGCAAGAGGCAGACAAAATGTGTGAGAGACAGAAAAAAGGCGCAAAGTGCGTGCAATGAGGGCCGAAAAATAATGCAACTACTTAGCGGGATCACAGCTAAAATTAAAAGGCAAAGCAATCCAGACAACAGCTACTTAGCGCAGTCGCCGCTAAACCGGACCGAAGAAGGTGTGTGTGGGCAACTGAGCACCAAAGTAACTGGCAGTCTGCCACCTTGGCTAGGGATGACAAAGGTGGCAGAACGGCAACAACTGGGGGGGGCCTAGCGGGGAACAACAGGCAGAACTATCATCAAAAAGATGAGACACAAAAAACAGACACAACGAACAAAAAATAAACAAATATTAAATAAATGAAATGCATTTCAGAAGAAAAACGAAAACCATCAAAGTGAGGAAGAACAGAGTGCGAGGAAACAAAGAGAAAAGGCGGGGCTAGGGGAGCTGCAGGGCAGCAGCGACCGTTCGACAGAGACTTCCTCTATCCGCGTTGGCAGAGAGCCGAAGAAGGCTGAAGGCACGACAGAAAGTGACAAACGATCTGAAACAGGAAGCTCCTCAATCCGGAGTGGCGCAGCTAACAAAGGAGAAAAGCGCCTACCAGAGACCGAAAAAAACTTAAAAGACAGAAAGAGAAGAGTACCCAAGCAGTGCAGGAAAGAGTCAGAACGGAACCAATCAGAGAGGGTGAAGAATGAATGTGTGAATACACCCATGAACACCACCCACAATGGTGGGCAGAGCACACCCCAAGAGGCACGCGGGACCCTAGAGGACCCGAGGGCAGGACAACAGTCACTGAAACCAAAGAACCTCAGAACCACAAATGCGTGACCACCGCATACCAGAATGTGGGCAGCCAGCCACGGAGAAACGCTCCAAATAAAACAAGCACACGACGCAAACCCCAAATATCAACCACTGATGGCAAAATCGGAAAAAAAAAAAACACACAAATTATGCGGTAAAGACCTCAAATGCAGGCATTAAGCAGCAGACCCATGCCATAAGCCGGCCAGCCACATAAGAGAGCTGGCACAGGACCCAAACAGCAAATAGCAACCACTAATGGCAAAACCGAAAGAAAAAACAAACATACAAATTATGCGGTAAATATCTCAAATGCATGTATTAAGCAGCAAACACATGCCAGAATTTGGCCAGTCACATAGGAGAGACACGGCGCAGGACTCAAACCTCAAACAGCAACCACTAATGGCAAAACCGAAAGAAAAAACAAACATACAAATTATGCGGTAAATATCTCAAATGCATGTATTAAGCAGCAAACACATGCCAGAATTTGGCCAGTCACATAGGAGAGACACGGCGCAGGACTCAAACCTCAAATAGCAACCACTAATGGCAAAACCGAAAGAAAAAACAAACATACAAATTATGCGGTAAATATCTCAAATGCACGTATTAAGCAGCAAACACATGCCAGAATTTGGCCAGTCACATAGGAGAGACACGGCGCAGGACTCAAACCTCAAATAGCAACCACTAATGGCAAAACCGAAAGAAAAAACAAACATACAAATTATGCGGTAAATATCACAAATGCATGTATTAAGCAGCAAACACATGCCAGAATTTGGCCAGTCACATAGGAGAGACATGGCACAGGACTCAAACCTCAAGCCATTAAACAAAAACACACACACAAAGTATGCGGCAAAAACCTCAAAGAACAACAATAAAAACAATTTATATGGCAGAAAGACCACAACAGAATAATAAGAAAGGTGAAGAGACCCCACGCAGAACAAAGCAAAACGCGAAATAGGACAGTAGAGAGGGAAGGACCAAAAAGATGCCCCACAAAATGTGACCAGCCACAGAGGACGCCGTGGCAAGACAGCCAGCCACAGGGGAACAAGGGAGCAGACACAGGGGAAACCCCAGAGGACACGACAGCACGGACGGACCACCCCACAAGCCACAACCTGAGGCAAATTCAAGGAAGAAAAACAAAACCATCCCTGACTTACCCAGGCGGGCGGGGGCAGCGGAGCGTCCGAGGTGCAGCCTGGAGGGGAAACCCGTGCGTGTGTCCCGAGACCACACTGTGGATGACTCGCCGACCGAGACGTCCCTTCGTGGTCGCCACTGTGTTAGAGGGAACGTTTGTGGTTGGCCACACTCTTCTGTTTACCTCTCTCCTCTCAGAGTCTCTTTCACACTCTTCTGTGTCACTTGGCAAGAAAGAACCATTTGTTAAAATATCATAGTTTATTAAACAATTCAAAAGCATAAAAGAAAATACTTCAATTAACGTGTGCCCATCAACATATGGGTAAGATCAGAAATAACTGCATCAACAATGTTAAAGATCAATTGGTTCAATTCAAACAGAAATGTATATCTATCAATTAATCCATGAGCAGCCGATCAAGGGGCAGCCCTGAATTCAAGAGTGATACAAATGATAGCATTCAGAGGACAAGCTTCTTGTTGAGATAAAATAACAATATTCAAGTCTACACATTTAAACTGAAATAAATGCAATTGCTTGGGTACAGATGACCTGAAGTAAATAATCTGACAAAGCCAAAAGGCAGAATTATTGAGTCAGATAGTCTGACAAAGTCAATGGGCAGAATTTGACAAAGGCAATAGGCAAAATTATTAAGTCAGATAGACTGACAAAGTCAATAGGCAAAATCTGACAAAGCCAATAGGCAAAATTATTAAGTCAGATAGACTGACAAAGTCAATAGGCGAAATCTGACAAAGCCAATAGGCAAAATTATTAAGTCAGATAGACTGACAAAGTCAATAGGCAAAATCTGACAAAGCCAATAGGCAAAATTATTAAGTCAGATAGACTGACAAAGTCAATAGGCAGAATTATTAAGTAGGAGCATTATCACCTTGGCAATAGGAGCTCTGGGCCCAGTCAGGAGAACGATTGATCAGTCGGGAACCCTCACACGGCACCTGGGTGCTGGTTTGAAGAGAATTCGATGCCACACCCTGGGTGCAGCTGTTATATATGCTTGAATGCAGAAGTTTTACCCTTTCTGACGTATGTCCTGACGCAGCCCTTGACCGCCCTCTTGTAACTATGGAAAATTCCACCCATGGGACTGAGAAGTGGTATCATGGTGAAATTAGGGGCTTTTGACAGGTGGTCAGTGCTCCTGACCGCAAAAAGTAAACAAAGGATAATTTTTACCATAAGAAAGCTCAGAGTTAACATTTTAATACATTAATTCTTTGTCACGCAGCCCGTCTTTCACAGGTTCGATTAAGCAAGCGCGGAAAGTTTCTTAACTAAAAAATATTGCACATGTACTTGTGAAACCGCCAGATGTACCAAAAATGTCCTACGTGTGTGGGCTAATCTAATTCTCGTAACTGTGGAAATTTACAAGGGGGAGGGGGAGAGTTTGTCGCGGAGGATGGCGCAAGCCTCTGCTGTCAGGTTAGTGAAGTCTATGAGACCAGTTCTTAAGTTATTGGGCCTATACATATCTCTTACAAAGGTATGGTTGGTCTTGTATGTAGGTCTGTGAGAAGGTGAACTTGGGCCTATGTGTGGATTTGCAAGAAAGTGAAGGACCGTGGACAACTTAAAGACCCTTTATCTAGGCCTCAGTGGTGGGGCTTATCTAGGGATGCCAGGTTTGAAGGGTATTGCAGAATGGGGTGTGGGTTTCTGTTAGATGGTAAAACGGGACCCTCCTACAAGCACAGCAGAGAAATAAGCACACGGCCGTTGCTTATCTCCAAATTTTTGTGTTAGAACAGAAAGCGCACAACCAGCCGGCTCATGGACACATAATACAAATGGCTTGCTATAGTTAGGCGTGCCAAGCACTGGAGCCAAACAAAGCGCAGTTTTTAGTAGCTCAAAAGACTGCTGACATTCAGGCGTCCAAGGCAGGGGTTCATGCACATCTTTAGTAGTCAAAGCGAGCAGGGGTTTGGTTAGTAGGGAATAATTTGGAATCCATTGGCGACAGTAGGAAGTAATTCCAATAAAAGCACACACATCTTTTTGAGTTTGAGGAATGGGCATTTTAACAATGGTACTGATGCGCTCAGGTGACCTCCTGTCGACAATACTGAAACTTGGAAAGGGATACTTTATGGCCATGTTGAGCTAAATGTAACAACAATTTAACTGTACTGTCTCTGCAGCCTTGTTCCGTATCCGAGGCGATGAGCAAGTCATTGACATACTGAAGCAATACATTACCTGTGGGGAGCGACAAGGAATCCAGCTGACCTTTCAGTGCCTGACTATAGATACTTGGACTCTCTGTATAGCCTTGAGGAGCGCGACGGAATCTAAAACTTCTACCAGCTAGGGTGAACCCAAACAGATACCTGCTATCAGGATGAATGGGAATACTGAAGAATGCGTTTTTGAAGTCAATGACAGAAAAGTATGTAGCAGAAGAAGGAATCATTGTCAAAAGAGTCGTAATGTCAGGGACCACCGGAAACTGGGGAATCACTATTTTATTAAATTCCTGCAAGTCAATCACAAAGCGATAAACATCTGCATGATCATCAGAGGAACCCGATGGTGCTCTTTTGAGGATGGGAAGAATGGGGCTATTACAAACATTAGCAGTCGTCTCCACAACCACTCCTTTCTCAATCAAGTCCTGCACAATTTGCAATAAAGCTCGCTCACCGGCCTGCGGTATTTTATACTGAGGGATGCGAGGTAAAATAGCATTGTCTTTAACTCGAATCGAAACTGGCGGTATATGTAACAATCCCACATCTGTGTCACCTGTCACCCAAAGAGTTGGTGGTACATCTTTAAACTCCGCAGGAAGAGGCGCATCTTTGGACAAGCACTGCGTAGCACACACTACATCCGGACCCACTGTCATGTAAACACCTGCCATGGAGCAATAAATCGTAGCATGCAATTTCTTCAACAAGTCCAAACCCATCAAATTTTCTCCACAGTTAGATGTCATCAAGAATGGCGAATCCACGGTAAAATGACCAATAGTCAACGCAAGGGGTTTTGAAATGGGGCTCACAACTGGTACACCAGAAAAACCTACCGAAACATTACTATGGCCAGACAGAGCCGTCCCAGGGACCAAGGAATGAGAAATAGAACTGTTTGTTGCACCTGTATCCACCAAAAACTCCTTAGCCGAACCATGCACATCTGCACTAACGTACGGACCACGTTGATCTACAGGTATCGGAACTGGTCCCTCACTCTGTCCCTGGCTGTCCTAGCTGTAGGACATTCCCATCACCTCATCTGTGTTGTAATCATCATGATAATACTGTCCTCTCCGAGGGTCATCAAAATAATTTTGATCAGTACGACACTGCGGGGCCACAGCATTTTGAGCCAGTCCTGGCCACCAGCTCCACGAGCCAGTCCACGAGAACCTCGTCCTCTCGGGACCGCCACCTTCTGCAAAAGCACAGGACACTCACTACGCCAGTGTCCCTCCTCTTTACAATATGCGCACTGATTCGGCCCTACAGATGTAGTATTCCTGCTAGTACGTGGAAGCTGCCGGGCCAAACCACCACGTCCTCTACCATTCCCTCCAGAAGCCTGCTGCAACAACACCTTCGTCTTCAAATCCTTGTGCTTCTTCTCCGCCTTTTCCTTATCCTCATTTTCCCTGTGCTCATAATACTGCGCAATATTAAAAAATAACAGAAGGAGAAGAGGTGGACATGGTGCTCTCGGAAGCCTGCAATCGAGTCGCAATCTCAGGAAGCAAATTGGAAACAAATCTATTGACAAACAGTCGCACACCACCTTCGATCGACAAATCCTGTCCACTATAATCTAGAAATACACCTTCAAACCGAGTGAAAAAATCAGACACACTCTCGTCTTTCTTTTGATGGGAAGCCGATAACTTGTCCAATCAACTTTTCTCGGAGGGATAAGAGAATGCATATATGTAATGATACGGCCGGGCAAAGCAAGTATCTCTGGTCTGGTGATAAACCTGGCTTCCGTTTCTGATCCCATGCCTTAATTTGGTCCCAGGTACCACCTAATTCCGCAACGTGATCCTGTGTATGTACTTGTCTTAAAATATCAACCGGAACTAGTAAACCAAAAAACATTTCAATATCAGCAAGTGTCATCACCGTAGAAGAGGCGGCTTCAGTCAATTCTTTAAAATAAGTAGTAGGATTTTTCCTAGGGTCAGGTAACTGAGTCTTAAGGGACAAAACCTCACTCCTTTTCCACAGAGTATAAACCCATTGCTCTTGGAAACGGGCCGCTACACCTTGTCTAATAACATTATTGTGCTGATCCCTTTGCTCTGGTACTTCAGGGTGATATATAGGATGAACCTCCTGCATCGGAATCTGAGATACTGGGGTGGGGCTCCTTTCAAGCAGTCTACCGCGATAAGCAACCAATGTCACAACATTGCTAAACACTTTACCAGGCTCCATATTAGTGACATATACATGATCTTTAATATCATACAAAATCCGCGGTGCTACATCTTTGAAACACTGCTCCCAAAGACCAATCAGAGTAGCAGACATGTGCTTGAGGGCATGCTGTTGTACAAAAGGCTCATAATCTTTCATCACACTCCACACATCCTCCACACTGTAAATGGGGTTACGGGCCCACTGCGCAGCCTGATTAGCCACCACCTTTTTCTCCTCATCTCCCATATCAGATCGGACTAACGTCCGCCCCATACGTTCCTTAAATTTCATCCAATCTCTGTCCTCCAATCCACGTACTGGTGTCCCACTACTCAGTAATGTCGAGGGATGGAAGAACACAGTGGGGGTAGCAATAGAAGTAGCAGGCAATAACGTCGTAGCCGGCAGCGTTGTAGGTGTAAGAGATGGCGAAAGAGACGCCGAAGCAATAGGTGTTGCATGGGTACTAACAGTCATTGTTGCCACAGACGGCGAGGGCAAAGAAAGGACAGGCGGTGCCGTGGCCAAGGCAGTCTGATCAACAGTAACAGGAGCAGAAACAGCAGAGACAGAAGAACCGGGTAGCTGGGCCTGTGAGGGAAGAGCGGGATATATCCTCTGCGGGGCATATGGGTGTGGGGGTCTAGTATCTAGCAATTCTTCCACAAAAGTATCATTTTCTTCTCGGGCTACATAAGACTTATCAATATTCAATCGAAACCGCCTATCTTTACATTCAATTCCTATCTCTTGTTTCTCTCTATCGTGTGCTACAGCCTTCTGAGTCAATGTTTGCATTCTCATCTTTCGCGCCTCTTTCTCTGCTTTCATTTGCCTCTGTTTAGCCTCCTTTTGCCACCGTTCGAAGAGAATCAAACATAGACTGTCTACTTCTTCTTGCAAACAACTTCTTCTGTAAAAACCCAATTTTTTGTTCATCATATGTGCCCGTCAACGGCCACTGCAACTCGGCATTGTCCCTCGTATATTTGTGCCATAGCGTACTAAACATAATAGGGCCAAGGCCATTCTTCACATACATATCAAGGTTCGTAGTGCCTTCTGTAGGCGCCGGCTGACTTTCTTCCAATCGAGCATCTGCAGAGCAACAACGACAACAAGAAACCAAAAACCTGCTGATCCCAGGCATTTTCAAAAGTGAGCCAATTCGTTATGCTGCCTGGTGAAGTGTTCACAAACACCTCGTACCAAAATTGGTCCTCAGACCGTACCAAATACAAACCAGAATGGTACCATATCCACAAAGAACCAAAACAAACTCACCTGGTGCACACAGGTCAAACAAATTTATTCTCCACTGCCGACTCTTCGGACCAAACGGTCAGATCCAAGGGTTTCGCCGTTCAGGACCCCAGTACGGATGACCGCTGGGCGAGGCACCGACCGGTCAGACAAACGAGGCAGCTGCGAGTTCAGGAACTCTCTCATGCAGGGATCCCTGGTCCGCCCGTCCGACCCGACGATGGCCCCGACCTCCCCACCCGTCCGTGGGAGGAGATGGGTCACCCGATGGGGTCCCTGTTCGGGCGCCAACTGAAGGAAGTGACCCGATTAGGCCCACCCGGGTCACTTGCGACCACCTCTCAGCCTTCCATACAAATGAAGAGTCGGCAATACAATAGAGAATACAAACCAAGTATATGTTAATTCAGATACACTCGAGCGGAGCCCCGTCTGCCCAGTTGCTTAGGGGTGCTGCAGTGAGGACTGACATCAGAAAACATGGTGATACATTATGTACGATTCAGAACCCCAGAAGACACGCCCAGACTGGAAATTTCCAGATGGAGGCAGCTACACAAAGGCGGTACAGAAGGATAAGATTCGATCCTGAGACCGGGCACACACTATCTTCATGCCAAGGTTGTTCTGCCTGCGCCCATCGCTGGCCTAGTGGGAGCAGGCCTCTATCTAGTGGGAAAGGTATGCACTAATAAGAACAGTGTATTCATTAGTACAGCAGGGCCCAACCTTGGAGAATAGGAAAATTACCAAAACTGCTTCTCGCAGAGACACAGAGAGATCAGTTTCGCCCATGGGTCAAAATGGCGGCTAAACATAAATGGTGCCGCGAACGCTAAGTTATGCAGAACAACATGAACAACACAGCGAAGACATTTTTTATATTCTAACATGATGTGGATGCTCCCATCTCCTGTTACCATGAATATGTGGCCTTAAATGTTGAATGTACTTGGGCCATATCTTTCCATTTGCTGTCTGTATGAGGTCTGTCATTGTATTGGTGATAGATACGTGTGGGGTGTTATGTCCTGTGTGAGTGTGGCGTCATGTGGCTGTATGGGAGAGAGCCTGTGATGTGTTGTCTTTCTGGGTTTGTGTGTGTGCACGTGTGTGTCTGTGTGTGTGTGTGTTTGTGTGCGCGTGTGTGTGGGACTATGGCACTGTGAAAGTGTAGATGTAAAGGATGGGTGCTTGTGTGATGTGCTTGGGTCGTGTTTGGTATGGTGATGGATGACAACTGCCAGGGCTTGGGGACTGAGAGCAACAGCACTGGCAAAACCATGCTGTCCAATAGTGCAGTTTTCATACAATGTGGCGTATTAGTATGGGTGCAATGGATGGATTGAAATGTTATGTGTGTAATCGATGTGTGGGTGCTTGGTGTGCCGAATAGTGATCGAAGACATGCAGGCAGGTACACAGAAAGCACTGATGAGTGGGATAAGGAGAAGTGATTCTCGGTTGAGGATTGAAATGCGTCTGTATGCTATACCTAGATGTATGTCTAAATTTAACCAAGTGCAGCGCAGCCAGAAATAACCTTCTGGCAGGTAACTTAGTTTTTCATTATGCAGCATGATGAGCGTATTACACTTACTGTGAATGTGTTATGTACTTGTATCTTGACTTCATCCAAGGCGGGTGTAGCGAGGTGGCTAGGGATGCAATCAGATTTCAAAACACCTTTATCTTTTAAGGTGAGACAGGTAAAAATTCAATTTTACGTGTGATTTTATTACTGTGCCACGCCTTGCCAGATTTAACTGGTATAAGGGATGTCCATGCCCATACCCTTACACTGTGGCAGTGCCACAGCTGATTCAGCATTTCTCCTGCTTCCCAAGTCTGCAGTGCCATGCATGGACATCTGCTTTCAGTTGTCCAGTCTCACTAAATATTTTGCTTGAAGGCAGCAATTTAGAATTTGCATAAAATTGGATGACTGCCTAATGGGAGAGAAAAGACTGGAAAAAAGACCTTATGGAAGTTATTACCGTACTTTTTGATCCTCCTTATCAAGTATGTGCTCGAACAAATGTAGGTCCAAAACTGGATATATTTTCATCTTGATAGAGGAGCTTTCAGGATAGTAATTTGCACGCAACCGAAAATGCAAAGTACTAAGGACAGCAAAAAAATGCTATTAGTGGGGATCAATAACTCACCATGTTTCAAAGAAATACAGCCATGCCAGGACTGCAGATAACACGCACGGAAAATAACTAGCAGTCTCTGGAAACACTTAAATAGAATTTGGGGACAAACCTGTTCGTGGCTAAAGAAATTGAAGGCTAGGCCTTAAAGTGAGCACATTCAGACATTTACCTCTTATCCAGGTGAGTGACAGGACTGCTCTTGTAGTTAATGACCTAGTTACTTAACAATTAATCGTCATTACTCCAAGTTCAGGTCTTCCTCGTCACAGTCCTTACTACTTGAGTCTTGCCTCGAACCAGAAACTGAACACAGACCCTCAGTGAATCGTTAAAGGCTAAAAGTAGTTTAAAGATATCCTAACTTTAGTACCACTCCATGCTAATCCCCCTCAAAAGTGGAAGGAACACTAAACACTTCCTGTTGTTTTGTCTGCAAACATGTCTCATTGACTACTGACATCTGGTGATTAAATTCCTGTTTGATTCATTTGGGCCCAGTTTTGGTGGTCCTAGAAGAAGGGTGTTTGTCAGTACTTAGCTATGTTCTGTGCATTATCGTTTGTGTGCTGTATACTTTATTCAGTAAAACTGTATGTGAGTGCAAATGTAATGCTCATTTCAAATGAAGATGTGTTGTCTGTAATGGCAGTACGCTACCACACCATGCATACTCCACTTAACTCCACTCGACTCTACTCTGCACCACTCCATTCCACTGCATTCTACTCTGCACCACTCCACAATACGCCACTCCACTCCTCACTGTGTCGCTGCACTCTTCTCATCAGCACTCCACTCAACACCTCTCTACTCTACACCACTGCACTCTACTCTATGCCAATGCACTCTACCCCACACTACTGTATTATGCACCACTGCACTCTTTGCCATTGCACTATACACCACTCTGCACCACTCCACTCTATGCCACCCTACTTTGCAACACTGCACTCTATGCCACTTTACTCGAAACCAATGCACTCAACACCACTTTACTCAAAACCAATGCACTCTATGCCAAACTACTCTGCACCAAATCACTCTACGCCACTATACTCTACACCACTGCACTCTACACCACTCTATTCTACTCTGCGTCACTGCCCTCTATGCCAATTTGTTCTACTCTGCACCACTGTACTCTACGCCACTGCTCTCTACGCCACTCTACTCTGCCATTGCACTCTACGCCAATGCACTCTACACCACTTTACTCAAAACCAATACACTCTATGCCACTACACTCTATGCCAATCTACTCTGCACCACAGAACTGTACACCAATATACTCTACTCTATGCCACTGCACTCTATGCCACTCTACTCTTTACCATTGCACTCTACGTCACTTTACTTTGCACCTCTGTACGCAACTGCACTATACACCAATGCACTATATGCCACTCTGCTCTGCAGCACTTTCTGCCACTGAACTCTTTACCACTGAACTCTGTCACTCTACTATGCGTCACTCTACTCTGTGCCACTCTACTCTACGCCATTTTACTCCATGCCACTGCACTCTACTCTGCACCACTCTAAGCCTCTCTTCTGCACTCTACTCCAATGCACTCTATGCCACTCTAATCTACTGTGCACCACTGCACTCTAAGCCTCTCTGCTCTACTCTGCACCACTCTACTCTATGCCAGTGCACTCTACCGAACTCTACTATGCACCAATGCATTCTTCCCCACTGCACTCTACACCACTCCACACCACTGCTCTCTGCAACACTGCACTCTACACCAATGCACTCTACGCCTCTACTCTATACCACTCAACCGTGAATCACTCCACTTTACGACACTTCACTCTACTTTAAGTCGCAGCACTCTATGTCACTGCATTTTACGCCACTCTACTCCACTCTGTGCCACTCCAGTCTATGCTACTGCCATAAACGCTGTGCCACTCTACTCTACACCACTGCGTTCTACGCCACTATTCTATGCCACTACACCTTACCCTGCACCACTTCACTCTACTCTGAAGCAATCTACTCTACCCCACTGCGCTCTACGCCACTGCACTCTATGCTGTGCCACTCTACGCCACTCTACTCTAAACCACTGCACTCTATGCCAATTCACTCTACACCACTTTACTCAAACCCAATGCACCTTACGCCACTGTGCCTATGGCAACTACTTTGCACCACTGCACTTTACGCCATTATACTCCCCAACATTCTACTGTATGCCACTGCGCTCTATGTCACTGCATGGTACGTCACTCTGAACCACTGCACTCTGCATCACTGCACTCTACTCTGTACCACTTTACTCTGCACCACTCTACGACCCTGCACTCCACAGCCCTGCACTCTACAACCCTGCACTCTGACACTATTCTGCATGACTGCACTCTATGCCACTGCACTCTACTCTGCATCACTCAACTCTATGCCACTCTACTGCAATCTACACCACTGCACTCTACGCCACTGCACTCTGTCACTCCCCTCTACCCTGCACCACTCCACTCTATGTCACTTTACTCTATGCCACTCTACACCACTCTGCACCACTCTACTCCACGCCACTCCACTCTACGCCATTGCACTCTACTCTACGTCACTGCAATCTACTCTGCACCGCTCTCCTCTATGCCACTGCACTCTATGCCACTCTACGTCACTGCACTCCACCTCAATGCACTCTTCACCACTTTACTCAAAACCAGTGCACTCTACGCCAATCTACTCTGCACCACTGTACTTTACATCACTTCACTCTAGGCCTCTCTACTACACTACACTCTAAGACACTCCACGCTATGATGCTCTACTCCAGTAAACTCTGCTCCACTGACACTCTACTCAACGCCACTCCACTCTACAGCACTTTACTCCACTTTATGCCATTTTATGACACTACTCCACTCTACTACACTCTATGCAACTCCCTCTGTGACACTCCATGCCACTTTATTCCACTCTATTTTATGACACACTACTCCACTCTACTTCACTCCACTCCACTTTATGACAATATCCTCCACTGTACGCCACTCTACTCTACAACACTCTACTCCACTCTAGGCAACACCCTCTGCGCCACTCCACTCTCCTCTACACCACTCCACGACGCTCTATGCCACTCCACTCAGCTCTGACACTGTGCTCCACTCTACGCCACTCAACTTAACGCCCTTCCACTCTATGGACACTCTACTCCCTCCACGACACTCCAAAACACTGTACTCTACTCCATGACACTCCACTCCTATCCATGCCACACAACTCTACTGTATGCCACTCCACTTGACTTTATGACACTCCACTACAAGCCACTCTCCTTTACCCTACTAACTTTTAGCCAAGCTGAACAGCAGCCACTCTGGTGTGCAACATTGCTAAAACATATTGGCGAAGCCAATATCTCTTGCATAGGCAAGACCTATTGGCTTTGCCAATGCTTGTTGTTGATTGCAGGCTCATGAGATCGGTGGGCACAAACCGGCTATCAAGTCTGTATTCTTGGCCAGATCAGGGTGTTCTATCATGAATGGAAGCTGAAAAGTACACCTCCCAGCACACTCCTACAGAAATTTTACAATCTGATTCCGATAGTGGGGAAACATCTGTTGAACCATCGTCTTATATATCATTCATGGCAATGATTCAAAAGATGATTTAATCTGCTGGGGCTTCTGTAATTCTGGTTAAAGAAACCCCGACACACCCAAAGCATCCAATATGTGTTGAATAGTCTCCATACATGCCAACAGACCTGATCCAGGTTGGAGACTCATGATTTTTAAAACTAAAAAATAGTCTCCTTTTAGATGTCTCCTGCCTAAACTTGCCTATTTCAATGTTAGTCAATGGGTAAAATACATTCCCCTAATTTCTTTTCACTATCTCTCACTTTCCTGTTTCGAAACGTTGGCACGTATGAGCCTCATCTGATGGAGATGACCTGGAGCCAGACAAAGGTAGTGGAGGGCACTATATTCAGGGTGCTGGCATCAAGGATGTGTTACTGCACCTTAGAGTGAATTTAGCCTTCCCAGACCCTATCACAGGTAAAGGACATGATGCCTTTTTCCAGTAGCATTAGAGGAAACAACTGGATTCTTCACATTTGGACAATGCTGTTCGGAAACGTTGGTCGAGGGAGCAGAAGGAGCTTGAAAAAATTAATTTACAAGGTTCCTAACAAAGAGTTATTCTCTTCAGTGTTCATATGAGCAATTCCCACATGTGGTGAAGGGGGATTTCCTTATGGCAATATTTCAACAATTGATGAGTTAGATGCTTAGGGGTTGAGTGGAGTCTTGGCATTATAAGGTAATATCTGTGTATTTTTGGTGGGGATTGTGCTGAATATGCTGAGAGGATGTGGTAATTTTTTAGGGTTTTTAAGTCTAAAGGCATTAGACTCAGGCAAGTGTATCTCATGAGAGATTATTATTGAGTATTTAAGACCTGTGATCACTAGACAGAGAATAGCAACCAGGCCCTGGTATTAAAAAGCCATTTAGGATGCACATGCACCAGGAGATAAAGGGCAGATACTATAATTCCTGGGTATGTGCAAATTGCAGGGGTGGCACCTCCATTGGTGAGGAGAAGCATCGCCCCACTTGAATGCCCGAGCTGAAAAATAAAATGGTATTTCATTACCATTCTATTTTTCAGCTTTCTGTCCCGAACTGAGTCAGGACTGGTGGGGCTTAGTGAGAGCAGTAGTAGCAGGGAAGAGGGTGGGCTGTATATGCACTTTGCAAAGTGCGAATGTCCCTTTGGCTGGTTGTCTTGTGACGGCCAGCCAGACATCCGCACTTTGAAACCTCTAACCCAGCTGTCTTAAGACAGCTGGGTTAGAGCAAGTGCAGGCCTCCAGAGCGCGGTGGAGCGCCGAGACAGGCTGCTCCCTCCAATCAGGCACTGCTCTCATGCTGGTGAGAGCAGCACCAGGATTGGTCAAGGGAGTTACTGGGGCCTGCACTACAGTCTTGACAAGTTCCAGAGCAAGGGGGTCCTGTAGTGAGGTAAGTGTTTTTTTTTTTTTTAAATCAAAATCTGTTTTATTGAATTTTTATCATCACAGGGAGGGCAATAAGTGCATTACATGAGCAACAAACACCATAAATACATTTCGCCCCGTTATACAGATAGCAGTTGACGGATACAGCTTTCACAATAGGTCCATGGCGAAGTAATGTTGGCAAGAGACACGGCTTCATCGTGGCCCGTTGCATTCACATCTTTGCAGTGCTTTACAGTTGACCCTCCCCTGAGAGGAACAGAAAAAGGAAACTTAAGTGTTCCTAAGAAAAAAAATTCAGAACAAAACCTTATCTGAGATGTCATGGTGCTAACTTGAAAAGACATAAAAAGAGAAGGGAGAGGGTGAGCGCGGGGGGGGGAGCCCCAGACCCCCACTTGGGTGACAGCAACGCCAATAGGAGGACCGGTCCGAGTGGAGGTATTAAATGAGGAACAGGTTGAGGGCCCTGAGCCGCGGGTGACAAGCTGTCAAAGGAAGCCCCTCCGATAAATAGGAGACCAGCGGGGACCAAATGTAATCAAAACCTTTCCTGGTGTCTTCAATTATATCAGTCATGCGTTCCAGAGCTAAAACCCTCCAGAGCCTCGCATGCCATTGGGTTAAAGATGGGGCCTCGGGCTTCTTCCACGCTGCAGCGACTGCCATTTTGGCGGCCCCCAAACACAGCTACATCACTGATTTGTCCCCCTGAGTCTGTCGTTTCAACTTGGGATCACGGACCCCCAGTAGAACTTGCTCCATGGAGCTGGGGATGGGATAGCCCAAGATAAGTTTAATTTGGAACAAGATTTCCTTCCAAAAAGGTTTAATAACAGGACAGTCCCACCAAATATGCTTAAAATCGCCCAACAGCCCACACCCCCTCCAGCACCGATCCGACGAGCCGGGGAAAATCTTATGGAGTTTCTGAGGGTACAGGTACCAATCGTACATGAGTTTATAGTGTGCTTCCCTGAGATACATGGAGGGGTTGAATTTCACAATGTCTTTCCCTAAGTGTTAATACACACAAAAGGTAACCGGATGGTAGCCTAACTAGAAGGTGAATATGAATGTGCATAAACAAAACCAAGAAAAGGGCATTTGCTTTTTAAAGACGAGAACCCTCACTCACCCTTTGGGTGACATGCTTCATCATTGGGTTCCCTCTTGCACACAGTGCCCACAAGGTGCACTGTGTGGGCTACAACTCTCCCTCAGGAGAGGAGCGTGAGGTGTTTTTCACTCCAATGTCTAATGTGAGTGAGAGGCAGAGTGCAAAAATAATATCAAAAGTGAATTAAAACCATCTCATATGGGGAAATATTTTAATAAGTATCCCCTGTGGATAGAATTAAAAACAGTGTGGACGATAGGGGTAAGGATGTTCCCTATCTGACTAGGTCAACATGTTTCTGCCCAGATGACCAGAGGTTCGTGGCATTCTTCAGGACCAATGTCTTGTCACTCTGCTGAATTTGTGATAAAAGAAAAAACCATACTTAATTCAATGGGTATTTCTCAGAACCAACTTCTGTCTTGTCTGTTTTCTGTAACACACAAACACATTATTGTGTCATAAGCATATTCACAGTCCATGCCCATTGGCTAGTAACCAAGTGTAAGTGAGAAGCAGTGCCAAATCACCACACACGTGAAAAAACAGGTGAATTGATTAATTATCTCACCAATATATGACCAATTGTATGCCTCTACCTTTAGCCGGTCCTCTATTTATATGGGAACCTAAAGGCAACATCAAGGTCATAGAAATAGCCATTATGTATCAACAAATCAAGGTCCTTACAAAACACAAATGGACAGAAAACTCACTCATGGCATAGTACATGTATAATTATTCATCAACATTCAATTATGTACTAAGCTGATCATAATTCTCAATGCTTTATATCACATGGCAAGCTGTTTTGTATTCAAACTTTTCTCATGTGGGAACATAGTTCTGTGTGTCACCTTCTCCAAACACTCATATCAAAAAGGCTGCTTGTATATAGAGATCAGCCTGATGTCTCACCCTTGTTAGCATCACAAAAAAACTCAAAAAACAAAAACCAAAGGCAGCGAATCACACACTATCTCTCTCTCTCAAGCGTCCGTATTTACAAATGTCTATCGAGATGAGATAGTGAAATGTGACCTTTATATACTTGGCCTTACAGTATAAGTAGAACTAATCAATGACCCATGGACATTAAGCACCGCATCCAAACTGAAGCCCCATTTGACAAAAGCCAGATCACTACCAAAAAGAGCCTAACTCGTCTATACCGGTTAGATCCCCGTAATAGGAAGCACCGCAACCAAGGCGGCGCGTCTAAAACCTCTACCCCGACTCACCGATTGTCCCAGCATGTACTGCCTGTGAATAGAGGCCGAAGGGCGATCGCACAACTCCCGCTTCTGCTTCAAATACTGTTGCCGCGTATCCGAACCCGGAAGTCAAACTAACTACTTCCGGTTCACGGAACACTGAAAACGGGAGATTCGGCATGTAGCAACCTAATTGCTGCCAAATAGTCAAAAAACTCCATTACGGTGGCGCAGCTATTACATTATATATCCCACGCCATGGAAGTGAAATTAATTGGCTTAAAATCCTCTCCATCGCACAAAATAAAAATATATATACACATAATGTCCATTCCAGTGCATCATGGGATTTGTAGTTTAATTTATATCCCACGTGCACAGACATTGCAAAACAGTACCACTCCATGCTGAGGTTAGAAAGAGAAGAAACCAAGCCTTTCTTCTAGATACAAAAACAATATAGTCAGAAAGGGGTCACATGCCAGCATTTTCAGTACAGTCAAAAACACAGTCAAAAAAACCTAACTATTAGGAGGCACTATTTATAGGAGTATAAGATTATAAAATACTCCATGGAATCTCCTCATTTAATCCTGTGATGTGACTCTTCATACGGAACACCCATCTCTGTTCCCTTCACAAAAGTACCCTATCTAAGGGCCCCATATTAGTATCATACTTCGGTTTGTCGATGACAACCCACACAAAGTCATCCTCTGTGTGGGCCATTTCCACAAAGTGTCTTGTCATGCGGGTATTGATTTTTTTACATCGAAAAGCACTTTGGTGCTCCACCATCCTTTGTTTAACCTTACGGGTAGTCATCCCAATATATACCAATAAACACGGACATGTAATCATATAAATGACACCACTCGTATTGCAGTTCGTATGTGAGTTTAATACCCAGGGTGTCGTTAGACCCAGGTCCAATTGTGTCACGTGTTTAGTGAACGGGCACACAGAACATGACCCACACGGGAAATGCCCTGTCACTGGCAAAGCTCCCCATAATGTGGTTTGTCTAGTCTCTTGTTGTTTCAATCTTGGTCTCGAATGCACCAATAAATCTCGAAGATTACTACTTCGTTTTAGTGCAAACAAGGGTCTTTCAAGGGACAATTTCCCTGTATTCAAAATATGCCATGCTATATTAACTGCCTTTTTAACATTGTCTGTTAAATTGCTAAAGGTAGTCACACAAACCATCCTTTTATTCTCAGGTTTCTCATATGACTCAAGAAGTGCCCCTCTATGATTATTACGGGCTCTTTTTTCTGCTCCATACACTAATTTGGTCGGATAATTCCTTGCCAATAGTTCCTCACTTAAATTCTTTGCATGTACTTTATATCTGGTGACTTCACTACAATTTCTACGTAACCTCAGAAATTGTCCTATCGGTAGATTATTCAATAAGGCACGTGGATGGAAACTATGATAACTAAGTAATGAGTTCCTCGCCATAGGCTTCTGATATAATTCAGTCTGAATCTTCCCATTCTTGGGGTACAATCGTAAGTCTAGATATGACACTGTCTTATTACTGGATTCACCAGTAAACCTGAGATTGGAATCTTGGCAATTCAGCCAATTGGAGAAAACATCTAGAGAATCCTGGTCACCTTCCCAGATGTCCAGGATATCATCTATATATCGTCTCCAAAGTTTGAGGCGTTGTACAAAGGGATTGTCAGTAGCAAATATGAATTTAGTTTCAAAACCATACATATACAAATTAGCCATACTGGGGGCACATGTACTGCCCATTGAAGTGCCAGTCGTTTGCCAATATAGATCTCCTTCATAACAAAAATAATTTTCTTTTAAGGCCATACTGGCACACTGCATGATAAAAGTGTTAGGTGTCTGATCCTCGCGTGGATGACTCTCAAGTAGTTGTTCTATAATTTCCAGAGTGTCATCCTGCGGAATGTTTGTATATAATGACTCAACGTCATATGTAACCATCATATTCACTGCAGGATTGAATGGCACAGTTTCAAGAAGAGAAAGAACATGTTTAGTGTCCTGTAGGTATGACGGCATCTCCGCTACAATAGGTCGAAGAAAATGGTCCACAAACTTGGATAATGGCTCAAAAACAGACCCAATGCCTGATACTATAGGTCTACCAGGTGGCGGTCTTTTTTCTTTATGGATTTTCGGAAGAATATAAAAGGCCGGCACTCTAGGATGTTTCTGGATCAAAAATTCTGCCTCACCTCTAGTGATCCAATCTGACTCTACCTTCCTCCACTAGAGATTTAATCTTTAGTTGTAGTCTCGATGTGGGATCCTGTAGGATATGGGTATAGAATTTAGGGTCATTCAATTGTCTAAGGCATTCATTACGATAAACTGCAGTATCCATAATAACGGTGGCCCCGCCTTTGTCTGCCGGTTTAATCGTAATATTAGTGTCATTGCCCAATTCTTCAATACATTTCCTTTCTAAATTAGAGATATTACAAAATGTTTTCTTAGGAAAGTCTAAACTAGATTCATATTCTTTGAGTACTGCCTTTTCAAAGGTGTTAACTTCTGAAGGTACTTGTTGCAGGGAAGGAAGAAAAGTGGATTTGTTCCTCAGACCAGTGTTGGGAACAACATTAGCATTATCTTTCTCTAAATTAGAGAAGAAAAAATGTAGTCGTACTTTCCGAAAAAAATCAGCTAGATCTTTATGGATCATAAAATCATCACCTAATTTGGTGGGAACAAAACCAAGTCCTTTAGACAATACATTATGTTCTAAAGGATTTTAGAGCTGAGATTAACGACTAAACATTCTGGTCGCTTGTAGACGCTGTCATACTCCGAGTCACTCTCTGTTCTATTAATGGATCCCAATTCACTTGTGGTTGTCTGCCTGTAGCACGGCCTCCGTTGTTGCCTCTTCTGCGTCCTCTTCTCCCTCTGGTCTGGCCAAAAAAAGGAGGGTAATTGGAGCCTCCAAAAGGTGGACCGGGATTAAAAGGTGGTGGATATGACCAGGGTTGTGGTGGCCACCATGATGTCTGTTGAGGATACGAATGTATGTTGTCTCGTCCTCTTCCTCTTCTCCCAAAATGTGGGGGCGCATATTCAGGATCTGAATCATTCGAGTCACTCCATTCATCGGAGTTAGAGGTCCATTCATCTGTATCCTTCCGCCATCCTCTTGTACCTCTTTTTTTCATTTTCTTATTCAAAGTAGCTTGATAATCATCAGATGTATAAGGATAAACCTTCTCCAAAGTAAATCTGTCAAGATCCTTCTTAAGCTTATTAATTTTAAACTTAACCAGATCATCTTTAATCTCAGTAAGATTTTTGGAGATCTCTTCAAGTCTCTTCTTATAAATAGTAACCTGAACTCCTGACTTCAATTGGTTTTCCAATGTTAGTATTTCAATTGCTAGAAGATCGGCCGTTTCCTTAGCTGTGTTAATTATCAAGACAAGCCAATCCCTAGTACAATGCCAGGCTATCTTTGACCAATTTGTCACAAAGATTTTATTATCTAAGAAGAGTCTCGGAGCATTTGACACTATCAGGCCTGGTGGTGCAATATTCCCTCTCAAATATTCAGTCAGTATAGCAGCCTGTAAAATAGTTCTGACATGCTGTTTCTTAATATTGCTAAGTTTAGTCCATTCCTCTGTGTTAGACAGTGTATGGGAGATGTGTGAATCCAAAATACTAGGTGTTTGGAGTATTGCCTGGACCATATCTTCATCAAACGCCAAACCAGTGTTTTCTGTCATGTTGATAACTGATTAAAATTAAAATTAAAGGACCAGAGATAATATATATATACTATCTAATGAATGACCCACAGCCCGCAGCTGTACTATATACTATCTCACAACAAGGTCTCTAAAGGAGGGATTATTACCATCCACGGTACCACTCCACTATATAATACACACAAAAGGTAACCGGATGGTAGCCTAACTAGAAGGTGAATATGAATGTGCATAAACAAAACCAAGAAAAGGGCACTTGCTTTTTAAAGACGAGAACCCTCACTCACCCTTTGGGTGACATTCTTCATCATTGGGTTCCCTCTTGCACACAGTGCCCGCAAGGTGCACTGTGTGGGCTACAACTCTCCCTCAGGAGAGGAGCGTGAGGTGTTTTTCACTCCAATGTTTAATGTGAGTGAGGGGCAGAGTGCAAAAATAATATCAAAAGGGAATTAAAACCATCTCATATGGGGAAATATTTTAATAAGTATCCCCTATGGATAGAATGAAAAACAGTGTGGATGATAGGGGTAAGGATGTTCCCTATCTGACTAGGTCAACATGTTTCTGCCCAGATGACCAGAGGTTCGTGGCATTCTTCAGGACCAATGTCTTGTCACTCTGCTGAATTTGTGATAAAAGAAAAAACCATACTTAATTCAATGGGTATTTCTCAGAACCAACTTCTGTCTTGTCTGTTTTCTGTAACACACAAACACATTATTGTGTCATAAGCATATTCACAGTCCATGCCCATTGGCTAGTAACCAAGTGTAAGTGAGAAGCAGTGCCAAATCACCACACACGTGAAAAAACAGGTGAATTGATTAATTATCTCACCAATATATGACCAAATGTATGCCTCTACCTTTAGCCGGTCCTCTATTTATATGGGAACCTAAAGGCAACATCAAGGTCATAGAAATAGCCATTATGTATCAACAAATCAAGGTCCTTACAAAACACAAATGGACAGAAAACTCACTCATGGCATAGTACATATATAATTATTCATCAACATTCAATTATGTACTAAGCTGATCATAATTCTCAATGCTTTATATCACATGGCAAGCTGTTTTGTATTCAAACTTTTCTCATGTGGGAACATAGTTCTGTGTGTCACCTTCTCCAAACACTCATATCAAAAAGGCTGCTTGTATATAGAGATCAGCCTGATGTCTCACCCTTGTTAGCATCACACAAAAAACTCAAAAAACAAAAACCAAAGGCAGCGAATCACACACTATCTCTCTCTCTCAAGCGTCCGTATTTACAAATGTCTATCGAGATGAGATAGTGAAATGTCACCTTTATATACTTGGCCTTACACTATAAGTAGAACTAATCAATGACCCATGGACATTAAGCACCGCATCCAAACTGAAGCCCCATTTGACAAAAGCCAGATCACTACCAAAAAGAGCCTAACTCGTCTATACCGGTCAGACCCCCGTAATAGGAAGCACCGCAACCAAGGCGGCGCGTCTAAAACCTCTACCCCGACTCACCGATTGTCCCAGCATGTACTGCCTGTGAATAGAGGCCGAAGGGAGATCGCACAACTCCCGCTTCTGCTTCAAATACTGTTGCCGCGTATCCGAACCCGGAAGTCAAACTAACTACTTCCGGTTCACGGAACGCGGAAAACGGGAGATTCGACATGTAGCAACCTAATTGCTGCCAAATAGTGAAAAAACTCCATTACGGTGGCGCAGCTATTACATTATATATCCCACGCCATGGAAGTGAAATTAATTGCCTTAAAATCCTCTCCATCGCACAAAATAAAAATATATATACACATAATGTCCATTCCAGTGCATCATGGGATTTGTAGTTTAATGTATATCCCACGTGCACAGACATCGCAAAACAGTACCACTCCATGCTGAGGTTAGAAAGAGAAGAAACCAAGCCTTTCTTCTAGATACAAAAACAATATAGTCAGAAAGGGGTCACATGCCAGCATTTTCAGTACAGTCAAAAAAACAGTCAAAAAAACCTAACTATTAGGAGGCACTATTTATAGGAGTATAAGATTATAAAATACTCCATGGAATCTCCTCATTCAATCCTGTGATGTGACTCTTCATACGGAACACCCATCTCTGTTCCCTTCGCAAAAGTACCCTATCTAAGGGCCCCATATTAGTATCATACTTCGGTTTGTCGATGACAACCCACACAAAGTCATCCTCTATGTGGGCCATTTCCACAAAGTGTCTTGTCATGCGGGTATTGATTTTTTTACATCGAAAAGCACTACGGTGCTCCACCATCCTTTGTTTAACCTTACGGGTAGTCATCCCAATATATACCAATAAACACGGACATGTAATCATATAAATGACACCACTCGTATTGCAGTTCGTATGTGAGTTTAATACCCAGGGTGTCATTAGACCCAGGTCCAATTGTGTCACGTGCTTAGTGAACGGGCACACAGAACATGACCCACACGGGAAATGCCCTGTCACTGGCAAAGCTCCCCATAATGTGGTTTGTCTAGTCTCTTGTTGTTTCAATCTTGGTCTCGTATGCAGCAATAAATCTCGAAGATTACTACTTCGTTTTAGTGCAAACAAGGGTCTTTCAAGGGACAATTTCCCTGTATTCAAAATATGCCATGCTTTATTAACTGCCTTTTTAACATTGTCTGTTAAATTGCTAAAGGTAGTCACACAAACCATCCTTTTATTCTCAGGTTTCTCATATGACTCAAGAAGTGCCCCTCTATGATTATAACGGGCTCTTTTTTCTGCTCCATACACTAATTTGGTCGGATAATTCCTTGCCAATAGTTCCTCACTTAAATTCTTTGCATGTACTTTATATCTGGTGACTTCACTACAATTTCTACGTAACCTCAGAAATTGTCCTATCGGTACATTATTCAATAAGGCACGTGGATGGAAACTATGATAACTAAGTAATGAGTTCCTCGCCATAGGCTTCTGATATAATTCAGTCTGAATCTTCCCATTCTTGGGGTACAATCGTAAGTCTAGATATGACACTGTCTTATTACTGGATTCACCAGTAAACCTGAGATTGGAATCTTGGCAATTCAGCCAATTGGAGAAAACATCTAGAGAATCCTGGTCACCTTCCCAGATGACCAGGATATCATCTATATATCGTCTCCAAAGTTTGAGGCGTTGTACAAAGGGATTGTCAGTAGCAAATATGAATTTAGTTTCAAAACCAAACATATACAAATTAGCCATACTGGGGGCACATGTACTGCCCATTGAAGTGCCAGTCGTTTGCCAATATAGATCTCCTTCATAACAAAAATAATTTTCTTTTAAGGCCATACTGGCACACTGCATGACAAATGTGTTAGGTGTCTGATCCTCGCGTGGATGACTCTCAAGTAGTTGTTCTATAATTTCCAGAGTGTCATCCTGCGGAATGTTTGTATATAATGACTCAACGTCATATGTAACCATCATATTCACTGCAGGATTGAATGGCACAGTTTCAAGAAGAGAAAGAACATGTTTAGTGTCCTGTAGGTATAACGGCATCTCCACTACAATAGGTCGAAGAAAATGGTCCACAAACTTGGATAATGGCTCTAAAATAGACCCAATGCCTGATACTATAGGTCTACCAGGTGGCGGTCTTTTTTCTTTATGGATTTTCGGAAGAATATAAAAGGCCGGTACTCTGGGATGTTTCTGGATCAAAAATTCTGCCTCACCTCTAGTGATCCAATCTGACTCTCTACCTTCCTCCACTAGAGATTTAATCTTTAGTTGTAGTCTCGATGTGGAATCCTGTAGGATATGGGTATAGAATTTAGGGTCATTCAATTGTCTAAGACATTCATTACGATAAACTGCAGTATCCATAATAACGGTGGCCCCGCCTTTGTCTGCCGGTTTAATCGTAATATTAGTGTCATTGCCCAATTCTTCAATACATTTCCTTTCTACATTAGAGATATTACAAAATGTTTTCTTAGGAAAGTCTAAACTAGATTCATATTCTTTGAGTACTGCCTTTTCAAAGGTGTTAACTTCTGAAGGTACTTGTTGCAGGGAAGGAAGAAAAGTGGATTTGTTCCTCAGACCAGTGTTGGGAACAACATTAGCATTATCTTTCTCTAAATTAGAAAAGAAAAAATGTAGTCGTACTTTCCGAAAAAAATCAGCTAGCTCTTTATGGATCATAAAATCATCACCTAATTTGGTGGGAACAAAACCAAGTCCTTTAGACAATACATTATGTTCTAAAGTCGTAAGAATTTTAGAGCTGAGATTAACGACTAAACCTTCTGGTCGCTTGTAGACGCTGTCATACTCCGAGTCACTCTCTGTTCTATTAATGGATCCCAATTCACTTGTGGTTGTCTGCCTGTAGCACGGCCTCCGTTGTTGCCTCTTCTGCGTCCTCTTCTCCCTCTGGTCTGGCCAAAAAAAGGAGGGTAATTGGAGCCTCCAAAAGGTGGACCGGGATTAAAAGGATGTGGTGGATATGACCAGGGTTGTGGTGGCCACCATGATGTCTGTTGAGGATACGAATGTATGTTGTCTCGTCCTCTTCCTCTTCTCCCAAAATGTGGGGGCGCATATTCAGGATCTGAATCATTCGAGTCACTCCATTCATCGGAGTTAGAGGTCCATTCATCTGTATCCTTCCGCCATCCTCTTGTACCTCTTTTTTTCATTTTCTTATTCAAAGTAGCTTGATAATCATCAGATGTATAAGGATAAACCTTCTCCAAAGTAAATCTGTCAAGATCCTTCTTAAGCTTATTAATTTTAAACTTAACCAGATCATCTTTAATCTCAGTAAGATTTTTGGAGATCTCTTCAAGTCTCTTCTTATAAATAGTAACCTGAACTCCTGACTTCAATTGGTTTTCCAATGTTAGTATTTCAATTGCTAGAAGATCGGCCGTTTCCTTAGCTGTGTTAATTATCAAGACAAGCCAATCCCTAGTACAATGCCAGGCTATCTTTGACCAATTTGTCACAAAGATTTTATTATCTAAGAAGAGTCTCGGAGCATTTGACACTATCAGGCCTGGTGGTGCAATATTCCCTCTCAAATATTCAGTCAGTATAGCAGCGTGTAAAATAGTTCTGACATGCTGTTTCTTAATATTGCTAAGTTTAGTCCATTCCTCTGTGTTAGACAGTGTATGGGAGATGTGTGAATCCAAAATACTAGGTGTTTGGAGTATTGCCTGGACCATATCTTCATCAAACGCCAAACCAGTGCTTTCTGTCATGTTGATAACTGATTAAAATTAAAATTAAAGGACCAGAGATAATATATATATACTATCTAATGAATGACCCACAGCCCGCAGCTGTACTATATACTATCTCACAACAAGGTCTCTAAAGGAGGGATTATTACCATCCACGGTACCACTCCACTATATAATACACACAAAAGGTAACCGGATGGTAGCCTAACTAGAAGGTGAATATGAATGTGCATAAACAAAACCAAGAAAAGGGCATTTGCTTTTTAAAGACGAGAACCCTCACTCACCCTTTGGGTGACATGCTTCATCATTGGGTTCCCTCTTGCACACAGTGCCCGCAAGGTGCACTGTGTGGGCTACAACTCTCCCTCAGGAGAGGAGCGTGAGGTGTTTTTCACTCCAATGTCTAATGTGAGTGAGGGGCAGAGTGCAAAAATAATATCAAAAGTGAATTAAAACCATCTCATATGGGGAAATATTTTAATAAGTATCCCCTATGGATAGAATTAAAAACAGTGTGGACGATAGGGGTAAGGATGTTCCCTCTCTGACTAGGTCAACATGTTTCTGCCCAGATGACCAGAGGTTCGTGGCATTCTTCAGGAACAATGTCTTGTCACTCTGCTGAATTTGTGATAAAAGAAAAAACCATACTTAATTCAATGGGTATTTCTCAGAACCAACTTCTGTCTTGTCTGTTTTCTGTAACACACAAACACATTATTGTGTCATAAGCATATTCACAGTCCATGCCCATTGGCTAGTAACCAAGTGTAAGTGAGAAGCAGTGCCAAATCACCACACACGTGAAAAAACAGGTGAATTGATTAATTATCTCACCAATATATGACCAATTGTATGCCTCTACCTTTAGCCGGTCCTCTATTTATATGGGAACCTAAAGGCAACATCAAAGTCATAGAAATAGCCATTATGTATCAACAAATCAAGGTCCTTACAAAACACAAATGGACAGAAAACTCACTCATGGCATAGTACATGTATAATTATTCATCAACATTCAATTATGTACTAAGCTGATCATAATTCTCAATGCTTTATATCACATGGCAAGCTGTTTTGTATTCAAACTTTTCTCGTGTGGGAACATAGTTCTGTGTGTCACCTTCTCCAAACACTCATATCAAAAAGGCTGCTTGTATATAGAGATCAGCCTGATGTCTCACCCTTGTTAGCATCACAAAAAAACTCAAAAAACAAAAACCAAAGGCAGCGAATCACACACTATCTCTCTCTCTCAAGCGTCCGTATTTACAAATGTCTATCGAGATGAGATAGTGAAATGTCACCTTTATATACTTGGCCTTACACTATAAGTAGAACTAATCAATGACCCATGGACATTAAGCACCGCATCCAAACTGAAGCCCCATTTGACAAAAGCCAGATCACTACCAAAAAGAGCCTAACTCGTCTATACCGGTCAGACCCCCGTAATAGGAAGCACCGCAACCAAGGCGGCGCGTCTAAAACCTCTACCCCGACTCACCGATTGTCCCAGCATGTACTGCCTGTGAATAGAGGCCGAAGGGAGATCGCACAACTCCCGCTTCTGCTTCAAATACTGTTGCCGCGTATCCGAACCCGGAAGTCAAACTAACTACTTCCGGTTCACGGAACGCGGAAAACGGGAGATTCAGCATGTAGCAACCTAATTGCTGCCAAATAGTCAGAAAACTCCATTACGGTGGCGCAGCTATTACATTATATATCCCATGCCATGGAAGTGAAATGAATTGCCTTAAAATCCTCTCCATCGCACAAAATAAAAATATATATACACATAATGTCCATTCCAGTGCATCATGGGATTTGTAGTTTAATTTATATCCCACGTGCACAGACATCGCAAAACAGTACCACTCCATGCTGAGGTTAGAAAGAGAAGAAACCAAGCCTTTCTTCTAGATACAAAAACAATATAGTCAGAAAGGGGTCACATGCCAGCATTTTCAGTACAGTCAAAAAAACTGTCAAAAAAACCTAACTATTAGGAGGCACTATTTATAGGAGTATAAGATTATAAAATAGTCCATGGAATCTCCTCATTCAATCCTGTGATGTGACTCTTCATACGGAACACCCATCTCTGTTCCCTTCGCAAAAGTACCCTATCTAAGGGCCCCATATTAGTATCATACTTCGGTTTGTCGATGACAATCCACACAAAGTCATCCTCTGTGTGGGCCATTTCCACAAAGTGTCTTGTCATGCGGGTATTGATTTTTTTACATCGAAAAGCACTACGGTGCTCCACCATCCTTTGTTTAACCTTACGGGTAGTCATCCCAATATATACCAATAAACACGGACATGTAATCATATAAATGACACCACTCGTATTGCAGTTCGTATGTGAGTTTAATACCCAGGGTGTCGTTAGACCCAGGTCCAATTGTGTCACGTGTTTATTGAACGGGCACACAGAACATGACCCACACGGGAAATGCCCTGTCACTGGCAAAGCTCCCCATAATGTGGTTTGTCTAGTCTCTTGTTGTTTCAATCTTGGTCTCGTATGCACCAATAAATCTCGAAGATTACTACTTCGTTTTAGTGCAAACAAGGGTCTTTCAAGGGACAATTTCCCTGTATTCAAAATATGCCATGCTTTATTAACTGCCTTTTTAACATTGTCTGTTAAATTGCTAAAGGTAGTCACACAAACCATCCTTTTACTCTCAGGTTTCTCATATGACTCAAGAAGTGCCCCTCTATGATTATTACGGGCTCTTTTTTCTGCTCCATACACTAATTTGGTCGGATAATTCCTTGCCAATAGTTCCTCACTTAAATTCTTTGCATGTACTTTATATCTGGTGACTTCACTACAATTTCTTCGTAACCTCAGAAATTGTCCTATCGGTAGATTATTCAATAAGGCACGTGGATGGAAACTATGATAACTAAGTAATGAGTTCCTCGCCATAGGCTTCTGATATAATTCAGTCTGAATCTTCCCATTCTTGGGGTACAATCGTAAGTCTAGATATGACACTGTCTTATTACTGGATTCACCAGTAAACCTGAGATTGGAATCTTGGCAATTCAGCCAATTGGAGAAAACATCTAGAGAATCCTGGTCACCTTCCCAGATGACCAGGATATCATCTATATATCGTCTCCAAAGTTTGAGGCGTTGTACAAAGGGATTGTCAGTAGCAAATATGAATTTAGTTTCAAAACCAAACATATACAAATTAGCCATACTGTGGGCACATGTACTGCCCATTGAAGTGCCAGTCGTTTGCCAATATAGATCTCCTTCATAACAAAAATAATTTTTTTTAAGGCCATACTGGCACACTGCATGACAAAAGTGTTAGGTGTCTGATCCTCGCGTGGATGACTCTCAAGTAGTTGTTCTATAATTTCCAGAGTGTCATCCTGCGGAATGTTTGTATATAATGACTCAACGTCATATGTAACCATCATATTCACTGCAGGATTGAATGGCACAGTTTCAAGAAGAGAAAGAACATGTTTAGTGTCCTGTAGGTATGACGGCATCTCCGCTACAATAGGTCGAAGAAAATGGTCCACAAACTTGGATAATGACTCTAAAATAGACCCAATGCCTGATACTATAGGTCTACCAGGTGGCGGTCTTTTTTCTTTATGGATTTTCGGAAGAATATAAAAGGCCGGCACTCTGGGATGTTTCTGAATCAAAAATTCTGCCTCACCTCTAGTGATCCAATCTGACTCTCTACCTTCCTCCACTAGAGATTTAATCTTTAGTTGTAGTCTCGATGTGGGATCCTGTAGGATATGGGTATAGAATTTAGGGTCATTCAATTGTCTAAGACATTCATTACGATAAACTGCAGTATCCATAATAACGGTGGCCCCGCCTTTGTCTGCCGGTTTAATCGTAATATTAGTGTCATTGCCCAATTCTTCAATACATTTCCTTTCTACATTAGAGATATTACAAAATGTTTTCTTAGGAAAGTCTAAACTAGATTCATATTCTTTGAGTACTGCCTTTTCAAAGGTGTTAACCTCTGAAGGTACTTGTTGCAGGGAAGGAAGAAAAGTGGATTTGTTCCTCAGACCAGTGTTGGGAACAACATTAGCATTATCTTTCTCTAAATTAGAAAAGAAAAAATGTAGTCGTACTTTCCGAAAAAAATCAGCTAGCTCTTTATGGATCATAAAATCATCACCTAATTTGGTGGGAACAAAACCAAGTCCTTTAGACAATACATTATATTCTAAAGTCGTAAGAATTTTAGAGCTGAGATTAACGACTAAACCTTCTGGTCGCTTGTAGACGCTGTCATACTTTGAGTCACTCTCTGTTCTATTAATGGATCCCAATTCACTTGTGGTTGTCTGCCTGTAGCACGGCCTCCGTTGTTGCCTCTTCTGCGTCCTCTTCTCCCTCTGGTCTGGCCAAAAAAGGAGGGTAATTGGAGCCTCCAAAAGGTGGACCGGGATTAAAAGGATGTGGTGGATATGACCAGGGTTGTGGTGGCCACCATGATGTCTGTTGAGGATACGAATGTATGTTGTCTCGTCCTCTTCCTCTTCTCCCAAAATGTGGGGGCGCATATTCAGGATCTGAATCATTCGAGTCACTCCATTCATCGGAGTTAGAGGTCCATTCATCTGTATCCTTCCGCCATCCTCTTGTACCTCTTTTTTTCATTTTCTTATTCAAAGTAGCTTGATAATCATCAGATGTATAAGGATAAACCTTCTCCAAAGTAAATCTGTCAAGATCCTTCTTAAGCTTATTAATTTTAAACTTAACCAGATCATCTTTAATCTCAGTAAGATTTTTGGAGATCTCTTCAAGTCTCTTCTTATAAATAGTAACCTGAACTCCTGACTTCAATTGGTTTTCCAATGTTAGTATTTCAATTGCTAGAAGATCGGCCGTTTCCTTAGCTGTGTTAATTATCAAGACAAGCCAATCCCTCAGTACAACGCCAGGCTATCTTTGACCAATTTGTCACAAAGATTTTATTATCTAAGAAGAGTCTCGGAGCATTTGACACTATCAGGCCTGGTGGTGCAATATTCCCTCTCAAATATTCAGTCAGTATAGCAGCGTGTAAAAAAGTTCTGACATGCTGTTTCTTAATATTGCTAAGTTTAGTCCATTCCTCTGTGTTAGACAGTGTATGGGAGATGTGTGAATCCAAAATACTAGGTGTTTGGAGTATTGCCTGGACCATATCTTCATCAAACGCCAAACCAGTGTTTTCTGTCATGTTGATAACTGATTAAAATTAAAATTAAAGGACCAGAGATAATATATATAACCTATCTAATGAATGACCCACAGCCCGCAGCTGTACTATATACTATCTCACAACATGGTCTCTAAAGGAGGGATTATTACCATCCACGGTACCACTCCACTATATAATACACACAAAAGGTAACCGGAAGGTAGCCTAACTAGAAGGTGAATATGAATGTGCATAAACAAAACCAAGAAAAGGGCATTTGCTTTTTAAAGACGAGAACCCTCACTCACCCTTTGGGTGACATGCTTCATCATTGGGTTCCCTCTTGCACACAGTGCCCGCAAGGTGCACTGTGTGGGCTACAACTCTCCCTCAGGAGAGGAGCGTGAGGTGTTTTTCACTCCAATGTCTAATGTGAGCGAGGGGCAGAGTGCAAAAATAATATCAAAAGTGAATTAAAACCATCTCATATGGGGAAATATTTTAATAAGTATCCCCTATGGATAGAATTAAAAACAGTGTGGACGATAGGGGTAAGGATGTTCCCTATCTGACTAGGTCAACATGTTTCTGCCCAGATGACCAGAGGTTCGTGGCATTCTTCAGGACCAATGTCTTGTCACTCTGCTGAATTTGTGATAAAAGAAAAAACCATACTTAATTCAATGGGTATTTCTCAGAACCAACTTCTGTCTTGTCTGTTTTCTGTAACACACAAACACATTATTGTGTCATAAGCATATTCACAGTCCATGCCCATTGGCTAGTAACCAAGTGTAAGTGAGAAGCAGTGCCAAATCACCACACACGTGAAAAAACAGGTGAATTGATTAATTATCTCACCAATATATGACCAATTGTATGCCTCTACCTTTAGCCGGTCCTCTATTTATATGGGAACCTAAAGGCAACATCAAAGTCATAGAAATAGCCATTATGTATCAACAAATCAAGGTCCTTACAAAACACAAATGGACAGAAAACTCACTCATGGCATAGTACATGTATAATTATTCATCAACATTCAATTATGTACTAAGCTGATCATAATTCTCAATGCTTTATATCACATGGCAAGCTGTTTTGTATTCAAACTTTTCTCGTGTGGGAACATAGTTCTGTGTGTCACCTTCTCCAAACACTCATATCAAAAAGGCTGCTTGTATATAGAGATCAGCCTGATGTCTCACCCTTGTTAGCATCACAAAAAAACTCAAAAAACAAAAACCAAAGGCAGCGAATCACACACTATCTCTCTCTCTCAAGCGTCCGTATTTACAAATGTCTATCGAGATGAGATAGTGAAATGTCACCTTTATATACTTGGCCTTACACTATAAGTAGAACTAATCAATGACCCATGGACATTAAGCACCGCATCCAAACTGAAGCCCCATTTGACAAAAGCCAGATCACTACCAAAAAGAGCCTAACTCGTCTATACCGGTCAGACCCCGTAATAGGAAGCACCGCAACCAAGGCGGCGCGTCTAAAACCTCTACCCCGACTCACCGATTGTCCCAGCATGTACTGCCTGTGAATAGAGGCCGAAGGGAGATCGCACAACTCCCGCTTCTGCTTCAAATACTGTTGCCGCGTATCCGAACCCGGAAGTCAAACTAACTATTTCCGGTTCACGGAAAACGGGAGATTCGGCATGTAGCAACCTAATTGCTGCCAAATAGTCAGAAAACTCCATTACGGTGGCGCAGCTATTACATTATATATCCCACGCCATGGAAGTGAAATGAATTGCCTTAAAATCCTCTCCATCGCACAAAATAAAAATATATATACACATAATGTCCATTCCAGTGCATCATGGGATTTGTAGTTTAATTTATATCCCACGTGCACAGACATCGCAAAACAGTACCACTCCATGCTGAGGTTAGAAAGAGAAGAAATCAAGCCTTTCTTCTAGATACAAAAACAATATAGTCAGAAAGGGGTCACATGCCAGCATTTTCAGTACAGTCAAAAAAACAGTCAAAAAAACCTAACTATTAGGAGGCACTATTTATAGGAGTATAAGATTATAAAATAGTCCATGGAATCTCCTCATTCAATCCTGTGATGTGACTCTTCATACGGAACACCCATCTCTGTTCCCTTCGCAAAAGTACCCTATCTAAGGGCCCCATATTAGTATCATACTTCGGTTTGTCGATGACAACCCACACAAAGTCATCCTCTGTGTGGGCCATTTCCACAAAGTGTCTTGTCATGCGGGTATTGATTTTTTTACATCGAAAAGCACTACGGTGCTCCACCATCCTTTGTTTAACCTTACGGGTAGTCATCCCAATATATACCAATAAACACGGACATGTAATCATATAAATGACACCACTCGTATTGCAGTTCTTATGTGAGTTTAATACCCAGGGTGTCGTTAGACCCAGGTCCAATTGTGTCACGTGTTTATTGAACGGGCACACAGAACATGACCCACACGGGAAATGCCCTGTCACTGGCACAGCTCCCCATAATGTGGTTTGTCTAGTCTCTTGTTGTTTCAATCTTGGTCTCGTATGCACCAATAAATCTCGAAGATTACTACTTCGTTTTAGTGCAAACAAGGGTCTTTCAAGGGACAATTTCCCTGTATTCAAAATATGCCATGCTTTATTAACTGCCTTTTTAACATTGTCTGTTAAATTGCTAAAGGTAGTCACACAAACCATCCTTTTACTCTCAGGTTTCTCATATGACTCAAGAAGTGCCCCTCTATGATTATTACGGGCTCTTTTTTCTGCTCCATACACTAATTTGGTCGGATAATTCCTTGCCAATAGTTCCTCACTTAAATTCTTTGCATGTACTTTATATCTGGTGACTTCACTACAATTTCTTCGTAACCTCAGAAATTGTCCTATCGGTAGATTATTCAATAAGGCACGTGGATGGAAACTATGATAACTAAGTAATGAGTTCCTCGCCATAGGCTTCTGATATAATTCAGTCTGAATCTTCCCATTCTTGGGGTACAATCGTAAGTCTAGATATGACACTGTCTTATTACTGGATTCACCAGTAAACCTGAGATTGGAATCTTGGCAATTCAGCCAATTGGAGAAAACATCTAGAGAATCCTGGTCACCTTCCCAGATGACCAGGATATCATCTATATATCGTCTCCAAAGTTTGAGGCGTTGTACAAAGGGATTGTCAGTAGCAAATATGAATTTAGTTTCAAAACCAAACATATACAAATTAGCCATACTGTGGGCACATGTACTGCCCATTGAAGTGCCAGTCGTTTGCCAATATAGATCTCCTTCATAACAAAAATAAATTTTTTTTAAGGCCATACTGGCACACTGCATGACAAAAGTGTTAGGTGTCTGATCCTCGCGTGGATGACTCTCAAGTAGTTGTTCTATAATTTCCAGAGTGTCATCCTGCGGAATGTTTGTATATAATGACTCAACGTCATATGTAACCATCATATTCACTGCAGGATTGAATGGCACAGTTTCAAGAAGAGAAAGAACATGTTTAGTGTCCTGTAGGTATGACGGCATCTCCGCTACAATAGGTCGAAGAAAATGGTCCACAAACTTGGATAATGACTCTAAAATAGACCCAATGCCTGATACTATAGGTCTACCAGGTGGCGGTCTTTTTTCTTTATGGATTTTCGGAAGAATATAAAAGGCCGGCACTCTGGGATGTTTCTTGATCAAAAATTCTGCCTCACCTCTAGTGATCCAATCTGACTCTCTACCTTCCTCCACTAGAGATTTAATCTTTAGTTGTAGTCTCGATGTGGGATCCTGTAGGATATGGGTATAGAATTTAGGGTCATTCAATTGTCTAAGACATTCATTACGATAAACTGCAGTATCCATAATAACGGTGGCCCCTCCTTTGTCTGCCGGTTTAATCGTAATATTAGTGTCATTGCCCAATTCTTCAATACATTTCCTTTCTACATTAGAGATATTACAAAATGTTTTCTTAGGAAAGTCTAAACTAGATTCATATTCTTTGAGTACTGCCTTTTCAAAGGTGTTAACTTCTGAAGGTACTTGTTGCAGGGAAGGAAGAAAAGTGGATTTGTTCCTCAGACCAGTGTTGGGAACAACATTAGCATTATCTTTCTCTAAATTAGAAAAGAAAAAATGTAGTCGTACTTTCCGAAAAAAATCAGCTAGCTCTTTATGGATCATAAAATCATCACCTAATTTGGTGGGAACAAAACCAAGTCCTTTAGACAATACATTATGTTCTAAAGTCGTAAGAATTTTAGAGCTGAGATTAACGACTAAACCTTCTGGTCGCTTGTAGACGCTGTCATACTTTGAGTCACTCTCTGTTCTATTAATGGATCCCAATTCACTTGTGGTTGTCTGCCTGTAGCACGGCCTCCGTTGTTGCCTCTTCTGCGTCCTCTTCTCCCTCTGGTCTGGCCAAAAAAAGGAGGGTAATTGGAGCCTCCAAAAGGTGGACCGGGATTAAAAGGATGTGGTGGATATGACCAGGGTTGTGGTGGCCACCATGATGTCTGTTGAGGATACGAATGTATGTTGTCTCGTCCTCTTCCTCTTCTCCCAAAATGTGGGGGCGCATATTCAGGATCTGAATCATTCGAGTCACTCCATTCATCGGAGTTAGAGGTCCATTCATCTGTATCCTTCCGCCATCCTCTTGTACCTCTTTTTTTCATTTTCTTATTCAAAGTAGCTTGATAATCATCAGATGTATAAGGGTAAACCTTCTCCAAAGTAAATCTGTCAAGATCCTTCTTAAGCTTATTAATTTTAAACTTAACCAGATCATCTTTAATCTCAGTAAGATTTTTGGAGATCTCTTCAAGTCTCTTCTTATAAATAGTAACCTGAACTCCTGACTTCAATTGGTTTTCCAATGTTAGTATTTCAATTGCTAGAAGATCGGCCGTTTCCTTAGCTGTGTTAATTATCAAGACAAGCCAATCCCTAGTACAACGCCAGGCTATCTTTGACCAATTTGTCACAAAGATTTTATTATCTAAGAAGAGTCTCGGAGCATTTGACACTATCAGGCCTGGTGGTGCAATATTCCCTCTCAAATATTCAGTCAGTATAGCAGCGTGTAAAAAAGTTCTGACATGCTGTTTCTTAATATTGCTAAGTTTAGTCCATTCCTCTGTGTTAGACAGTGTATGGGAGATGTGTGAATCCAAAATACTAGGTGTTTGGAGTATTGCCTGGACCATATCTTCATCAAACGCCAAACCAGTGTTTTCTGTCATGTTGATAACTGATTAAAATTAAAATTAAAGGACCAGAGATAATATATATATACTATCTAATGAATGACCCACAGCCCGCAGCTGTACTATATACTATCTCACAACATGGTCTCTAAAGGAGGGATTATTACCATCCACGGTACCACTCCACTATATAATACACACAAAAGGTAACCGGAAGGTAGCCTAACTAGAAGGTGAATATGAATGTGCATAAACAAAACCAAGAAAAGGGCATTTGCTTTTTAAAGACGAGAACCCTCACTCACCCTTTGGGTGACATGCTTCATCATTGGGTTCCCTCTTGCACACAGTGCCCGCAAGGTGCACTGTGTGGGCTACAACTCTCCTTCAGGAGAGGAGCGTGAGGTGTTTTTCACTCCAATGTCTAATGTGAGTGAGGGGCAGAGTGCAAAAATAATATCAAAAGTGAATTAAAACCATCTCATATGGGGAAATATTTTAATAAGTATCCCCTATGGATAGAATTAAAAACAGTGTGGACGATAGGGGTAAGGATGTTCCCTATCTGACTAGGTCAACATGTTTCTGCCCAGATGACCAGAGGTTCGTGGCATTCTTCAGGACCAATGTCTTGTCACTCTGCTGAATTTGTGATAAAAGAAAAAACCATACTTAATTCAATGGGTATTTCTCAGAACCAACTTCTGTCTTGTCTGTTTTCTGTAACACACAAACACATTATTGTGTCATAAGCATATTCACAGTCCATGCCCACTGGCTAGTAACCAAGTGTAAGTGAGAAGCAGTGCCAAATCACCACACACGTGAGAAAACAGGTGAATTGATTAATTATCTCACCAATATATGACCAATTGTATGCCTCTACCTTTAGCCGGTCCTCTATTTATATGGGAACCTAAAGGCAACATCAAGGTCATAGAAATAGCCATTATGTATCAACAAATCAAGGTCCTTACAAAACACAAATGGACAGAAAACTCACTCATGGCATAGTACATATATAATTATTCATCAACATTCAATTATGTACTAAGCTGATCATAATTCTTAATGCTTTATATCACATGGCAAGCTGTTTTGTATTCAAACTTTTCTCATGTGGGAACATAGTTCTGTGTGTCACCTTCTCCAAACACTCATATCAAAAAAGGCTGCTTGTATATAGAGATCAGCCTGATGTCTCACCCTTGTTAGCATCACAAAAAAACTCAAAAAACAAAAACCAAAGGCAGCAAATCACACACTATCTCTCTCTCTCAAGCGTCCGTATTTACAAATGTCTATCGAGATGAGATAGTGAAATGTCACCTTATATACTTGGCCTTACACTATAAGTAGAACTAATCAATGACCCATGGACATTAAGCACCGCATCCAAACTGAAGCCCCATTTGACAAAAGCCAGATCACTACCAAAAAGAGCCTAACTCGTCTATACTGGTCAGACCCCCGTAATAGGAAGCACCGCAACCAAGGCGGCGCGTCTAAAACCTCTACCCCGACTCACCGATTGTCCCAGCATGTACTGCCTGTGAATAGAGGCCGAAGGGAGATCGCACAACTCCCGCTTCTGCTTCAAAGACTGTTGCCGCGTATCCGAACCCAGAAGTCAAACTAACTACTTCCGGTTCACGGAACGCGGAAAACGGGAGATTCGGCATGTAGCAACCTAATTGCTGCCAAATAGTCAAAAAACTCCATTACGGTGGCGCAGCTATTACATTATATATCCCACGCCATGGAAGTGAAATTAATTGCCTAAAATCCTCTCCATCGCACAAAATAAAAATATATATACACATAATGTCCATTCCAGTGCATCATGGGATTTGTAGTTTAATTTATATCCCACGTGCACAGACATCGCAAAACAGTACCACTCCATGCTGAGGTTAGAAAGAGAAGAAACCAAGCCTTTCTTCTAGATACAAAAACAATATAGTCAGAAAGGGGTCACATGCCAGCATTTTCAGTACAGTCAAAAAAACAGTCAAAATAACCTAACTATTAGGAGGCACTATTTATAGGAGTATAAGATTATAAAATACTCCATGGAATCTCCTCATTCAATCCTGTGATGTGACTCTTCATACGGAACACCCATCTCTGTTCCCTTCGCAAAAGTACCCTATCTAAGGGCCCCATATTAGTATCATACTTCGGTTTGTCGATGACAACCCACACAAAGTCATCCTCTGTGTGGGCCATTTCCACAAAGTGTCTTGTCATGCGGGTATTGATTTTTTTACATCGAAAAGCACTACGGTGCTCCACCATCCTTTGTTTAACCTTACGGGTAGTCATCCCAATATATACCAATAAACACGGACATGTAATCATATAAATGACAGCACTCGTATTGCAGTTCGTATGTGAGTTTAATACCCAGGGTGTCGTTAGACCCAGGTCCAATTGTGTCACGTGTTTAGTGAACGGGCACACAGAACATGACCCACACAGGAAATGCCCTGTCACTGGCAAAACTCCCCATAATGTGGTTTGTCTAGTCTCTTGTTGTTTCAATCTTGGTCTCGTATGCACCAATAAATCTCGAAGATTACTACTTCGTTTTAGTGCAAACAAGGGTCTTTCAAGGGACAATTTCCCTGTATTCAAAATATGCCATGCTTTATTAACTGCCTTTTTAACATTGTCTGTTAAATTGCTAAAGGTAGTCACACAAACCATCCTTTTATTCTCAGGTTTCTCATATGACTCAAGAAGTGCCCCTCTAAGATTATTACGGGCTCTTTTTTCTGCTCCATACACTAATTTGGTCGGATAATTCCTTGCCAATAGTTCCTCACTTAAATTCTTTGCATGTACTTTATATCTGGTGACTTCACTACAATTTCTACGTAACCTCAGAAATTGTCCTATCGGTAGATTATTCAATAAGGCACGTGGATGGAAACTATGATAACTAAGTAATGAGTTCCTCGCCATAGGCTTCTGATATAATTCAGTCTGAATCTTCCCATTCTTGGGGTACAATCGTAAGTCTAGATATGACACTGTCTTATTACTGGATTCACCAGTAAACCTGAGATTGGAATCTTGGCAATTCAGCCAATTGGAGAAAACATCTAGAGAATCCTGGTCACCTTCCCAGATGACCAGGATATCATCTATATATCGTCTCCAAAGTTTGAGGCGTTGTACAAAGGGATTGTCAGTAGCAAATATGAATTTAGTTTCAAAACCATACATATACAAATTAGCCATACTGGGGGCACATGTACTGCCCATTGAAGTGCCAGTCGTTTGCCAATATAGATCTCCTTCATAACAAAAATAATTTTCTTTTAAGGCCATACTGGCACACTGCATGACAAAAGTGTTAGGTGTCTGATCCTCGCGTGGATGACTCTCAAGTAGTTGTTCTATAATTTCCAGAGTGTCATCCTGCGGAATGTTTGTATATAATGACTCAACGTCATATGTAACCATCATATTCACTGCAGGATTGAATGGCACAGTTTCAAGAAGAGAAAGAACATGTTTAGTGTCCTGTAGGTATGACGGCATCTCCGCTACAATAGGTCGAAGAAAATGGTCCACAAACTTGGATAATGGCTCTAAAATAGACCCAATGCCTGATACTATAGGTCTACCAGGTGGCGGTCTTTTTTCTTTATGGATTTTTGGAAGAATATAAAAGGCCGGCACTCTGGGATGTTTCTGGATCAAAAATTCTGCCTCACCTCTAGTGATCCAATCTGACTCTCTACCTTCCTCCACTAGAGATTTAATCTTTAGTTGAGGTCTCGATGTGGGATCCTGTAGGATATGGGTATAGAATTTAGGGTCATTCAATTGTCTAAGACATTCATTACGATAAACTGCAGTATCCATACTAACGGTGGCCCCGCCTTTGTCTGCCGGTTTAATCGTAATATTAGTGTCATTGCCCAATTCTTCAATACATTTCCTTTCTACATTAGAGATATTACAAAATGTTTTCTTAGGAAAGTCTAAACTAGATTCATATTCTTTGAGTACTGCCTTTTCAAAGGTGTTAACTTCTGAAGGTACTTGTTGCAGGGAAGGAAGAAAAGTGGATTTGTTCTTCAGACCAGTGTTGGGAACAACATTAGCATTATCTTTCTCTAAATTAGAGAAGAAAAATGTAGTCGTACTTTCCGAAAAAAATCAGCTAGCTCTTTATGGATCATAAAATCATCACCTAATTTGGTGGGAACAAAACCAAGTCCTTTAGACAATACATTATGTTCTAAAGTCGTAAGAATTTTAGAGCTGAGATTAACGACTAAACATTTTGGTCGCTTGTAGACGCTGCCATACTCCGAGTCACTCTCTGTTCTATTAATGGATCCCAATTCACTTGTGGTTGTCTGCCTGTAGCACGGCCTCCGTTGTTGCCTCTTCTGCGTCCTTTTCTCCCTCTGGTCTGGCCAAAAAAAGGAGGGTAATTGGAGCCTCCAAAAGGTGGACCGGGATTAAAAGGATGTGGTGGATATGACCATGGTTGTGGTGGCCACCATGATGTCTGTTGAGGATACGAATGTATGTTGTCTCGTCCTCTTCCTCTTCTCCCAAAATGTGGGGGCGCATATTCAGGATCTGAATCATTCGAGTCACTCCATTCATCGGAGTTAGAGGTCCATTCATCTGTATCCTTCCGCCATCCTCTTGTACCTCTTTTTTTCATTTTCTTATTCAAAGTAGCTTGATAATCATCAGATGTATAAGGATAAACCTTCTCCAAAGTAAATCTGTCAAGATCCTTCTTAAGCTTATTAATTTTAAACTTAACCAGATCATCTTTAATCTCAGTAAGATTTTTGGAGATCTCTTCAAGTCTCTTCTTATAAATAGTAACCTGAACTCCTGACTTCAATTGGTTTTCCAATGTTAGTATTTCAATTGCTAGAAGATCGGCCGTTTCCTTAGCTGTGTTAATTATCAAGACAAGCCAATCCCTAGTACAACGCCAGGCTATCTTTGACCAATTTGTCACAAAGATTTTATTATCTAAGAAGAGTCTCGGAGCATTTGACACTATCAGGCCTGGTGGTGCAATATTCCCTCTCAAATATTCAGTCAGTATAGCAGCGTGTAAAATAGTTCTGACATGCTGTTTCTTAATATTGCTAAGTTTAGTCCATTCCTCTGTGTTAGACAGTGTATGGGAGATGTGTGAATCCAAAATACTAGGTGTTTGGAGTATTGCCTGGACCATATCTTCATCAAACGCCAAACCAGTGTCTTCTGTCATGTTGATAACTGATTAAAATTAAAATTAAAGGACCAGAGATAATATATATATATATACTATCTAATGAATGACCCACAGCCCGCAGCTGTACTATATACTATCTCACAACAAGGTCTCTAAAGGAGGGATTATTACCATCCACGGTACCACTCCACTATATAATACACACAAAAGGTAACCGGATGGTAGCCTAACTAGAAGGTGAATATGAATGTGCATAAACAAAACCAAGAAAAGGGCATTTGCTTTTTAAAGACGAGAACCCTCACTCACCCTTTGGGTGACATGCTTCATCATTGGGTTCCCTCTTGCACACAGTGCCCGCAAGGTGCACTGTGTGGGCTACAACTCTCCCTCAGGAGAGGAGCATGAGGTGTTTTTCACTCCAATGTCTAATGTGAGTGAGGGGCAGAGTGCAAAAATAATATCAAAAGTGAATTAAAACCATCTCATATGGGGAAATATTTTAATAAGTATCTCCTATGGATAGAATTAAAAACAGTGTGGACGATAGGTGTAAGGATGTTCCCTATCTGACTAGGTCAACATGTTTCTGCCCAGATGACCAGAGGTTCGTGGCATTCTTCAGGACCAATGTCTTGTCACTCTGCTGAATTTGTGATAAAAGAAAAAACCATACTTAATTCAATGGGTATTTCTCAGAACCAACTTCTGTCTTGTCTGTTTTCTGTAACACACAAACACATTATTGTGTCATAAGCATATTCACAGTCCATGCCCATTGGCTAGTAACCAAGTGTAAGTGAGAAGCAGTGCCAAATCACCACACACGTGAAAAAACAGGTGAATTGATTAATTATCTCACCAATATATGACCAATTGTATGCCTCTACCTTTAGCCGGTCCTCTATTTATATGGGAACCTAAAGGCAACATCAAGGTCATAGAAATAGCCATTATGTATCAACAAATCAAGGTCCTTACAAAACACAAATGGACAGAAAACTCACTCATGGCATAGTACATATATAATTATTCATCAACATTCAATTATGTACTAAGCTGATCATAATTCTCAATGCTTTATATCACATGGCAAGCTGTTTTGTATTCAAACTTTTCTCATGTGGGAACATAGTTCTGTGTGTCACCTTCTCCAAACACTCATATCAAAAAGGCTGCTTGTATATAGAGATCAGCCTGATGTCTCACCCTTGTTAGCATCACAAAAAAACTCAAAAAACAAAAACCAAAGGCAGCGAATCACACACTATCTCTCTCTCGCAAGCGTCCGTATTTACAAATGTCTATCGAGATGAGATAGTGAAATGTCAAGATTCCAATCTCAGGTTTACTGGTGAATCCAGTAATAAGACAGTGTCATATCTAGACTTACGATTGTACCCCAAGAATGGGAAGATTCAGACTGAAACAAAGGATGGTGGAGCACCGTAGTGCTTTTCGATGTAAAAAAATCAATACCCGCATGACAAGACACTTTGTGGAAATGGCCCACACAGAGGATGACTTTGTGTGGGTTGTCATCGACAAACTGAAGTATGATACTAATATGGGGCCATTAGATAGGGTACTTTTGCGAAGGGAACAGAGATGGGTGTTCCGTATGAAGAGTCACATCACAGGATTGAATGAGGAGATTCCATGGAGTATTTTATAATCTTATACTCCTATAAATAGTGCCTCCTAATAGTTAGGTTTTTTGACTGTTTTTTGACTGTACTGAAAATGCTGGCATGTGACCCCTTTCTGACTATATTGTTTTTGTATCTAGAAGAAAGGCTTGGTTTCTTCTCTTTCTAACCTCAGCATGGAGTGGTACTGTTTTGCGATGTCTGTGCACGTGGGATATAAATTAAACTACAAATCCCATGATGCACTGGAATGGACATTATGTGTATATATATTTTTATTTTGTGCGATGGAGAGGATTTTAAGGCAATTAATTTCACTTCCATGGCGTGGGGTATATAATGTAATAGCTGCGCCACCGTAATGGAGTTTTTTGACTATTTGGCAGCAATTAGGTTGCTACATGCCGAATCTCCCGTTTTCAGCGTTCCGTGAACCGGAAGTAGTTAGTTTGACTTCCGGGTTCGGATACGCGGCAACAGTATTTGAAGCAGAAGCGGGAGTTGTGCGATCTCCCTTCGGCCTCTATTCACAGGCAGTACATGCTGGGACAATCGGTGAGTCGGGGTAGAGGTTTTAGACGCGCCGCCTTGGTTGCGGTGCTTCCTATTACGGGGGTCTGACCGGTATAGACGAGTTAGGCTCTTTTTGGTAGTGATCTGGCTTTTGTCAAATGGGGCTTCAGTTTGGATGCGGGGCTTAATGTCCATGGGTCATTGATTAGTTCTCCTTATAGTGTAAGGCCAAGTATATAAAGGTGACATTTCACTATCTCATCTCGATAGACATTTGTAAATACGGACGCTTGAGAGAGAGAGATAGTGTGTGATTACGCTGCCTTTGGTTTTTGTTTTTGAGTTTTTTGTGATGCTAACAAGGGTGAGACATCAGGCTGATCTCTATATACAAGCAGCCTTTTTGATATGTGTTTGGAGAAGGTGACACACAGAACTATGTTCCCACATGAGAAAAGTTTGAATACAAAACAGCTTGCCATGTGATATAAAGCATTGAGAATTATGATCAGCTTAGTACATAATTGAATGTTGATGAATAATTATATATGTACTATGCCATGAGTGAGTTTTCTGTCCATTTGTGTTTTGTAAGGACCTTGATTTGTTGATACATAATGGCTATTTCTATGACCTTGATGTTGCCTTTAGGTTCCCATATAAATAGAGGACCGGCTAAAGGTAGAGGCATACAATTGGTCATATATTGGTGAGATAATTAATCAATTCACCTGTTTTTTCACGTGTGTGGTGATTTGGCACTGCTTCTCACTTACACTTGGTTACTAGCCAATGGGCATGGACTGTGAATATGCTTATGACACAATAATGTGTTTGTGTGTTACAGAAAACAGACAAGACAGAAGTTGGTTCTGAGAAATACCCATTGAATTAAGTATGGTTTTTTCTTTTATCACAAATTCAGCAGAGTGACAAGACATTGGTCCTGAAGAATGCCACGAACATCTGGTCATCTGGGCAGAAACATGTTGACCTAGTCAGATAGGGAACATCCTTACCCCTATCGTCCACACTGTTTTTAATTCTATCCATAGGGGATACTTATTAAAATATTTCCCCATATGAGATGGTTTTAATTCACTTTTGATATTATTTTTGCACTCTGCCCCTCACTCACATTAGACATTGGAGTGAAAAACACCTCACGCTCCTCTCCTGAGGGAGAGTTGTAGCCCACACAGTGCACCTTGCGGGCACTGTGTGCAAGAGGGAACCCAATGATGAAGCATGTCACCCAAAGGGTGAGTGAGGGTTCTCGTCTTTAAAAAGCAAATGCCCTTTTCTTGGTTTTGTTTATGCACATTCATATTCACCTTCTAGTTAGGCTACCATCCGGTTACCTTTTGTGTGTATTATATAGTGGAGTGGTACCGTGGATGGTAATAATCCCTCCTTTAGAGACCTTGTTGTGAGATAGTTTCCCTAAGTGTTCCCAGTGCTTATCCTCCAGAGGAGTCCCTATAATAGCGTCCCAGAAGCGTTTGTAACGCGGCACCGTTCTAGGACTCATCGATTGGATTAACGCATAGAGATAGGAGATACATCCTTTGGAGGAGGAGCCAGATTGAGCGAATTTCTCAATAGGGAGCGACTCCCTGGTGGCGGCCAGCCGCACCGAGGGCTGCAGCACCCAGTGTTTCAGCTGCAAGTAGTGGTATTCTTCTTTGGCAGATAGTGCAAATTGCTTCTTGCATTCTTGAAATGTGAGGAATTCCCCTTTGTCAAATAGATGAGAGCATGTTGCACCCGCCCTCCCTCCAAGCCTCAAAGGGACCTTCTGATAGTGCAGGGGGGAATGCGGCATTAAAATGTATAGGCGTGTGAGGTGAAGGGAAGGTCGTGAGATGTAGTTTGTTAGTGAGGATATCCCAAACCTTAAGCGTAGTGGACGTGGGTGTGCTAATATAGGCGTTGAGGGGTCTGTCGTGCTTCGGCTTCCAAAGAAGGTCCCAAATGGTGCGTCCCGTGATCTGTCTGTCTATATGAAGCCAATGCTTCTCCGAGGCCTGCAGCGACCATTCCGTGATTACCCTCATTTGTGCCGCTCGGTAGTAGGACTGAAAGTCCGGTAAGGCCAAGCCTCCGTCTTTGCGAGGTCTAATAAGCAAATTATAGGGAAGCCGTGCTCGCTTCCCCTGCCAAATAAATTTGGTGAGCATCTGCCGCAACTCTTTAAATAGCGCTCCCTCCACCGGAATAGGCAGTCCCTGGAAAAGGTACAGTAAGCGAGGGAGAACATTCATCTTAATGCCATTGATCCTACCCAACCAGGTGATATAGGTCACACTCCACTTTCCCAGGTCCGACTTTAGTTGTCGCAAAAGAGGGGGGAAATTGGCTTTGTATAGGTCTCGTATTCGAGGAGTCAGCTTCACCCCTAAGTAAGTGATCTCCCTGCTAGTACAGCGGAACGGTGAACCCTCCTCAATCCCGCGCCACTCCTCCATTGGAATTGTGAGGTTCATAAGGAAGGATTTGGTCAGATTGACCTTAAATCCCGCCACTCGTTCAAACGCCTCCAACTCCCCCTCGACAGCCGGTAGAGAGACTTTAGGGTTTGTCACTGGCAGAAGCACGTCATCGGCAAATAACGAAATCTTATGGTCATCAGAGCCGAAGCGTATGCCTTGGATCTCCTGGTTCCTTCTGATCCTAAGGGCCAGAGGTTCAATGCTTAAGACAAAAAGGAGCGGGGATAAGGGGCAGCCCTGTCTTGTCCCGCGAGCAAATCGGAAGGAAGAAGAGGCCACCCCATTAACAAGGACCCTAGAGCTGGGAGAATGATAGTTAGCACGCACCATCCCTATAAAAGCGTCATTGAAACCAAAGCGCTGGAGCACTTGAAATAAAAAGGACCATTCTACGCGGTCAAAAGCTTTCTCCGCATCTAGCGAGAGAAGCGCTGCTGGGATATTTTTCTTGTGAGCTTTTTCAATAATATGGATGATACGCTGCAAATTATCGTGGGTTTGACGACCCTTAATAAAGCCGGACTGATCCGGATCTATGAGACCCGGGAGAATGGTTTCGAGATGAGTGGCCAGTATTTTGGAGTAAATTTTTGCATCGAGGTTGAGAATAGCAATTGGGCAGTACGACGAACAGGCCGAGGGATCTTTCCCTGGTTTGGGGATCACTGCCACAATGGCTTCCCCCATGGAGGGAGTGACCTGTTGCGTGGTGGCAATAATGTTAAATAAGATAGTTAAGAAGGGAACGAGCTCCGTTGCGAAAGTACGATAGAAGTGGGCTGAGAAGCCATCCGGCCCTGGCGCTTTCTGGAGTTTGAGAGAATCGATTGCCTTCTGTACTTCCTCAGCTGTTATAGGCTTCGCCAATTCTTCGTTGGAGCTAACCCCTACCTGAGGAAGGTCTAGAGAATCCAAGTACACCGACAGGTCGGGCGTCCCTGGGAGCTCTGAGGAGTAAAGGGTTCTATAGAAATCCTCAAATGCCCCCGCCTTCCCCTCTTCTGACCTATGAGAGACATCCTTCTCGTCAATTATGAGTTTAACATACTCTTTCTCCTGTTTGGCCCGTAATTGGCGAGCCAATAGGGACCCCACTTTATTTCCGCCCTCATAACCCCGAGATTGTAGATGTAAGATGGTCTTCTCTGCTCTATTGGTATAAATGGCCTGTAGCTTTCCCTTTAGGGCTGTAACCCGCCGTAGGGCCGGTGCCGAAGGGTTGGCCCTATGGGTCTGTTCTGCCATTGTGAGGTCTCGTTCCAGTTGGAGGCGCTCCGCACATTGCTGAGCTCGTAAAGTAGTGGCCAGCTCAATGCACTTACCGCGAACCACTGCCTTGAGAGCGTCCCAGGTAGTTGCATGGGAAGTAGCCTCAGGGACCTTCAGTTCAAGAAAGACTCTAATGGCCGTTCTTAGTTCATCGCAGAGGAGTCTATCCCTGCAGAGGAAGTTAGGGAAAAACCATCGGGCTTGTTTCAGACGCGGATTGGGCCAAGTGATCGACACCTCCAAGGGGGCATGGTCCGACAGGCAGATTGGGTGAAATTGGGCTTGCAGAATAGAAGGAAGCAAGGATTGGCTCATAAAAACATGGTCGATACGGGAATACGTCCTGTGTGTATGAGAGAAGAACGAGTAATCTCGCGTCGTAGGATTGGTGTCCCTCCATACATCTATCAACCCCATTAATTGGAGCTGTGAACGCATCTCCTTTCCAAACGCCCCTCCTGGAGCTCTGTGTGAGTGTGTCGTGTCCATGTCAAGATCCCAGACTAAATTGAAGTCCCCCATGAGGATTATGTCCCCCTGAGCAAAATTCTCCAGAGCCATTAGGAAAGAAAGAACGAAATCCTGTTGACCCACGTTAGGGGCATAGAGAACAGCGAACGTACATTGGCGGCCTCGTAGTTCTCCCTTGACCATTAGGAACCTCCCATTTTTGTCAGTTTTGGTGTCGGAAGCCTGAAAGGGGACCCCTGAGTGAAAAAACAGTGCCACCCCATTATGTTTCGAAGAGTGTGAGGATCGGAATATGAGGGGATAAGCTTTGTGACGGAGCCTGTGATCGTCAGATCTTTTGAGGTGCGTCTCCTGTAGAGCCACTATTTGGACATTGTGATCTATCATGTATTTCCAGAGTCGCTGGCGCTTGTTAGGAGAATTTAGACCCCGGGCGTTCCAAGATACCATTCTAACCGCCATGTGTGTTGAAAAAAGGAGGTTTCCCTAGAAGCAGAGGCCCCCACCGACGAGACCCAGCTGAAGCCCTCCGTCCCCGTCCCCGCCCACAACCCATAAAAATATAGGCACCATGACATCTAACCAAAGTAAAAAACCTCAACAAACATTTAAAATGAGTGTGTGGGGTCCCCCTCCTAGAGGGGAATGCCAAAAACAAGATACACTCTAGGAGCATCACCATTTCCCATCCCCCAGCCCTTGTCATAGCAAAAATCAAGGCATTCGTAGTTCAGAGAAACATTCCGCCCCCCCCCCAAACTGAGCATTTGCCACCAAAGAACCTAAGAACTATGTAAGGAGTAAACTTGACTATGTCCCATGTGAACATCTCCAACTGGCAGTATTGAGCAAACCCCGTGCATCACCACCCGACCTCCCCAGACCCCCCCCCGTCGTCGGGATGTGAAACACCCCTTAACCTGACACCCCAATTACAGTTAGCTCACAGTTGTCCATGTCGGGTGCCAGGAGTAGAGGCTCAGGTGTCGTCGGGCTCTCACGTCCCCCCCGAATGCGGAAGATGCAAGTCCTCAACTCCATCCAGATCTCCAAAAACTTCCAACCTAACCTACTCATGGGTGCAGGAGAGAGGCGAGTAAAAACAGCCCCCCAGGACAGTCGTACCGACCATCAGAGGGACGCCCGGGTGGCCAACACTCCGACAGTACCAGGCAATGGGGATCTCGCTGCTCTCTCGCACATTGGCCTCATTCTGGAGCTTTAGCATTTTTCCTGCCCATTCTGCGCCATTGTCCGCCGCTGCGTCGATCTGGACGGCCTTCCTCCACGGGATCTGGTGAAGCTTTGGGAAGTTCCAGACCCAGCAAATCCGCCGCCTCCGAGAGATCCACGCAATGCTGCTGCTTGTTTTGCCACAGGAAGGCAATCCCGAAGGGTATGTCCATCGGTACCTGATGTTCTTCTCTCTGAGGTGTTCAGTAACAGGTCTGAACTGCTGGCGACGCATAAGAGTGGCCTGAGCGACATCCTGGTAGAGGGTACACGTGGTGTTTTGAAAGGTAAGTGTGTCGGAGGCCCTAGCTTTTTGCAAGACTAGTTCTTTTATCTTGAACGAGCTAAACTTAGCCAGGACATCCCGTGGGCGACGGTTCTCTCCTAGGAGGCGCGGGCCAACTCTGTGCACTCTTTCCAACCGGACCTCCGGGCCATCCTCCCCAAGGGCAGAAGAGAAGAGGCCCACCATGAACGCCTCCAAGTCCGGTCCCTCGCAGCCCTCCTCCAGGCCCCGGACTCGGATATTGTCGCGGCGAGAGCGATTTTCCAAATCCTCGCATTTGAGTAGTGAATCGCGGAGGTGCCTGCGGAGATCAGCGTGCTTTCTTCCAGAGACGTAAGCCTACCCACCACCTCCTGTTGTTGTGCTTCCAGATCAAGTGTACATGTACCCACGGAGTCCACATCCGCTTGGACAGTCACTAGTTTCTCACGCACCTCCGCGCGGAAGGTTTCGAAGGAGGCTTCCATATCTGCCTTGATGTCTGCCCGTAGCTCAGTGCGCAACTCCTGCTTGAAGTCGCGCAAGGAGGATAAGAGATCTTCTCGGGTCAACGCCATGGTCGCACCCTCCTCCGCCGTCCCCCTAGCAGCCGCCGTGAAATTGTTTGAAACCCTGTTATTGGGGTTCTTCTTGGGTGGCATAGGGTGCTCTCCGCTCGGTCAGCACTCGGCCGCCCCCCGGTACGTGGAATTTGCACCTTCCCAGCAGCCGCTAGCAGGGATCCCCTCGCTCACTCCTCCGCTCTAGGCACCACGCTACCTCCCCGCTCCTGATGCCAGGCCAAGTCTGCTTCCGGTGCCCCACCTTTCATCCCACGCAAAACAACAGGCTCGGGGTATGATGGCACCGAGCGTCCACCTCAGCGCACTCCTTGACCTCTTCCAGTGGGGTACTTATCCTCACTTCCAAGCGCCTAGCCGGGGTCACAAACTAGCTAGGAAAGATGGCTCAGCAGCCATGCCAGGGTCAGGCAACTCCCCTCCAAGCAACTCCAGTGGAGATCATCTGTCCCACTCGAATGGCTGCTTTGTCTCAGCATAGTGTCAGTTTATATGCAGCCTCGTGGGGGAAGGGGCAAGCAACTTCTCCAAAGCCCCCCCTGGGGCACCGCCAAAGACCCAAGGTGAATGCAGACTTACTCAGTGTGGTGGGGACTGGATCTGCCGAATCGAGCGCAGCCGGGCCTTCTGTTTATTGCAAATCCGGGGGGGGGGGCTAGTTCAGCAGTGTGCAAGGCGGCCGTTACATGCGAAACCGCCAAAGCCGTCCGAGCGCGAACCTCTCGCCGCAGCCATCCGCCATCTTGTGCAAGTCGTGGGCGATTAGGCGCACCCCCGCAGGCCGCCCCCGGAGGTCCCCGGGGAGCCCGGACATACAAGCGCGCTCCTCCGCTAGCGCCGGCGGCAAGGTCGTCTAGAATGCAGCCTCAGGAAGCTGCCTCGGGAGCTCAGCAGTCCCGCGCTCTCGCGGCCCCGGTGTCCGCCATTTTCCTCCGGGCCGCCGCACCGCCGCTTTCTCTCCGGGCCTCGACCTAGTGCGCTCCGGGTCCCTAAATGGTGCCGACAGTTCCCCCGGAGTCAGCGCCACAGCTGCAGCTCAAATCGGCATCCGCCAAGCCGGGAAAATGCCTCGTTTCCTCGTTATTAGCAGGGCCTGGGAAGGAGCCGATCGGAATCACGTCCGATCGCCCATGTTGGTTGGCCACGCCCCCCGAGATAAGTGTTTTTTATATATTTTAATTTTATTTGCGTGGGTCTGTTTATTTTTATATATATATTTTTTTTGCATTTTGCCGCCCGCCGTAGATGCCAGCCGCCACTGGCAAATTGTATACAAAGTTTGTTTTAAAAAAAGAATTGTTATGCCCTGCGAACATCTGCACAAACTGATGACGAAAGGAATTAAGGGGCAGATGTTCAAAGCATTTTTCCGGTTGCAAACGGCCCAATTCACAGAATCAGGCCATTTGCGACCAGAAAATGCTTTTTCAAATTTACAAAATACAAAATGTGATTTGGTAAACTGTTACCGAATCGCATTTTGCATTTGGGATTTGGAAGGGGCGTGTTTAGGGCATACCTTCCAAATATCGGATCGATATAGTATGTATTAATGTTTTTGATCGAATTCCTGTTGGAAAACAGTAATACTAACTGGTGGTAACCCATTCGCAAAGGGGAAGAGGTCCCCAAGGAACCCCTTCCCCTTTGAGAATGTAAATATTAATATTTTTAAAGAGCAGGCAGTGGTCCAATGGACCACTGCCTACTCTTAAAAATGAAGCTTCAAGGTTTCATTTTTTCCTTTTTAAGTGCATTCCATTGTCCTTTAAGGAAAATGGGCTGCATTTAAAAAAAAAAATCACAGAACATGGTAGTCTGCTGACCTCGGCAGGCCACCGTCCCTGTGATGACTGTGATTCCTAATGGGTCACAAACTGCGACCTACCTCATTAATATTCATGAGGTAGATCGATTTGTGACCACAAGGACTCCCTAAATGAAACTGAATGAGTTTCATATGTTAGGAATACCGATTTCCTAATGTTTGTACATCTGGCCCTAAATTTGTTTGGGGAAATGAACAAGAGGAGGCTTTCGACACTGTCAAGGAAAGTCTAGTGCGAGCTCCATTGTTTTATTCATGTGTACCGAGTTGTAAAATCTATGTCCCTATAAATATAAGCAAGTAGAGATTGATGGCTTTGTTGTTCCAGAGGAGAAATGGGCCACAGTACATAATTGCATTTGTCTGTGTGGAAGCAGATTTAAGAACTTGGGGTTTAATTCACAAAGATAAGTTACACTTTTGAGTAAATTTACACTTTGTAGCAAGTTTACTATTTTTGGTATTTCCAAGTGTAAACTTACTACAAAAAGTGCAAGTTACAGGTCTCCTCCCCCAAGTATTGTAATTGGCTTATTCTTGTGTGTGTGTGTGGGGGGGGGGGGTGTCATCCCTCTCTATGCCCCTCCCTAACCTCCAAACCAGTGTACTACTCCTTAAGCTAATCCCCTTTAGCAGTATGTCTGCCCCTTTTCACCCACTCCTCTGTGTCCCTCCCACATTTACTACTAAAATCTATACTTACATGTGCAGAGACTACGCAGTTGGGGTGGAGAACTCCGCACATATATAGTATAGGCAAAACATGCATTTTGTAGTACGATTTTAGTACGTTTTGTAGTACAACAAAACCTTCTACAAAGTGGATTGTGTATCGGGTCCTTGTAATTCTGGGCATTCTAATTATTGCAGAAGAGACTCAAGTGCAATGTTTATTCAGTGTTTAATATATAAGGTTTTTAAAGTTGACATGAATGCCCTAGTGGAGCTTTAATTGCACTTTCAAATGTGTGTGATGTGCAAGGCGCACTATCATGTTTTCTCTTTCTCTGCTTGTGCACCGAGGAGCCTCAAGCGTGACTGTCAGTATGTCATTAATTGTACCAAATTCAGCAAGCTTTAGGATCCTGTTTGCACTGTATCAACAAACGTTTCTCTTATGTGTGTAATGTTCCTGAAGGAAGGAAAGGTCACTGTATTCAATTGAAGGCCATTTACTTTGGCGGAACAGATGTGTTGTTTAAACTTGAGTGTGCTTTTGTTTTCTGTTGTAGGGCATAATACATTATTCTTCAATAGAGGTAGCGCAAAAGTCATTAAACCATGTGATATACTTTCTGTTTTATTATTGGATAGCTCATGGTAACTTTTACATCTTGCCACAGTGACTGTAAGATTTCTCTGTTTAAAACATATAAAAACTCTCCATTTCGGAGATGAAACAGGATTTTCCCTTGCTCTCCTCAGAGGCAGACTTCACATCAAGCTTTTATTGGTCTGTACTTAGAATATTTTTCATGTTTCTTCTCTTCTGCTAAACTGACAAGTCCCTATGACAGAATGCACTTTAACTCAATATTTGCTTTGTGCTAGACCTTATTCGGTCCTGCCAACTGACTAGATTAGGGCTCAGCTTCCACTGCCGATGCTGTTTTACATTTATTTGCATTCTGAATTGATTGACTAAAAATTATCTTTTTGCTATCTGAAAAGACTCTTAATAGAACTTCATGATTTGTACTTTGGACCTAGTCTCGTGTGGATTTTCCAGTGTAGATTTTCCCATGCAAATTCTTTGGGCTTACATGAAATAGTGTATTTGTGTTTAGGACTCTCGGGCCGATTCACAGAACTAATCTGAGATAAAATCCTAAACTTACTACTTTCGGTATTCACAGAAGGCATTTAGTAGTAGTAAAGTTAGGACTCCTAACTTTACTACTACTAAATGCCTTTTGTGAATACCGAAAGTCGTAAACTTAGGATTTTGTCTCAGTTTAGTAGTAGTAAAGTTAGGAGTCCTAACTTTACTAGTACTAAATGCCTTCTGTGAATACCAAAAGTAGTAAGTTTAGGATTTTATCTCAGATTAGTTCTGTGAATCGGCCCCCTCGTCTTTAAAGACTCACAAATGGCCCCCATGCAGCAGTCAGCCCTTTCAATGCAAAGAGGCACCAACCCCTGTTGCACACCAACATCAGAAGAACATCAATACTTTGATCGAGAGAGAGTTGTTGGCATACACTTGGCAGTCTTAAATTTTCAGGCACAGTTTGTAATCTAAACTGATCATAACCTGCTTGGGTTAGTTAGCTGGGGTTGGGGACTCAGCATGGGGCATGAGTGTCGCTGACTCAAGCAGCACAAGACAAACAAAGGGAGTTGATGCATGCATTAACTGCGGCTGCTTGAAAAGATGCCTTTGAATTTTTAACCAATGTTCTCTGACTTTCTTCTCTTAGAAAATAATTTTTCTCCTTTTGTTTTTTTTACAATCAGTTAGTTGGAGGGTCACACACACCACATCAAAATATATTTATACTGCCATTGTAATAGGGAGTGTGAGATCAAGAGGAACTAGTAATCCATAGAGTATCACATAACTCTTCTTTTTTATTTAGGCGAGAAAGCACAACACAAATATATAGACAAACTCCTTGTATGTTTATGTTTTTAATGGGGGTAAAGCAGCGACTGTGCATTTGTAGTTTGTATATTCATACTGAATGTAGCAGGGTAATTACAACATGCTCCTGAGTCTTAACTCCTAATTCAAGAAACCGCTTTTATAATTACACATCCAAATGTACTCATTTGACTGACCATGCAAAGCTGAAGCTTGAGTTTGTCCTGTCAAAGTTGTGATCTGCATGGCATACACAGATCTTAGCAACATAAAACACTGAACTAATTTACTTTAATTTGAACTCGTGATCAGCTCAGTACTAACGCATTAATGCAGTCACTCACCCCTAAGCCCAAAACTGTCCTTGAGTGATTGCTATGTGTCATATGCAAAGTAAAGCAGATCTTGCAGTCATAATAAACATATTAACATCTATGAGCTACTTTACTGTGATGATAACATATGACTTGCATTAATGTAGGAAATTACTATCTTTTGTGTGATGTTCCCCCAGATTTTTGTCCTATCCTTTTTTGCTGGCTTTAGAAATCTGTGCACTTTATTTACCCTTGCTAACCAGTAGTAAAGTGCCTGTGCTCCCCATTAAAACATGTTTGAAACAGCATACTCCTAATTGCTATATTTAACTTGCCTATACATCCCTGGTGTATGTTACAAAATGTACTCAGGGACTGGGTGTTAAATGCCCCTATTACACTGCAGCACCTACTTAGACATCACTACTTAATGGCAGTGAAACATGGCTTCAGGCCTACCACAGCAGTGCAACATGCACTGCTACCTCTCAAAATAAACCCATTTTGACAAATAAAACCTTCCTTTTAAATATTGATAAAGCAAACTATGGAGGCCTTGTAGCCTACATAGCAGGTTGAATGCTATTTAAAAGTATGATATGTAGAAATGTAAAGCTATTTTCAGTGCAGAAAGGCTGGCTGGGAAGCAAAATGAAATATTAATTTTGCTATCTCGGGTAGGGACCAACAAGGGAGATGATTAAACCACCATTTGTTATATGTATTAAAATCCCAAATTAATGGTGAAATCAGATTTTTAATAAATATTAAGGAAAACTAACTTTTAGAAAGTTACCTTTCCCCTGCTCGAAACTCCTGAAGACTAATAGTCATGAGACTTCCAGCTGTCAATCAGCTGGTGAATGGCTCTGAATGAGGTGTGAAAACTGCTCCCAGAGCAGAGACAAAGGCCTGGTTGTGGGAAGTGTTTCTGTTCCTCTGGCAGCATGACCAGTATGAAGGTACTCAGGAACTTAATTTACTTCAAAGGGACTCCCCATGTCACAAGCAGATGTCAGATGACACTTTGATAGACCACCCATTCAGACAGGCACCAAACCCAGTGGGAGGAAAGTTACCCCCTAAACTGGTTTGGAGTGAACACAGAGGAGGGACTGTTCATTACCCATAGCGACATCTAGGTGGGCACATAGGTTCTGCACAATGTGAGAGGGTTTCACCGTTTTAGATAGGGCAGGAATCACCCTCTCCCACAAGCTAGTGAAGGCATAAATGTGGAATCCCCTGGCACCTTCCACAAAACACTTCTGAGACCTATGGAAAATCAGAAGAGGACTAGAGATGCTGTATGTGACTTGAGAGGTGCCGTGAAAGATACCTCTTGTACCCAGGCCAAAGATCAGTTGGCTGATCTCCTGTGTGGCTAAAGGCAGACAACCAGCTGCAAGAAGCCTTTTCCTGGAAGTACCCAGCTGACCAGTGGCAACTGGACTGGACCTTGCTTGCTGCCTGACATCCTGTGGGTGTTGGGTGCGGCACGCTTCTATTAATGCGCTGCTAGCATGGCTCGCGGGACACAGCAGGTTCGCGTCGGGCCTACCTTTGGTGTTTTGCCTGGCAGGGTGGTCGGGTGGGCGAGTGTGGGCTGGGGGGCACACAGACAGTGCAGGGTGAACCATATGAGTCTGCGTCCTGGGCAGGTGGCGCCATCTTGGACTATTAAATAGCCCAATCCAAGATGGCGCCTCCCTTATTATTTCCTATAAGGAATTCCCAGTCCAAGATGGTGGCTATTTTCTTCCTGTGGTTTGTTTCCTGTTCCTTGTCATTTAACAGTATATAAGGCTGCCAGCCCTTATCAGGAGTGCATCTCAAACATCCTTGTTTTGTGTACACACTCCTAGTTAGTTCCTTGTGTTCTTAACTAGTCTTCTTGCCCTTTGTCCCTTTTTTCCAGGTTGGTCCTCTCTGTTGCTTCCAGTTCTTGTGGATTTTTCATCTTGGAGGTTTTTGTGCCTTTGACTTTTCCACCTTCAGAAATGGTTCCTTTTCCAGGGCATCTGCTAGCTTGGAACCTGCTCCCTGTTAGCAGGGTGGCTTTGAGAAAGGATCGCCCTTTCTTCAACGTCAAGGTTTTCAGGATCTGGAATTGACCACCACGACCGGCGATAGACAGTGAGGTCTTTAAGTGCCTCCTCTTAGGAACTGGGTGCTTTCGAAGTGTACTTTTGCAGTTTATTGGGACTTAAAAGACTACGGGCTTGATTTATATATTAGCAGTATGTACACTCCATCACATCTGTGACAGAGTATACATACCGCCAATTTAAATGTCTACTCACCCGGTTTAAATGCAGGCAGACCTTCAATTTGGCCACGGCGGAGACTACTCTGTTTCTGCTTTGGTCAAACATCTCTGCGGAGTAAGGGCCATTGGAGAAATGGCTACATGTCCACCTGCCCAATTTGGATGGGCAGACAGGTAATCGTTTTTTACTGTTCCTTACCCCCAAGAAAAACATGGCAGTAAGGAACAGTAAAATCATTATAGTGCTCCTCCCACAATGTATTTGTATTTGTATTTAGAAGTTTATAGAGTGCACAGCTACCTCCCACGGAGGTGTCCCAGCACTAAGGCAGTCGAATCACACAGAGGCACTCAGAGGTTTAGGAACGGTTGAAGAGCCAGGTTTTTAGAGCTCGCCTAAAGGCTGATTCTGGTTCCGTCAATCGGAGAGAGACAGGCATGGCATTCCAGAGTTTCGCGGTCCTCACCGCGAATGCTCTGCCGCCTACCCTAGCCTTACGAAAACGGGGAATAGTGAGAAACTTCAAATGGTTCGATCTCAAGGCCCTGTCGTGTTGGTAGTGTTGTAGTCTGGTTCTCAGGTATGCCAGGCCTTGACCCCTAGTGGCTCTGTAAGCCAGGGTGAGAGCCTTAAATTAAATTCGCCTACTGACAGGCAGCCAGTGAAGGCTTTTCAGGTGGGGAGAAATGGAATGACGGTAGGGCACCTTACAGATCAGTCTGGCCGCATCGTTCTGAATCATTTGCGTCTGCGGATCAGATATGCTGGAAGTCCCAAATAGAGACCATTTGCGTAGTCCAGACGAGAGGTGACCAAGGCATGAACTACCGTCCTCCTACAGTCCAACGGGAGGAAATGCAGGAACTTCCTCTAAGCTCGCAGTTTCCAGAAGCAAGAGGAGGAGACTTGCCAAATCTGGGACTTACAGGAAAGATCATTATCAAATCAAAACCCCAGATTTCTCACCAAGTCAGCTGGCTCAGGTGGGGGGTTAAGTTCCTGTGGCCACCAGAGATTAGAAGGTGGTGGTGCCCGTTGATTGAAGAAGAGCACCTCGGTTTTCTCCGAATTCAACTTCAGGCAATTTTGCGTCATTCAGGCCGAGATGTTACACAGACACCGTCTAAAGTTGACATAGGCAGCCTCCGATTGTTCTTTGAAAGAGAACAAAAGCTGGGTGTCATCAGCGTAGGAGATCACCTTCATCCCAAGAGATTCGACTAAGGCTGAAAGAGGGGGAAGGTATACATTGAAGAGGAGAGGACTCAATGCCGATCCCTTGGGGACCCCACATACAAGGGGCTTCTGGGAGGAGACAAAGGGGCACAGAAAAACTTGTTGTGAATGGTTCTCTAGGAAGGACCGGATCCAGGACAGGGCCGGGGCCTGAATTCCCAGGTGTCTAAGTCTCTCCAGAAGAATCTATGGGCAAAGACTCCCATCTCAAGGGTAGCACAATTTTTTTTTCTTTTCAAAAAGAAAATCCCATTTTGGGATTTTCTTTTTGAAGGAAAATAGGATTACTCTGTGCTACATCCTGCTGCCCCAGGCCCATAGCAGAGTAATATGCTTTGCCATCACAGCGGTTCCAGGCAACGCTTTTATAAATGTCTACCTGCTTTGCAGACATTTATAAATTAGGTGGGAGGCCTCTTTACCTTGGGGATGTAGTAATTTATTCCATCCCCATGACGGAAAGGTGGGACGCCCGCCGTGAATTAAATCAGGCCCTAAGTCAGAAGGTAAAATCTTTGACTGGGGTGAACCTCGTTGGTGTATCTGACCCATGCTCCATCACAGTCAGCCTAGGTCGCGGTCTACCGCAACAATAAATTATCATTAGCTCTTTGTGCTTATTGGTGCTATTTTCCCTCAAATCATTAAAAAAATCATATAACCAGTTCCACTTATTTGATTTTTGTCATTTTGTTTTTTAAATTTTACTCTGTTTTTCTGTTTTAGTTCAGGATTTTTATTGTTTGGCATTTTGACTTTATTAATATTTTGGTACTTCATACATACTTTACCCATTGCCCTAAGTTAAGCCAGTCTGCTCTGTGCCATAGCTACCAGGGGGTTGAGCTCAGCTTAATTTAGTGACTTTGAGGGTTCACTCTGACAAAGGTTTAGCTTATTCTTTGCGCAGTCACCCACCCCTAAATTGAATCCAATTTCTTCCAAGTAGCCACTCTCCTACACACATACATAACTTTCCCTGTCCTTCTCTTCGCTGAAGAAACAGAAGGCTTATAGGTAGGGAAAACATATTTATAAAATGATGTCTCTTCCTGATGGCATTTAGTATTGACATTGAAACGTGCCACCAGCTGATTCCCCCAAATATCCACAGCAGGGGCATAAACCGTTTGTCTGTCATGCTGGCACTGAAAAGTGCAACCTGCAGGTTACAAACACGGATGTTTAATGCAGATATTTGACTCGATTTGTAATCTTACATGGGTTAGAACCTGTGACCTCTATATTTCTCACACAAGCACTTGCATACCACTTCTCTCTCTACATCAGGTGCATCAACCCTCCAACGTTAATCATACTAGAGTTCAGACTTGCAGTTTCCACACAGATCTATGTTGTAAAGGAATAACCTCTGATTTCTGGTTAAACCACATTTTACCTTTTGGTCAATTATTGCGTTTGAGAAGAAATTGCACTGAGAAAACAGATTATCATATCCAAGCAAAGGATTTGGCGGAGAAATTGGAAGCCAGACAGTATCCCAAGCACCTAATCTCAGCAGCCAAGAAAAGAGCAGGCAATAATAACAGAGATGCCCTTCTTGAACCCAGACAAAACAAAACCACACAAGACAAGAGACCGATCTGCATAACGACCTATAACATAGCATCAAACAAGGTGTCCAAGATCATCAAGAAACACTGGCGGACATTAAACAGTGCAAACCTAGACATACCAAAACCGATGTTTAGTCACAGAAAAGGAAGGAACCTTAAGAACTACTTTGTCAACACTCGTCCCAAAAACAACATTAAATTTGACGGGCAAAGAACCCTACAAACTCTACCTACGGGACATTATCTGTGCAATAACTGCAGTGTTTGTCACCTCACGTCAGCTACCAAAAGAGTGACATTTAACAATCAAATGACATGGGAACTCCGTAGTTTCACTAATTGCAATACCACAGGAGTGGTATATTTAATCACCTGCACCTGCAATCTCCACTATGTAGGGATGACTACACGAAAAGCCAGTACTAGGATTGTTGAGCACCGTAGTAACATCAGGTGCAAACGGGCGACAACAAAAATGTCAACACATTTTATTGAAAAACAACATACACCCAACGACATGAGATGGTTGGTCCTAGAACATGTCAAATGCAATGACAACCTCGAGCAGCGACTACTTGAGAGAGAACAACGCTGGGTTTTCAAATTGCGTACAGATAGTCAAGGTTTGAATGACAATATACCGTGGGGACAGTTCTCAAGATAAAATCACAGAGAATCCTGCCCTTTTGTAACTTAAATATACAATCTCTTTTTGTGCCACATCGATTTGCCACCCTCTGGAAGAAAAAACATTTACCTTATAAATGCAACTATTCGCCTCTCATGACCAAATACACTTTTTTAGAGAGAGGTAGTACAACATCCCCTCGCATAATATCCAAGTAAGGCATACCTTGTTTGTGTGTTTGTTTGTATCGTTTGCCTTTAATCACTCTAGGTACCTCCCAATAGGCACTCTAAATAAGCCTCACGCATAAATCAATGTGAGGCATATTTTGTTTGTGTGTTTGTTTGTATTGTCTGCCTCTAATCACTTTAGGTCATTCCCAATAGGCACTCATAACAAGCCTTCCACTATCACCAAAAGGGCCGCCAAATTGAGCCAAATGCGGCGGCCATTTTGTAAAAGTTTCCGCTCTAGTCTTTATCTTATGACTAGGCGGAAACACTTCCTTCAAATACCTGCACCCGGGAGAGACTCGCTTATATGCGGTCACGAGGGCAAGCAGGCAACACGCCGGAGCGGATATCATCCACAAGTAAGCCAATTCCCTTTCAGAACCGGACCGGGCAGCCAGCGGAAACACTCACAGCGCACCCGCTCTGTTTTTCAGCTACGAAGCTTTCATTATCGCTTTGTTTTGCTTCCTCCCACAGTGCCGATGATCTCTCCAGCCCCTCAGAGACCATGAAGCACAATCTTGCTTTGTAATTAGTATGTGTTTTTCTCCTTAATGTAGTTTTCTATGTCGTACTGTCTGACTGTATGAGTCTGAGTGCGATTCTATCATCTGGCGCATATCATGAAGTAACAAGGCAATCACAAAAACTGCCTGGCTTGACCGAGATTACTTATAACAAACAATTAATTTAATAAGGTCGGGCTTTTAAAGGGTAATGTCACGTGGTGATTTTTCGATTTTTCGTTTTTAAACTAAAACTGGGCATTAGCGAGGCCACGATTTATGAGGTGTGCATAGCCCACGTAACCGCACAAGGTTATAAACGGGAGAGCTCTGAACAATACACACCAACAATGGATGAGTGAATTTCTGAATGGATGCGTGATTGCGTAGCATGGCGGTTTCAAAAACTTACCTACATAGCATGAAGTAGGTTGTACATGATAAATGCTATTTCTTATTTCTGTTGTGGATACTACATGATCAGTAGCATGGCGGTTCCAATATTCACCTACACAGCAAGAAGTAGGTTGTACATGATAATGCTATTTCTCCTTTCTCTATTTCAGATACTACGTGGTCAGTGTACCGTATGTATTAACTCTTGCCTGTTTAAATTCCGCAGCATCACTTTTTCCTATTTTTAGGTCACCTTGGAGTGGTACAAAGCAGGGCTGGACCCTGTTTGTCCTGAAGAAGAGCACTGGGGAAGCTCGAAACTAGTTGACATCCACTAGGGACCCCTGACTCAATAAAGACAGGTACCCTAGAGACCAACCCCGTTTTTAATATATCGGCTAGGAGCCTGAATAAATTCTTTTTTTGCCCACTAGCTAGATATTTTTAATCTCACCCACTCCACCTCCATCACTGCACCACACATAGTCACCCACAATTAGTGCTCCTAAGTAGTGTTGCAAGTTGTAGCATGCCTCAACCCGCAGCGGGTTGGGATGGCCCCAATGATGAAGCATGTCACCATGGGGAAACCCTGGTGAGTGAGGGGACTCAAGAAAGGACATTTTTCATTTCTTACTGTTTTTTCTGACTCTCATAGAGCAAAAAACCTTTTGTGGAATTTGGCTAGGTTCTTGTAACCGAGATCTCGGTTTTTTGTGATTTCTTGATCATTTTGGAGGGTGGACCTAGCGTATCCCTCTTTCTCCCCCCCTTTTTTCTGATTTTGTAAACCACATGGAAACCATATCTACTCAAATTTGTTCTACAGGACCTTTTCTGCGTGCTGGGTACAAGATGTTCTTCCATCCTTTCATAAAGAATTTGTATGTCCCTGACAGAGTAGTCAGGTTTACCAAAGTTCCCTCCCCTCTTCCATATCTGGAAAAGCAGCTCTTGCCTTTCACAATCTTTCTAAGGCTACTCTTCCCCCTGGCAAATGTATATGTTTTTACAGTTCAGTGGTGCTTCTCCAAACTCCACTGGTATTCAACCATGAGCGCTATCAGAAGTCATCAGTTGAGCCTCATTCAATGCTGCTGTCTGCATTATTTATCAGTCATCTTTGTGTCAATGTTTATCTACTGCAACATCCCTACCCCTCCATAACATTCTGCTGTAAACCGAAGGCCCAATTTACCAGCTCAGAACTATGTTTTTCCAGATCATATTTCTACTTTCAACAGTGTCTCTATCCGCACATATAACATTTGCTATTGAAAACTATCAGATGCAGTATGGTTAGTACAATGGAACATTAGCAAGGCTCAATAAGAGCCACTTAAAATCTATGAGCCCAGTCCTCAAAAGGTTTATAATGGGGTGCAGCCAACCAGGGGTCAAGATAGCCATTCTACATTGGATTCCCTTTTCAAATGGCATTGTCTGATGCGGCGCCCCTCAAGAATGGTGGGCCTCAAGAGCACCTCTCAGAGAATGGACTATGCAAGGTCCACTCTCATTAGATCCTCACATCTGAAGAGGGATCTATGAGGACACAAGGGACTCCTGGAGCCCTCTCCCCCTTCGCCAAGTCATTGGGGCCTTTCATTGGAATGATGATGGCAAACTGGCCTTGCCTCCATGACTGCACCTTCAGGTATCTAAATCGGTCAAAGTTGGAGTTATCTAGGAATGACAGATTAACCTGGCATGAGGGAAGGTGAGCCTTGAACACCCTAGTGGCAGGGATCACCAGGGAGCATATTGTGTGCGCAGGTCATGTGGCGGGCAGGAGTTTGGGAGTATGAGGTCCTGTAATTTTTGGCTTGTTGTTGGCCCCCCTCTGTGGCCACTGAACAGGCCTCAATTAAGTTAGATGTGAACTGCGACTTTATTCAAAATACTTTTTTAATTCTTATCTTACTAGGGTGAGTAATGCGGAGGCCATCTTGGAATGGCTTGGTGTAGCAGGCATCATGCCTAATAAGAAAAGGAGGAATTTCTTTGGCCGTGTAACAATATTTATTGGAAAACCACAACTAAAGTTGGAAATGGATTTATACACATCCAGCAAAAAACAACCCTATTGAAGTCTATAAATTCACTCCACAAAGACAAATTCCAAAACAATCTGTCATTGTGGCTTTTACACAACGGTGAGGGTTTTAAGTGTCGAGCAAGTCTACAAGAAGACTGAGGATGAGCTCTCTACTTAAGAACTTGGCATCTATACACTCCTCTATATGCAAAATGGACTTGCCTATAAGCAGTGTGCAGTGGAGGGCTTGATAGGATTGGAGTCCCAAACGGAGATATTGGCCAATTCGAGGAGGGGGGCAATGCTGCGGAACCTGGAGGTCCTGTGAGCAAAACCTACAGAGAACCTGCGAGGTGAAATAGAGAAGCTACTAGCGACTGTGAGTGAGGGAAATGAATGCCTGATGCTAAAGGAGAGAGTCGAAGACAGATAAGAGAGAGGGGGCACGGATATGACTGAAATGTGATAGGAAGAATTTTACACGCTGCAGTCTACAATATGGTGATCACATATGTGGACGGCCACATCCTCCTCTATGTGAACTTGAACCCTGAGGCTTTGGTAATGAAAAATGCCTTCCTGTTTACCAAAAGAGAGTTCAGTAGGGATAGTGAGAATATAAAAGCTTCTCTCCGCGTTTGAAAGTGGAGCACTGGGGGATGTGTGGACTGTCTTAAGACAAGGGAAGCTACTGCCTTCCTGTTGAGGAAAGGGAGGCCATGGTTCAGTGGAGATCTATGAGCCTACATGACTGGGCCTGGCTAGAGTAAGGCAACTCGCACTTTGTGAACAGGACTGGCTGGACCAGTTTCTCCAAGGGAGGGGATGGATTACTTGATGTGCCTGTATATTCAGTGGTGATTGGCTGATCATACTTAGATTCTCTGCTTCTCTTTTCTTCCGCTTGTGTCATAGTTGATCCCACAAGAATTGTTCCACTGATATTGCTCCTCATCGGCATAATGTGGAGGTGACTAACAAGAGGAACTGTATGATAACTACTGACTGCTGGTGCGCCTTTTCTTATCTACTGTGTCTCTTTCACTAATAAAAAGACTTAAACCTAAATAAATTTGCAAATCTGCACCAGTAGGTGCGCCCTTTCATGTGTACAGATTAATGCATTTTTTTATTCACTAATGTTTCTAGGACTACCCCTCAGAAACATTTTGGGAATTAAGTTGTATGCTCAATCAAAAGGCAGTTCACCATGCACGGTTGTACATAGCAACAACATTATGTTTCTTCCACTAATCGCCCACCAATCTTATGGGTGTTTCCTTTCCATTCCCAATCAAAAAACAGATTTATTTCTGCTCTTGCCAGGAGTAAATCTCCAACTGTTTCCAGAGTTGGATTGAATCTTGGAAAAGTCCGTGCGTTACAAAATCAAACAAGGCAAAATTGTGGCCTTAAACTCAACCCAGCCCACACAATTAATTAATTGACTATTAAGGTATCCAACCCACTTATTGCCGTCAGCAACTTACCACATGCATACCTATACCAGGCAATCAGCACAGAAACTGATTGAGAAAATACATAAGCAGCATAAACAGCCCCTCCATCTAAAGCAACAAAAACGTGCACTTCAATAAAATTGGCATACCCTATTGACCGACACACCTCCGTAACCCGGGCTACCGAAAGTCACTGTGATGCCACAGGAATGACAGATTGTGCACTTTAACAAAAAACAAAAACATCTACAATCTCATGCAGGCTGGGGGTTTTCCCAACCTTTACAGGGCATCGGTGCCCTGGAATGGCCACTTCTCGAACACAGGAAAAGGTTTACTCCTGCATAATATCACACCACACTGGTGTAACATTATGCAAAAGGCCCTTTGCTAAGTGTAAGTTAAACCTGCAAATGGCTTTGCAAATGGGGTCCTAAATGACGAACGGTATCAGCTGATGCTGAGCTTCCTAAAGTGGTCTATAATGAAGGGCTCCTCGTGCAGGATAAATGTGGACAAAATCCAAACATCTGTTTCTTGAGATATACAATCTTTAAGCAGTTGAAAAGCCCATGTTTTACATTGCTCGCAGTGATTTAGATTTATGACTGTGGTAAGGACTTTAAAAAACAATTACAAACAAACAGAGTCCTTGAAATGTGAAGCGAATTGCTAAATTAACAAAAGGTCAAAGGTATAATGAGCCCTCCTGGTTGTGCTAATAAGGGACAATTTTACTGCTTGTACAGAATAAACCTCCAGTGCCCCGAGTCCTCATTTAACCTCAGTGGCCGTGCTCTCGCGATGCCTTCTGTGCTTCACCTGCCACATCGAGTCCACCAACAAAAACTCTCATTCTCTCTCCCCTACCCTGAAACCCTAAGGAAATCCTTATTTCATTCCATTTTCACATAAAAGAGTAAAAACACACGAATCGCCTTCTAAATGCTGCGATTCCTGGGCCAGGGCTCTTAACAAGTGAGAACCCAGAAAATGATTGACCCCGAGCAAGCAAAGCAAATAAATCAGCCATTCCCAGAATAGTTTCTTTCACCCTTACATCTATTCATTCATCCTCCCACTCTTTCATCACTCATCCACCCTTTCCCCTTTCCATCCATCTTTCAGAATTCCATCCATCCGTGCACACATTTATCTATACACACTTCACAGCTTCATCATTCTATCCTCTAATCTTTCATCCATCTATCGATGAATTCAGCATTCCATCCATCCATCAATCAACCCACTCATCCATCCTTTCACTTGTCCAACCATTTATTTGTTCACCTTTGCATCCAGCATTTCATGCATTTTTCAACCTTCCTTCCATCTATCCTTTCTCCAAAGGATCCTGTCACCCTTCCAACCATCCATGCTTTCATCCATCCATCCGTGCACCATACTTCCTTTGTTCTTTCCACCTTTCCTTTCACCCTTCCTTCCATCTCTTCATTTCCCTTCCTTTTCACCTCTCCTTCCTTCATTTCCCCCGCCTCCTTTCCAATTTCTATCCACCACCTTTGTTTTCTTATCTTCTTTTTTACTTTCTTCCCATCTCTACCACTCGTTTTATTAGCTGCTTTTCTGCCCTTTTTCGTTACTTTCATCATTTCCTCTCTGTTTCTTGAAGCCTGGCAAAACAAGATGAAGGGATACCAAGGAAAACATTATATTAAGTTTTGCTTACCTGCCTAGAGTTACGCAGGCCCTCAGGAACCCCTAATACCTGGAAGGAAACAACACATATCGAGAAATTGCGAACAAAGATGAGTGCGACCGATTGTCTTTTCTGTGAGTTATTTCTGGATTAAGCGGGAGAAACTTCTGAAATTATTGTTTAAGTCCAGTAGTTTAATACATAGGTAGTCCCTTGGGAACCAATTTAATTATAATTATATTTGTCTAGGTAAATTGTGTTTTATACAGCTATTATAGGTTGGCCAGTCCAATTTTAAAGCACTCTTTATAATTTTATAAAATATCATGAATTTTATATATTTTTGGAAACTAGCATTAGTTATAATTAATAAAATAGATATGTAGGGATAGGAAAATTAATCTGAGGGACTCTCCTGATATTTCGGAAAAAAAACGTCGTATTGGAATGGCACAGCATATGGGCTGCTGGGATGTTTTATGATTATGTTTTTTTGTCAAACGTGTCTTTATTGGCATTTTGTTCAAAACTGTAATACATTACATCAAGACCGTCATCGTGAGGAGTGTTTACAATAATGCAGTAAGAACAGGTCTGGGCAGATGTGTAACACAAGGTGCATGTCCCCACATACGTCCCATAAAGGATTGCCAATGTGAAAAGTACAGTTTCTAATACACGTAGGTACAGAACATGTCTTCCTGAGAAATGAAAAGGAAAGTGCAGGCCTAACCTGTCTTTCTTTGGAACGGTGGCTAGCCATGCCTTCCAACTGGGAAGGAATTGCCTAAGAAAAAGAAACCCCCCGAACAAGAACCCCAAATAAAATAAGAAACACAGTCCCCGCCCTCCCCCCACCCACAAAATGATGGTGGCGGCATGAATTATCTAGATACGCTCAAGGCTGATCAGAGAAGGGTGGCTCAGAATTGAAAGAGGTGCATGTCCCTAATGGAGGGCGGACAGACGGCCAAAGGTAATCCCCGTGTGAGAAAGGCAACCAGCGGTCCCCACTTGTATTCAAAATGTTTATAGTCGTCACGAAAGATATCGGACATTCTTTCGAGGCTGAGCAATTTCCATAGTCGGGCGTGCCAAAGGGAGACCGCCGGAGCCTCTCTCTTCTTCCAAGCAGCCGCTATGGCCACTTTTGCTGCCCCAAGACACATCCACATGATGGCTTTGTCTGCTTTAGTTTGGTGTTCAAGAGATGGATCGCGGAGGCCTAAAAGAATCTCAGCCATGGAGGTCGGAATGGGGTAACCCAGCATATCTTTGATGTGTGCCAGGATCTCGTCCCAGAAAGGGCGTATTATGGGGCAGTCCCACCAAATGTGTTGAAAGTCACCCAAAAAGCCGCACCCTCTCCAGCATCTATCAGAGGTAGTTGGGAAGATCCTCTTAAGTTTAGCTGGGTGTAAATACCAGTCCATCATTGTCTTAAGATGAGCCTCCCGGAGCTCTGTGGAGTGGTTGAATTTCGTGATGTCGGACCACAGCCCAGACCATTCCTTGTCCAAGATATCACGTTGAACAATCTCCTCCCACATATGCATATAACGAGGCCTTGGAGAGTGTGCAGTTGGAAGGAGAAAATTATATAGGAACGAAATCACCCCTTTCATGGAATCTACGTTTTGAACAAAGGTTTTGAATTTCGTAAGCGGCCGTGTGGCAGCTTCACATATGTGTGGTGTCATGGCCCAATGTTTCAACTGGATATAGTGGAAGTGTTCAGAGGTCTCTAGGCCGTAGTCCCTTCTGCAGCTATCAAAGCTAAGGGGTTCGAAATTATGGAAGAGGTGTGTCAGTGCCAAACAACCCCCTTCACTCCAGGCGTCAAATGGTCCTTTGTGAAGAGCTGGTGGGAAGGCCGGATTAAGATGGAGGGGTGTGTAGGGCGAGGGGAATGTGGTCCATTGTTCGTTCCCTGATATGGAGTCCCATACCTTCAAAGTAGTGCGTGTGGGGGTGCTAATGTATGTGTTTTTGGAATGTTCCTTCTTGGGCCGCCATATGAGGTCCCAAATGGTACTCCCTGCTATGGAGCGGTCCATATGGAGCCAGTGTTTCTCTGATTCACGTTTGGACCATTCTGTCACTACTCGCAATTGTGCTGCCTTATAGTACAGGCCAAAGTCAGGTAGGCCCACTCCACCCTCCCTCCGCGGCCTGCGTAATATTGAAAAGGAGAAGCGCGCTCGTCCACCCTGCCAGATGAATTGTAAAATCATGGTCTTGACTTTGGGTAGAAAATCTTTCTCAAGTTCTATGGGTAGGGCTTGAAAGAGGTACAGGAGCTTAGGGAGTATGGTCATCTTAACTGCATGTATGCGACCAAGCCAGGATATAAAGAGCGGCTTCCATCTCGTAAGGTCAGTGTGGAGGCGGCGGAGGGCGGGCGGGAAGTTGGCTCGGTAGAGCCCTTCTACTTGTGGTGTCAAGTGTACCCCCAGGTATTGAAGCGAGTTAGAGGTCCATTGGAGCGAGGTATGCCCCTGCAATTCACAGACCTCAGCCTCTGGGAGGGTGAGATTAAGTATGTATGATTTACTTAAGTTAACCTTAAACCATGCTACCTCCTCGAATCTCGCATGCTCGGTTTGGAGTGGTGGGAGGGAGTGTGCCGGGTCGGCGAGGGACAGGAGCACATCATCGGCGAAGAGGGATATTTTATGAGTATCGCCACTAAAGGGGAGTCCCCGTCTCTCCGGATTAGCCCTTATAGCCATCGCGAGCGGCTCAATGCTGAGCGCAAATAAAAGGGGCGAGAGCGGGCATCCCTGTCGGGTGCCTCTTGTGTGGAGGAAGGGAGCTGATATCACCCCATTTACCTGCACCCGGGAGCACGGTTGGACGTAGTTGGCCCGGATCATATTGATGATAAATCTAGGGGCAAATCCGAATTGTGCGAGTGTGCTAAAAAGAAAGGACCAATCCACCCTGTCAAAGGCCTTCTCTGCGTCTAATCCAACAAGCACCGCAGGGATACGCCGTTTAGTAGCTTTCTCGATCAAATGTATGGCGCGCCGCGTGTTGTCATGTGTCTGTCGGCCCTTGTTAAAACCGGATTGGTCAGGGTGGATTAAGTCGGGCATGAGATCGTTTAGTCGGGTCGCTAAGATGGCAGAATAGAGTTTCGCATCTAAATTGAGAAGAGCGATGGGGCGATATGAGGATCTTTCCCCTGTTTGGGGATAATCGTGACCATAGCCTCAGCCATTGAGCGGGTGATCTCTCCGTCCTCCGCCATAGCGTTAGAAAGCCGCGTTAAGTGTGGGATGAGGTCTGAGGCAAAAACTTGATAGAATTGGGATGTGAACCCGTCGGGTCCTGGGGCCTTGTGAAGTTTTAATGTTTTTATGGCAGTACCCACTTCTTCCGGGGAGATGGGGGCTGTGAGTTTATCGTTCCACTCCTGGGAAACCTGGGGAAATTGTAGTGTCTGGAGGTAATTAAGTTGCGTGCTCGTGTCCCGCTGTTCCCCAGTGTAGAGGGACCTATAGAAGGAGCCGAAGATACCAGACTTATCCTCATCCTTATGAATCAGCTCTCCATCCTCCCGCCATATGCCTCCTATATATTCCCTCTCCCGTTTTTCCTTTAGTTGTCGAGCGAGGTGTTTGCCTATCTTGTTGCCCTGTGAGTACGAAAGGTGACAAAGTTTTAGAAGGGTAAATTCCGCCCTTTTGTTGTAAATTGCTCTGAGTTTCCCCCGTAAGGCGGTAAGGGAGCGATGGGATTCTCTAGTGGGATTAGTTTTATGGGCTGTTTCGGTTATGGTCAATTCGGCCTCAAGGTCTTCCCTCTCTTTGGTCCGTTGTTTATTTAGGGTGGAGTTGAGGGCGATGCATTTCCCCCTAAAGACTGCCTTAAATGCGTCCCAATTAGTGTATACTGAGGTGGCGTCAGGGTTATTTAGTTTAAAAAAGTCTGCGATTGTGTCCCTTAATTCAGTGCATAGTACCCTATCCCTCGTGAGAGCAGCCGGAAAGTACCATTTAGGGGTGGTAGAGGTAGCGTTACCCCATTCTAAGCAGATCGTCACTAGGCAATGATCCGACACTGAAAGAGGAAAAATCTTAGCCTCTCGGAGAGCTCCCATGAGGTTCTGACTCACAAAAATGTAGTCAAGTCTAGAGTATGTGCAGTGTACATGCGAGTAAAACGTATAGTCGCGTGTCTGAGGATAAAGGGTGCGCCATGCATCTCTGAGGCCTAAATCCTGTATCTGTTGTTTAGCTTCTGCGGAGAAGGAACTTGTGTCCGATCGGTGAGGGTGGGTGCTATCTAGGTCTGCCTGCCATGTTAGATTAAAATCACCCAGAAGGATAGTGGGTCCCTCCGCGAAGTCCTGAATCCTCCCCATCAATGTGTTGAGAAATGCAGCCTGGCCTGTGTTGGGGGCGTATGTGGCAATGAATGTACAAAGTTTACCCTTCAAAGTGCCCTTCACCATGACCAGTCGACCATCTTTATCTGTCTGTATAGCCGTGGGTTGGAATTTTGTCGAGGTGTGAAAAAGAAGTGCAACTCCCCTGTGTTTAGTAGGAGCGGAGGATCTGTATATCAGGGGGTATTGTTTATGGCGAAAGCGAGTGTCCTCGGCCCTAGAGAGATGTGTCTCCTGGAGCGCTACTATATCAAGGGGATGGTCAATGAGATATTTCCAGACCTTCTGACGTTTTTGGGGAGAATTAGGCCCCTTAACATTCCAAGAGCCAATCGCTAGTACCATCTATCTAGAATGGACTCCCCCTCCTCCCTCATGTGTCCGTGTAGCGCCTCACCCTGTCGAATCAGACCGATCGCAGGTAGTAGCGATCCCATGAATGTCTGTGATTTGGAAACTCTTCTGAGCAAAATAAGCCAACATAAAGTGTCTGTAAAAAGCCGCCACCATCCCCCGCCACCATCCCCCGTACCCACCCCCTCCCCTTGAACGAAATAAACTGCAAACCAACATAACCAATATCCACAAGTGGTGTGTCGGTAATGACCTCCCAACAAGGGGTAGGGAAATCCTAACAAAAGTGTTGGGGGGACGAAAGGACCGAGGTCCCCGTCCGCGCCCGTCCTGAGTTGTTTCTAAAGCGTCGAGCGGCCATGTAGTGATCGCTCTCTGGTGGTGCCAATACTCGCCGGTCAGGCCTCAAGTTCAATCTGGTAACATATCAGTCATCGGAAATACCAGAACGGAGCCCTTTGTTCTGATCCGGTCCTAGGGAAAGGACCGCAGGGTTATAATTCGTGATGAGGCCTCAGGGTTGATTCAAGTGTTTCCACTGCATGTTGGAGCAGCGGTGGTGTTTAGCCACATGACGATGAGGCAAGTTCCGGGTGAGTTGACCCCAAAGCTAGTGTAAGAACAGTCTTGTCTCAGAGGTCTCTGGGGTGGAACCAGGAGGTTCGACCCGTCTGAAAGTGTGGCTTCGCCCAATTCCAAGCCGCAGATGGCTTTACCCCCAACATCGTTCTGCTGCGTGATGCACCCGCTAAGCAGGGGGCCAGTATGATAATGAGGAAGTGGGCCCATGGTCAGCGGTGTCATATCGGCCCATATGTCCTCCCCTGTTCCATTGAATGACCTCCGCCCGAGCGTGGTCTAGTATAATTGAAAATTGGTGCCAGTGTCCTTACTGTGTCTCTAATGATAGCAAAACTTCTCTCGGGTGGACCTCATGTATGATTCCTCTGGGAGCCAGCGGACCACTGATACCTATGTGGGCCACTCTTCGTCGGTTCTTGTGGTGAGCCACAGGGTGGGTCGGGGTTGTCTGAAGAGAGGCCCAGGAGTTCCATCCCTTCCTTCAAATCTGTAAGGTGGCGCTGTTTATTGTTGTATTCAAAAGCGAGGCCAAACGGATATGTCCATCGGTACCTAATATTATCGTCGCGCAGTTTCGATGTGATAGGTCGGAATAGTTGTCTCCTAGCCAGGGTGGCTGGCGCCAGGTCTTGGAAGACAGTGCACATGTGGTCTTGGAAGGAGACTGTTCCCTTTTTCCTGGCTGCCAGCAGGACAGCCTCTTTTACCTTGTAGGAGTGGAATTTAGCGAGCACGTCTCGCGGCCGCTTCCGCTCTCCGGTCGCCAGGTTCCCAACTCGGTGCACTCTTTCTAGTTTTATCTTAAGTGTCTGTGGGCTGAGGATTTCTGCGAACAGTCCCTCCAGGAACGCTTCGAGATCAGATCCTTCTGCCCTCTCTTCCAGGTCCCGGATGCGTAGGTTCTCTTTTCGTGCTCTGTTTTCGAGATCTTCCGCCTTTAGTTGTGTTTGGTGTAATTGGTCCTGGAGAGCGCGGACATCATCCCGCATGGCGGCGGTGTGTTTATCAATTTCTTGAGTTTGTGCCTCCAGGTCCACTACTCTCGTGCCCACTGAGTCCACATCCTGTTGAAGGGAGGCTAATCGACCTGTGAGGTCGGATTTCAGTTGATCGATCGAGGCCTTGAGATCCTGACCCAGTTCCTTCCGAAGTTCCATTTTAAAGTCTCGCAGCGTAGCCAGAAGGTCGTCTTTTGTTAGGGCCATCATGCCTGCTCCCACGTCCTGTGCAGGTGGCGGGCGTTTGTCCGTAGTCGTAAAAAAGTCAGACACCCTATTTGTTGCTCTGCTCGTCGCCTTCTTCGGTGGCATAGAGGCAGGCCCGGGTGGACCCCTGTTGCTATGGCAAGCGGAGTGGGTGACTGCGGCGTCCGTTGGAGTTGGATTCCCACCTCGCTGTTGGTTTGGCACTGATGCTGGACGACAGCGGCTGCTTGCCTCTTGTTGGTTGGGCGTGGGGTGGGCCTCGTGGTCAGACTGGGTATTGGACGTATGAGCACCAATTCCGGTATATATCCCCCTGTGGTGGCATCTTTTGCTTTATCCTGATGAGGCTGATACAGGATGTCATAGAAAGAGGGTTATCCGCAGGGCAGCGGGCGGGGAGTGCATTTCTGTGAAGGAGCTGCTTTCGTGGCTATTGTCATAGCTCGCCTAGCTCGAGAGGTGACCTGATGGTTGTCCCGTTCCCTGTTGCGGGCATTGCATCTCCCGCCCGGTCCCACGGTGCCTCTGTGCGCAGAGTGCCGCGTTTAATGTGGCTGTGGGACGTCACAAACGGTGTGTCTCTGAAGTGAGGAGTGGAGCAGCCCTTGCGCCACTTGCTGAGGGTCTGACTTGCCTGCAGTGACTGGGCCCGAGGCGCGGGAGTCGGGGAGAGCCGCTCACAGGCATTCGCGTTTATCGCAGGGCTGCCATTTTAGGGTCAGGCATAGTGCAAAGGTCCTGCTGCCACACAGTCGCTCAGCCCGTAGGTGCCAGATCCGTGCTTCCCGGGGTGTCACTTTCGCCGATCGGCTGCTAGGTAATCTCTGGTTCCCCGCTATACCGCCCACGCACCTGAGGGGTCTAGCATAACAGCGCGGTACCTCGTTGTTGTAGCAACGTCCTCCACTGAGTATATGTACCCCCGTTCTAATGCTCTGGCGTTCCTGCAGGCACTGGGTTGTATCTCTTGCTGAGGGTAAAGGTGGTACCTCTACAGCATCAGGTCCGCGGTCGCTTCCCCCAGTGGTCGAGGATCCGCGATGGTCATCGGGTGGAGGCCGCCATTTTGGTGTGCTCCGGGCCGTCCCTGGCCGGTCTTTGATCCCGGGTACAGCGTTAGGCAAGCATTGATGTTGAAAGTTCAGAATATGCCCCGCACCTTCAGGATAGCAGCGGAGGGCGCTGTGAAGCTGTTACCGCGCCGGCTCCGCGATCGCTACCTCCGTAGTCAGAGGCCCGCTGCAGTCACAGAGTGGGGGGCCGCCATGTTAGCGCGCGCCCAGCCGCTCCTGGCAGGACTCCGATTCTGGTCGCCGGGAGATGCTGACAAAGATTTCAGGTGCTCACAGCATGCCCCGTACCTTCAGGGTGTCAGCGGTGGCTGTCACGACGGCGGGAATGCTGTTTAACCGCCGGTATGAGCTCAGGACAGTAGCGCGGACCGGGAGCCGAGACAATCTACGTCTGCCCGGCCATCTTGCCCGGCCACGCCCCATGATTATGTTGTTTAATGTTTTATGAGAGTATATTTATGTATTATGAATGTTGAATGAAGCAAAACTGTTGCATGTATTACATGGATATTTTTTATCTTTGATGGTTTGTAACCGAATAAAGGATTTTTGAGATTGAGAGTGCAACCGTGTTTTTCAATAAATAATATTTATACCCAATGAATGAGACTGTACTTCAAGGCATGGGACAAGCACCCAATTAGAGAGGTTGTAATTGTTCCCTTCTGCTGTCTCTCTATCTCTTTGCCTCTTGTGCCAGACCCGAACCAACACTTGTCCACCCGCCTGAGCATATGCATTTATTCCTGTGAGCTCACTTGCAGTCTGGCCCTGCAGTTTGTGCCTCTGAGAGACTTCTGCTACTTCTGCGCACAGACACTGGAAACAGATGCACTATCATGAGAAACTTAAGGAGTTATGAATGTGTCTTGCTAGGATAATTTTTAAGATTCAAGATATCACTTCAAAAGAGTCGTTCAAAAGAGATATATCCTTTGTGATTCCTCTAGAGCTTGAGTTGTGAGGATTTCGGCTCTCAAATATCACTTCTCTTTGGATACAATGTGTTTTCATAGACACATTCCTCCCCATCTGCCTCGACAATAGCGTCTTTGGTAGCTAGGATTTTGGTGGCTGGTGAATTGTACCTCATGCCTCTCTTATCCACGTCATGGCTGGCTTCCTGATAACCAAGGAGATCATGAAACCATTCATATTTCGATATAATTATATGATCAAAGGACGTATAGAGGGGGTTAAAGCAGTTTTTCATAGAACCTGGGGATGGGGTATTACCCTTGTTAAGATTAGGTACCATGGCACCGCTTCTACTCCTTGCACAGCAGGACCTTGTCACTGTGTTAATTTCTCGGCATAGTCATAGACATGCCACAGGCAGTTCCCCACCTCGCAGGAGAACTCACACACAAGCTACACAATGACCCGAATGCAACAATACTGTGCGGTTACAACTCCGTGATCACAAGTACCCCACAGTTCCTTTCTCTAGATTAGTCCATCAGAGCCCATGGCCCTTCTACCCTTCTGCACAGGATATATTTTACCAGTGAAGACAAGAGTGTGACTCAAGACACCAACTTTAGGTTATCTGATCATCCTCCCACCCCTCAGAGTTGTACGAGTACGGAGGTTGCAAAATTCTGGATTTTGTGAGTGAGTAGGTCATCCAGGCAGTTTTTTTTGTTGCATTCTCATACTTTTGTTCCTGTTTCTCAAATATAAATGAAGGATGCACTTTTTCATCCAAGCAGCGACGCTGATCATGCAGTTGGTGACATTTGCTTTGTCTGTGCTGGTTGAATTGGTAAGAGAGAGGATGAGCTGTGCGTCGTCAGTGTAGGATACTATGTTGATGCCGTGGGCTCTGACGATGTCCGCGCTGGGCGTCATGGAGACGTTGAAGAGTGTTGGGGTGAGCGATGATCCTTGAGGGACTCCGCAGATTAAGTTTCTTGGGTTTTGAGGTGAGGGGATGGGGGGATGGGGGGTTGGGGCCCGGGGGGGGAGTCTAACTCGTTGAGTTCAAGTCTGTGAGGAAGAATGATATCCACTTGAGTGCTGGTCCACAGATACCCAAGTGCTGAATTTTTCTGATGAGTGAGTTGCAGAAGACATTAATGAAAGCTGTGGAGAGGTCGAGGAGGATGAATGCAGCCGTTTCTCTTCAGTCGAGGATGCTTCTGATGTCATCCATTGCCACAATGAGGGCTGTTTCTGTGCTGTGATTGGTGCAAAAGCCATATTGAGGGCTGTCTAGGAGTTGATGGAGTTGTAGGTGGTCTGAAAGTTGGGTATTGATGGCTTTCTCCGTGACTTCAGTTAGAAAAGGCAAGAGCGAGATGGCCTGTAGCTAGTGAGGGTGTTGTGGTCTGCTGTTGGTTTCTTTAATAGGGCGTTGACTTCTGCTTTTTTCCAGCAAGACTGGAAGATGGCGGTGGTTATGAAGATGTTGACGATAGCAGTGAGTGCAAGGTAGATGATGGTTCTTCCAAGGTTGTATTTGAAGTTGGGGCATGGGTCTGAGGAGGCTCCTGAGTGGATGGTATTCATCAGGGCTGTGGTGCCTTCATTCGAGAGGGTCTTCTAGTTGCTTAGCTGCTGTTTGGTGATGAGGGAGGTATCCTGCTGGGAGTTTGTATCGGTATGCTGTAGGTCGAATTTGTTGTAGATCTTGGCAATCTTCTGTTCGAAGAAGTTTGAGAGGTCGTTGTCGAGTGCTTAGGATGGGATGATGTCATTGTTGGCAGCTGTGGGGTTGGATAACCTTGTGACGATGATGAAGAGTTCTTTGCCGTTGTTGAGGCTGGCTTCGAGTCTGAGAGTTAGGCACTTTTTCTTTGCGTCTCATAGTTGTTAGTGGTAGAGGTTGAGGGCGGCTTGGTATGTGGATCTTGTGGTGGTGCTTTTGTCTAGTCTCCATTTTCTTTTAAGTTGTTTGCAATGGCGCTTGGACTCCCTGAGGTCATTCGTGTACCTGCTGGGTCATTTGTTGTTTTTGGAGGTCTTGTTTCTGGGGGAAGTGGTGCGGTTGGCACAATCGGTGAACCATTTATTGAAGAGGTTGGTGTCGACATTGAGGTTCCCGGTGCGGTTGGGTGGGCATTCCTGTAGGGTCTTGGTCCAGTTTTCTTCTATTTTTCCCGTATCTTGATGGTGCTTTGGGTTTTTCTGGTGGGGTGGCTTGGTGGGCGGGTATTCATGAAATGTATGATTTAGTGGGGTAATACTTTGCTTTGTCGACACACAATCCAGGTGTGCAAGGGATACCTGACTTTGCCACCCATAAAGGATGGAACCTCTGTGACTCCAATTTCTACAGGCTAAAAGGACCTTCTGTAACCTGATGGAACTTTGGAAGCTATCGCTGTAAAAAACAACATGATGAACAGTTGATGGAAAAAAACTTCTTAAAAGGGAAAAAATGCCAAAACAGGTTTCTTAAAAAGGGTCACAAATCTTTTCACTGTGACCTTTTGACCGAGCACCCGGAGGCAATTTTGTACCATTCCTAGAATATGAAAATTAACGTGAATAACACAGTGTTGATATTTTGCATACATCTGCCCTTTACAAGACTTCTTACAATTTAAAGCAAACACTGGTAAAGCCAAATCATCTAGCTTAAATGGTTTCTAAAACACAAAAGTAGCCACAGTGTGGCGACATTATCTAGGCTATTTGCCCACGACAGAATGGGAAGTCTTGTAAAGAGTAACAATCCGCTATATGCCGTAGTTCAGTAGCACAGTAGTATTATCATTAGCTAAGGCAGTTTGGATCACAAGGGGGAAGCTGTGGCTGGAGTCTCTTACTGTAGATGGCCAGCAGAGAATGGGCAGGAGAGTGGTGCTGCCTGAATCCTGATAGCACTGAAGGAGTCATGACCCATGGTGAACAGGGGCAGGGGCGCTGCTGACACAGAAACTGTGCAAAGAAGTTGAGTGCAGGAGTTTAGCGACACCAGAGAAGAGTTAAGGAGCAAGTGTGCAAGGCCTTCTGATGGGGCGGCCTAGGAGCAGCTGCGAGTAGCTCAATGTGGAGTAGGCCTGAAGAATCCTGATTTGCAGGCTCCAACCTTCTGGACTTATATGTGCCTGCTGGTGGGGCAGAGGCAAATGGATCGTGCTTATGTCTACCATCTTGTGCCGCAATGGTTTGCTATCTAGAGGATTTGACAGACAGCCAGGGTGTGCGGGGGTCATTGGAGTTGTGATGAGGGGCGCCCGGTACCCCTTCTCCTAGGTGCTACTCTGCTCATGCCCGGTTATGCTGGGGCAGAGTAGTCAATGGTTCATGAGTGGCCTATATGAGATTTGCAACTTTGAGTTCTAGGGATCCATTTGTTGTAGTCTGATAGATAACCAAAAGACAGAGGCAGTACACCACACCGTGGCTTTTTCATAAATGATAACCTGTAGCCTGCTGTACAGAGATTGCAATTAGGTCCCGGTGGTAGGTAGGCACACTTCACCTAAACATGTGAACAGTGTTCTCTAGGTCAGCATGTCAACATTTTATCATGGTCAAAGACATATCAAACAAGCCATCGCAGCGCAAGTCGTTTTTTTTAATACACTTCTGCACCAGGGGCGATCATGGCAGAAACTGTTCTGGTGCAGCATGTACAATAGGGTAAGGAATGGTGCTGAGCTGCGTCCTTCCAATTTGATGTCTGACATTAGTAAATACTGTTTGGTGTTGGAACTAAAGATAGACATGGTCTCAGTAGAAAAGAATCTCCTGCAAGACCTCCTCAGCAAAGTGGCACGGATACTGGTGTGACTGAAGTGAGAAATATAATGAAGGTACAGCATAGTGCGCATGCCCTGTGTGCTAGGGTGGAAAGTGTGTAAGAGAGATCCCAGGGAAGCAGCCTTCATTTCTTGGTATTTCCAGAATATGTGGGAGGCCCATCCATGTTCTTTTTTTCTGGATCCATGGATGTCAATCACTGTGCCTTAAATGTTTTTTCAATATAGATAGCATATAGAGCTGTGACTCCTCCGCCCAGGGCCAGGAAGGTGCTGTTAATACCAGGTTCGAGGCAGGGACGCTACATTGCAATACCCACTTTAAAGGACTATTGTGCAATATGAAGGCTTGTTGATCATGGCCTTCCCACCTGTAAAAAGACATAAGTCATTTGATACAATGAAGTAATTGGTCTGAAATGTATCCTATTTTTCCCAACAAAGTTTAAGATTTTAAAAGATAAAAAAGCAACTTTTTTTGCTTCACATGAGACTGGATTGATAGTTGGAATAAACTGAGGAGAGTACCAAGAGAATCTGCAACACATGGGGAAATAATACTGGTGAAACACTGGGGATGGTATGAACAGTGATGGCACCACTCATTTGGTGCAAGGAGTGATGGTGGCCGAAGATGGTTCTTTGAAAGAGGAAAATTCTGCAAAGACACCGGAATTATAGAACTGGTTGCTGATTTGATGTACCTACTCCACTTGAGACTGCACCTGAACCTTTAATGTTGCTTTTTAACACTGTGTGTAGTTTTGCTTCCCTGGGTGTCTAGGGAGTCACTGTTTTGATTGACATGTGATACAGTACTGGAAGTAGTGGTGCTGTGGTCTGTGAGTGTGTTAGGTGCTATGACAATGAAGTGCGTTGTGGAAATGAGTTGATGTTGGTTGAGTATGAGAGTTGGAAATACAGTTATGTCTGTGAGGATATAGAAGTTGACGTGGAACATCAGAGGACTTAGTGATTATGTCAAGAGAAGCAGGGTAGTCTCACACCTTAAGAAACATAAGGTGAAATTGGTGTTGAAGCAGGAAACACACCTGAGTACCACTATGCCTGACCAGCTGGCAAAGAAGTGGAGGGGTCAGCTGTGCTCCTTCTGCTCCTACTCTCAAGGAGTAGCATTTTGAACTGTGTTTGGGATCCCATTCTGGTCTATTAAAGTGGTTAAAGAGCAAAGTGGGGAGTATATGATAGTATATGGTGCGCACAATGCATTTGATATTTGATTGTTGAACATATATGCCCCTAGTGTAGTCGACAATTCCTTTTTTCAAAGCATATGGGGAATTTTAGTTGCATTGATGATACAGTCTTAGATAGGCGATCAGATAAGGTCACAAATTCTAAGGTGCAAATGTTAGGAGTAGTGTTGGATGGAGGAGTCTGGTTGAAATTTGACATAGACAATATTCTCGGATTCAGCCTTTCTCCTATTCAGCCTCACATGAGTCATACAATAGACTGGGCTATTTCTATGTAAGGGAATGCATCGTTCACATTGTACTGAGGTGCAATATTGGAGTTGTCTGCACTTGGACCATTCATTCTTGATAATAACGGAGAGAGAGGATGTTAGAGGGCTTGCATATCAATATGGAGATTAAGTATGGAGGTCTTGGAGATGCTGGTATTAGATCAGACTTAAGGAGGGTGTTGGGCCATTCTATTGCTGACAATTAGGGTTCAGCCTCGTCCAGGGATATCGAATAGGAGGTCATAATGCTCAATGGATTCTTCAGAAGAAACATTTCAAGGGTCCAGACCCAGCTGGAACAAAAGACAACATTTTTGGAAAGTGAGATAGAGAACCTTGAAAGACAGACCTTGACTGGTAGGTCGCTCCCCCACCACACAGCTCCGTCTGTGTGCCCTGCTGCTGCCCCTGATTGTGCTCGTTTTTCCTTTCTGTGCCCCCTTGCTGCCCCTGATTGTGCTCGTTTTTTCCTTTCTGTGCCCCCCTTGCTGCCCCTGATTGTGCTCGTTTTTCCTTTCTGTACCCCTTGCTGCCCCTGATTGTGCTCGTTTTTCCTTTCTGTGCCCCCTTGCTGCCCTTGATTGTGCTCGTTTTTTCCTTTCTGTGCCCACCTTGCTGCCCCTGATTGTGCTCGTTTTTCCTTTCTGTGCCCCCCTTGCTGCCCCTGATTGTGCTCGTTTTTTTCCTTTCTGTGCCCCCCTTGCTGCCCCTGATTGTGCTCGTTTTTCCTTTCTGTGCCCCCTTGCTGCCCCTGATTGTGCTCGTTTTTTCCTTTCTGTGCCCCCTTGCTGCCCCTGATTGTGCTCGTTTTTCCTTTCTGTGCCCCCTTGCTGCCCCTCATTGTGCTAGTTTTTCCTTTCTGTGCCCCCTTGCTGCCCCTGATTGTGCTCGTTTTTCCTTTCTGTGCCCCCTTGCTGCCCCTGATTGTGCTCGTTTTTTCCTTTCTGTGCCCCCCTTGCTGCCCTTGATTGTGCTCGTTTTTCCTTTCTGTGCCCCCTTGCTGCCCCTCATTGTGCTAGTTTTTCCTTTCTGTGCCCCCTTGCTGCCCCTCATTGTGCTAGTTTTTTCCTTTCTGTGCCCCCTTGATGCCCTGATTGTGCTCGTTTTCCCTTCTGTGCCTGTTTCCCGCCGCTGCGCCCTGCTGCCCGCCCCTCACTGCCCATTCGCTGCCCCATTCCCTGCTCCTCCCTCCCACCTCCCCATTTATGGCGGCCGCTGTGCGGCCGCGCAGCGGACGTGCGCAGCGGGCGCGCCGCTGGCGCGCCGAAGGCGCGCCTAAGGCAAGCCCGTCTGCGCCCGTCCACGCCGTGACCGCGCCCAGCACCAGACCCCCTGGTCCGGGCATCCCCCGCGCCCGCCACATCAACAGACGCCGATACGACGCCAGCACCCTCCACGCACTCAACCCCGGAAAAGATCTCGCCTGCTACCAGGCCACCCCGAAGCGCACCCAAGGGCCCTTCACCTGCCGGAACTGCAGCTTCGCCAGCACCCGCCCCGCCAAACCACCGCCCAGGAAAGAACCCAACTACCTCAGATGCATCCTCCTCAACACCGGCACCGCCCGCAAACACGCCATCGAACTCTGGGACCTTCTCGACTCAACCTCCCCAGACGTCGCATTCCTGACGGAGACCTGGCTGAATCCCGCTTCAGCCCCCGACATCGCCATTGCCATCCCGGACGGATACAAGATCACCCGCAGGGACCGCACCAACGGAGTCGGAGGAGGCATCGCCATCGTCCACAGGAACACCCTCAGAGTCTCAACCAACACCGACGACACCCTCAGCACCGCCGAACACATGCACTTCCAGATCCACACCGATCCCAACACCACCCTCAGAGGAACCCTCATCTACAGACCCCCCGGACCCCGACCACAGTTCAGCGATTCCATCGCTGACTCCGTCAGCACACACGCCATCGCCTCCACGGACTACATCCTCCTCGGGGACCTGAACTTCCACCTCGAGAACAACAAGGACACCAACTCCACCACCCTGATCGACAACCTCGCCACCCTCGGACTCAGACAGCTCGTGACTACACCCACCCACGCCGCCGGCCACACGCTCGACTCCATCTTTTCCGCAAGCCCACACGTCTCCTTCAACCACACCTCCGAACCCCACTGGACTGACCACCACTGCATCCACTTCACCTACAGGAAGCCCACCACGCACCACCGCACCGAACAAATGCCTCGCCGCTGCTGGAGCAGAGTCACGGAAGACCAGCTAACCACAACCCTCGCCCTGAGCCCACCCGCCCGAACCCTCCGACCCCGACACCGCCGCCCGCAACCTCAGACAGTGGATCGATGACTGCGCCAACACCCTCGCCCCGCTCAAGAATCCGCCCAACAGCCACACCAGCAAGAAAGCCACCTGGTTCACCGAAGACCTCCAGGCCTCCAAACGAACATGCCGAAAACTGGAGAAGATCTGGCTCCACGAACGGACAGCGGACAGCTACGCCGACACAAGAGCGCCACCCGCAGTCACCATCACCTCATCAGATCCGCCAAAAGGGCCTCACTCAAAGACCGCCTAGACAACAACGCACACAACAGCAAAGAGCTCTTCAACATCGTGAAGGAACTCTCCAACCCCAGCTCCAACACCAACGACATCCAGCCGTCGCGAGACCTGTGCGACTCACTGGCCACCTTCTTCCACCGCAAAATCGCCGACATCCACGACAGCTTCAACACCACGACCGCCCGGCAACCACCGAGACCACTGCCCCCACAACCACCAACCGCCTGCTCTCCTGGACCAACATCAACGACGAGGACAACAGCGAGATCATGTACACCATCCACTCCGGTTCACCGCTAGACCCGTGCCCTCACCACATCTTCAACAAAGCCAGTACAGCCATCGCGCCCCATCTCCGGAAAATAATCAACATCTCCTTCGAGACAGCAACCTTCCCGGAAAGCTGGAAGCACGCCGAGATCACCGCCTTACTCAAGAAACCCAAGGCAGACCCCAAGGACCTCAAGAACTTCCGACCCATCTCTCTGCTCCCGTTCCCCGCGAAGGTCACCGAGAAAATCGTCAACAAACAACTGACCCGCTACCTCGAGGAGAACAACATCCTGGACCCTTCCCAGTCCGGCTTCCGCAGCAACCACAGCACCGAAACCGCCCTCATCGCCGCCACCGATGACATCAGGACCCTGCTAGACAACGGAGAAACAGCAGCCCTCATCCTCCTGGACCTATCAGCCGCCTTCGACATGGTCTGCCACCACACACTACGAACACGCCTTCACGACGCCGGGATCCAAGAGAAGGCCCTGGACTGGACCACATCCTTCCTTTCCGGCAGAACACAAAGCGTCCGCCTCGCCCCTTCCGATCCAAGGCCACCAAGATCATCTGCGGCGTACCCCAAGGCTCCTCCCTCAGCCCAACGCTGTTCAACATCTACATGGCACCCCTCGCCCACGTCGCCCGACAGCACAACCTCAACATCATCTCCTACGCCGACGACACCCAGCTGATCCTCTCCCTCACCAAAGACCCTCACACCGCCAAAGCCCACCTCCACGAAGGAATGAAGGCCGTCGCTGAATGGATGAGGACCAGCCGCCTGAAGCTGAACTCGGACAAGACGGAGGTCCTCATCCTTGGTTCCAACCCTTCAGCCTGGGACGACTCCTGGTGGCCAACATCACTGGGAACAGCCCCGCCACCCACCGACCACGTACGCAACCTAGGGGTCATCCTCGACCCCACCCTCTCCATGACTAAGCAGGTCAACGCCGTTTCCTCATCCTGCTTCAACATCCTCCGAATGCTCCGCAGGATCTTCAAGTGGATCCCCACCGAAACAAGAAAAACAGTCACCCAGGCCCTCGTCACCAGCAGGCTGGACTACGGAAACGCCCTCTACGCAGGAACGACGGCTAAGCTCCTGAGACGGCTGCAACGCATCCAGAACGCCTCTGCACGTCTTATCCTCGACATCCCCCGATGCAGCCACATCACACCCCACCTGAGAGACCTGCACTGGCTCCCTGTCAACAAGAGGATAACCTTCAAGCTCCTCACCCACGCACACAAAGCACTCCACAACTCCGGACCAGCCTACCTCAACCGACGACTCAGCTTCTACACCCCCACCCGCCAGCTCAGCTCGACCAGCCTCGCCCTCGCCACAGTCCCCCGCATCCGGAAAACGACCGCCGGCGGCAGATCCTTCTCCCACCTCGCCGCCAAGACCTGGAACACCCTCCCCACCAACCTCCGACAGACCCAAGACCTACTGGCCTTCAGAAGACTCCTCAAGATCTGGCTCTTCGATCAGTAGCAGCACCACCCCCCTCTTCCCCCAGCGCCTTGAGACCCTCACGGGTATGTAGTGCGCTTTATAAGTGACATGATTGATTGATTGATTGAGTTGCTGGGTTCGCCTGACGTGACATCATAGATAAGCTACGAGAGTTGCAACTGACTTATGAGAGACTTGACAAATTAGTCTACTTCTCATGTATGCAGCGATTACACAGGAAGAGAGAAATGCTGGTAAGATTTTTGCATGGTTCTCAAGACTTGTATACATCAAGTGCTTCAAAGATGCAAGCAAAGGCTGCATGCTCACAGTGCACAGTTGGATATGGTCGATATTGATGTTTATTTGCTGAACTTAGATATGCCTAGTCTCTTGAATGAACAACAAACATTATTATAGGAGCTCCATATCTTCCATTGGTTATATGATGAGATAAGAAACTTGAGGGATACACATTCTTCCAACTGAGTCCTATCAATGACTTACATAAAACAATAAAGCACACAACAGCTGACCAAGGTCAGGCACCTCAATTCCACTAGTTACATATATTAGCATACGAGTGCAACAACTCCCGGTATCCGCTGCTGAGAGATACCAAATTAGTAAGAATGTCCATAAGAAAGGAAGGTGCACTCTGATAGGCGTCAAACAGGAAACACACTTGTAGTCCAAAAGGGTTCTTCTTTTTATTCAAGGTTGTTCAATTAAAACCGGCACACAGCCAACGCGTTTCGTTCCCTAGTGCCACGGGAACTTCGTCAGGGCTTACTAGAAATATCAGAAAAGTTCTGGAAAAATCACACTATTTCAATGTTGGTCCTTGGGGGTGTGCATGAACACCAATACGAGTGATTCAATTCGATCGGTCCATGTAGTTCTGGATAATAAATCAGTCGCCAAAGAATATATTCACATCAATTCAAGCAATGGCTCTCAACAATCCAAGAGAGCAGGTTTGCATAAATTCTGAAGTAAATTCCGAAAAACTATCTAAATAAAGGGAGAACGGCTTTCATGATAGATCACAGCAGTTTAAAACAGTAGTTCACAAATGTCATGGTACATAGGTGCAGATAGAGCCCGCTGTCAGTATCTCAGCGACGGCAAACAGATGCCGGGCAGCATGGTGGATCGCAACAACGTGAATGCAATAAATATTGCATTCATGTGAACTACTGTTTTAAACTGCTGTGATCTATCATGAAAGCCGTTCTTGTCTTATGGACATTCCTATCAATGACTGCCTGAAATTGTGGTACATAAGCTACCAGAAGTGCTTGTCGAAGTTTTAGATCAGTGTGGTTGACCGGGCACCATGAGGGATTCTTTAATAGTGGATATACTGAAACCAGGAAAAAGTTGCATGAATGTCCACTCCATCAGATATCTCTTTGCGATAAATATAAATGTTATCTTGGGTAAAGTTATTGCTACAAGTCGACCAGGGGTGATGTACATGTTACTTCACAATCTGGGTTTATCCTCAAAAAGAATACAGTGATTAACTTGTGATTTTTGAGTCCCATTTATCAGGCACTCATGGATGATGTCTGTGAGTACTCTGTGGTGGTATGGTACGTGAATATCGACTCCAAAATACTATTCGACTATAATATTGTATATTATTGAAGGAAAATGTATCTTTTTTATGTTTGTAACTAATATCTTAAGGAAATATGCCTTTTCTGTGAGGTCACCCTGGATTTTTTCACCTCTTACTGAACCTTATATTTTTGCTGTTTTTAGAACTTTGTGCACTTTACTCCTGCTGACCAGGAGTAAAGTGCCTGCACTTCCCTTTTGAATCTGGTTGAATAGGCATATTCCTAATTTGTATATATACATAACTTACCTATTAGTTCCTAATATATGGTAGAAAATTTACCCAAAGCCTGTAAGTTACAAACCACCAGTGGACTGCATCACCTATTGTGCCATCCACTATAGTGGCAATGCAAATATGGCTTCAGGCCCATCCTGTGTATCCTCACTATACCAGTGTAACAATTCCTACTAGACCTGTCAAAATAAACCCCATTCTCCCCCTACACACACAGCCCTCAGAACCGAATCTCAGTGTGGCCAAAGACTTTCGCCATCTTTAAAATGCCCAAAGTGGGTAGAATTGGCCCCAGGAACTGTTGTGGTTAGGGCGCATCATGGAGTCATTCCCGTACACTAGCCGGTGCCAGGTATGAATGTGGGATTTTTAAGCACTCACTTCAGAATACTCCTGAACCTGAGGAAGATCAGAAGAGGATTAAACCTGCTCTCTGCAATCTGCGAAGACTGCTGAAGGACTGAACCTGCTCTCTCTTGTACCCAGGACAAAGAAGTGGACTCCATGGGTCGTAAGATAAAGCTACAGGTATACCACAAACTACAAGAGGCCTTTCCAGAAATTGCCCAGCTGATCAGTGGCAAATGGACTTGGACTGGATCTTGCTGTTGGACTATGCCTGACAGTGGTGGATTGGGACCTAGTGGACAAAAGCCAGAAGGTAAAAACTTTGACCAGGACAACTCTGGTTTGTAATGTGACCCACACTCCATCATGGTCAGCATCACATTGTTGTCTCCTGTGACCATTGACTATCACAGGCACTTTATGCTTCTATTCCTACTTAAAACGTTTGTTTTTAAAATCTTATCTCCGGGTTCACATTATTTGATTTTAGTGTCATTTTTTTTAATACAATTTAATCTGATTTTCTTATTCAGTTTGGGATTTTGATTGTTCTGCATTTAGATGCTATTACTATTCTGGTACTGCATACATACTTTACACATTGCCTCTAGTTAAAGCTGTCTACTCTGTGCCACAGCTTCCAGGGGATTGAGCTCAAGTTTATTTAGTTGCTATAATGTTTCACCCTGACATGGGTTGTGATTGTTAATTGAGGTGACCACATGTCTCCCTCAACTAATATCTCAATTTCCTACAATATCGATATTTAAAATATTGCACCAAAATATCATCATACATAAATCATTAATATTGTTAGATTGTGTATGTTTTTCTTATAATTTTATATATCGAGATATTTCAAATATTTGTTTTCTAATGTTACATTATTCTTATATTATTTGTTCAGGTTGTGGGCTATATTGAGAGATTGAATGGGTTGTTGTTTATTTTATAAATAACATGATTTATCTGATGTAATTTTTTTCTGATGTGTTACATTCTTTCAGGTTTCTACTTTCTTCAGGGTTCTTTCTGGGGTACTGTGTGGGTTGTGTTTTATTTAAAATATATATTAAATATCCATTTTAAAAGGAAATTAATTTAAATTGTTACTATTTTACTTACTAAATTACATTAATTTATAAAAATTGTTGAATAAAATGTTGGGGTTATTTGACTTGTTTTTCAGTTGAGCAAATTGTAAATCAGATGTTTTATTGTATTGGAGATTTTGCTGCATAGTTAATTATTATTGTGAAGAATACTTTACACACATACTGAGGAATTATAGTGACAGTTTTTCTATTCTATTTTTCTAATGTATTAATGATGAATAATTACAAACAATTAGGTTTAGTATTTCAGTTATATATTCATGTTTAGGTTTAATTTAAAATAATATAGTGGGGTTAAAAAAAACAGAATACAAGAATTGGTCTAACCCTAAATGTCACCAACGAAGACAGTTCATTGACATCCTACTCACAGTGTGACTGCGAATCCTGATGATCTTTTCTCATAACTCTATCTTTGTATTTAGAGTATAATAAGGCTCCCTCCTTCTCAGATCTCAAGCAGCAGAACATGAGCTATTTTGATGAACAAATGAGCACAAGACCAACACATACAAAGGAGAATATCACTCCATTAGTCCACATCTCCCTTCTCCTCCTTGTAAGGAATATAACCCCTCAGTATACTGGCCTCCTTCAGATGGTGCAACAAATTTTTAGTCTCCACTATGGTTTCGGAAAAACTGCCTGACAGCGCTAAGTCGATTTCCTGTCCGCTATCGTGGCTGTATCTCCTTCTACTTGGTTGTTGAACTCTGTGGATATCTCCTGCTTCCTCTCTGAGGCCTAAATCCCTCTCACCTAACTTAGTGACTGGACTATCGCTTTATTGTCATTCCTGGTGAATTGCAACCAAAATTGGTGCCCCTGTCAGTGCTGGAAAGTAGAGGCATTGTGCCGGATCCAGGTTCCAGCAGCAATTTTGGCTGGATCAGGGATCCGGCTGACCCTGGGAAATGTGCCAGGACACATTTCAGCAGCACGTGCATGTTGTCTGCATTTCCTTCAGGGCAGCAACTTGCAGGTGGGGAAACGACTTCCCTATTTACACTTACGGCTGGGCCCACAACAAAGGCCTGATTTAAAGGGCTATAGCCCTCCTTTTGTTTGAGTATAATACTTGATGACAGCTGTCTGGAGCCGAACACCTAGACGCCAAAGCAATGGAAGAAAACAAAGGCGCACACCATGTTATCACTACACAAGTCCTTAAGAGAAACTATGATTTGGAGGCAGGTTTTTAACTTTGTTCACCTCCCTATGTAAGAGATATGCTTGCACTGAAAGAAAGAATGCAAGATTTAACTGTCTGCATGAGTATTACACAAATATTGATATAAATGGCAATTACTTTTTAAAAAGTATTGTTATAGCGCTACTCATCCCAATGTAGGGTATCAGAGTGCTTTACATCACACAGAGAGGCACAATAAATCAGACATGTGTAAATCAATGTACAGAAAATATTACAAAAGACAACGAGAGTTATAAGGCCTAGGAATCACATATCATCCATACTTGTAAATATTATATGTTAAGAGTGAACAATCAGGAGAAATACACAGTCAGGATATAAAATCTAATGCAGTGATTGTGGTTGTCTGTACTAGCAATACTTTATTACTTGCCATAGGAACCCTTCTTTGTCAGTAGTTAATTTGTAAAAAAAAAAAAAGAAGTGCGGGGCTCTTGTCAGGAGGCACAGCTTGCGCCGCCCAAAACAGAACCAACTACTAACCATGAAATCGAGGAGAGGATGTGGCCTAATGGCCAGAGCTGCCAACTTGGGAGCTGGGGAACCAGGTTCAAGTATCGTCCTTGACTCAACATCTTGTGATTCTGGGCAAATCACTTAATCTCCCCGAGCCTACCATAAATGAATGTTAACTGGTGCTCATGAAAAGCGCTGGTGTTGATGATTAAGTGCTGATTCTGAGCACCGGAAAACAACGGCTCAAATTAAGCACTGTTCTTTATAATCTTAGAATAACAACAGATTGAGGAAAAACACAATAAGGATTTACACCCATGACTTTCAGTTTGTATGCAGCTCCTTGATGCCGGTAAATAGATCACTGTGCTATATTAGGAGGCTAACATTGCAACATTGTTTATTCCAAGATTTCCATTCTGCCTGTACCACCTGGTCATAAAGTTGTGCATAACATAAGATCCATGTGGATCAATCCAACCTGAGAGTTCATTTCTTTCAACAAGTTATCAATGTGTTTCTGCGTGATCTGAGATTCTGGGTGCTTTGTTGGCTCCTTGGCATTCCAGCATCCATTTCTTTGCTACTTTTTCTTGTTATGGGTTGAGCCCACAAGTCCATCACTGAGGATTCTTTTTTTGTTTTTGAAACCGACAGGCACAAACATTGTCGTGAGTTCCCTTTGAGGCCATTTAGTTTTCCTTTATTTTAGCCTGACTGCAAGTTGTCGGCTGCTTTGCCCATGTTACACTCAGCAGGTTTATTTTTGTGCCACGATATTATTTTAGCAAAATACTGTACATGTTTTTGTTATTGCTTCTTCTCTCTGGGACACAGTCTGAACATCTCGTACAAAGTCAAACAACACTCTGCTCGATTATCAATGTAGCTTGGCATTTAGACACAACATAAATTCAAATCTGCTGTTTTCAAAAAAGACACCTCATAACATATACACGGAGATGTGCTGTTTGGAAACAGAGAGAGGAATTCTTGCAGAGGAGAGGTCCTGAGACAAACACGCCAGCCTTGTGCAACCTGAGATGCAGATTACCTAACAACAATACAGGTATGGGGTTCGGTTCTAATCCCAGAGAGCTATGATATTTCACTGTACCCACGTAGTGAGGTTAGGCTGAGGCGGATATATCTTTAAACATGGTAGGGCTTCTCATTGTATACAGTTTACTTGTGATGTTACTAATTTGTCCAGGCATGCATATGTTTTATAGTTGCAGTGCATTTGTTTTATAATAGAGCACAATAGTTTCAATAAATATTGTAAACTGTTCTTGTGTCTTTGTTTTGTTTATTATGGACATGCATGAGTGAGAAAACGAAAAGGTGACGATCTGTTTCCACGGTTCCCTAAGAGGACTATAGTGTTGTGTTCTAGGGTGACAACTTACCTGTCACTTTAGGATGGTTAGGAGGGCAGGTAAGGCACTAAGAGTTAGTCAGGAATGGGGTTCATAGGTATTGATGTGGTATGATGACTCAGTCCCTATATACTGATGTTCTGTGATCCCAGGCATAGTTCTGTTTGCACAGAATCCCTGCAACAACATGTTGCACTACACATGCCCCGCCTGCATTGCTCCCAGGGTATACTGCTATGGAAATCACTCTGCTCACATACACAGTATTACTTTGCACACTTGATTCTCTTGCTGTGCTACACCTCACCTGTGCACTTCTGCTGTAGTTTTTTCTTCCCACTCAAATGGTTGTCTCTGCCTGGGCTCTTTTGCTTGTCTCATGTTCTCCCAAGCTCTACAATGAGCAGAATGGCTGAGCCCTGGCACCTCAGCAGTTTGTGTAGGGTGCCATACAGCCCATGAAATGATCAGTGTTTATTCAGGCCTTCTGGGGTACCACTTCTATCCTCTAGCATATTCTCCCTCACTCACCTTGAAGAGTGAGTGGTTACACCCACATGGATGACAAATGCCAGCTATAGACCCGGGATTATTGTGCTGTAGGTGTATTCCTCCACCCGTCACCTCATCTTCACCATCAGAATTTCATATCAATACACTACTGACTGCAATAACTCTCTAACACCGCCCTCTTCTGAGTATTGCTGTTGACAGTTGAATGCACAGACCTCTTGTCTGTGCGTTTGTCTGTTGTTGAACTGACTCCATGCTGAGCTAATCCCTGCGGACACCTTCACAGCACTGATGGCTCATCCCCCCTCCAACCTGGCAACGCTGCTGCAGTAGACACAGCAATCTTTCCCCATGCCGTTGCAGCAGCCCTCTCTTGACTGCTTTGTCAGAATAGCACATCTCAGTAACAGCCTTTGCACATCACCATGTTCACCCTCAGTCAGGCGATTCCCCCCTCTTTTTTTGCCTCTTCTCCTGCAATAGATTATCTGGCCAGGTAGTGGGAACCTCTTATAACTGGTTTATGCCTATCTCCCATTTTCTGAACCCACGTCTGCTGTGACTTCTCCCAGCTCCCATAGTTGATCATGAACTGATGGATGTTCAGTTGCTGTCTCATAGCTGTTAGGGGACTTTTTCCCACAGATGCAGGACAGATTTAGCCGGTCGGTTGGCCAATGTGGGCCAGGAGACTCCTTTCTAGCCAGACCCTTTGATGCCACTCACGACAGTATTTTGTATTCTGCAAAACCTCTTGTGCAGGAGCTCCTATTGCTCTGATTTATCAAGTTACTTACCATGTGGCTGAAGGAGGACCCTGGGAAACAGCAGAAAACAGAGGCAGAGCGCGAACTGCAGAGATGTAACTCACTCCATGCCTGGCTGGGCCATGCAACCCCGTTCACCAACATTTTGTTCACTAGTTGCACAATTCACTGAGGTCATCTGACCCAACCTTTGATACTGCAGAGCAGAGAATGGACTGTTTAGAAGTACTAACTTTTGTTAGGGATGGTGTTATCCCTGTGAGGTCTCAGCACTATAGTAGCAGCAATATTTCACCCCACCTCTCTTACCCTCTTTTGGGCCAGGACAACTGTATGCCCTAGTGGTTAACAGTATTTCCTAGCTGACCTACCCTTCTTAGGGGTGGCCTATAGCTTTAAGAAGCAGCAGCAGTCTCCATTCAAGAGCCATAGGGGCTCATTATGACGGCGGGAGGATCGCCATCGCCGAGCCGGCGGTGGCGATCCTCCCACCATCACAATGTGATTCACCCACCGCCATCCCATTAGGAGGGCGGTGGGAATCACATAGGTTCCGCGGCGGATGGAAAATCCGTCCGCCATGGTCCCGCAAGGCGGTCCTTTTCCACCCGCATTGCGGGACCCGGAACCAGGGCATCATTGCGGCGGTGCCGTGCAGGCACCGCCGTATTGATTAGCATGAGCCCTTCCGCCTGTCTTTTTGCAGCGGGAATCCCGCCACAAAAAGACAGGCGGAGACTGGCTTTGGGGGCCTGTTGGGGGCCCCCTCTGTGGGGGGGGTGGGGTGTGCACTGGGGGGGTACCCATGGTACCCCCCAACATTTCCATGCACAAGGTGGCAGGCACCGCATGGTGCCTGCCACGTTGTGCATGGAAATGCACATCTTGGCATTTTCACATTGCGGATGGTGCTGCAGCCAGCAGCACCGTCCGCAATGTGAAAAGGCCAGGATGTGCCCGCCAGTGTGGCGGGTGCATCCTAATTGGGCTGGTGGGACCGCCGCACGTCTGGCGGGCGGTCCCATCACCGTCATGATGGCGGGCGGACTGATGTCCGCCCGCCATCATAATGAGCCCCATAGTCTAGAAAATCTATCCAAGACTCAAAGTGCCAAACATGCTTCAGGCCGTGCATTCCGCACTGAACTTTTAACACTTCAATCAAAAGCCTGAACTGTGACCTCTGCACCTTAGGATCAGTGATGCATGAGCCTACGCCAGAAACATCCGAGGGACTCTGTAATCCTGGCTTGAATCACCTGGTAGATAAACCTCTAGAAGGGAATACTGGGAGTGTGAGGCTATTCTCATGCAGCTCATCACTGCTCTATTTGTCACAGCATTTGTTCCATTTATGTCAGCGTCTATGGACCCTTAAAATGTGGCTGAGGGCCTATCGCTGTTTTTCCCACTTGGAAGCCACACAGCTGGATGGAGGGTGCATGGCCCCCCGGACAGCACAGCAATGTCTGTATGACGGGCGCAGGACCTTCTTGTGCCTCGCAGGCGAGTCCATCTCCTATGGGAATCCTGCCAATTGCTCCGCATTCCCTTGTGATAGGGCCACCTCGGGATTAAGCAGCACGAACAGCTCCAATGATGGTTAGCAGATATTCTTATAATCCTTTATGCCAGTTGTATGAGACAATGATGCCCGTCTTTTTTACTGTTCATGGCAGTCTTGGAGTCTGTAGCTCTCCCGGTATGGATCCATGAGATGATTAGCAGGAATGGTTTAGGTGGAAAGAGCTTATAACATTTATTTTTTCCAAAAAGTCATGATCTCTCCTACAGACTTAAGAATATATATCCTGGCCATATTACACATACTCTAAAAATATGTGATGGTACTAGGTTTTAAGGTCAATGAAGACAAAATAAATCTGGTCCCAGTTATCTCAAGGTGGAGGATGTACAAGAGATATGTAATAGGGTTCCTTTAGGATAGTGAAAAAGTCAGTAAAATACCTAGGTATCTATCTAATCTAGAGAGTAGGAAGTTTATACAGTGCCAGTGTATTGATCTTTATGTGGGTTTCTAGGTTCAACTTTGTCAAATGGCCTCTGGAAACCATGGTGGGCCACATCTCCATCATCAAATCAACGTCCTCCCTGTCAAAACTGAAGAGTGTATTGGATTCAATCCAGAGGGATCTCCTAAAGTTTGGGTGGCAATGGAAGCCTGTTGAAGTAGTCTGCCTCCTTGGTTACAGCCTTGCAGACGTCAGACAGAAAGTGGGCCAGCATGAAGCCAGGCAGAGCCAAATGGGATGTCTTGTGGTAATCCAGGAAATATAGGTCTTGCAATCAGTACCACAGTCAAGTTCCTAGTTTGATGCTAAAAGTGTGCAATTCAGTGGCAGTGTGAAAGCCACTGCCTTCCCTCCCAACCCTACTGCTTCCTATCCATTACAACCTGCAACTCAGTCCCGTTAGCAAGGGGCAAGCACAAGCTGAATCGATGGAGGAAGACTGTACGATGGTCGTGGACATGTTTAGCAACAGCAAGGTTGCTTGATGACTATGTGCTGGTTCAAACTGGTGGAGGTGGAATGCTTTTGCTGGTATCAGCTATACACTGGGATATGTGCCAGTAAAGTTGCTTTGCTGCTGCTGCTGAGAAGATACTGTTTAAGCATTTTATTGCTAATGTGTGAAGGACAAAGAGTCTGCTGTTGACTATTAAATATTTGCCTAAGATCACACAATTTAAGTGAAAAGACTGCGATTTATCCAGTTATTTTGGTTTCACTTTGTACAAGTGAGAGTCTATATGTGCTTTCCTTTTTAAGTCAATGCCTAGTTTTACCTCTTTGTGCCGTTTTTGTATAGCGCAAACTCACCCAAAGGTATTGAAGCACTTACATGAGCACCAGTTACATTACACAAGGTCACATTCATTTTTTACCGGCATGGGAAAATTCAGTGATTTGCCCAAAATCATGGGACAGTGAGCCGACGACAAGATTCGAGCATGATTCCTTAGGTACAAATGTTCGCATGCACTGCCTGTAACGCCACACCATGGGTAGAGAGGGAGGGTGGCAGGCAGAAAGAAGTCTCTTATGGGCTCGAGGTTCCAACATGACCTCGAGCTGAGCCAATCTTCAGGCCTGAGTTTTTAGTGGCTCCCCCTCCTCTAATATCTGGACGCAATAACTGAAAGCTAAGAGAGGCTCCAAAATACTGGTCAGTTGGCAAGGGAAAAGAAACGCCAAAAATTCACCCTGTGCAAACGCTCTTGATTCTGAGACAGCTGCCAAGATATCCAGATTTAAAGGTAGTAGAGATGCTTCACAGCGCTGGATTGTGATGAGCGAATCACTTCCCAACACTCTAGCCAAACAAAGCTCTTTATTAAATGGGCAATAACTTAGATTAGATTAAATTGATAAAGCGCAACAATTGCCCAAAGGGCGTCTTGGCGCTAGTGGCAGAACTGCAAGAGTCAGCAAAGCAAAAACAGAAAAAGAAGCAAGGGGAGGAGAAAAGCCAGGTTTTAGTGGTTTTTTAAAACTGATCAGGTTCAGCTGAGACCTGAGGTTCAACTGCAGTTCATTCCACTGTATTACCATGGCATGTATAAAGCTTCTACTGCCTCAAGAAGCTTTATAAATCCTAGGCACTACCATAGTCCTAGATGAAGCTGAGTGCAAACATCTATTAGGAGAATACCATCTCATTTTATTCTGTAAATATTCAGGGTCAGTTCCATGAAGGGCTTTATGTGCCACACAAAGCAATTTGAAGGTAATTCTACTCTTAATCGGCAGCCAATGGAGCTCTTTAAGTCCACTATGGGCAGACTCCGATTTTTTTAGATTTTTCAACAGCTAAACTGCCGCAAATTGCAGCCTCTAAAGCTTTTTTAACAGACCTTGTTGGGCAGCTAAATAGACAGCATGACAGTAATCAAGGCGCTAAAGCACCAGGGAGACCACCACTGTAACTTGAAGATCGATTGGAATAAATGGCAAAAAATGTTTTTAAAGTTTTCAAAAGATAGAAACAGAATGAGGTCAGGTGATTAATTTGATCTTTGAAAATAAGTTTAGAGTCAAAGATCACTCCAAGATTTTTAACCTTGGGGACCGGTGATGGAAGAGGGCCGAAATTAGAAGGCCACAAGGAGGAATTTCAGAAAGACAGATTCGATCCAAAAAGAAGCACCTCCGTCTTATCGGAGTTTTAAGCAATGTTTGTCCATCCAGTTGCTTATGGAAGACATACCGTTGTTGAATCTTTTGCAACCGCATCAACATTGGAATGGAAACAATTTGTGTGTTGTCAGCATAAGATATTGTACTAAAGCCATAAGATCTAATCAGAGCAGCATGAGAAGCTGCGTAAATATTAAAGTGTGGGATTAAAGAAGACCCCTGCGGGACCCCACACAGTAAGGAGAACATGCTGGAAGTAAAATCTCCGAGAGTAACTGACTGAGTTCTATCACAAAGAAACAAAGTCAGAAGGTTAAGAGCAGAACCTTCAAGTCCAATCTCTCTTACCTTTGAATTAAGACTTGATGGCTCACAGTGTCAAAGGCCACGTAAAGGTCTAAAAGGACCACTGCGGCCTTCTCCGTTGTGCAAAATACCTCTGATGTCCTCAGTTGCCATTAACAGAGCAGATTCCGTGTTGTATAATTTTCTGAGCTCCATCTAAGATTTTGTTCAGCTCCAGAAAATTTGAGAGTGTCACATTCAAGTGCCTCTCTAAGATTTTTGCTGGCAAAGGGAGTCTAGAGATAGGATGGTAATTTTTCTCTATGGTTGAATCTAGGGTGGGTTTTTTCAATAGGGGAAGGATTGATGCTTTCTTCCATTCGGTAGGAAAAACCCTTTTTCTATGATCTTATTTTGCACAGTTATTGTGAGTGGGGAAGCCACAATATCAGTCAAACCATGAAAAATGTCAACTGGACAAGGGCCTGCAAGGGCCCCAGACTTTAATATTAACTGGGCCATATCCTCCATTGTGAGAGATGGAAAAATACTCAGAGGAGGGATCCTATCGATAGAACTTGTGGTGCTAACTGTTTGGGGAGCCCATCCCATTCCTACCTTAAAAGAATTATACAATATTTAAACTTTGTTTTTGAAGAAATTGGCCAAATTGTCACAGAAGTCTGGTGTAGGATCTGTAGTGATTTTATTAGGTGGATGGGAGAGCAGCTGTACTGTTTTAAATAGTTTGTTAGAAGAATTGCTTGCGCATTTAATCTTTTCGGTAAAAAATATAGTTTTTTCATACTATTTCTGCTTTGTAAGTCACTAAAAGCTTCCTAGATTTTACTTTTTCATCTAGGGCATAGCTATTCCTCCATACCTTCTCTTGTCTTCTACAGGCTCTTTTGAGTTCCTTGAGTTTGGGGGAGTACCACCCTGCAGTAGGACACGCTCTATGGCCTAGCTTTGGCAGGATCAATACATTGGCACCCTCTGCAATCCAAGAGGAGAAATGTACTACTAAATCATTCACATCGCCAAACGAATTGGGGGGTTAAGAATTCAGAATGAATGCTAGCTCATTTTTGTCTATTTTATTTCAAGCTCAAACTGTTCTGGCAGCATCCCTGTTTTTGTTTTCTTTTTATTCTATATTCTTCATTCAGTTCGTTTCATTAACTTTTTTTATTTACTTTTTTCTTATTCACTTTATGATGGATGCTTGTTAACAAAGGATAGATTACACCCTTAGAGGTGTGCATTAGATAACAACAGTGTATAGGTGTTTCGAAAGGGCATTTGGATTGATATGTGTTTTATTTAATTGTAGTTACCCCTGAAGAAGGGTAGAGGCTGCCCGAAATGCATTGGGTGACATACGTGTTCACCGCGCCATGAGGAATAGTGAATCCCCAAGTGTTTGGAAGAAAAGCCATTATAGGCACTTGTTGAACATTTGGCAAAAAACTGGAAGTATGAATTGGTCTGGATAAAAATGAACTTTGGATAAAAATGATGGTAATAAAATGGTTTAAAAAGGAGAAAATTATGTGAATTCATCTGTTTGTGAACAGTCTTCATTGCTGTGCACCTTGGGTTAGGACTTGATGAAGTTCCAGTATATTTACAATTTTGTATCACGCGAACGGACGGAGCGCGTTCCAAGGTGGCACGCGATAATCAAATGCCTTTGAGTATCAAAAAAGTTTATAATACAGGGAATTGGGTGTGCATTCTACAATTTCTGAAGGTTTGACGTATACCTCTTTCCGTCCAAATGATTTGTTTGCACCTGCACGTTATAATTGTGTTGAAAACAAACATTCGTGAAAGAAACAGTTAAAGGAGAACACAACACCGGAGGTTCACTACTTTGATAAAATTGGACGCATGGGGCACATTAGCTGGCTCTCCCTGCAGTTTCAATTATGCAAAGACTTCATGAAGAAAGTGTGGACATTTACTGAGTTGGCAACATTCAGACACATTGGATATGGTCTAATTCATTATCAGTTTGAGTTTTAAAGCTATTTTGTTTCTGTGTTAATGATTATGTTTTTTTTAAAAAACATTTGGTGAGGAGAAATGTTTTCATGTTTCACTGTTTTTATTTCTCACAGGCTTAATACAGGCAATTAGGTGTGCATTCTACAATTTCTGAAGATTTGAAGCACCACTAAACATACCATCCCGTTTGGGTGGATGGGCTGGAATAGAGAATTTAATCATCATATGGTCTGACCAAGTGACCAGCAGGATGCTATCAATTACCAAGTTGGAAACACTGGAAAAAATGCCATCCAGAGTATGACCAGCAGAGTGAGTGGGAGTTTTTAACCAATAGATCAAGGCCAAAATTAGCCATATTGTCAGTTAGCAGTCTTGCTTGTTCATTATTTTCATCTTCGAAATTAAAATTAAAATCAAAATCACCCAAGATGGTATAATTGTCGTGAAAAATAGTATTCTCAAGAAGGTCACGAATAGCTTCCAATAATTTGGATCTGGGGCCATGCGGTCGACAAAACAGTATCCTATGAAACCTCTACCTCCAACATCAAATTGGGGGGTTCACATTTGAATTTAATTTTATCTTTATAAATTAACGTCAGGCCCCCGTTTTCCAACTCTACCTAGTCCGTAGTTTACATAGCCTGCCAGGAGAGCAGCCACAAAGTCCGGATTAGAAAATGTACCTGCCCAAGTCTGGGTTAGGAAGCAGATATCAGGGCAATAAGCATCTAAATAATAAAATATCACAATCTTATGCTTAATTACAGATCTTGTATTAAGCAAAACACATTAAGTTCAAAGGAAGAGGTGCCCTGAGAACTAAGCAGGCTCTCGTGTCCAATTACTGCCAATGGCTTAGCTTGAATAGGCTCCAAAGAACAAGCATATTGAGTTTATACAACTGTAGTTGGTAACATTCAAGTCAAGCTCAACAGGGTTACATGAAGTCCTCTTACCATTTGACTTACAGTGTAGTAGAGACTCTCTGGAATATCTAATGATTTGACCAGAGGTCCTGGCACAGGCCTCTTGAAGGGATAAATGAGTGTTCTGGTTTCCGAGAGCATTTTTTTATACATATGGCGGGAACTTGACCCAAAGGTATTGGAGCACTTTACATGAACAGCAAGGACATAGTGCTGCTTTAAATAACAAGTACTGGTGCTACTTACAGTATTCCCCCGCCCATTTAACGTACAACACCTGCTGAAGTAAGGTAAAAGCAGGTAATCTGAAATGGATGTTGTTGTGCATAACGTGAAACACAAGTACACTGTCCCTTTCACTTATGTTTTGCTTTGAACTGGCTGGGAGGCTGGCGCAGAGCTCACTCGAGAGCCGAGCCCCGGAGGCAAACAGAATGTTGCAGAATGGGAAAGGGCTGGGCAAGCGAAGAAAAGCTGCCAACTGTCTCATTTTTGCCGGGACAGTCCCGGCAAGTTGGAGACTGTCCCGGGTTATTCACTATCCCGGGACAGTCTTGGCAATTCTATCTTGTATAATGGGATTAGTGAAACTCGCATACATCGAGAGAAAAGTGGACCTCTCTAATATCCCAGGTTGGTGCCCAACACTAGGATGGCAGCGCACCCCCCTGTGTTGAGGTAAGACGGTATGTAAAGGAAACGTACTGATTGCGTGCCTGATTTCACAGAGCTCGCACCAGTCTGCGTATCCAGATTGTGCTCCATCGGCCTTCCTGTGTTTTTCTTAAGTGTGGGAACAATGGCGTCAAGGAAGCAAATGGGTGTGTGCTCTCAGCACACACTCATTTTTAGGTCTCGCCTGAGCCAGCGCATGCGCTGCGAGACATTTTGTAAGTGGGGTTTTCAAAGTGCTACCCCACACGCTTTTGCTGGCCTAGCTCTTTGCTTGCATGCACGCAAGCGTGCACGCACGCATCCGCCAGCTTTCAGCGCCTGAGGCGCCATCTGGAGCGCGATCGCTTTCACTTTCGCGGCCGCGCGACTTTCACGGCCGCGCGGCCAATGCTCCTCTGCTCGCACTCCCCCTCCCTTTTCGTCAGCCTCTCACCATCCGAGGCGCCATCTGGACCGCGATCAGTTTCACTTTCGCGTTCCACTTTCGCGTGTGCACAAAACTCCCGTTGCAGGCTGCATTCTCGTCTCAGGCTACTTGTTTCCTTATTTCTTCCTTGCACTTGCCACCTTCCTCTTCTCTTCTCCTCTTTGACACCATCTGTTCCTATTTCATTTCCCTATTTCATTTATTCTTCCCTATCTTCCATTTTTCAGTTTTCTTCCTTGCTTTATTCCCTCGTCTCCGTCCCTCCCCTACACTTTTTTGCTCCGGTACCGTCTTCATTTTCCTCCTCTATCTTTATTCCTTCCTTCTCTTTATTCCATCCCCTGATAGTTCACCTTCCCCTGGGTTTACTGTACTATAACTCCCATATCCTGCCTTTACTCCCTCCTTCCTCGCCCATTCGCTTGTTTTCTGTGTGCTCCACCTGTCCTGCTCTCTCTACTTTTCTTACAACTCCCTCCATCCTCTCTTTAATTGTTGCGTCAGTCCTTGTTCCTTCCAGCGTCGTTTCTTCCACTTCCGCATTCTTGTAGCGTCTCTATAGACATCCTCTCTTTTAACTCTTTCCTTTCTTGCTGCATTCTCTGCTTAAACAGCACCTTGTTTTCCTTCCACTCTGCAGCTCCTACCCCCCCTCTATCACACCTAACTTTGTACGCCTCCTTCTTTCTGAAGTCACTTCTCTTTACTCCTCCGTCCTTCACTTTCGCAGTCACCTCTTCCCTCCGCCGCTCTCTCCAGTCACTCTTCCCTCCTCCGCTCACTCAGTCACTCTCCCCCCTCCGCTCTCTCAGTCACTCTTCCCTCCTCCGCTCACTCAGTCACTCTCCCCCCTCCGCTCTCTCCAGTCACTCTTCCCTCCTCAGTTTTCGTCTCCCTTTTACCTCTTTGCTCTCCTCTCTCCATCCCGCAAGCCTCTCGTGTCTCCTCCCTCTCTCCGGCTTTGGCTGCTAATAGTGGGAGGTAGCACCAAGGAAACTCAGCACCCTCATACCCCCAGCAGAGGAAGCCTTCCCTGTCAGAGGAGAGGTGCCCCTGAGACAGAGCTAGGTGCCCCCCGCCAGCTTCCCCTGAGACAGAACAGAGCAAACAAGCATTGGCATAGCCAATAGGTCTCGCCTTTGGGACCTTATAAGTGTTTAGCCATGCAACACTTGATGTTGTTGCACCAAGGATATTGTGCTGGATAACTTCAGCACAATATCCTTGGTGCAACAACATCAACTGTTGCATGGCTAAACACTTATAAGGTACAAGGTTTAGCCATGCAACAGCTGATGTTGTTGCACCAAGGATATTGTGCTGCAAAACTAAATACTTATAAGGTCCCAAAAGCGAGACCTATTGGCTATGCCAATGCTTGTTCTTTATTGGGGGCCAAGAGAACTTGGCCTCCTTCCCCTGCCACAAAGCGTCTCACCCATCCTTGGCATTGCTTACTTAAGTAACGCGTCATATGTAGCACCTACTGGGTTTCGTTCAAACACTAGAAAACTAAGGGGTGAAATAGTAGGAGGCATCTATGCTAGAGGTCTTGTAAGACAGTGTTACAGGATCCTTATAAGGGTTCCCTCCGCAGCATGGTCGGATTAATTTGTGACTGCCGAGAAGAGGGCGTCTGTTGTATTTTACTACGACTGTTAGCGAACAGTACTTACTTTTTCACAGCTGCATCAACATCAGACACTCTGCCCAGAGAAGAAAAAAAGGGACATTTTAACGAGCAGACATTATGTGTACTTACCATCCTTAATCTAAAGTGTATTTAACTATTTAATGAAAAAGTTCCCTTGACTCATCTGATCATGTCTGGCTATTGTGAGAATCAAGCAATTCTCCCCTAAATCTTACATTAAAGTGCTAATCTCAAACAACATGTTTAGAAGATACTTTGTAATATAATACTGTGTTATTGCCCTGACTTGAGAGTTCATAATGGTAACAACGTTTTTCTAGCTTATAGAATTTTTTTGTCACTGAAAGTGTCGTAAACTGATTGGTATTCCACTTTCTTTTCCGTCAGTGCTAAGATTTTCTCATACCTGTTAATTTTTTAAAACAGAAATGAGGGTTTTTTTGTGCAACACTGAACACAACTTCGGATGGTAGCGGAGGTACATGAAGATGTCATGGTGATTCTTTTTTTTGCCAGCAAAGATGCATTTTAAATTAATGAATAACTTTGGTCACAACTGGATATTGTTTAATGACCACCTCACGGGGGAGGGGGTGTTGGGGTTCTCCTCCTGGGATTTCTGTGTCAACAAAGAAAAACTATGAAAATCAAAGTTTACCCTCTTACACTTTACCACACAGACACTGTGCAATTTCTCGTCTTTTATCTCGTGACATATTTAATATGGGAAGCATGGAAATAGCTTAGTGGCAAGGTTGCAGATTTCAACATCAGTAGACATGGATTTTTTTGGTGTCTTTTTTGATTGGACCATGTGATCCTGGGCATAACTCAATGAATCTGAGATTCCTTACCATTTTATGAGTGCCTAGAGGGGTATTCATTTGTTGTGTGTACTGTACAAGAATAATAATTTAGAATCAGATTTTTAAGAGTCATGGAGTAAGCAGACCGACAAAGGCCATTTGTAAGTGGGACTTAATTACAGTACATCACTGCCTGGTTTGCAATTGTCTTTTTTCCTTCTGAAGTCCAGTTTTCACAACTCTAGCATGTTTATTTGGCTGAATTATTCTCAAACTTGTGTCAGAAACAAGGAGTGTGATGAAAGGTTGGGCATTTAGAGCGATTTGCATATTTGTGTAAACATAGAGATGAGGGGCACTGTTGGGCAGTGGTTGTGATAGAAGCCATGGAGAACTAGGTCCTGGGGCACCAAAAAAGATAGTTGCACTGTTGTTCTGCTGGTCCTGAGAGAGTGAGTGAGTAACATCTGTCACTGTGCTCTTTGAGATTGATAGTTTTGTCAAGTTGGGAAGGAGTTGTTATCGGACTTGTATGTATGAACTTTAATAGCACATTGCTTATTTTATAATGCAAGTGACAATCCGTGACAGTATTTGAAGTAGGCGGAGTTAAATTATGCTAATTATGTGGGTTGGGTTTTCAAGTAAGTAATTGATAGCCATGCTGCAAAGTGTCCCTGGAAATTTTTAGGTCGAGCCTAGGCAGCGCTTGCACTGTCGCTGAGCGACCTGTTGTAATTTCTTTGTGGAGTTCCAACTCCACCCATTGCTTGCCTTTGCTTTTCATTTGTCTATGTCAGTGTCCTTTAAAAATCCTTGCTTGCTAGTGGTCAATCCTGCCTCTTTGTCCCTCCTATTTCTCTTCTGTTCCTCCTCCTACTTGCCGGGACTAAGTACTGTCTCATTACGCTACGGTACTTTATCTGTTCTTTGGGGGACTATTTTTTTCTTGGTTTCCTGCTTTGTTACTGTTTGCCTGTTTTCAGCTTCAGCACCATATCTGCTTACATTTAAATATAGATTTTCTCCCTCCCACCTCCTCTTAATTCTACAGTTGTATTAGTGCTGCCTCCTGCGCCTGCCTCCAGCTTCGTTGGTTATATTTTTTTAGGCTTTAGCAATTTTCAATGTCGACCGTCAGTTTGCCTTTTTTTAGTAGGATGTTTGTTTGGTTTTGGGGTTTGGTTTAAGGAGGATTGGGCTTTTTGTTTTATTTTTTTACGTCAGACAGAAGGTTTTGAAACTGTTTTACTGGAATCTGAAAGGTAGTGTGTGTTTACATTTAATGATTTCTACAATCCCTCCTCTTTTCTTGTAGGGTCTCCTCACCATCTTTATGCAATGGAAGCCTCCAGTGCCACCCCTGGATTATGCAACTCCTTTGCTCCATGAGTCAATTCCACATTCTTCCTAGTTCCTCTTCCCCCCCGTCTCTGCAATCTCGAACTAAAAAGCGCTATGAAGTGACCAGAACTGGCTGCTTTATAGCGCTTTTTAAAATCTTCCTGTGATCCACACCCACCCGCCCCTGTCACGTTAGCCCATTGGAAAGCTTCTTTTTGCAATTTTTACAGAACAGCAAATAATGTTTTTGACCCCCCCACCCCCTTAGCTTTCAGAGACAGGCATTGAGTGAGGACTTGATTGCCTGGCTGTGCCCCAGCCCTACTGCTGTATCGCGTAATCTCAGCATTTCATTTCAGGCCTTTATGTCATCGTTTGTCTTGCTCCTTCTAATCATGTTGGACGATTTCATCGCACTATTTTAAATGTATCTTGTGCTTTACTTTGGTACATTTTTCACTTGCATCGCTCATTTCTAATCACAAGTCGTTGCTGTGAATGAACATTCACACTGCCTTCAATTTCGGCATCGCAAGTTCGATATGTCTTTCTGGTGTTATTTTTTTCCAGCTCTCCTCACCGTAGTGTGGCGTCCCCTCCCCCACATGGCAAGGTTCATAGATGTTGATAAGTAAGTAGACAAGCGATTGAAGCCAGATAAAACAAGCATTTGCAATGTAATCGGTCTCACATTTGTGAGATTTAAAGCTATTGGAGTTGTAAATGACAATGTCTTTTACCCGTGTGTTTTGGTTTGGAGTGTAGCAGATGTATGTGGTGTCGGGTGGAATTATGTGTGTTGGATTGGAATTTTTAGTTGTGGAATTGTGTGGTGTGGAGTGTATTTGTTTAGTACAATTATGTGGCATGGTGAATAGAGAGGGGTGAGAGCTGCACAGAATAGTTAGAAAGGAAGATAAAGAGGGATAGGTAGTTTGTGCATGAAGTGGTGAATGAACTTCAGATAAAGGAGCAGAAAGAGTGTTTGAGAAAGAGAAAGAAGGGGAGTGCAGGCCACAGATGCATAAAGAGGGTTCCCCTGTGTACGCAAAAGACACCCTAAGAAGAGAAGGAGAGGGTGGGTTTGAGGGAGAGAAATCTTGAAAAGGAACGGGAAAGAAACGGTGCTCGAAGACCTGAAGTGAACCACATGAGAGAGGCGGGAAGAGTGTGTGTGAGAAAGAGAGACGAGTGGGAGGGGCACCAAGTGGGGGAAGGAGGTGAGGTGGACTAGTGCATAGCGTGAGGAGGTACAGGAAGGTATCACTTGTCTTTAGTGCACCCACCATTGCTGCGTTCAACAGATTAGGGTAGGCTGTAGTCAGTAGATTATTTGCAGCCAAGGGCAAAGTATGTGCCAGAGGGTCTCACTGATGCCAAAAGGCTGGTGGGTGAATTCTAGGGGATGTCATCCACCTTCAAAATGTGGAGCCCAGAAGCTTCTACCCTTTAGGTGGCCCTCTCTCAAGGTGGCGTAACTGATTTCCCACTAGTGTTTCTATGAAGGTATGAGAGGAAATAGATAGAAGGATGGCAAAACAATCTACAAAGCCTTTTTCCTACCTACCCTGTGTAAGAAAGTGCCCTCTTTTTGCATGGTTGCCCCCACTTTTTGCTAAACTGCTGATGTACTTTGACTGAGTGTGCCCTGGGCTCCTGCCAAACAGGTACCCAGGGCCTATGTTCTTTCTCTAAAACTACATTGAAAACAAAACCCAATTGGCACTCTGTGGCCTTAGGCCAGCCCCTTGTAAATGGTACCACAGGTACCAAGGGCACGGTTGCCAGGGAAGGCCTCTTAGGGCTGCAGCACTTATTGTGCCACCATTAGAGGCCCTGTGCCTTTACACACACACACACACACACACACTGCCTTTGCAGGCAGCATATTTTGGTGCAGAAAAAAGTGAAGAGTCGACATGGCACACATCCCTGTGTGCCATGCCTACAACCCACTGCCCTGGCATATAACAGCCACCCCTCTAGCTGGGTGCACTATACCAGTGGTGAGGGTACAGGTGCATGAGCCCTGTACCCCTACAGTGTCTAAGCCAATTCTTGGACATTGTAAGTGCAGTAATGCCATTAAGAGTATATGATGCTGGGAGTTTGTCATTACGAACTCCACAGTACCATAATGGCTTTACTGAAAACTGGGAAGTTTGGTATCAAACTTCTCAGCACATTAAATCCACACTGATGCCACTGTGGGATTTAATGAAAAATGCACACACCGGGCATCTTAGAGATGCCCCCTGAAAAACGACCTAACACTAGTGTCCAGGCTGAGTGGCTGCTCGCCAGCTGCCACCACCAGATATGTTTCTGGACCCCTGGGTCGAGAGCCTGATGCTCTCGGGGGTCTGAAACAATGCACATCCTGGGACGAGGTGCCAAGCCTCCTCCCCAGGATGGGCAGGGTCCACGAAGGGGAAGCTTCAAAGGCTTGCCGCCTTTGTGAGCTTCCCCAGGCCTTTTGCTGCTTCCGGCAACTGGCACCCACCGGTTCTGACCCCTACTTTGGGCGGGAGAATTGGCGGGAAAACCAAGTGAGGAAGGGAGGTGTACCCACCTTTGCCAACCCCAACCCTCAGGAGGGGGAGGCGAGGTGAAGCACAACTCTCAGTCCCCGCCATCTTGCAGATGGGGGGACCCAGCCAACCAGAGTGAGGCATATGCCCCCCCTCCCACTGGAGGGTGGCATAATAGGGGGTGTACCGACCCCAGGGAAGGGACCCATTGGTCCCAACCTCTACTTACCTGTAACGCCCCTAAATCTAGTATTTAGGGGCACCCCTGAACCTTGCCTCCTCAGACAAGAACCAACTAAGAAGAAAAGAAGAAGGACCGAAGAGCTGTGCTGAAGCTAAGAAGAGGAGGACGCCCAGTGACTTGGCCCCAGCTCTACCAGCCTGTCCCCACCTCGAACCTGCAGAAGCAAAATCCCGGTTTGTCCTGCAGCCAGCAACCTCAAGAACCCCGAGGACCTGCCCTGCCTTCCACAGAAAAGACTCTGTCTCCCGTGAGCACCGGATTTGCTCACCCACAGACTCTGGCTCCGGCCAAATCTGCGAGCCTGCACCACTCTGCACCCGACGCCCACAGCCCGAGTGGCACAACCCCACCAGGAGGTCTCCCCGGCGATCCTGACCTGAGATCTGGTGATCTCTGACCTGCCTCGACCCTCTCCACGACGCCTGCATTCTCTTTTTGGAGGATCCCCCCCCCTGACCGCGACCAGAGCTGGTAAGAAAACCCGACGCCTAAAGAGACCCCTGCACCCGAAGTCCCACGGCCTTGGGTGGCCCAACCGACGGTGTCCCAGCATCCCCAGGCATCCCAACTTACCTCTCCAACCGGTGGTCACCTCCAGAAGATCTTCGTCCCAGAGTCTGCAGTCTTTGTCAAAACCGGAGAATTCCCATTGAAACCAACAGGGCACCCGATGCCAAAACAGCACCCTGCACCCAGCCGCCGCTGCGGGTGTACTTTGGGTGCTAACTCTGATCCCCCTTTGCCCTGAGGCTAACACCAGGGGCTTTGCTCCCTCAACCCTGTGGCCTGCTCGTGAGCAGCCACCAACCGGAGGTGCCCTATCCCCCATTGGATAACATTGGGCCTCAGCACTCTGCACCTGGCCGCCCTAGTGCCGCTGAGGGTGCTTTGAGAGTGCATCCTTGACCCTGGGGGAACCCTTGTTCTAACCTCAGAAACTCAACCCCAAAGACCGAGTACTTACCTGTTAACCGATAACATCATTTCTCTCCATAGGAATACATTACATTATCCTGTGCCTCTATCAATATCTTTAATCTACATATACTTACCTCCTTTATGTATCTATATACTTTCAATGTACTTATGGATCTATATATTTATCACTTTCTTCTAATTTAGCATTTCCAAGGCACTACCCTATATTTCTCTCACTATATCTTCTAGCCCAACCTTCTGACTCATCTCAAACTTCTCTCTACTACTCTACTCTCTACTACACTAATACTTATGGGTTCCAGAGTAGCGTGCTACTTGCGCTTCGAAACCCCATCAGGGGTAGCAAGCGCTATATAAATGCAAACCTCTTTCCCTCTTCTATCCCGCCACCTACCCTTCTCTACCCAAATAACTGAATAACATATCCACTACTCAAATTACTTCATATTTTACTATACTAATTTTCAACACTAATCCTAATGGGTTCCGGAGTGGCGTGCTACTCGCCAGAAAAGCGCTTCAACACCCATCAGGGGTAACAAGTGCTATATGAATGCAAACCTTTCTTCCCTTTTTATCCCTCCGCTATCCTTCTCACTCCAAATAACTGACTAATATCCACCACTGAAATTACTTTCATATTTCACCATATTAATTCACCACTAATCCTTTATGGGCTTCCGGAGTAGCGTGCTTCAACACCCCATCAGGGGTAACGAGCACTATATAAATACAAACCTTTTTTCCTCCTCTATCCTTCTGCTAACATTCCAAAACCAAATAACTGACTAACCTATCCACCACTTAAAATGTACTTGCATGTTTCACTATACTAATTCAACACTAATCCTCTATGGGTCCCGGAGTAGCGTGCTACTCGCCGAAAAAGCGCTTCGACGCCTCGTCAGGGGTAGTAAGCGCTATATAAATGCAATTACAATACAATACGATACATTGACTGTTTTCCCTTGAAAAATGTTCTAGGTGTGGAGTTGAATTGTATGAAAACCTGAAAAACTACAACTGTGCAAAACTGATTTTCTTACCTTTTCTCTAGGAAATGTCCCAGTGTGATATCTAGGCATATCACATTGAGTAAAAAAGTAACTTAAAAAGTAATCTGAAAAGTAATTTCGACATTTTTAACTTACCTGTATTTCAATCAACTGCATTTGAACTTGCATTCAATTGTAAAAACACTGCATAAGATTTTGCAAAGCATTTATTTTACTTACCTCTGCCAGGCTTGGCTCTAGAAATAAAATAACTTAATATTTTTATACAAACAAAATTGGTCTGAGTTCAGTCTTTGAGTGTGTGACATCATTTGCTGATTGACTGTGTACAACAAATGCTTAACACTACCACTAAAGCCTTACTGCTCGCCCACACTACCACAAATAGAGAGTAAGGTGCTATCTACTTTTACTTCTGCCTACCTTTGGGGTTCCACTGGACTCTGTGCACACTATACCTCATTTTGGTATAGTAATGCCTCTTTGCCACATATTTACCGTTTGCAAGAAGAACATGATGCCACACACCTTGGAACATAGAGTCTTTACTCAATCTGTCCTGACACAGGATTAGTTAGTCAGGGTCAAATAGGTGTTGTAACACAGCTTACACTAGAATATGGATACTGCATATAATATTGATGCTGCTAACTCACTACACAAAACAGTATAGGCACCTTTTAGTGAAATGAATGACTGATGCCATTATCCATTAAATGTGTTAGTAAAAATGGCAAATGTGCCCTGTAAATGGCAGAGGTGAAACAAAAATGGCCTTCTGCAAACCTACGGGTTCACATTCATGTATTACTGCAAGGAGCCCAATGCTGACAAAGGGCCCTCAATTACAGTACTAGAGCCATTTTAAATTCATAAACCAGGGTAAAATGCCTTTGTTACAGAATGGCTCATAAAAATCTGAAATAGTTTTCTTTTGCACCGAATAAAGGTCTAGCTGCTTGGATGTAGATTTTTTTTATTTTTTTCCCCTCAAATTGAAAGGCAGTTGGTATAATCTTAACTTCTTAGTTTCACACTCTATCACGACCTGATGTACGTCCGATCACACCCATCGCCTTCTGAGCCTTGTGGGGGAGTGATGACTCCTGTTGGAACCATCACTCCTCACTTTGTTGCCCCACACATTTCAGTAAACACAGTATGTACAGGTACACAAGCAAGAACACCAGAACAAAAAAGCAGACGTGTAGGTGCTCGCACAGAAACACAAATATAACAAACTTCAAAGGTAACTTCAACAAAACAAAAATAAATAAAAAAGTCCCACGTACCAAACAGACTTATTAGTACCGACAGAACAAAAATACATCTCACCTTCTACAACTGCACTAAGTTCCTCTCCTTCAAATGACAAAGAAAAGAAAATTGTCTAAAACATATTATTGCACTGACAGAGGAATAGAATGATCTTTCAAGCTAGTGCAAAACACTTGGAAACTAAACAGCTTCAAAGCTCAGGTGAAAAACAAGCTAGGAGCAAACACCTCCTAATGGTGCTCCCACTCCGCCCGGCCTGAGCTTCCGCTTCTTGCTCTGTCATTAGGCATATTTATATTTGAATTAATAGCTGAAAATTGAAGTCCAGTCTGTGTTACTAAGGGAAGGGGCACACTACCCAGCCTCACTACCTGGGGGTGAGAAGAAAAAAAATGTGATGGAAAGCAATTTATTTTTCAGGTGTTGGGGGTTAATGGCCCCTGAGACTGTAGCTGGACCAGTAGTGTATGCTCGCAGCAAGGTCACATGACACTAAATGCAACATGAAATAAACAGTTGCACCAGATAGATTATAGCACACTTAGATTTGTCTTGCCCTGCTGTTTTCCCCCCGGCTGTTGCCACCACCACTGAACCCACGTAGATATATTGGCCCTTGGTCCAGAGGGCAGCCTCAAACACTTGTGTGCAGGGCTGAAGCACCTTTTACACACTAAAGGGTCAGCAAAGGCAAGCCTTGGCCTTGATCTGAATATCAGGCTGAACACACACAGCTACCGGAGCACTGCTGAGACACAAACACGTGTGCTGTGATAAAGTTTTCCAGGGCTTGAAGAGGTTCTCTGCATTTCTTTTTGCATGGTACGTAGACTTCTTTCTGTAATGCCCACCCTTGTCGTTTTCTGCCTGAAAATATCGAAAATGGAAATTTTCAATAAAAAGCAAAGTTTTCAACCAGAGTTGTTAGGCACTACTCACCAAGAGGCTCTACTCTCACAAGACAAAAGGCTTCACTTGTCCTTCGTTTTTTTTCTAATCCAACTCCTGTGACACGTGAATCATCAAGAATATATTTCTGAGTTATATTTTCCAAATCTAGGCATCATGCTTAAAGGATAAAGTGCAACGAAGTTCAGGAGCTAGAAAAAAGTGCCTCATAAGCTGTGGCCCTGTCAGCCTTCGTGTACAAAGTGCGGTTAGCTAAATGGTAACCTCTGCCGCCACGCGATAGTTACCTTTTATTTATTCCATCAGGTGGAGACGGGCTCATGTAACCATTTCATTTCTGAGCCATTCCTGACCTAAGACGGGAAAGACGGCCCAATTGGAGAAAATGCCAGAGAAACACGGTTAAACAAACATTGGATGCATAGGAGCTGGGACGATAAGTGACAGCGGAGCATTCGTAAGACACGACTGGAGTAGGAGCAGGGAGGGGTAAGGAGTTGAGGCCTGTGAGGGGCTAAGGCGGGGCTCGGAGGCAGGCCCAGCGGCAGCAGTTTGCTTTAAACAAGAGGTTGTCTATATTCTCCCACCCCAACAAGATTAACAGTCGTTTACACAGGGCATCAAAAATAAGGGCATGTTAGCAAGAATTTAGCGCAGTAACAAAATGCACTCTCATTGTGTCCTCATTAGAGAGAGGATGTGGCTTAATATACAGAGCTGCCCACTTAGGAACTTGGGAACAGGATTCGAGTCCCGCCTGGCTCTCCGCTGTCTACTATAAAAAAAAGTAACTATCCACATATACCCCTGAAAAGGACTCAGGGTAGGGAACAAGAGGTGCGGGGTACTAGGAGAGGCAGCCTCCAACATGCAATGTTTACCACAAGAAACCTCTCCTAGTTCAGTGACCTAAGTGCTTACAAAGTTATGTGAGTGCTGACATCTCACAAAAAGTGAAAGACTGGTCTCACACACCACCTGGTGTCATGCTTCATCATTGACCAGTCCTCGCCCCCTAAAAACTTGGTTTGATAAGGGGCGCCCCCCTTACATAACTTTGTAAGCACTTAGGTCACTGAACTAGAGAGGTTTCTTGTGGTAAACATAAAAAAGTAAACCATGGCGATTTTAACCAATTCAACAAAATTACAAATACCTAAAAGCTAACAGCATTGGGTGAACGTACCATCAGTGACTCTACAGAAGGAAAAGCCTGCATTAAAAAACAAACACAAATAAATTGCTGGGAACCTTTCAGCTGCAGGAAGTAAACAAAACACACATGCATGAGCAGAGGCAGGCCAACAAAAACACAAGCATTGGTCAATGCAAGAAAATATGCTACAGCCAATAGAACTGGAGGAAAAGTAAGTGGCCTGCACAGGAACCAATAAAAAGCCAGGAAAGAGAGGGGGTGGGATGTAAACCCATTGCAGACAATACCTAGAAAACAAGCCCAATCCCCCTTAAAAGGAAGCCCAAACAAGCACATATCCTACTAGAAAAAGCCCAAATGACGGCAGAGATCGACAAGTACAAAAAGCCCAATTAAAAAAAATACAAGCAAAGGAGCGGGAGCCGCAGTAGGAGAGGCAGCAGTAAAAAAGGCAGCAGTAACACAACTGTGGCATTAAGAAGAGGTGGGAGGAAGAATGCTATATTTGAATGTAAGCAGCTAGGGCGCTGAAGCTAAACACAGACAAACAATAACAGAGCAGGAAACCAAGAAAATAAATAGGCCCCCACAGAACAGATAAAGAACCATAGAGGAATGATACAGTACTAAGTCCCTGCTCTGTGGGAGGAACAGAAGAGAGAAAGGAGGGACAAAGAGGCAGGACTGACCACTAGCAAGCAAGGATTTTTAAAGGACACTGACATAGACATATGAAAAACAATGGCAAGAAAGGGGGTGGACTTGAAGCCCAAAGACTGATTACAGCAGGTCTCGAAGAGACAGCGTATGAGCTATCTAGTTCGACCTAAAAACAACCCCCGCCCCCTCCAGCACCTCAATGCATGGATTGGTTTTATTGACTTTCAAGGGACAGACATAGTCATGCTTTGTGCTGCACGTTACCACCGCATACACCATGCAATGCACTTTAGCATTGTAGTTAAAAAATCAAAACCACAAGCCCAAAAATCTAAAGTGCTGTTGGTGAAAACAGCTGACTGGGTGACGGTGAATATTATCAAAATAGGACCGCTTGACAGTGATGATAGCAATCCTGAAGGTTTTGGTTTAGTTTAATTTTGCTTTCTTCTTTGGAGGACTCGGCAGCTGCACGTTGCTACTGGGCTGCCCATATCACTTGGATACCGCTCCAAAATGGATGTCACCTATCATGGAACAATAAATTAAAAATAAATGGCATCATGATACATTCATGCACATGCATAACTATGCATGCTTGCATCCACTGTAGTTTTTTTTGCAGATGTTGCTCCACATCAGAAACAAAGCATGTTACTTCTTGTTTTTCATGCAATATTAAAAACTTCTGAGCTAGGTAAAATAAAAGCAAATAAAAAAGGACAACCACGTTATGTGAAGGCATGCATGCATACTATACTACTCCTTTTATTATTTAGTTCATGCTGTACAGCATTGGTATGCTGTACAGCATGAACTAAAGACATTGCTAGAGCCAATAGGTTGCAAATGTGAGTGCTATTGAATTTGCCAATGCTTGTCTTTTTTGTTTTTTAACACCCAAAAGGCACAGATCTGGAGGTTAGCTGCTACCTATTTATTTTGTTTTCGTCACCAAAAAGGCAGAGCTATCCACACAGTTCCACGCCACACAATTGAACTCCGCACATTTCCAATCCAAACCACATAATTCAACTCAACACAGCTACACAACACACCACATACATCCAATACACACCACAAAATTCCACATCATGACACAAAATTCAACAGGACACCATATAATTAAACTCCACTACATACCACTGCACAACACAAAATACAATTCCACATAACTACACTCCATAACACACAATCCCACTCCACATAATTCCTGTACTCAATACCACATAATTAATATCCACATATTTCCACATCACACCATGCCACATAATCCCAATACACAAATCCACTCCTCATGACACAATTCCACGCCACACAATGCCACAACTAACAATATAAAATTAGCCAGCATTCGCGCCAAGAATTTTCAATTCTATTAAGGACACAGAGGCGAGGATTATGCTTCTCTTTCTATTTATTGCCACACACAGCAGCCAATGAAAACTTATATTATGAAAAATAAACTACATTTCCCATGATGCTCATGGTATACATCATATCCTGTGAGAGCCCCATAAGAGCCACCATTACCGGAACTCGCCCTCTTTCTTTGCTTCGAACAATAAAAGTCCAACATAATAACTTAAGTCCAACACAATCCTCCAACGTGGAAGAACCAGTCCAGCTGGGAAGTACGTCCTCTTTAACCAGGATTACACTTAATCCATCTTCTTCTCAGATCCTGAAAAATGAGAGATAAAACAACCCGTAACTTCTGCAAAAACCAGAATGCATACACAACGGGTGGGTATTAATTACAATACTGTAATATAATCGGGTGGGATAATCCTCAGCCTCCGTGTCCTTAATAGAATTGAAAATTCTTGGCGCGAATGCTAGCTAATTTTATATTCTATTACAGGACCGGAGGCTTCGTATTATGCTAGTTTAACGCTGATTAAAAACCACAGAGGATATATCACCCACCGGTTTATAATAAAACTGTTTAAATGTTGATTCAGAGGACCAATCTGCAGAGTGCATGATATCTTTGTACAGTAGAACGCAACATGAACGTTTTAGAGGCCATGGCGCCTCGGACAGAATGTGCCCCAAACACTTGAGTATTAATACCTGCTTCTTGCATAACAGATTTTAACTATCTGGCTATAGTAGCCGCAGTGACAGGTTTGTAGGGTTTCTGTAAAGCAATTAATAATTGCACCACACCATCAGGCCTAAGATACCTGGTACATTCTTCGTACGCTTTAAGGCACTGAACAACACAAAGCTTGGTATTACTAGGAAAAGCATGATAATCCACATTACGGGACATTGTCTTTGTTCTGGAAGTAATGTTAAAAGAAACTCCTTCAGGAGTAAATACTCTACCTGTAAGATCTAGAGCTTTGACATCCGATGAGCGTCTACACGCTGCCAAACATAACAACATGGCCAAATTGGAGGAGAGTTGTTTCCTTGTCAACATATCATTGCTGGGCCATTTATTGAACAAGGAAAGAACTAGTGAAACATCCCACAAAGAGGAATACTTTGGCTTGGGCGGATTAGCTACTCTAATACCCTTCAAGAGTTTGCAAACTAATGGATGCATCCCTATTGGTTTGCCCTCCAGCTGAACATGGCCCGCTGAAATGGCTGAACGGAAATTATTGATAGAACGATATGCCAAACCATCAGAAGCTTTTCTGGACAAAAAATTTACAACATAGGATAAGTCTGCCCCCACGGGATCCACATGTTGTTCCACGCACCAACGAACCCAGCATTTCCAGGCTGAAGAGTATCTTTTCCTGGTGGAAGGGGCCCAAGCCTGGTTGATAAAGCCTGAAGCTTGTTCCGAAATTCCTGGCATGTGCCAACGTTGCCGGAAAGTCTCCAGGCCATCAGGGACAACTGCCCCGATGTTACCATCGGGTGCATTTCTCCGTGAGGGCCCTGGAGCATTGTTGAGGACCACGGAATCCTCCTGGGAAAGTCGCAACTCGCCTCCAATAATAGTGGGAACCAAGGTTGCGACTTCCACAGTGGAGTTACCAAAATCACCTCCGCCTTCTGGCGCATTACCTGTGTGAACACTCGGGGAATCAGGATGAAGGGAGGAAAGGCATAATTCAGATTCTGTGCCCAATCCTGTGAAAAGGCATCCGTCGCCAGAGCCAACAGGATCCGGCCTCCAGCTGAAAAACTTTGGTCATTTGACGATTCAGTCTGGAGGCAAATAGATCTATCTCGCAATGTCCCCAGATTGCCTGTAGCCATTGCACCATCTGTGATTGGAGTTGCCAATCGCTGTAGTCCTTGAGATGTCTGGAGTTCCAGTCCGCCACTACATTGGATTTGCCCGGAATGTACTCGGCTATGACCGAGATCTGATGACTGAGGCAAAAATGCCAAAAGTCCTTCGCTACATCCACCAACAGGGACGACCTCGTGCCTCCCAACTTGTTGATGTATTGAACCGCCGATATGTTGTCCATCCGCAAGAGGATGCAACACGAGACTTGTTTGGGTGACAGCGTCCGGATCGCAAACGATCCCGCCAGTAGTTCTAGACAATTGATGTGGAGATCCAGCTCTCCTAAGGACCAACGACCTCCTGTGGAAATATTTCCGCAGCGCGCAGCCCAGCCCCAACGGCTGGCGTCGGACTCTATGATGACTTCTGGCAGAGAGCCGAAATGGCCCTGCTGCTCCATGCCTCTACGTGGGCAAGCCACCACTGGATCTCTTCCCGTACGTCCCGGGAAAGGGGAACTAGATCTGTGTAGAGAGACCTTTCTGCAGGTGTTGAATCTTGAGCCTCTGAAGTGCCCGATAATGCAAGGGCCCTGGGAAAATTGCTTGAATGGAAGATGCTAGAAGGCCCACTATCCTGGCAATCACCCTGAGTGAGACCATCTGTTTGGATAACAGGGAACGAAGCTCCTTTTTGATATCCCGAAGTTTGGAGCGTGGCAGACTCAACTGAGCCTTCTGAGAGTTTATGACAAAGCCTAGGAAATCTATCATCTGGGTAGGATACAGAACTGACTTCGGTTCGTTGATCACGAAACCCAGGTTTTGTAAAGTAGCAATGGTCATGCGTAAATGTTGAGCTGCCAGAGTAGGAGATTGCGCCATGATAAGAATGTCGTCTAGATAAACTATCATGCGAATTCCCTGTTCTCTGAGATAAGCTATCACTGGTTTCAGCACCATGGTGAAGCACCATGGAGCCGAGGAAAGTCCGAAAGGAAGGACCAAATATTCGTACCATCGGTTCCGCCATTGAAATTTCAGGAATCGGCGATGGGGGGGAAAAATGGGAATAGATATATAGGCGTCCTTCAGGTCCAAACGGACCAGCCAGTCCCCTTGTTTGAGGAGATCCGCCAAGAGATGGATGCCCTCCATCTTGAAGTGTTTGTAGGTCAAATAATGATTGAAGTCTTTTAAATTCAGTACCAACCTGTAACCTCTGCCTTTCTTCTGTACCAGAAAAATATTGCTGCAGAAACCGTGAGGGCCCTCGTTGCAATATGATATCTCGTGTTTCTGCAGCAATTCTTCGATTTCGGAATCTATAAAATTGCACTCTAGTTGGGAAAAAGAAAGCTGCCTGGGTTGCTTGACCTGGACGGGGGTCTGAAAGAAATCGAGATGGAACCCTAGAACTGTCTGCAATATCCAAGCATCTTGAGACAGTTGAACCCAATTGTGATAAAAGAACTGAGTACGCCCTCCCAGAGGTAATATAAATTTGTCCGGAGCACTCACCTGAAGATTCTGTATTTTGGAAGTTTCCCCGGTAGTATCCTCTGTTGAAACGCCTCTTGTTAAAGCGCTGCCTGGTGGGGTAGAAAGTGCCGCCACGGGTGGAGTCCCACTCTCCCCTGCCACGACCGAAGTCTCCCTCTGAGGACCTTGGGAGAACTGTCGGCCAAACGAGCGTCCTCTGCCTCGTCCGGCCCTGTTGAAAACACCAGCTTGAAGAACTCTTTAATGCCTGACTGCGCCTTATCCAGTGTTGTGAAGGTGCCCACGTACTCTGGCTACGTCCTTGACGAAGCGGTCTCCGAACAGGTTCCCCGTACGCTAGAGGACCAGGTTCCGCCGCCGCCAACTCCGTGAGATTGGAGTCCATTCGCATAAGGATCGATTTGCGCCGTTCTGTGGAAATGGCACAGTTGGCATTGCCCAAAGGCATATAGCCCGTTGGGTCCATCCCGCCAGGACATGGGGTCGATTGCAGTCCCGGATTCCTGCGCCTCTAAAGCCATTTCTAGGACCTTGGCTAGAGGGCCTACCACATCTAGGAGTTTATCTTGACATCCACGCCAGGCGCGATCAATGCTCCTTTGGGGTCCTTCGCGAACTTCTTTAAGAATGTCAGGAGACTGGAATCGATATCTGGGGTCTCAGCTACCCTATCGGAAATATCCGGTCTAGGGCATTCTGACCGGAGCCGGTTGCGCACCTCCTTGTCGAAAACTTTTACGAAGGTTGTCATGTGAGCATGCAGCAACCTCGGGGGCAGGTAACCAGTCAGACGATCTGGGGTGGACTATCTCTGCTGGATTAAAAGTAAAAGGAGTAGCTAAGGGCACCTCCGCATTCTTTGCCTTCTTCATTCTTTTCTTGGGAGGGGACGTGTCTGGGGTGTCAGAGCCCGTAGTATCAGGGTCAGTGTCAGTGTCCTCAGCCTTCGCCTTGTCAGCGTCAGGGTGAGGAAGTGAGGAATATGAGGCGGAGTGGGGCCAGGACTTAGTTTGGGGAGCGTCAGTGGGGTTGACTGTGGGTGCAGTGAATCCATGACGTTTAGCAAACTTTTTCAAGCTGTTTTGTTATTGGCTTCAAGGCAGTAGCTAGTGCCTGTTGTACAGTTCCCGGAACTGCTTTCTCCAGGGCCTTGTTGACCGACTCCTGGACAGAAGCGTCCAGGGACTCAACAATGTTGTCCTCTAAGGAAGGATTAGTAACTTCCTCTTCATAAAAAACATCATCCTCGTTATAATGCACCCACTCTTCCATTGTGGGACCAAGCTTAAGTTGTATATAATTTGCACTTAAGGCAAAAGTCAGCGAGGAGTATAGGGGGGGACCAACCCACAGCACAAATCAAAATTGGTACCTAGTCCCTCAGCAAAAGCTGTATCAGTGTTGTTGCAGCCCACAGGGCGTAAGGGGAGCCAAAGAGCAGGTTTCTTTAAAGGAGGTGTGCTCCCTCCAGGCCCAAAGCTCTGTTGCAGCCAGTCAGGCGTAGGGGGAAGAAAGCAGGAGAAATGCTGGAAAGTGAAAGAAAAACGGGTCGTAGCGACGTGCGTAGCCCAATCCTACTAAATATAGCCCAATTGGGCTACGCATGTCGAAACACGAGGAATTGTAAAGGAGGGGCTCCTAGCGCACACGGCTTATGAGGGTAGCCTCTGCGCTTGCAAACGTGTAATTTTTTATCCCCGCCGTAGGCGGAGCGGTACCTGCCAGGCGGGCGGAAAGACGAGCCGCACAACCGCTGGTCGCGCTAACCTCCGCTCGAAAGCGGGAGATTTAAAAAAATGCTTTTCCAGTGTTTGACACACAGCGCGTACCTCCGATGACAGCGGGATGCCGCAGGTCGTCCAGGAGGCCGACGAGGAGTCCGCGCTGTTAAGACCGAAGCGCAACAATAAAGCAAGAAATAATCAACGCGTTAATCGCGCACTACATTTGCTAAAGCTGCGCAAGCCTATAAATCAATTTACATAGCTCAATGAGGGAGAGCGTAAATGCACTTCAACTGACTGCGTGAGCAGCAAAGAAAGAGGACGAGTTCCGGTAATGGTGGCTCTTATGGGGCTCTACAGGATATGATGTATACCATGAGCATCATGGGAAATGTAGTTTATTTTTCATAATATAAGTTTTCATTGCTGCTGTGTGTGGCAATAAATAGAAAGAGAAGCATAATACGAAGCCTCCGGTCCTGTAATAGAATTCCAATCCAACCCACATAATTCCACTACACACCACATAAATACACTCCATCACACATGGGTAAAGGACATTGTCATTTACGCCAATAGCTCTTACTAAAGCAACTTCGAGACCTATTGTATTTCCAATGCTTGTTTTCAAATGTTGGCAACTACGCAGGACCAAGAGCACTCCTGGCATCAGACGGCAGGGATACGTCCTCAGACTGCCGACTTTGGTGCTGAAACCAGGGTTCGAGCCTCGGGCTCGCGTCCACATCCTGTGATTCTGGGCAAATCACAATCTCCCCGTGCCTGAATGTGTAATGTAAATACGGCGCTCATGTAAAGCGCTCCAATACCTTCGGGTCGAGTTCTCGCTATATAAATATGCAACACAAAAAAATAAAAAAATAAATCATGTGGTCCGGTGGTGGTCGCAAAGCAGAGCCGGTATAAAGGAGGAAGTAGGGGATAAGCACCAAAAACTAAAAGGACAAAAGGGTTTGGGGGCGGGACCGGAGAAGTGCCTATGTATGGGTCTGACCACGATTGGGTCAAATGAACTAAGAGGCAGAGTTATAGGGACAAGTTGGAGATTAATGTTGGCCCCTATTAGAAAAGGATTTTCCCGCTCGCCAAAATATTTATGGCCCTGCCGCCGGTGTTTCTGTGGGCAGGCACGCACCGAAATCAAGAGGAGGGCGTGGTGAAGCAATGGTGGGCGGGAGCACGGCTGCGCAGCACAATTCTCCGGTTCAGTGTTCGTTCACGTTTTATATATTCTGTCACTAGCAGTTCCATTGTTGCCCCGGATGTAGTATTCTACCATTTTAGAACGGGAAGGCTTGCATTAGTGTTAAGCATCCTTTCATCTTGGTTTGGGACGAAACACCTCCCTTATGACCCACGTCGCTCTACGTAGCACGCCGCCAGCAAATTGTCCTGGGAGCTGTGTTACACAGCAGGAAGGGAAGCATCCTGTCTCGCAGAGTTCATCAACAGGATACAGGAACTGTGCTGTACGGCAGGTGAGAGCTCAGCAGCACCCAGGGTCACGCCGCCAGAGCTTGTGATACTGCATGAGGATCAGCGTCCCTTATAACCAGCATAATGTAAGGAGGGAAAACCCTAAATGTCTTCCTTTCGAAGCGAAGGTCCTCAAAGGGACCCATAAAAGGAAGTGGGAGAGGTGGACTTAGGACGGTAGGAGAAACATTTCATAACAGTAGTGCAATTTAATAGCAGTTTCCCTGTATAGACTACAGATAGCTTGTTCTCTGCTGCATATTTTAGCACAAATGTCACTACAGTTTTGTGTATCCGGTATCCATGCATATCGTAGTATGGCGAGATGATCCTCCCTACTAATGTACCTGTGTCTGATGTCGTCATGCTACAATGTCCTGGACATTGTTTCTGAAAAACCCGTAAGTTTGGGACATAGAAGTTTATGCTGGTGCATACTTGCCAATAGTCGACCTAATTCAAGCGGCAGACTCACGATTTTTAAAGCAAAAAATTGCTTTATTTTATGTCTCCTTCCTGAAACTGCCTCTGCTTTAATAGAAATATATGGGGTCAATACACCCCCCCCTCCCCGATTTTTGTTTAATCAGATCTCCCACTTTCTAATATGTTGGCATGTATGCTATTGTATTTTGAAGACCATCGTTTCTGGGCGACCTGTACTTTTGAGATGCTACCAGTGATATGCCAGAGGCCTGTGCATCTGAAAGGGCGATAGTTCTGGACCATCTGTTATAAGCAGGGCACAAGTGCTAAAAAAAGAAGTGGGGGGACTAACCTAGTTAATCAGTATGCAAGTGACATCACGGCGCGTGACATCATAGGAACTGGCATCACAAGAAGGGACATCAGATCTTAAGCCCTCACATGTATGTTTAGCAGGTCTATGATGTGTACATTTGAGCGCATTTCGAGTAAACATGCAAACCCTCCTGATTTAGGCAGAAGATTCACACTTTTGTAGGCTACACATAAAACAATGTTACCTTTAGCAGCGTTAAGCTTTCTCTAGCCATAGTGCTTTAAAAGAAATAGTGATATTTAAATTATTACAACGCCTCCTCAGGGGTATAAGCGCTATATAAATGCTATTTATTTTTGTGCAAATGCTGGAAAACATCAACACATCTGAAGTTTCTACAGTGCATGCATATCTCCTAAACAGAGCCTGAACAAAGTGAAAAGCTGCCTCTCTTCAGTATGTGTGAAGTGCTAACAAGGTGTGAGCCTTTGTTTCCCCTCTGCTGCATTTGCATCAGGTGTGAGGCTCCTGACTACTGGCAGCCAGGAGACTCCAACAAAAGGAGGCCTGATGACCCCTCAGATTGGGCCTTTGTTATGGGCCCAGCAGGAGTCAGAACTAAGAGAGCCCCGTCCCCGCCTGCACGTTGTTGCAGATAGAAAGCAGATAACAACGTGCAGGCGCTGCAGGATGTGTCCCGGTGTTTGTAAATTACACCGGGACGAATTCAGCATATTTTACAGTGGGCCCACACTTTTTGGCAGGGTGGACAGCGTCCACCCTGTGAAAAAAGTGGGGGACGCCGTCCACCCGCGTGTACCCCCGACTCGTGCCCTGGTTATAAGTCTGCTTCAGCTCCTTTAATGGACTCATCAGATTAGCAAGCAGAGATAATGCTGCCAAAGGCCCGACAGTGAATCATATAGCTCCTGTCGGATTTATTGGAGAATGTCTTATCATCGTTCGTCACAAACAGCAGGTTAAAGTTAAAACCTTTAACTTGGCTATAGGGAAAGATGATTTTTTACGACCATTTAATTTAATGTATGTTTTTTATATTTTGAAAGTGAAACATGTTCAACAGCAAATTGGTATATATTTTTTCCTGTGGGCCCATTCTCACTGCATCCTCTGTGGCCCTGTGTAGTCTTGCTCTCACTGCTTCTTGCCAACGACAGTTCCTCCATAAGAGTGGAGGAGCGTTGCCCCCTGCTGCGAACACAGAAAAAGTGAAAAATAAAACTATTTTATTACCATATTATTTTTTACTCTGCCAGCCCAAGCCTAAGGTGAGGACGGTATGGGGCCAACGGACCATTGCTGCTGACTGGCAGTAAGGAGTAGTCACTTCAGTTTGATATGCTTCGACTGCCAGCCCGACATGCGCACTACAGACCTCCCCAACCCAAGCTGTCTTTAGACAGCTGGGTGGAGAGCAGGCACAGGCCTTAAGTGCCTGCAGGAGCTCTGAGCCAGCCCTCTCCAACTAATCCTGGTGCTTCTCTCATGCTGCTTAACATTATTAACCGCATGAGAGCAGTGTCTGGATTGGTTAAGGGAGTTGGCTGCAATACCTCGTTGTCGGAGCTACGGACTGGAAAACTTTGAGGAGGTGCTGCAGGCTGCAAATGGGTAAGCAAACATTTCATTTTTCTTTATAAAGTTACGTTATAAAGGTATTTATTTGTTATGTAAATAATGTAACTGGTGCTCATGTTAAGCTCTCGCTATATATATATATATATATATATATATATATATATATATATATATATATATATATTCACTGAAAAAAACATAGGTTTCAGGCACGTTATAGTTAGAAATTAGCATTTAAAAACCTTAGAAATTCACTGGAAAAACCATAGGTTTAGGGACAGTTATAGTTAGTTGGACATTGCACTCGTACAAAACCCGTGAAATTCCCCGTTATAGTTAGTTCAGCTAACTATAACTCGCGCCCCGCAATGCACTGCTGATGACGCCACATATTACATCACTCATGACATGGTCAGTGACATCACTGATGACATCACTGATGACATCATCCAGTGACTGTGTGTTTCTGTAAAGTTTAAATATTTTTAATATATATAGGGAAAGGCGTATTGAAGAATGAGTGGGTGTATAAGTGTCTGTATGGATGATTTAGTAGGTGCGTGACTAACTCTATAAGTGAGTGATTAGACGTATCTTACTGAATGCATGGGTTAGTGACTAAACTGGGTGAATGTCTGTATCCGTCTGTCTGTTGCTGTGTAAGTGGCTGCATGGGTTTGTGAATAGCTACATGAGTGTCTATATGAGTTATTGATTGGTTGTCTGAGTATCTGTATGGGTGCCTGAGTGTTTGTGTGGGTGGGGTGTGTGCGACTCTGTGCATAGATGTGTGAGTGGGTGATTCACTGGGTGGATGGTTTCAAGAGTGCATCTGTGATAGACTGTATGGGTGGGTAAGTGTGTGTAAGTGTGTGTTAGTGAGTGAATGTATGTCCCAGTGGTACATGTGTGAGTAACTACATATGTGAAAGGCAGTATATATGTGTGTTGGAGTATATAAATAGCTATAAGCGAGTGTGTGATTGTGAGAGTGACTGTATGGATGAGTGTGTGCTTGTATCAGTGATTGTATAAGAGCGTAAGAATGTGCTAGTATTTGTATGAGTAAGTGAGCTGGTGTGTGTATAACTGTATAGGTGAGTAAATGGCAGTGTGATTAATTATTTGCATGACTGATAAGGTGTGTGAGTACCTCTATGGATGAGTGGCGGTGTGTGAGTGTCTATGTAGGTGTATGAGTGCATATGATAGTCCTGTACTGAGTGACCGTAAGTATGAGTGACAGTACAGGTGAGTGAGTGGATGTGTGTGTAGACCTAAGAATCAGTGAGTGGGTATGTAGTTATTGGTGTTGGAGTGTCTATGGTTTTGAGAATGGCAGTCTGTAATTTAGAGTGGGTCTATCAAAAGTTATATTAGGGTGTGAGAAGATGCATGAAATTATCACATGGATGATGTCATCAGTGATGTCATCAGTGATGTCATCTGTTATGTCATTTGAGATGTCATCAGTGATGTCACTGACCATGTCATGAGTGATGTAATATGTGACGTCATCAGCAGTGCATTGTGGGCGCGAGTTATAGTAGTAGCTGAACTAACTATAACGGGGAATTTCACGGGTTTTGTACGAGTGCAATGTCCAACTAACTAGAACTGTCCCTAAAACCTATGGTTTTTTCAGTGAATTTCAATGGTTTTTTAAATGCTAATTTCTAACTATAACGTGCCTGAAACCTATGGTTTTTTCAGTGAATTTCAAAGGTTTTTTAAATGCTAATTCCTAACTGTAACGTGCCTCAAACCTATGGTTTTTCCAATGAATTTCAAAGGTTTTGTAAATGACAATTTTTAAATGTATTAATTGTTATATTTATTTTTTTGATACTGATTTACTACATTTTTTTAAACTATTTATTTTTAGATATTTTATTTTTTAAATTACATTATAATTACATTATACATTACATTACAAAATATACTTTCTCAGAATGAATTACTTTAGTTTAAATACTTTGCAAATAGGCAATAGACTTTTAAGTACAGTAGTTACAGTTGTTGCAATGGGCAACACAATTTCAAACACAATGCAACATTGAGCTCAATGTGAATTTCTAGTTAAATGCAATTAGTTACTTTATGGATTACTTTTTCTAACCACAGGACTGGATCCTAGATTCAGTCCTGGGACATCTCCTGTAAACAGTTGAGTAAAAGCGTTTTGGTTACAGTAGTGATTTTTAACCCCTTGACCGCGATCGGAATTCCGCTCGTGTGCTGGACATTCCGATCGCGGGTGGGGTCGTGACGAGCTCAGCTCGTCATGAGCACAGCGCTACCGCGCAGCATGACGAGCTGAGCTTGTCATGAGCACGGAAGGGGTTAAGAAATATTATTGTATTTTAAAAGTCTGACACTTAGAAACTTTTTCAAATAGAATCACCAATGTTATCCTATGGGAGGAAATTCACTTAGCAGGTAAGTAGTGTTATCGTTACTTTTTTCTTACTCAGTGGTGGATCCTGGATCCAGCACTGGTGCATCTCCTGTAAACAGTTGAAAGAATGCGTTTAAGTCATACAGGCGATTTTTAAGGAATATTTGTAGTTTGTGAAAATCGACACTTTGAAACTTTTCTGCTGAAAACCAGACAATGGATTCCTATGGGAGGAAATTCAAGTTACTGGTAAGTACTGTTAGAATTACTTTTCAGGATCTCTACTGGGCTCAAAGATGCAGCACTGAGGTCTCTCCTGATAACAGGTGAGTAAATTGGAATTCGTAGTTCGGCTGATTTTAGAGGAATATTATAAAGTTCCAAAACTCCACACTTAGAAGAATTTCCAAGTGAAACCAGTCAATGTTAGCCTATGAAAGGAAATTCAAGTTACTGGTAAGTATGGTTAGAATTACTTTTCAGGATCTGTACTGGGCTCAAAGATGCAGCACTGAGGTCTCTCCTGATAACAGGTGAGTAAATCGGAATTCGTAGTTCGGCTGATTTTAGAGGAATATTATAAAGTTCCAAAACTCCACACTCAGAAGAATTTCCAAGTGAAACCAGTCAACGTTAGCCTATGGAAGGAAATTCAAATTACTGGTAAGTACGGTTAGAATTACTTTTCAGGATCTGTACTGGGCTCAAAGATGCAGCACTGAGGTCTCTCCTGATAACAGGTGAGTAAATCGGAATTCGTAGTTCGGCTGATTTTAGAGGAATATTTGCACAATGGTGAAGGAAGGGGGTGGGGCCTGAGGTGACATGTCTGCAAACACGCCCTGTGGCGCGTTTTAAGTTGGAGAATTAATTCCTCCTCAATCCCGAGGGTCCCTAGGGGCCAACTAGCCCACCAGGTACCTCCAGTATGTGCTAGAGAGCTGCGTTGCAGAGAGGTGTTCAGAGGCCACGCCCCTTTTACAACACTCTGCAACGCAGCTCCGTGGCGCTTACTGGAGGTACCTGGTGGGCTAGTTGGCCCCAGGGACCCTCAGGATTGAAGGGGATTTAAATCCCCATCTTAAAACGCGCCACGGGGCCTGTTTGCAAACATGTCACCTGAAGCCCCGCCCCTCCCTTCACCACTGTGCAAACGCGCCCGTGGCGCGTTTTAAGTTGGGGGATTAAGTCCCCTGAATCCTGAGGGTCCCTGGGGACCAACTAGCCCACCAAGTACCTCCAGTAAGCGCCACAGAGCTGCGTTGCAGAGAGGTGTAAAAAGGGGCGTGGCCTGGACCACCTCTCTGCAACCCAGCCCTAGGCGCTACTGGAGGTACCTGGTGGGCTAGTTGGCCCCCAGGACCCCCAGTATTGAATGGGAATTATTTCCCCAATTTAAAACGCGCCACAGCGCGTTGCAGAGTGGTTAAGGGAGGGGCGGGGCCTGACGCTCGATCGCGTCTTTTTTTTTGTTTTGTTTTTTTGAAGGGGGCTGTGTGGCCCCCCTTCTTTTTTAGTTTTTGGGGCCCTGGGGACCCCATCCCCCAGGGCCTGATGCCTATTCCGGCCCCGGGGACCCCATCCCCCTGGGCATGGCCACTTTTTAAAAAATAATTTTGGAGGAGGGGGGCTGCGTGGCCCCCTCTGAGCCACTACTTGCCCCGGGTACCCCATCCCCGGGGCTGGCCCTATCCTTTGGGGTCCGTGGGGGACCCCAACTCCCCACGGACCCTGCCGGCTCCCCGCGTCCTGCGGGAGCCGGCATTGCTTTCCACATGGGGAGCTGCTAACATGCAGCTCCCGTGTGGAAAAGCAATGTGCTTTTATATTGGAAGAGAGAGCAGGTTTCTCTGCTCCGCCTAATATCCAAAGCAGTTTGCTCTGACAGGACGGAGCCGCGAGGCTCCCGTCCTGTCATAGCAACTACAGTGTCCCGAGTAGGCACCCGGGACACTGCAGGAGCCGGCCCTGGGGGGTGGTGGTCCCCAGGGCCAGCAAGGGCTCCAGGAGGGGCCGCGCGGCCCCCCTCCCAACTTATTCAAAGCCCCGGGAGGTGGTGGTCCCCGGGCTCTGGGGTCCGTAACGGACCCCATATTTGAATCCTTAGTGCCCCGGGGGAGGTGGCGGTCCCCGGGCATGTGGGGGCTGGAGCCCCCACACAGGTATTTAAAATAAATAAAAAAAAGCCCCGGGTGGTGGCGGTCCCGGGGCTGCGGGAGGGCACAGTGCCCTCCCGCACCATTTTTATTAGAAAGCCCGGGGGTGGCGGTCCCCGGGCTTGGGGGACCTTAGAGGCCCCCCATTAACTATAAACCCACTCCCGCATGCCCCCGGGACTTGGCCCACCCGGGGCAATAGCATAGCAAGCCGGGAGACGCTGATTTCGATTTTTATGGCGGGATTCGCGACCCTAAGCGCATCCCGCCGATTTAAAAAAAAAAAAAAAAAAAAAAAAATTTTGCCCAGGGGTCCTTGTGGGACCCCCTGAGCAGACCTAGGGGGACAGGGTGTTTCTACCCTGCCCCCTTTGTGCGTTTGCACACTTGTGATTTTTTTATTTTTATCGGCGGAATCCGCGCACCCTAATCGCATCACGCCGATTTAAAAAAAAAAATAAAAAAAAAAAAAAAAATGCTTTTTTCTGCCCAGGGGGTCCTTGTGGGACCCTCTGAGCAGACCTAGGGGTCAGGGTGTTTCTACCCTGCCCACTTTGTGCGTTCTACGCACTTGTTTCTCTGCCTCGGTTCTACCGAGGACAAAATGGCTGCCAACACTTCCTGATTTGGAGTGTTGACAGCCAATTAGCATGCAGCTCGTGATCGGGAGGGTACGCGGACCCTACGCGGCCATAGATATATATGTGATTTTACTTTGATTTTCTCAGCAACTACTGAACGGATTTACACCTTTAACAAAAGGGTTCTTTCTGAACCAAGAACTACCTCTCTTGCCAAATTTGGTGTAATTCCGTTCAGCAGTTCGGGCTGTAGCCGTGGCTAAAGTTTCCTATGGGAAAATGAATGGGGAAAACACGTTTTGGGACCCCCTTTTTCTCGGCCCCGCTTGACGAATCACCCCCGAAACATTCAGGGTAGGAGCGGACCGGAGCGGGCCATAAAGTTTAAAAATTTCGCGAAGATTCGCAACCGACGCAAGAGTTATTTCAAATAGAATGTTGCGGATTTCCTATGGAAAATAGGTCCTAACTATAACTATCTACTGGCGACCGCCAGTAGATAATATATATATATATATATATATATATATATATATATATATATATATATATATATATATATATATATTATTAAAAAACTGCTCGTATAGAGCATACTTTGAATGCTCAGAACCCCACCATCGCCATATGTCACCAACCACTGCCTCTTGCTCCCTTTTGAGGCTCTATGTGGGCTATGCCTTTAAGCCCTGTTGTACCTTTTCGGTACACTAAGAGTCTTCCTGTACAGTCCATGGTTGAAATTAAATGAGGGTGCAGAGTGAGGACTTGGGGGGGGGGAGGGGGTGCATTCCAGTGATAAGGAGTTATAAAAGAAAAGGCATAGTGTATCCACATGTACATGGTCCTTTGTGTGTGTAGCCTGGCTGAGCTGTCCTTAATGTAGACAAGTCGTATGATCCCGTTTATTTTTGTTTTTTCATCTACCTTGACCTTCTACAGATGTCGCTGCCAGTGCCATGTCATCATTTGTAGTTTATTGAACTGATTTGCTCACAGGGCCCACTTCTGCTTTTGAATGTTTTGGTTTTTGTCACTGGAAAACCACCTGAATCCATGGGCATTTATTGACCATCTTGATGCTTTTAAATTTCACTGCGTCACAGGCAAGTGCTTTTTTTTATTTACTTTTTCACCTGCTAAATACCATGGGGTGCATCAATTCAGTTCTCCAATTGTGTGTCTGTCCGTAGGACATTAGCTGCTATATATAGAAGCTGCTGGGTAAACATGGCACAATGCTGCACATCGCAATATGCACCAAACAGTTTATCAGAACAGGTAGTAAGCATAGGCCACTGGCTAATGTTCACATTAACTTACTTGTGCGCTCAGACTGGGCCCTCATTCAAAGAAAGCAACTTGCATAAACGGGGCCTGGTGTTTCCGTAGATTAATGCATCTACTCCATGAATTGAATAAAAAATTTGCTAGCATTCGCGCCAAGAATTTTCAATTCTATTAAGGACACGGAGGCGAGGATTATTGCTTCTCTCTCTTTACTGTAAAACTCACAGCAGCCAATGAAAATGTTTTAACATTGTAAATAAACTACATTTCCCATGATGCTTCACATCCAGTCATGTCCCAGTAGACCCTATAAGAGCCACCATCTCCTTTTCAAGAGCCTCTTTCTTTGCTCGATAGTCTTTAATCCAAAGCGCTTAACATAATCATCAAACAAAACCACTTTTGTTGATCATCCAACATGAGATCAACTTCTCAACCCAGAACTGGAAACGACGTCCAAATATTTCTGACCAGAGGGCAGACTCACTCTCCTTTCTTTTCTGAACCTAGAATAAATCAAAAGATAAACCTGTATTATCTGTAAACAAATGCATAATAAATACGGGTGGGTAATCATTACTACAATTACAACCACAAATTGTATTACAATCGGGTGGGATAATCCTCGCCTCCGTGTCCTTAATAGAACTGAAAACTCTTGGCGCGAATACTAGCAAATATCTTATTCTATTACAGGACCGGAAGCTCTGATTATTGCTTGTTTATCGCTTATCAAATACCACAGTAGTTGTATCACCCACTGGTTTATAATAAAAAAATTTAAATGTAGATTTGGATGACCAATCCGCAGATTTCAAAATGTCCTGAATGGTTGAACCTAGCATAAAAGACTTGGAGGCCATAGCTCCACGTACAGAATGAGCACCAAAAACTTGGGTATCAATACCTGCTTCTTTCATGACTGATTTTAACCATCTGCCTATTTTAGCCGCAGATACCTGTTTAAACGTTTTTTGCAATGCAATTAACAATTGTGTTGAACCCTCCGGTCGTAAGGGTCGCGTACATTCTTCGTAGGCTTTTAGGCATTGAACTACACACAACTTGTTGGAAAAAGCATTATACTCTACGTAACGTGAAAGTTTTTGTCCTGCCAGTAATGGTAAAAGAAACTCCTTCTGGAGTGAATACTCTACCTGCAAGATCCAGGATCCTCACATCCGAAGAACGTCTGTAGGCCGATAGACACAAAAGCATGGCTAGCTTTAAAAGACAACTGTTTTCTGGATAACTGAGCTTTATCCGGCCACCTGTCAGAGGGCTAGGACCAAAGAGACATCCCATAAATATGAATACTTCGGTTTAGGAGGGTTAGCCACTCTGATGCCTTGAAGTAACTTGCGCACCACTGGATGCATACCTACCGGTTTCCCATCCACTTGACTATGGCCTGCTGCTATTGCTCATCTGAAATTATTTACTGATCGAAAAGACAACCCATCCGAAGCTTTGTCTGACAGAAAATTTACAACTTGGGATAATTCTGCCCCACGGGATCCACGTGCCGTTCCAGGCACCAACGTACCCAGCATCGCCAAGCTGACGAATATCTCTTTCTTGTGGAAGGGGCCCAGGCTTGTTGAATGAATTTGGAAGCCTTGTCCGAAATGCCTGGCATTTCCCATTGTTGCCGGAAAGCCTCCATGCCATCAGGGACAACTGCTCCGACATTATCATTGAATGCAGTTCTCCGTGAGGGCCCTGGGGCATCGTCTGTGACCAAGGGAGCATCCTGGGATAATCGCAGGTCATTTCCAACAGAATTGGGAACCAGGGTTGCGATTTCCACAGAGGCGTCTCCAAAATCACCTCCGCCTGTTGTCGGGCTATCTGGGTTGCCACTCTGGGAATGAGAATGAATGGGGGAAAAGCATAGTTCAGAGTCATTGACCAGTCTTGGGAGAAAGCGTCCGTTGCTCCCGCTAACGGGTCCGGCCTCCAACTGAAGAACGCTTGTAGTTGGCGATTCACTCGGGAGACGAACAGGTCTATCTTGCAAGGACCCCACACTGCCCTTAACCATTGGAACAGGCGAGGTTGGAGATGCCAGTCGCTGTAATCGGTCAGGTATCTGCAATTCCAATCCGCGACTGTATTGGATTGGCCCGGGATGTATTCCGCTATTACCGATATCTGATGATTCAGGCAATAGTGCCAAAAGTCCTTGGCTATGTCCACCAGAAGGGACGACCTTGTGCCTCCCAACTTGTTGATATATCTCACCACTGAGATATTGTCCATCCTGAGGAGAATGCAACAAGAGACTTGTTTGGGGGAGAGTGTCCGTATTGCAAACGACCCTGTTACCAACTCCAGACAGTTGATGTGTAGAGATAGTTCTTGGAGTGACCATCTGCCTCCGGTGGAGATATCTCCGCAGCGCGCTCCCCAGCCCCATCGGCTGGCATCTAACTCTATTATCACCTCGGGTTGGGAACCAAAGATAGCTCTGCCGTTCCACGCCTCTACGTGGCCCAACCACCATTGAATTTCCTCCCTCACTTCCTGTGTCAATCGAACCAGATCTGTGTATGACAGTCCTCTCTGGAGGTGTTGGATTTTTAATCTCTGAGGAGCCCGAAAATGAAGTGGGCCCGGAAAGATGGCTTGTATCGAGGAAGCCAGTAGTCCCACTATCCTGGTGATTGTCCTCAGAGAGACCATCTATTTACACAACACCCATGTCAGTTCTTTCTTGAGATCTCGCAATTTTGATCTGGGAAGTCTTAGGTGAGCTGTCTGGAAGTCTATGACAAAACCGAGGAAGTCTATCGTCTGAGATGGGCAGAGGACTGACTTGGATTCGTTGATTACAAATCCTAAGTTCTGCAAGAGTGCTACTGTCATTTGTAAGTGTAGGTTGGCTAGAGATTGTGTCTGAGCCATGATAAGTATATCGTCTAGGTATACTATCATGCGAATTACCTGTTCTCGCAGGTGGACTATCACCGGCTTCATCACTTTGGTGAAAAATCATGGAGCTTAGGAAAGCTCGAAAGGAAGGGCCAAATATTCCAGCCACCCGTTCCTCCACCGGAATTGCAGGAAACGCTGATGAGGAGGAAAGATGGGGATCGTCAGGTAAGCGTCTTTGAGGTCCAAACGGACCATCCAATCTCCTTTCTTCAGTAGATCTGTTAAAAGATGGATACCCTCCATCTTGAAATGTTTGTATATTATGAAATGATTGAAATCTCTTAGATTTAAAACCAATCTGTGGCCACCACCCTTCTTTTGAACCAAGAAGACGTTGCTGCAAAATCTACGAGCCTCGTTGTCGCAATATGCAACCACGCGCTTCTGCAGCAATTCTTCTATTTCTGAATCTATAAAAACACATTCTTGATGGGAAAAACTGAGTTGTTTTGAGTAAGAGTCTTTGTGAGGAGTCTGATAAAACTCCAGATGAAAACTATGTATCGTCTGTAATATCCATGCATCTTGCGACAGAACCCCCCCCCAATTGTGTAGGAAAAACTTAGTACGACCCCTCAAGGGTAACTGTGATGTATCGATAATTCTTACCTGTGGAATTTTGGGGTTGGAATCCCGCTCTATGTCCACCTCTGTTGAAACGGCGTTTGTTGAATCTTTGTTGGGTGGGATAGAAGGTACCACCCCTGGTAGAGTCCCAATCACCTCTACCTCGTCCGTAATCTCCTCTGGGAGGACCTTGATAATAAGGGCGGCCTGGCGAGCGTCCCCTGCCTCTCCCGGCCCTGTTAAAAAGGCCCGCCTGAAAGACCCTCTTGATGCTGGATTGGGCTTTGTCTAAAGACGTAAATGTGCCTACGTATTTCGAGACGTCTTTTTTTTTTTTTAAACACATTTTATACATTTTCCACATATTAGCCAATAGTATAGTTATTCAGCAGGAGAAAACAAGTAATCATATAAGCGAAACAAGGTGGCAGTTTACATTATAACTTTTACACAAATTACTGTTCGTTCCGTGTCACTCAGTAGAACGCTCGTCCGCACACTCCTCATCATAACCGTTGGTGGTAGTCCCGCTGATTCAGTGCCAAGATTACAGGGTGTAAAATTATATTAATACAACAATTAAACTTTCAAACAATCCCCCCCCACCCTCCCCGCTGACGGCTCCATAATTGGAAAAAGAAAAAGAAGAAAGGCAAGACACCATAGGAATGGGATACATTGTCACGATTTCTACTGTGATAGTCACTGCTATACAATGATTCAGTGATGGGACACCATACAGAGTGATATAGGAAACTCCGATGCCTATACGTTCGAAAAAGTGTTAAGTACTAGATACAATTAGGCCTATTAATTTCCAGGAGTGAGGGCGTAAGTTGCTTTAAAGTATTCCAATATAGTGTCCCAACACATGGCTATGGGAATTTTCCATAGCCCCTTGCTTTCTTCACTGCGAATGGCCACGCTTTCCGCTAGTCCCCATTTAACTACTTCGTCCTTCTAAACTGGGAAAGTAGGAGCTGTTGGAGATTTCCATCTCCTGGTTATATCTCGTTTGGCCAACAATAGGGCCGAGTCTATAAATTTAGTGGGAACCTCACGGCCTTTCCGTTGTTTATATAACCCAAGGATACAAACCTCCATTGTGTGGAGACCCACGTCGCCCAGTATCTCCGTCAACACTTTAGCTATCGCCTCCCAGTACCCTCGTAGTTTTTGCAGGCCCACAACATATGTGTCAATCGGCATCGTGGTCGGAGCATCTGGGACATGTTGCATTAGCATCAGTGTGAGAAGTTGGCCTGGTATATGCTGTCCACTAATTAAAGTGGGCAACTTGCACCAGTCCAAACGACCCTTAAGATGTATGAGGTCAAAGATAACCTTTAGAAAGCTATCCTAGTGGTAGCTGTGGAGAGCAGCCTTCAGGCTTAATCTTGAAGGAATGTAAAGCAGCTTGTTTTACCAGAATATCACCTCCTGAATGACTAAATGAAGGAGAGCCACACAGTAGTTATATAAAAAATATGTATTTATTAATATAACACTCTCTACTATCCTCTACACGAGGATAGAACACAAAGCACACAATACAAGATCAATAGAACAGTTGTAAGTAGCACAGTACACAGTGGGCTCCAGGGGGAGACCAAACCATATACTAAAACAGTGGTATAACAGTCACGACTGAGATCAAGACAAGGTCTGGAGCACGTAGAATCGCTGGGACCTCAAAGAACCACCCAAGGTGAGTAGACAGGACCCCACGGAGGCCCGGTGCAGTGTGGGAACACGACCGCGGGCTCCGTACAATTCTATGGGGAAGTCGCGGTTACACTTTTAAAGTTTAAGGACCCTTCTAGGAGGACTTCGAGCGAACCTGTTGGAACTTAAGAGTTTGAAGAGCCACCCCACCCGTGGATACCGTAGTACCCAGAGTTACCTATTCCAGAGGAGCCGGGTGCATAGGTCTGAAGTGGCGTCGGAAACTGCCGTCGTTCTCATTGGAGAGCTGCAAAGAAGTACTGCTGCCGTGAAGGTGAGAAGGGTCCGGTGGAATCCAAGCCTGGATTTGAGGAAGATGGAACCTGAAAGCAGAGGGGACAGAGTCTGGGTCACTTCAGAGTGACCAGGGGCTCGGTAGATTAATGCCCACCGATGTCTGGTGCTTTAGGTGCGAAGAAGGGATGCTTGACTCTGCAGCCACGAGGACCAGGAGACGTCGAGGATGACCAGGAGCCGGAGGTGAGCTGTCCCACGAAGGATGTTGAGTGCTGAGGGGTCAGTGTCCGGCTGGAGTACCAACAAGCCTTGGCAAAAGCAACCCACGCAGGAAGGTCAAGCAGGTTACGGTGTGGACCAGCAAGGTCCAGGGGACTCACCAAGCAATGGGGAGTCAGTGCACGTCTGGAGCAACCAGGAAAGCCCAACAGAAATCAAGATGACCCTCAGGCCGAATGACCAGGAGTCGTGAGGGGACCTCGAGCAAGATTGCAAAGTACCAGCCCACGGAGCACTCCGTGCGAGGAGGCCGGAGTTCTGTGGTGCAAATACTGCTCAGGGTCAGGACTACACGGAGTCCAATGCACAAGCTCGGGAATCGCCAACAAGCATATGCACTTCCAAATGGACGCGGTGCACAGGGGTTCGGGTCACGCAGTCCCCACGAGGGATACTGGCCTCAAACTCGGTGAGAGGGCAGCTCGACCTCAGGGACCTTCGGAAACCCACCTCCTGTGTTGCTGAAATCTTCGGAGATCCGCAGGAGCTCAGGAGCAGCAGACCGGTCAGTTGCGCTTAGGTGCCTGCGAAGCAGGGGAGTGACTCCTTCACTCCAAGGGAGATTCTTCAGTTGTCTTTTGTGCACCACAGGTCCTGCACGGAGCCTGTATGGAGCACGGGCACGAACCAAGCTTCGGACGGGAAGGGGGACGAAGTTGAGCCCAGTCCAGGTCCAGCGAAGTCCAGAGTGTCCAGACAGTCGAAGGTCAGTGGGTTCTTCTTGCAGAATCTTGTCCACGTAAAATCCAAAGTCTTACATCCAGGTAAGCTCTTTTGTACCCACGGGAGAGGGTTGGACAGATTCAGGGGACCCTCCTAGGGGAGGGTCAGGACAGAGGGGTGGTTACACCCATGTCCTTTGTCCAGTTTCGCGCCAGAGCAGGAGCCACTGGCTCCCAGAACTGGTTTGAACTGGACTATGCACAGGGACACCAAATGTGCCCCAGATGCAGACTTTCAGGCACTCTCAGAGTGCACCCACCCAGCCCCAATACACTAAACCCTGTCTGGGAGGTGGTCACACCTCCCTGTGACAGGATGCCTATTGTGCTGCCTTCCTCTGCTCGAGCTTGGCTCAGCAGCAGGAGGGCAGAATGTGTCTCTGGTCGGCAGCATCCATTTTGTGCTGTCCGGGTCGAGAAGGCTGGCACCGGTTAGACCAGTGACCCCACGAAGCTCGCTTCTGAAGGGTGGAATCATACCTCCCACACCAGTTACTGGTGTGGAGGTATGATTCCAAGGTGTTTGATACCAAACACGATATGTTTCTATGCAGCCGTTTTCGAGATAGCATTTACCGCGAGGTTATAATGCACCTCTACCTATATGTCCGGCTGAGTCACAGACAACCCGGGAGAATGGTCTCCGAAGGCTGCAGAGGGGCTCTGCTCATGCAGGGGCACCCTCTCACTAAAAACCCAGCACCCTGCCTTCAGGATTGATAAGGCCTGCTATAGGGGTGACTTATAAGTTTTAAGTGTAGTGACCTATAGATATAGTGAACCTATATCTAAAGTAAGTGGTGCAAGCACCATCTTACACAGGCTGCTGTAGCAGACCTGGAGTTCCATTTTGCATGGCCTCTCATGGGTGGCATAATACATGCTTCAGCCCAGGGGAGGCCTCTGGGGTACCTATGCCCTGGGTACATGGGTACCATATACTAGGGACTTATAAGGGTACCCCAGTATCCAATATGGAGTGTACCAAAGTACATGTATGTCAATTTAAGGGAGAAAGCAGATAGACTGGGGTCCTGATTAGCAGGATCCCAGTCAGACTAGTCAAAAACAGTGAGACATCAAGCAAAAAGTGGGGGTAACCATAAGAAGCAGATCCTACTTTCCTACACAACCCCCCCAAACGAAAGGACATGAGACTAACCTTGACCAGTTGAGTCTTCATTTTCTAAGTGGAAATATCTGGAGAGTCCATCTGCATTGGCATGGTTACTCCCAGGTCTATGTTCCACTGTATAGTCCATCCCCTGTAGGGAAATGGACCACCTCAAAAGTTTGGGGTTTTCACCCTTCATCTGTTTTAGCCATAAGAGGGGCTTATGGTCTGTCTGAACAATGAAGTGAGATGCCAAACAAGTATGGCCTCAACTTCTTCAGAGCCCAAACCACAGCAAAGGCTTCCCTCTCAATAGCTGACCAACGTTTCTCTCTGGGGGTCAGCCTTCTGCTTATAAAAGCTACTGGCTGATCCTGACCCTCTTCATTCAGTTGTGATAACACAGCCCCTACCCCCAACTCAGATGCATCAGTTTGAACAATGAATTGTTTGGAATAGTCAGGACTTTGCAGAATGGGAGCAGTGCACATGGCCTGCTTCAGGTCATCAAATGCCTTTTGACAGCTAACTGTCCACTGAACTTTCTTAGGCATTTTCTTAGAGGTCAGATCATTTAAAGGGGTCACTATGGATCCATAACCTTTAACAAACCTCCTGTAGTACCCAGTCAGGCCCAAGAAAGCTCTGACCTGAGTCTGGGTAGTTGGAGCAACCCAGTCCATGATGGTCTGGATTTTGCTCTGCAATGGTTGAACCTGGCCTCCACCCACAAGGTGGCCCAGGTACACAACCTTACTCTGCCCTATCTGGCACTTGGTGGCCTTGATAGTGAGGCCTGCTTTTTGCAGGGCCTCCAGAACATTTCTTAGGTGGACCAGGTGATCCTCCCAGGTGGAACTAAAGACAGCAATATCATCAAGATAAGCTACACTATAGTCTTCCAGGCCTGTGAGAACTTTATTCACCAACCTTTGAAATGTGGCAGGTGCATTTTTCAAGCCAAAGGGCATTACCACAAATTGATAGTGCCCACTAGGGGTTGAAAATGCTGTTTTGGGTTTGGCATCCTCAGCTAGTCTGATTTGCCAATATCCAGCTGTGAGGTCAAATGTACTCAAGAACTTGGCTGAGGCCAAGGTATCAATGAGCTCATCTGCCCTTGGAATAGGATGAGCATCAGTCCTAGTGACTGCATTGAGTCCCCTGTAGTCAACACAGAACCTCATCTCTCTCTTACCACCCTGGGTGTGAGGTTTTGGTACTAAGACTACTGGACTAGCCCAAGGGCTATCTGAGGGCTCAATTACTCCCAATTCCAACATCTTCTGGACCTCAGTCCTGATGCAGTCCCTGACATGGTCAGGTTGCCTGTAAATCTTATTTTTAACAGGCAGACTGTCACCTGTGTCCACTTCATGGGTACACCAGGTAGTCTGACTAGGAGTCAGTGAAAACATATGCCTGTACTGATTGAGGACCTTCCTGCAATCAGTCTGTTGCTGTTCAGTGAGGCTGCCTGCCAAGGCTACACCATCTACTGAACCATCATCAGGGTTCTGTGAGAGGAGGTCAGGGATTGGGTCACTCTCTTCCTCCTGTCCCTCATCAGTAGCCATGAGCAAGCCCATGTCTGCCCTGTCAACATATGGCTTGAGCCTGTTCACATGGAGCACCCTGTGGGGGCTCCTGGGAGTTCCAAGGTCCACCAGGTAGGTGACCTCTCCCTTCTGCTCAATTATGGTATGAGTCGGTCCACTCCACTTGTCCTGGAGAGCTGCTGGGGCCACAGGCTCCAACACCCATACCTTCTGTCCTGGCTGGTACACAGTCAGAACAGCCTTTTGGTCATGCCAGGCTTTCTGTAATTCCTGGCTAGCCTCAAGGTTTTTGGATGCCTTCTTCATATACTCAGCCATCCTGGAGCGGAGACCAAGTACATAGTCCACTATGTCTTGTTTAGGTGGTTTGAGAGGTAACTCCCATCTCTCCTTAACTAAACACAAGGGACCCCTAACTGGATGTCCAAACAGAAGTTCAAAAGGGCTGTAGCCAACCCCCTTCTGAGGAACCTCTCTGTAGGCAAAGAGAAGGCAGGGCAAGAGGACATCCCATTTTCGCCTAAGCTTTTCTGGGAGACCTTTGATCATGCCCTTCAGGGTTTTGTTGAACCTTTCAACCAACCCATTGCATTGTGGGTGATAGGGTGTGGTGAATTTGTAATTCACTCCACACTCCTTCCACATAGCAGTGATATAACTGGACATGAAGTTTGCATCTCTGTCAGTTAAGACCTCCTTAGGGAAACCCACTCTGGAAAAGATTCCCAGGAGGGCCCTGGCCACCACAGGAGCTGTGGTGGTTCTAAGGGTATAGCTTCTGGATACCTAGTGGCATGGTCCACCACCACTAGAATAAATCTGTGCCCAGATGCAGTTGGAGGATCCATGGGACCAACAATGTCAATCCCAACCCTCTCAAAGGGAACCCCCACCACAGGTAGTGGTATCAGGGGGCCTTTGTGGTACCACCTGCCTTACCACTGGCTTGACAGGTGGTACAGGAGCGACAAAACTCCTTTGTGTCCTCTGACATATGAGGCCAGTGAAAGTGAGGGACAAGCCTGTCCCAAGTCTTGCTTTGGCCTAGGTGTCCTGCTAAAGGGATATCATGTGCCAGTGTTAGTAGGAAACCCCTAAACTTCAGAGGTATAACCAACCTCTTGGTAGCACCAGGCTTGGGGTCTCTACCCTCTGAGTACAGGAGTCCTTCATCCCAGTAGATCCTATGGGACCCACTGGCACTCCCAGCAGCCTCAGCAGCAGCCTGCTGTCTGAGGGGTTCAAGAGAGGGGCAGCTCTGCTGCTCCTGACTCAGATCTGCCCTGGAAGGGCCCCTGTCCCCAAGAACTCAACCTGGTCAGGTTCAAGTTCCTCTGAGACAGTTCCTTCACAGGGACTGGGATCATCTTCCTCAGGAGACTGATCCTCACTCTGAGCCTGGGGGAAGACACTGCCTTACCCCTACTGCTCCTTCTCTTGGAAGGCACCTGGTCCATTCTTCCAGGATCCAGGGCCTGTTCAGTGGAAGACATTTTTGCCTGTGACCTGGTCACAGCAAACACATCTGCAGAGATGCCCAACATTGCTGCATGTGTCCTGAGTTCCACTTCAGCCCAGGCTGAAGTTTCCAAATCATTGCCCAACAAGCATTCCACAGGGAGGTCTGAGCTAACCACAACCTTCTTAGGGCCAGTTACCCCTCCCCAGCTGAAATTAACAACTGCCAAGGAATGGTCTGTCCTGACATTGTTAGCATTGGTCACTTGGTACATCTCACCAAGTATGATCTGGTCAGGGCTCACAAGATCCTTAGTCACCATTGTGACACTGGCTCCTGTGTCCCTGTATGCCATGGCCTCCTTACCATTTATTACTGGCTGTTGTCTGTATTTGCCCAGGTTACTGGGACTGACAAATAGGGAGGCAATATCCATGCCTCCATCACAGACTAAAACAGCCTGAGCTGGAGTTCTGACTAGGCCAGAACCCATCTCAGAACCCAGGGTTAACCCTACTATACCCTTGTTCCCTGTACCACCACTTGGAGCTGAACTAGGGGGAACAGTTGCCTTAGGGGCAGTGGTGGTGGTAGGAGGATCCTTGGCTCTTGGCACAATTGGCATCCCTAGGCCAATGTGTTTTCTCCTTACACAGGAAACACCAAGGCTTCTTTCTGCCGTTTCCCTTGTTAGATTGTGACCCACCCTCAGATGCAGGTTTTGGGGCCCTGAAGAAGACTTCTGGTCTTTACCCTTCTCCCTACCCTTATCTGTAGGTTTAGCATCCTGCTTTTTCTGGTCACCACCTTGGTTCTGATTTTTCTACTTCACCCTGGTTCTGACCCACCTATCTGCCTTCTTTCCCAATTCTTGGGGAGAAGTCAGATCAGAGTCAACCAGGTATTGATGCAACAACTGATTTTGGCAATTATTAAGGATCTGCTCCCTCATAATCAAATTGTACAATCCCTTGAAATCATTCACTTTGCTGCCAAGTAACCAGCCTTCCAGAGCCTTAGTAGCACAATCTACAAAGTCTACCCAGTCCTGAGTCTGTGCCTTCTGGGTGTCTCTGAACTTAATCCTGTATTGTTCAGTGGTTAAGCCAAACCCATCAATGAGAGCACTCTTCAGGACTGAATAATTGTCAGCATCCTCTTCTCTAACAGTGAGGAGCTTATCTCTACCTTTGTCAGCAAAGGAGAGCCACAAGATAGCTGCCCACTGCTCTTGAGGGACCCTCTGTACCTTACAGGCCCTCTCCAAAGCAGTTATCCATTTGTGGATGTCATCCCCACCATGGTAGGGAGGGACTATCTTGCTCAGGTTCCTATGATCATAAGAATACTCCTTAATCCTAGGGACACTGTTGCTGCCACCATGGGACTCTAGTCCCAATCTCTTCTTAGCCTTCTGGAGCTCTAAGGATTCCCTATCTAGTGCCAATTGCTCTTGCCTGAGCCTAAGCTTGACTTTCTCAAGCTCTAGAAATTGGCACTCTCTGTCATAAGAGCTATCTCTCTTATGAGATATGGAGGTCCCTATAGAAGTTCCTGAATGGTGAGATTCAGCAGAGGGAGATCTAGATCTCCTTGGTAAACTCTGCACTCTTCCTGGAGGAGTAAAGAGAGGGCCACTGGGGCCTTCTCCCCCACCTCCTGGAAGATCTAAGTTGTCCAGGTGGGAATCATTTTGATCCTCCTGGTCAGGGTTTGATTCCAGGTCAAAGAAGGTTTCACTTCCTGGCCTGTCCTCATTCCCTGCCCCACCCACTCTTTCTACCTCATCTGACCCTGGGGTCTTCCTAAGGTCATCCAAGAGTAACACCTCAATGAGACGTTGGGTGTTTGCATTTCTCCCTGTCTTCAGCTTCCTAGAAACACACATGGCTTTCAATTCCTGAAATGTAAGACCATTGTACCTAGAAGGCAGAGAGCCACTGGCTTCTCCTTTAGAAGACATACTAAGTGTGGTGTGGTGTATGCACCTACCTAACCTAGTGGAAACTAAACTCTCTTAGGTTGGAGAAAGGGTGTGCTAGACCCTTGACTTACCCAACCCCAAGTTCAGTAGAACTTACTTATTCTAATCTTGAAGTATTATATGTGCCTAATACTTTAGTGGTTTTCAGTTACTCACTCAATTAGATTTATCTGCTAAACAATAGCAAGCTTGAATCCCAACCGCTGCACACCAATGTGAGAAGTTGGCCTGGTATATGCTGTCCACTAATTAAAGTGGGCACCTTGCACCAGTCCAAATGACCCTTATGATGTATGAGGTCAAAGATAACCTTTAGAAAGCTATCCTAGTGGTAGCTGTGGAGAGCAGCCTTCAGGCTTAATCTTGAAGGAATGTAAAGCAGCTTGTTTTACCAGAATATCACCTCCTGAATGACTAAATGAAGGAGAACCACACAGTAGTTATATAAAAATATGTATTTATTAATATAACACTCTCTACTATCCTCTACACAAGGATAGAACACAAAGCTCACAATACGAGATCAATAGAACAGTTGTAAGTAGCACAATACACAGTGGGCTCCAGGGGGAGACCAAACCATATACTAAAATAGTGGTATAACAGTCACGACTGAGATCAAGACAAGGTCTGGAGCACGTAGAATCGCTGGGACCCCAAGGAACCACCCAAGGTGAGTAGACAGGGACCCCACGGAGGCCGGGTGCAGTGTGGGAACACGACCGCGGGCTCCGTACAATTCTATGGGGAAGTCGCAGTTACACTTTTAAAGTTTAAGGGCCCTTCTAGGAGGACTTTGAGCAAACATGTTGGAACTTAAGAGTTTGAAGAGCCACCCCACCCATGGATACCGTAGTACCCGAGTTACCTATCCCAGAGGAGCCGGGTACATAGGTCTGAAGTGGCGTCGGAAACTGCTGTTGTTCTCAATGGAGAGCTGCAAAGAAGTACTGCTGCCGTGAAGGTGAAAAGGGTCCGGTGGAATCCAAGCCTGGATTCTGGGAAGATGGAACCTGAAAGCAGAGGGGACAGAGTCTGGGTCACTTCAGAGTGACCAGGGGCTCGGTAGACGAATGCCCACCGATGTCGGGTGCTTCAGGTGCGAAGAAGGGATGCTTGACTCTGCAGCCACGAGGACCAGGAGACGTCGAGGACAACCAGGAGCCGGAGGTGAGCTGTCCCACAAAGGATGTCGAGTGCTGAGGGGTCGGTGTCCGGCTGGAGCACCAACAAGCCTTGGCAAAAGCAACCCACGCAGGAAGGTCAAGCAGGTTACGGTGTGGACCAGCAAGGTCCAGGGGACTCACCAAGCAATGGGGAGTCAGGGCACGTCTGGAGCAACCAGGAAAGCCCAACAGAAATCAAGATGACCCTCAGGAGGACCCACAGGCCGAATGACCAGGAGTCGCGAGGGGACCTCGAGCAAGATTGCAAAGTACCAGCCCACGGAGCACTCGGTGCGAGGAGGCCCGAGATCTTTGGTGCAAATACTGCTCAGGGTCAGCACTACACGGAGTCCAATGCACAAGCTCGAGAATCGCCAACAAGCATATGCACTTGCAAATGGACGCGGTGCACAGGGGTTCGGGTCACGCCAGTCCCCACGAGGGATACTGGCCTCAAACTCGGTGAGAGGGCAGCTCGACCTCAGGGACCTTCGGAAATCCACCTCCTGTGTTGCTGAAATCTTCGGAGTCCGCAGGAGCTCAGGAGCAGCAGACCGGTCAGTTGCGCTTAGGTGCCTGCGAAGCAGTGGAGTGACTCCTTCACTCCAAGGGAGATTCTTCAGTTGTCTTTAGTGCACCACAGGTCCTGCACGGAGCCTGTATGGAGCACGGGCACGAACCAAGCTTCTGGACGGAAAGGGGGACAAAGTCGAGCCCAGTCGAGGTCCAGCGAAGTCCAGAGTGTCCAGACGGTCGAAGGTCAGTGGTTTCTTCTTGTAGAATCTTGTCCACGTAAAATCCAAAGTCTTACAGCCAGGTAAGCCCTTTGTACCCACGGGAGAGGGTTGGACAGATTCAGGGGACCCTCCTAGGGGAGGGTCAGGACAGAGGGGTGGTTACACCCATGTCCTTTGTCCAGTTTCGCGCCAGAGCAGGAGCCACTGGCTCCCAGAACTGGTTTGAACTGGACTATGCACAGGGACACCAAATGTGCCCCAGATGCAGACTTTCACGCACTCTCAGAGTGCACCCACCCAGCCCCAATACACTAAACCCTGTCTGGGAGGTGGTCACACCTCCCTGTGACAGGATGCCTATTGTGCTGCCTTCCTCTGCTCGAGCTTGGCTCAGCAGCAGGAGGGCAGAAATGTGTCTCTGGTCGGCAGCATCCATTTTGTGCTGTCCGGGTCGAGAAGGCTGGCACCGGTTAGACCAGTGACCCCACGAAGCTCGCTTCTGAAGGGTGGAATCATACCTCCCACACCAGTTACTGGTGTGGAGGTATGATTCCAAGGTGTTTGATACCAAACACGATATGTTTCTATGCAGCCGTTTTCGAGATAGCATTTACCGCGAGGTTATAATGCACCTCTACCTATATGTCCGGCTGAGTCACAGACAACCCGGGAGAATGGTCTCCGAAGGCTGCAGAGGGGCTCTGCTCATGCAGGGGCACCCTCTCACTAAAAACCCAGCACCCTGCCTTCAGGATTGATAAGGCCTGCTATAGGGGTGACTTATAAGTTTTAAGTGTAGTGACCTATAGATATAGTGAACCTATATCTAAAGTAAGTGGTGCAAGCACCATCTTACACAGGCTGCTGTAGCAGACCTGGAGTTCCATTTTGCATGGCCTCTCATGGGTGGCATAATACATGCTTCAGCCCATGGGAGGCCTCTGGGGTACCTATGCCCTGGGTACATGGGTACCATATACTAGGGACTTATAAGGGTACCCCAGTATCCAATCTGAGTGTACCAATGTATCCAATCTGGAGTGTACCAAAGTGTACCAAAGTACGTGTATTTCAATTTAAGGGAGAAAGCAGATTGACTGGGTCATTCCGTGAGTGTAGCTAGCAATAGTTTCCCTCTGTTCCCGGCCGATCGCTCTCAGCTCGCCACTGCCACTGCTTTTGCACGACGCACAGCGCACAACGCTCTACGCAAGCAGCAGCTGACACGACACGGCAGACGCGAGCAGATGTGAGCCGCAGGGGCCGGGCGTTTTCAGGGAGAAGAACACCGTGGGGGGGAACTGAAATTGGCAAAATTTCGACCGGCGAGGTATAGTTGCAAAGGAAAGTCTCGTGAGCCAGAGAAAAGACGCTAGAGCCCGCAGTGAACCGCGGGAGGCACCAATAAGAGCAGTGGTGGTGCCAGCAATTGCACAGTAGTAGTTGCAGTAGTGGCTGGAGAGAGCGGAAAAGGCCGTGGAATAGAGGTAAGTAAAGAGCAGTTGTCTGCACTTGAATGGATGAAGAGATGCATGTGCAGTAAAATAAGATTTTAACCCCAGAGTTAAAGAGTGGATATTGGTGCTGGCTAATAAGAGATTCAGGAAACTTGGTGGGGGACTCGTGTTAGTAAAAAGGAAACCCACAGAAGCAGTAGGATTGGGGCCAGAGGGAGAGCGAAGTTAGAAAAAAGAACAAAAGGATGGCGCTGGGAAAAGCAAAAGTCCGTAAAGCCCCAAAAAATGCGAAAAAGAACGAGATTAATGGTTCAGTGGTAGAAGATATGGGTGAAAATCGGAAAGAAAAAGGAGTTCCAAAAGGAGCCCAAAGTGTCTCTGTCGGAAGTAAAAAACCAGCTCTGAGAAATGCCCAATCCTTGAACCTAACTCCGCAGTCATCGAAATCAGGGGGTACAAAAGGAGGCTCATCAGTTTCAAGTTCTATTAAAGATTTTTGGGGGAAACACTTCAAAGGGAAGGATATGATCGATAAAGAGCTGAGTGTTGTTGTGGTTCACCCAACACCTGTGGATCTGGTAGACTTGGACTTAGACCCCCCAAATCAGACCAATTTTAACATCTCAGGGTTACCTCTGGACCCACGGCTGTCCTCCTCGCCAAGACTCTTCCAGCAGTCGATGGAACAAGAAAATGAGGACGAGGGCGAAGAAGAAGCCTTAAGCAGCAAGGACCAGAGTAAAAGGGTCCTTAAAGTTACAAATGACCAAACTAACGAGAAAGATGGAGTAGAGAGTTCATTTGGTATAGGGAATGATCTGCTGCGCTCTTCAATGCAAAGTCTGGAGGTCACTGGAACCTCGAGTGTTTCTATGCTTGAGGCTATGTTGATGCTCCAAAAAACCTTGCAGGGCCTGTTAGAGGTATCAGTGCTGAATAATGAAATTTTAAAAACTCAAGGGGAACAGTTTAAAGCAATGGTAGGAGAGCTGATACAAATTAAAGGTCTAATGCCTGCTATAGTCAGGCCAGTTGGAGAAGACCAGGAAAGGGCAAGTAGTAGGGAGGAACTAGCAACGAGGGATGCCCTGTTACAGAAGGAGGAGCCCAGCGTATATATATCTCGATACCCTATGATTGTAAGAAGTTGGGGCGAAAGGAGGAATTACAAGCAGTATTTTCCACGGTCAAGGCGAGGGGAGAATGCCCCTAGCAAAAGTCAAACAGCAAGGCGGTTGAGAAGAGGGAAGGGATTTGGGAAGGGATCTGGGAAAGAATACGGCAGCTTAGGAAGGAATGTGACCCCAAGATTTAATAAGAAAAAGACTGCAGAAAAGGAAATAGCTACCAGTAACCTAGAAGAATGGGGGAGGCAGGGAAAAGATTTAGGCAAAACAAAGAGCAGTAAAGTTAATCTTAGAAAAACCCCGGGGGAGAAAGAAAGGGAAGACGTGGAAAGGAGGATGGGAAAGAAACCAGAAGCGGGACTTAGTAGTCTTAGCAGTGGCAATGACCTTAGGAAGAAAGGTAAAGTGGGAGAATTCAATGGAAGAAGGGAGGATGTCCTGCTGGGGGGAACCCAGGGTTTAAGGTCAGAACGCAATCAGGACCTATGTTTTTTTTTAGAGCCAACTGGCCAGGGCAAAGGTGGGAAAAAAGCTAGGAAACTAAACCCCCTAAACCGATCACAACTCCTTTTTTCCTTATCCAAGTATGCCAGCCTCTGTAACATCGGCACAGAGGATCTTCGAGAAGTAGGGTTCGTGGTAAATAATAAAGGGGGTGAAGTAACTAAGGTCCTCTTTTATTCAGCATTAGTAAAAGCTGCATTAGAAAAAGCAGAATATGAGTTGCAAAAGGAGGGCATCAGATTGGTAAAAAGGGAGGAAATGCTGAAGGAAAAGCAGGGGTTGCATTTCCTTACGAATCATGCAGGGCTAGGAGTACGACAGATAAGATTGATCAATTCCTGTTGGGATAAGAAGGAAGAACTTGAAATAACCATAACCGCTAAGGAAACAGAGAGAGATGAAAGAGATATGCTTGCTGGGAATAGATTTAGAGCCCTAGCACCCTCGAGTATGAGGAGGACGGTTGCCTGAGTGAGATCGACTAGGAGCATGGGTCGCCGCACAGCCTGTCAGTACTATCGTGGAATATAAATGGATATAAGAAAATATCGAACCAGGATAGTTTTAACAAGTTAATTGAGAGCAACGATATTGTGTGTCTGCAGGAGACTTGGCTGTGCGACGATACCCTAGCTACCCTAGTTACCGAAGGGTTTGCCCAACAATCTAAAGCAGCGAGGAAGAATCCTCTAGGCCACGGGTACTCATAGTACGGCCCGCGGGCCGCCAGCGGCCCGGCAAGCCTTCCTTGGCGGCCCGCGGACCTTGCAGATATCCTACCTGTGTGTGTCAGCAAAGACCGCAGGTTGGCGCAGCGCTTTATGGGGGCCGGGCGATTCTTTAAAACACCATTCACTTGTTAATGAGCTTTTGTTGTATTTCACCTCTTCTTAGTGCCCCTGCATCTCCAGGGGCGCTAATAAGAGGTGAAATACAACAAAGCCTCATTAACAAATGAATGGTCTTTTAAAGACCTGTGAAGTACTCGGGTGCGGCTGTGCCCGGGAAGCTGTCTCAGCCCGGGCTGAAACACACACGCAGGGTGAGGTGACAGAGGGAGACAGGCAGAGAGGGGGAGACGGAGGGAGGGAGACGGAGGGAGACGGAGAGAGAGGGAGACAGAGGGAGGGAGGCAGAGGGAGACAGAGAGGGAGACAGAGGGAGGGAGGCAGAGGGAGGAAGTCAGGGGAGACAGAGGGAGGGAGGGAGACAGAGAGA